>CM077303.1:79432213-80078463 GCA_039655065.1 Glossophaga mutica | reverse complement strand
TAACTTCACAGTGTAGAAACCTGGCAGATATATTAACCCAGTGATCAAAGCTGACATTCCTGGTGATGAATCATGTATCCATTGACATGATGAGAAGGGACCTCGCCTCTGTGGTATCATTTCCCAAAACCAATAAGGCTGGTCCAGTCATGAGAAAACCTCAACACAACTCAAATTGAGCATCTTTCCACAAAATATTTGGCCAGCACTATTCAGAAATACCAAGGTGGTTAAAGATCAGAAAAGACTGAGAAACTCATAGACTGGATGAGGTAGTTTGACATGATGGCTAATTGCAGTATGATATCCTGGATTGGAGTGCTGAAGAGAAAAGAGAGATTAATAAAAAAAAATTGGTAAAATCTGAATGAAGCCAATGCAATTTAGTGGCATTGAACTAATGTTAAATTTCTTAGTTTTGACAAATGTACCATGGTTATGTAAAACATTAACAATAAACAAAGCTATGTAAAGTGTCTATGGGAACTTTTCATACTATATAAGATAATCTAAAATTATTCCCAATTAAAAATTTTATTTAAAAAATTAAATAAACCTATTAATTAGCATAAACTGCATTAAATTTACTTCAATAAAACAATTTCAATTCAACAATTCAAATAAATAAATATTAACTGAGTGACTAGTACAGGCCTGGAACATGAGTGAAAAAAAACCAAAATCACTGCCTTCACGGGACTTACAGTCTAGTGAGGAGAGACAGACAATAAGCAACAAAAATAACAGGTATAAATTTTATTGTATATTAGGTGGTAATGGATAGTCCCCTCCCCCAAATAATAATTAAGCAGGGAAAGGAGGTCTTTGTAGTAAGCAGGGTAGAATTCAATTTTGTAAAACCTATTTTCACTAAAATGTGGTATGTAAGCAAAACCTTAAAGAATGTGAGGCAATTAAATATACCAATATCTGAGAGGAGAAAATTCCAGGGAGAGGAACAGGCAGTGTGAAGGCCCTAGGGGAGAGACGTGTTGAAGAGAGAGCGAAGTGCCCAGGGGCTGTGTAGCCAGTGAGGGGAGAGGAATGTTTCAGATGCATGTGAGGTGGGAGGGATTGCAGAGGTGTGTTGTGATGGGACTTTGGTCTGAAGGGATTGGTGTGTCTGCTCCGTTGAGGGTAGAGACTCCATACAGGAGACAACCAATCGATTCTTCTCTTTTCCACTGGTATTTCTCTCCCTTCCTTCCTCTAAAAAAGCAGTAAAGAAAGTGTCCTCATGTAAGGATTTTTTAAAAAAGACATATCAGTTCTTAATTTTTCTTACAGTCATTTTTGACCATTTTATTCTGTTATCTGCAAGCTTAAAATTTAAGACTAAATGCATGTGTTAATTAATTTATTTTATTTTTATTGTTTATGCTGTTACAGTTGTTCCCATTTTTTCTCTCTTTCCCCACCTCCACCCAGCCCCACCCTTCCCCCACCCCAAGCCAATCCCCATATTGTTGTTCATGTTCATGGGTCGGGCATAAATATTCTTTGGTTGTTTACTTATTTGTTGCATTATTGACACAATTTTTTCTGTAAGGCTCTGGGAAGTTAATAAAAATAATTTTTGCTTAAGGCAGAGGTCATCATCAAGAAATTATTTTTACCCAGGTTTTGAGGTAAATCTGATAATTGACCAATAAAAGTATAAGATATTTAAAGTGTGCAACATGATGATTTGATAAACATACATTATGAAAGGCTTCTCACATTGAGTTTTAACAGATTTTCTTTATAAAAATTTAAAAATCAAGAGACATGGTCTCAAATTGTCAGAACTTAAATTTTGCATTTGATCAAGAGAAGAAACTCTAGGTCCATTTTTTGGATCTAGATGAGGGAGAGAAAGAGAAGGAGAGAGATCGTGACAGAGAGAGAGAGGGGGAGAGAGAAATTTAAAATCATGCATCGGTTCAATTTGTAGTGTGTCAGGTACAAGTATAGAAATATATAATTTACTAGACTAGTAATGCCAGAAGTCTGGCTAAAATTCACTGGTGGGATCAGACATTAAAATAACCTCACTTCTTTTTAGACCGAAACTTTACACTGAATACTGGGGCATTATATTAATTATGAAATACAAAATTTGATTACTATTCTATAGATTCAGAAATTAGTGAGAAGAAAACAAACATGAATTTCTTATTTTTTAAGGTAAGTATGAGATCAGCATAATTTAAGTTCTGTGGTAGCTTTATAAAACAATTTGACTTTACAAATTCCAATACTAACTTGGTTGACATGTAAAAAATAATCAGAATGAAATTCAAGTTATGCTCTTTTGCCTTACCAAAGAACATTATATTGTTCTCTTACTTTCCTTTGCCTTCAAAAATCTGTATCAAATTCATTGCCTAGATAATAAAGAAAATGTTAGTGTATTAATGACTGAAAATTTCTCCCAAGTGATAATATCAGCAATGGAATAACTTAGTACAATTGTGACAAATATTCAACTCTGTGCCAAAATGAAATATGGGTGAACTGAAACTTACTTTTGTGTGTGGTTGTCTCTCACATGCCCCCTACTGGAGACCTGGCCCACAACTCAGGTATGTGCCTGGACAGAGAATCAGAAAAGCAACCCTTTGGTTCACATGCCAGTGCTCAATCCACTGAGCTACACCAGACAGGGCTGAAACTTACTTTTGAATAGTTAATATTATAGAAATATCTGTGCTTATAATTGACTTTTTGGTAAGGATTTTTATGTTAATAAAATGCATTTGGGTTACTACTTAACTGATTTTGAATGAACAGTATTTTTTAGTTACAGAAAGAATCTGAAAAGCAAATGTTTTTGTGTTCTACTTTCAAATGAAACACCTCAAAATAAAGGATATTTTGACAGAAAAAATATCTTGTTCAGCCCTTGTCAGCATCAGTCAACTTCATTTATAGAACTTGAGGAGTGCTTACTAAAATGCTGATAAGTGGACTTTGTAATATATCTAATTAGAACTTCTTTTTCTTCCTTGTGTTTGTAGAGAAGGAAAGGTAATTATAGAAACTGAAAGTTTAGTCCTCAAAATGCAGCCCATCATAAATGTAGTTTAAAGCCTTTATCCTTTTAAAGCTCACCTCTCTTACTGCCTTTTGATTTTGTGGTGGTTCATCCATATTAATGTACCTAATGACAGACACCCTGAAAAGGTGAGAATGAATGCTTTTCCTCTGACATATGAGCAAAGGATGATGGTATAAAGCATGTCTTTCAGTGTGTATCTGCATGGACTCTGGGCCTGAGAAATGATACATACTTCTACCTTATGCCTGCAAGATTCAAGAGGCCTTTTCAAATATTCATGTCCTCCCTTTTTATTCTTTACCAGTAAGTGTTATGTGATGAGAAGAATGTCAAAGTCTCTGGAGTTTTATTTTTAAGTTTTAGTCTTGCCTGAGGAGGGAAATATATTGAAAATTTACTGGTCACACTGTTCATACTTTCCCATAACAAGTCTAATAATTGCAAAGCAGGATGTTGAAATAATTTAGGGAGGTCTCACATAGTTATCACGTTAGTCTCTGAGGTGAGTTATTGCACAGTGCCAGGCATTCTATTGGTGACACTTGGGGATAACTTTCCCTTTGTGCTGCCCATTATAACCAATGGCAAAGGAAGGTTAAAAAAAAAAAGCTGAATTCTGATCGTTCTTCCCTAATCTTGTTTCAACTTGGGTTATAACTTCCTCATGTATGATGCATCAAGTTAATAAGATTTGTATTGCCTTAGGCACTGCTGCCATTTCACATGCTACAGCAGGCAGGTGGAGGTTCTGACTAGACACAGGCCAATGTGACCCCTCAACCTATTAAACCTAACCTTGGAGGGGAAGGGAAGGGTGGGACCTTTGTGGTTTTATCATCATAGCCACTGGTTGTTGCTGTTGTTTGTTCTTTTCTCCATGGGTTTGAAATCAAAGTGCACGTTCACATTTTAGTATATGCTTTAGTTCTTTTTTCCATCAGGTTTTTGGACCCATTTATTTTTTAAGAGTTTGCTTTTAATTTTCATTAACTTCTGAGCCTCACCTTTCTTCATCACCAGGAGGAAAAAGAAAAAAGAAAAAAGAAAATCACCAGCTGGTGGGAAAGTCATTTGGAGGATGTTGGCCAGATTAACCTTTATATAATAATTGTGAATTAATAACTTTTTTCCTTCTCAATAAAATCCATGTATTTAGTTAGCTTCAGGGAAAACAGAAGAGGAGAAAGAAATAAAATCACAGTGAAATGATTTATCATGTTATGATAAAACAGAGCCTTGGCTTCAAGGACTCCTAGTCTTTAAAAACTACCCAACACAAACGGGAAGAGGGAATTAAAACTATAATTTCCCATGTATTAAAAATAGAAGCTACATTCAGAATGAAGTAAATAACTTGTCAACTCCCTCTTTACTATGGGAACAACCACACTGGGATATAACGTGTGTAGGAAAAAGTGATTAAAAATGATCCAAACCAGTGCACTAAAATTTTAAACAAGATTTCACTATCGACACAGAAAGAGCATTCACTGGGAATAGCAATAACATCCACTTATGCAAAACTATCTTTTGACATGCGATGAAAACATAACCTCTGGATACACATTCTCTCTTTTAGGTTTTCAGTGGGAATTGTTCCTAAGTGATTAGGGCAGGATATGGTCCAATAAATAAACTGAAAATTTTGTAACAAGTGGTGGAGTAATACATATTAATTCTGAACAGATTGACACTGTAATTTGGGATAAAAACCATAATGATTACAGAATGCAGTCAGTGTAAGTCAAGTCTGATGGACTGGAACAGATGTGTCCACCTGTTTAGAGCCCAGCTCTGCATCACTTGGGATGCATAATGTGACTGAGGTCTGTAATGTTGGCTATTTGGAAAGGTGTACAGGTTAGGAAAAAGGAGAAATGTCAAATTCTGGATCATTCCTTCGTTCTCTTATGTTGAGGTAAAAAATACAGCACACTCAGTTCTAGATAACAGGAAAAGTCCAGATGAGATGCAAGCATTGCAGCATGCCTTTCATTGCAGAAAATTTGGATAGTTTCATAAAGGGCATTTCAAGGATGGGGGATGGAATAGATTCAAGGAGTTTTTGTTTTCCTAAAATCAATGAATTCTGTGTAAATTAACTCAGTCTGGGTTTTTTTTTTAATGCTAAAGCAAATGAAAAAAGATGGAGAGAGACTCTGACATTACAACATCCATGCCTAGGGCATTTCGTATGAATAATACCAAGTAAGATTAGGCTTTTGCGAATATTTATCATTTGAAACCATAGGAAAAACATTTTTCTTGACAGAATATGCTAGATCTAAAGATTGTTCTGCATGTCATGAGGGGGTAATTTTATTTTTCTTAAGGTAGAAGGAAATGTCTCTACTATGATAAATGTCTTTTTATTATAAAAAAGTTTTAATGTGTGGTCATAAACAATGTTCCTTTTAAAAACTCAATGTTACAGATATTACTATTAAAATATTCTTTCTGTCTGTACTATTCAATCCTTCTCATTTAAATTTATTAACAAAATTAAGTACATGTATATTATTCTGTTTCCCTTTTCTCTGCCACCCTCTAGGTATTTAACTAATCTTAAATCTATAGAGTCCTTATTATTATAAGGAGGAAATAGAAGCTGGTCTTTTAGTTCATTTATGAGCTTCAGCTGTGCTGGTTGAAGATGTTTTGTATTAGGAAGTGGGGATTGACTTTCAGTATCATGATTTCTCTTGGAATGAGGCATCCGAATTTCATGACACCAAAGATTCAAGTAGTTTAGAACACTGAAGGTGTATTCTTGGCAAAATGCAATCAGCTGGGTAAAACATATCAGAAACACCCAAGAATCTTTAAAAATTTTACCTTCCCTGCCTGCCCCTTCCTATACATGGAAAAACTAGAGAAAGATCTTTTCAATGAAGTTCGTACGCATTACCATACTCGATAGAAACTGTAACAATCCAAAGATCCCACTGGGTAAATGGCATTATGGGATTTTGAAGAAAATAGTTTGAAAAACTGCTGGCACTCAAGGAGGTATATAAAATTTAGTGGGTATACAGAAAGAAGATTCACTAATATGAATAGAGGAAGCATATGCAAATGTTCCATTTCAAGCAGCAACAGAATGGTTGATTTTAGGTACAATTAACTATTTGCTAGGAATTCCTACTTTAAGGTTAAAAGGTTAAGTGTTTAGAAAAATTGATGTGTTTTATGTAATTCTGCCCATAATATGTTTTATTATTTTATAAGTGTTACTATCTGATTTTATACTTTAAGAAGTAAGTATAGAAAAGTAAATGCTGTAAATTGTGACCTAATGATCATGGTACTATTAAGTCACACCCACAACACATTCTAGTGGAAGATGGCTGAGGCGCTGTGTGTATAGGTCAGTAGTTTTCAGTTCTGGCTGCGTGTCAGCTGGGAAATTTCAAAATGATACTGATGTCTCAGTCACCAGAATCCGTTCTGAGGTCATGATTTAATTGACCTGAGGTGGGGCCCCTATATTGAATTTTTAAGACCTTCTGGATCATTTTATTGTGCAGTATTGAGAAGCACTAATCTTATCTGTTTTTAAATCCATGAATTCTTGTGAGAAAAAAATGTAAATAAAATAGCGGCGCCTTCACATATAGTTGTGTAACATTTGATAGCTCTTAGAAAGAGCTTAAAATCTACCAATGGCATGCTGACTAAGGGTTAAAATAAAGGTAAGTAAAATTTAGGGGTATCATTTTACCTCTTATTTATCAGTATCAGTAAATAAGATTTTAGGGGGATCATTTTGGGGTGTCACGGAATGCTTCTTGGGAAAAAGACTTCAAAGTTTTGGAATGAAACATAAGTAAGACTTTAAGCTTCATACATATTATAGCATGTATCAGTACTTTATTCTTTTTTATAGCCAAATAATGTTTCATGGCATAGATATACCACAAGAAGCTAGTAAGCAAAGACCACATATTATATGATTCCACTTCAATGAAATATCTAGACTAAGAAAATCCATAGAATCCATAGAGACAGAAAGCCAATTAGCGGTTGCCTAGGACTGGGTTCGGGAGGGTATGAAGCGACTGGAGAGTGATAAGAAAGGATGCCGGGGTTCACTTTGTAGTGTAGGAAAATGTTCTAAAATTTATGGTGGTAATGGTTGACTTATCTGTAAATATACTAAAACCCTTGAATTGTACACTTTAAATGAATGAATTGTATGGCATGTGAAATATATCTGAATAAAGTTGTTTTAAGTAAATAAGAAGGCTTGCCAAGTGGTGGGTGGGAGCAGTGTGTCTAGAGGGAGATATGGCAGAGAGCATGGAGCGTTTGCTTCAAGGCGAGTAGCTAATGATGGTGGCCTGTGGGGTCCAGGGAAGGACCCCAGGGATGGTTCGAACCGGAACTGGACAGATAAGTTGGCTGAGATCGTAAAGGATATAGTAAACCTTTATTTTTTTCTTTTTTATTGTGGTAAATACAAATAACATAAATTATCATCTTAACCCTTTTTAACTGTTTAGTTCAGCAGTGTTAAATATATTCCCACTATTGTGCAACCAATTTCCAGAACTTTCTCATTTTGCAAAAGTGAAAACTACTCATTAAATAGTTCCCAGTTTCCCACTCATCCCTAGTGCCAATCATCACTCCATTTCCTGTTTCTATGAGTCTGACTACTCTAGATATTTCACATGAGTACACTCATGCAGTATGTGTCTCTTTATGTCTGGCTTATTTCATTTAGCCTAATGTATTTAAGATTTGTCAGCATTTCATTCCCTTTTAAGGCTGAACAATATTTATATATATATGAATATATGTGACAAAACATTTGTATCACGTTTTGTTTATTTACTGACCATGGATATTTGATTGTTTCCATCTTTTGATTGATGGGGAAAATGCTGCTACGAACATAGGTGCACAGATATCTTCTTGAGACTCTGCTTTCAGTTCCTTTGGGTAGATGACTGGAACTAGTAAGCCTTTTTCAGGGAGATGAAAATGTTCTGAGAACAATTAACAGCAACTAATTTTTAATAGCAGAAAGTCGCATAATTGGAGAACATTAGAGAAGGCACAACTATGGGGATATTTTAGTATTATAGACACACAAGTTAAGATTGAAGAAACCTACACTCCAGTCACCTAGTATTATATGTGGTGACAGAGAGAACCAGGAACAGAGGTAGACAAGAGTCCTCCTGGGGTCCCAATCAACCCTAGGGGTTGGGAAAGTTGTGTGCATGTGCTAAACTGTGCCCACTCAGGAGTAATTGGAGGCATATTTCAGGGAAGGCTTGAAAGCATTCTCTAAGCTGCAAAAGGATTCATTAACATAGGGTAGAAGCCTCACTGGTCCAAGAAGCTTAAGCGCAACCTCTGACCAAAATACTCACTGCACAGTAAGCTACTCTTACCCAAGGGAAATTCATGGTAAGCCAGTTTACAAGTAATATAAGGGTCATCCTTGTCAACCCATGAGCTTCTGTGTATGCCCAAGGCTGTGCCCTCTCCTGGTTCCAACTTTAACTTGAGGCAAAAATGTAAAGTATCTGTATTGTAACATCAGTCTCCAAGCCACACAGATTTCCAAAGGTAAAGGGTAAAATACAACAGGCCGTGAAGGTCTAAGAACCAACAATAGTCAGTAAGTGGCTTATGCAGGCAAACGGGTGACCACTAGATAGCCCAGAAAAAAATCTGAGTGGACACAGCAGAAGTAAACATTATTGGAAAAATTTTGTAGAATTAGTTCAGATAATTAACAAGTAAATGAATAACCAAGCAAAGAAAAGCAACTCTTGGGTGGGGGGGGGAAGAAATCAGTACCTGTAGTTGCTACAGTGTGTTATCTAAAATATCCAGTAATCAATTAAAAAAATAAGACATGGAAAGAAACAAAAAAAGAATGACCAATCCATAGGAAACATAGTAGGCAATAAAAACTGCTTTTGAAGAGATCAGGATGATGCACATAGCAGAGACTTCAAAGCAGCTAGTATAAACGTGTTCAAAGAAGGAAACCTGACTCAGATAAAAGGAAGTATAATGGCCATATGTCATCAAATAGAGAATATTAGTAAAGAGATGGAAACTGTTTAAAGAGACCATGTGGAAGTTTGGAAATCGATAAGCAGAGTAACCATGATAAAAACAATCACTAGATATGTACAAAAATGAATCAGTGATTTGCAGATTTGTCATTAGAAATCATACAATGTGAAAAACAGATAAAAAAAGAACAAAAATTATTAACAGAATCAGAGAAGTCTGGGACACCATTAAGTGCATCAATATATGTGTGGAATCCAAAAGCCAAAGGGTCAGAAGAAAATATTCAGAGAGATAATGGTTGAAAAATTCTCAAATGTAAAGAAAACCATAATCTATACATCCAAGAAGCTAAAACACTGCGAGTATGACAAATGCAAAGAAATCCACATCCAGACATATCATAGTCAAAATATTAAAAACCAAAGAAAAAGAGAATATCGTGAAAGCTGTAGGAGAAAACAACTCATCGTACACAGGAAAAATCACAATAACATTAATGCCAACTTCTCATCAAAGCAATGAGACCAGAAAGCAGTGAGGTGACCGAAAGTGCTTAGGTAAAAACTGTCTGCCAGGCATCTTGTATCAGGAAATACGGCTTTCAAAAATTAATAGGAAATAAAGACATCCCAAAATTTAAAAAAAGGAGAGAGGGAATTTGTTACTAGAAGATATGTTTTATATAAATGCAATAGTATTCTTATCAGGCTGAAAGCAAGGGACAGTAATCAGCAATTTGAATCCACAAGCAAAAACATAATTATCTTGTTTAAAATGTAATTATGTAAGAAATTTAAAAAGGTAGTATAATTGCATATTTCTTCTACATTTTTCCACTGATTGAAAATATGAAGAGGCCTGAAAGAAGTAAAGAGATCAAAATAGTAATTTCAAAGCTTTCTGCAAAGAAAAGCTAAAGCCCAGATAGCTTCACTGGTGAATTCTAACAAACATTCAAAGAAGAACTGATACCAATTCTTTACAAATTCTTCCAAATTATAAAAAAGAGTGACTGTTTCCTAATTGATCACATAGGCCATTTTTATTAATATACCAAAACAAAAGACATCACAAGAAAAGGAAACTACAGGCAAATATCCCGTATGGATATTAAGATATGCTAAAAATTCCTCAACAAAAATACTATCAATGTCCATCCAGCATCATGAAAGAATAGTTTTATACCATAGCCAGGTGGGATTTATCTTAGGAATACAAGGTTTGTGTAACATCTGACAATTAGTTGGTGTTACATACCATATTAATTAATAAATAATACAACCTATCTTATCATCTAAATATATGCAAAAACTTTGAAAAATTCAACACATTTTATAATAAAACTGCTCAACATCTAGGAATAAAAGACACCTATCTCAACCATCTAGAAAAATAGACCATCTACAAAATATCCACAGCTAACATTAAACTTAATGTTAAAAGTCTGAGTGCTGTATTTGTAAGATTGGAAATAAGACAGGATGTCTTCTCTTGCCACTTCTATTTAATATTGTACAGAATGTCCTGGCTAGGGTAATTAGGCAGAATGACATGGTCTTGTATGCACAACATCTGAAGGAATACACACACATACATTATTAGAATGAACAAATTTAGCAGTGCTGTAGTAGATATATTTACAGACAAAAATCAATTGCACTTCATTAAATTACATTAAATGTCCTGAAGATAAAATTAGGAAAACAATTCATTTAGAATAACACAAAAAGAATAAAATACGTAAGTATAAATTTAACAAAAGAGATGTAAAGCTTATACACTGAAAATTATAAAACATAACCAGAAATTAAACCTCTAAATAAGCTATAAGACATTTCACATTTATGGAGTGGAATAAATTCTGTTGAGATGGCACTACTCGCCAAAACTGAACTACCAATGCAATGTAACCCCAATCCAAACCCCTGCTGGCTTTTTTTTTTTTAACAGGAATTTATTTTCAAATCTGATATATCCAGAATAGAGTAAGAAGTCCTATAACTCAACAATGTCAAGACAAATAATCTAATTTAAAAAATGAGTGAAGGAATTAATAGACATTTCTCCAAAGAAGATGTATAAATATCCAGTGAGCATGTGAGAAGGTGCTGAGAATCATTAGGCATTAGGGAAATAAAAATAAAAACTATAAAGAGATCCCATTTTACATCCAGTATGATGGAAATAATGAAGAACATATACTAAGCGTTGGTGATGATATGAAGAGATTGGGAACCTTGTATGAGCACATTGCTGGTAGGAATGTAAAATGGTGCAGGCACTTTGGAAAACCATTTGGCAACTACTCAAAAAATTAATGGAGCTATGTGATCACCCAGCAACTCCATTTCTGCTCGAGAGAAATGAGGACACATCCAGATGAAAGCTCACACACAAATGTTCCTTGCAGCATTATTCATAATAGTTGAAAGGTGGAAACAACCAAATGTTCAAAAATAACATGAAGCATATTCACACAGTAAAATACTGTTTGGCAACAAAAAAGCAATGAAACTCTGATGCACGCTACAACATGGATAAACTTTGAAAACAATGTATGAGATGAAAAAAAGAGTCACAAAACACCACTTACTGTGATTCCATGTTTATGAAATATCCAGAATCGATGAATCTATACAGAGAGAAAATGACCTGCTTAGGGCTCAGGAGATGTGTGGGAGGTGGCAGCTGATGGCACGGGCTTTCTTCCAGGAGGACCGGAAGTGTTCTAATTGCACTGTGGTGATGGGGATGCAACTGTGGGAGTAAATTAGAAACTTTAAAGGGGTTAGTGGTATGGTATGTGAGTTATGTCTCAATAATGTTGTTAAAAAGATAGTTGTTTATACAGATAAAATAATGTATTAGTATAAATATGCATAATGTGTGAAAACCATAGTTTTCAACATATTATAAAATACTCAGATTTTATACAATCTGATAAAAAATACTCAGATAATCTAAAAGTTGTCAGATAAGTAAACAAATAGAAACAAAGAACAGATAGTACAAAGAGATAACAAATAACGAGATGTACGACTTGATTTCCTGACTTATTATAAAGCTCAGTAATCCAGCCCTGGCTGGTGTAGCTCAGTGGATTGAGCGCGGGCCTGCGAACTGAAGGATTGCGGTTCGATTCCCAGTCAGGGCACATGCCTGGGTTGCCAGGCCAGTTCCCGGCAGGGGACATACAAGAGGCAACCGCACATTGATGTTTCTCTCCCTCTCTCCTTCCCTTCCCCTCTGAAGATAAATAAATAAAATCTAAAAGAAAAAAAAAATTTAAAGCTCAGTAATCCAGACAGTATGAGATTGGCATTAAGATAAATGCATCAGTGAAACAGAACAAAAAGCTCAGAATCGACCTATACAAACACATGCAACTGATTTTTGAGAAAGGTGGAAACAGTTGTGTGGGCAGATGACAGTTTAAGACAAAAAGTGGTATGGGGAAATTGGATATATATATATGAAAACTCCCTACAACTGACTGATATCTTGCATCATATGTAAGAAGTAGCTCAAATGGATGATAGACAAATACAAAACCTAATGTTATAAAATTTCTGAAAGACACCATAGGAGAAAATCTTTGTGATCTGTATTATATATATATTTCTAAAACACCACAATCAAAAGTCACAACCAAAAATTCATCAAAATTTTAAAAATACTTTTATTTGAAAGAGATTACAAGGAGATTGAAAAGACAAGCTACAGACTAGAGAGAAATATTTGCAAAGTGTACTCATATGTCGGATAGAAAGCTTTTATTCAAAATATATAAAGATCTCTCAAAACCCAATAATAAACATCTGAATAGAAAGCAGGCAAAATATTTCAGCACACACTTTGGTGAAAATATTATTGCTGCAAACATACACATATAGCAATAAGCAAAAAGGATGCTCTAAAAGGAAATAATTCCTTAGTAATTGGGAAAGTGTTAAGTAAAATTATGAGATACCAGTTCACACCTATGAGATTTGCTAAAATTATAAAGGCTTATCTTATACTAAATGTTGGCAGGAATGTGGAAAAACTGGATGTTTGTTTCCTACACTGCTTGGATGGAATGAGAAATGATATACAGGCATTCTGGAAAAGTTTGGCAATGTCTTAGAAAGTTCAGCATAGACCTAACATATGATCTAGGCATTTCACTTCGATTTGTCACAGAGGAATGAAAGAATATGTTCCTGAACAACCTATATGTTGATGTTTATAATATTGTTATGGCAACTATTTTTAAATAGCTAACAATGAGAAAAATGCAAATGTCCTTCAACAGATGAAATGATAAAAATTGTAGATTATCTATGCAATGGTAATAATAAAGAAAAAATGAACTATTGCATGAAACAATGTAGATAAATCTCAGTGATTTGGGTGAGTAATAAAACCAGAAAAAAATAATAATCAGGATATACTCATCTAATAGTAATAGGTTAAACTCAGTACTTTATGAATATTTGTAAAGTGTTATCAATATTAATTGAGAATAGTATAGGTTAGTTATTCTCAATTAATTTAGAATACATAAACCTGCACTATAATATAAAGGTTTCACTATTTACTTACACTATTAACTCAATTTTGAAATTTCATTTATCTTTTTCCATGTGAACAAGAACCTTAAAGGTAAGCACCACAAATATTAGAATATTTTATTCTCAATGCAAACCTTTCAGTAGGTCTATAATGTGCATTAGTTAGAAATCATCTGTGCTAAGCAATAAAAAATGAAGTTGAGTTAAATGAAGTTACACAGCAAACAAAATCTATGTTTCAGAAGTTATGGGACCAAAATAAAGAAGTAAAGAACAAAATATGCCAGCAGATTCTCATGAATAATTTACAGCAATAGAATTACCACAATTCCTGCAGACTCTGCACTTGGGGATAGGCGCTGCCTGCTTTTGGCAGTCTTAAGGAACAGCGCTGTTGTGGCAACAGGGTCTCACTAGCTCCTTCTGGCTTGGGAGACAGGATGGCATTATGTGGTGAGGAAAAATATTTTTCAGAGTAGTGTTGAGATTTTAAAAATCAAAGTAACTATGGTGGGAAACAGAAAGCAAGGAAGAAGATGGTGTGGTTATTGTTGTGTCTCCACATCCCTTTGCAAAGTGTATGAGGACTTGAAATAGAGAATAGAGTTATTTTGAACTTACTCTTTGACATTAAAATTATGCTTCTTTAGTGTAAACCTGAATAGGATTCTTCCCTTCTGAATCAAAAAGAAAAATTATCTGTATGAGTATTTTGTTAGTCCTCCCAAGGATGATACATATCAAATTCCATTCTAGAAGCAGAGGAGAAAGAAATTAATTCATACGTAAAAGTGGGGACCTTTGTGCATTTACTGGGGCTTCACTCTTTCATACCAGTTGAGAATGATCTAGAGTGAATCAAAAGTCTTATACAAGATAATTGCACAGAAACCAAGGGGAAAAGCATAGCCAGGTCTTTTGGAATCTGACATTTCCTGAGAAAAGAATCAGATTGATCAAGTTTTAATCGGGCTTATTTCAAATAATGGGTACCATGTAGCAAAAAATGGATGTTGTGACTACTCTGTGAAAGGAACAAGGGGCAAGTAAGACCATTGCGAGGTAGCCAATGTCCCAGAAAGTCACATGACAGAGCAGTGTGTGTGTGTGTGTGTGTGCGTGCGTGCGTGCACCCATTTGAGAGTGCTAGAAGGCTTGCCTTGTTTTGCCTCTTCTTAAGTTATACATTTGTTACTCATCCTCTTTATTTATGTCCTATGTTCAACTCTATCCCATGTGGCTCTGAACTTTCATGACACTTTCCCTGTTCAAGGTCCACATTTTCAAACTGCTCATATACCCTTAGAAATTTTTTTCATTATACTCTGCAAAATAAAAAGTACCAACTTTCCTTAAAATCTCAAAATGATGAATTTCTTCCATTTTATAGCCCTACAGTCTTCTGACTTGAGACATTGATTCCAGTTCTGTAGTCCTTTTATTAAAGAGAAGTTTGTATTTTGAATTTATTTTTGAATAGATAATTCATGAACACATGAAAAATTTAAAAGTTGCAAACAAAATTTCATGGAATTTAAGTCTCTCCCTTATTAAGATTTCCTAACTAAGCAATTCTTCCTAGAGGTAATCAACATCACTAATTTCTTATGTAATCTTTCAGATATTTTATTTATGTGAAGGTACATTTTTCCATGATAATCTTTAAAAAATGTTAGCTACTATAAATAATACTTTGTACACTGTTTTCCCCCCATAATACAGAGCACTTTAATCTTGCTTTCTGCAATAAAATTGCTTTCCTGTGTGCAATATAAAGGGGAAGAATGAGAAGAAAACTTGATTTCTTTGGCACTAAATATCTTCCCTGGTTTCCACATGTTTTGGTTTATCCACCAAAGAAAATATGTGTATAGTAGGTAACCTGACAACTTGTGTTATTAATTAAATGCACTGTCTAAAGAAGGTAATTCATCATAAAACTTGAAATAAATTCTTGAAAACATGTTCGAATGCATCTTTTTTGGTTTTCATTTTTATTGTAATCAAGACTTTAGAATAGTGCTAAACTGTGATAAGGGATCAGATGTGTTTCCTGAGATATCAGTTCAAGTACACTTTATTTATACAGTTTGTATGATTTATAACGCAAGGTATTTTTTTGCCAGCTAAGTGTTTCAGCGGTTTTTAGCATAATCATTTGCTAAATGATTATTGGTTTTAGTTAGTGATTTTGGTTTCTACGAGTTCCTCATTTATGACACAACAATGTGAGAACATAAAACAGCTCATTTGCTAATTTGAACATAGTTCATAATGAGAAACTATCTGTATCATTGCAATATTAAAATAAGACATTATTTTGGGGATAAAGTACTAGGTTCATAATAGAAGTCTTTTATATTATTTGGGGGGATAAAAAGTACTAAGTTGTAGAAGCTATAGTTGTTCTTATCTTGGCCTCTTAGAATCTAACACATTCTTTTTTTTTTTTTTTGTAAGGAATAACCTAGAAAAGATGACTTTACAGTACTGGCACTTGAAGAATAGGATATATAATTACCTTGAGGTTAGTAAATGACTTTGTTTTTTCCATAAAGCCAACATTATCCCAAATAATAACTTTAGGAACATTTCTAAGTCATTGTATTTTATATTTAGTTTTATAATATTTACTTTAAAATTAAATTTTACTTCTTCAGTGAAATAGTTTTCTAAATGAGAAGAAAACACAGCCCGTGGTTGTTTCTAATTTCATTTTCTGCTACCATAGCTGTTGGCACTAAAAATGCAGTACAATTTTCAGAGAGTACTGTCAACCATGTAATTTCTTGGCAAATGTATGACAATTACTGTCCATGTAATTACAGTGGATCTCATTCCATGAGATCCTATAGCTTAGTCAAGATGAGATTTACCAGGTCATCTTGTCCATCGTTCTACTTGTAGTTGTTTCCTGATGTCAGTGGCCTGGACACACCATAGATTGTCACTCCCCTTGCTATTGCAGTCAGGTCAAAGCCTTAGAATTTAGTACAGGCAACTGATAATGTGATACTGGATTATTTTTTTGCATTACAACTAAGGTCTACTTTGGGGATTCCTTTTATTACTCATCAACACTTCAGTGGCATGTACTAATGAATGTTGAGGAGTATCTTCAAAGAAGCACACAGAAGTTTTAAACCAAAAAATTAACATAAAAAGAAAATAACAAAAACCTAAGGCATTACAAAGGGGTGATAATTTTAACTTTAGAAAAGTTATATTTGACACTGAAAACTCTTCCAAATTTAATGTACTATTTTTTCACACATTTTCCATTTAATAAATGTCTGAAAACTCACCACCCAATTTTTCAAAAGTAACTACAAAAGGAAATACATAGTTCTTCACACTCACAATCTACAAGGAATTTTAAATAGGAGAATAGAGAAGCAGAAAAATATGTTGACATTTTCAGTTTGATGAAAACATTTTTGGCTTAGTTTGGATTAATTAAATAAATCATGAAATTCCTGGATAAAAAATATTGATAACACAAGCTTAAGTAGAATTTTATATAATTTTTAGATGGTCTTCCTTATAAATATAGAAATTACATTGGTGTTAATAATTTGTTTGTTTCTAGGAGTGAGGACTTGATCTGTCTGACCCACTCATACATTATAGACATTTAAATTTACTTAAATGATTTAGGTATTATGAAAAGCATTTTAATTATGATGCTGAAAGTAATAAAGTGATTTGATGGATTTACTGTATTTGAATATATTGACAAAATTTCCATAATATGAAGAAAAATGAGGGAGAACAGGGAAGTTCAAACTAATATGTAGATATTTTTAGTCAGCATTTATTGAACAATCTCATTAATTATGAAAGTCTCCACTTAATTTTGCCAGAATGCAGACCCTAAGGGAAAAAAATCTTCAATTTTTAAAAATAATCACTGCTTAGAATACATTTGATATATATTTTATAAGACAATTTTTTTATCTTTTTGAAGATTTCATTTATTTATTTGTAGAGAGAGGAGAAAGGAGGGAAAAACAGAAGGAAACATCAATGTGTGGTTGCCTGTCACACCCCACTACTGGGGACCTGGCTTGCAACCCAGGCGTGTGCCCTGACTGGGAATTGAACCCACAGCCTTTTAGTTTGCAGGCTGGCACTCAATCCACTGAGCCACACCAGCCAGGGCACATTTGACATATTTTATTTTAAAATACAGTTTGTTCTTACTAAGTGACTAATTCTCAAAAACTACTTTCACATGTAGTGGGTGCTGGAGCCAGCTCCCCTGGCTTCACAGGAGCCCATTGTGAGCATCTCCTTTGAAAACCATGTGCAATGACATCCTGCTGCTATCTTAAAATTGGTGGTAGTGAAAAGTATAAGCAGAGTGAAAATCAGCAAATGTTAAAGGAGAGATTTTTATTCTCTTTTTCCCCCTTCTTCTCATAGGAGTCAGGAGCCGGTTTTAACCTTTTCTAGAACACAATTGGATAAAGGGTCCAGACTCTGTAATCCTATGTACCTGATCAGCCCTGTTCCATGCTGTGAACATTTAGACAATTTACTTAACCTTGCTTAGTTAGACTCTTTCCTCATCAGTAAGGTGAAATTTGTATTATCACAAACATCATGTGTTTGTGGTGAGGATTAAATGTAATAATTGTAAAGTGCTTTGTGTGGTAAAAAAAATAATTTTTTAGTAACACACCTTGCCCTCACAGCATCTACATGCATGTTATAATACAAAAGAGTAGGTTGAATAGATAAGTATTATTGAAGTACATTGCAATTGTTGTGTAGAAAGTATTAGCTTAATATAAAAAAGGGGATGCTTAATTCTACGAAGGAAGTTGAGAAGGGCACATAGAAGAGGTAACACTTGGACGGGATTGTGACAGATACTCCAGAGTTTAAGAAACAAACAAAAAAAAGACAGTGTGAGGAGAATCCTAGGCAATGGAGAAAGTGTGTTAATGCACAAAGGTAGTATAGAAGTATATTTGCTAAGATGGATGATACTGTCAGAGGTATGTGTGTGGTGTGATTCTAACTAAACTCTAGACTACATGAGTACCTTTTGAGGATGGTGGCTGACAGTAAATACCACCTCACACATAATTTTGCGTGAAACATGATATTGTTTTAGTTTTCTTTCTGCTCCTCAATTCCCAGAATTAAGAGAGTAAAAGATTCCCCATTGGACACTGACAACCAGGGTCATATGTATAATTACACATTGAAGTATTAAATAAGTTATGTCTTCAAAGTGATTTATAAACATTAACTAACCAACTAATTTATGTGTCAGACTAAGTAGTTAAGCATATATATTCACTTTTATCATGGAGAATTTTGAAAAAAAGGGTAATGCATAGTCATTTAAATTCAAAAGCCAATATTTCAAACATGTATATAGCAAATACAACCTATTCCTAAGTTGAGTATTTTATTACATGGAGTTGAGGAATAATATTGTATAAACATTATATTTATTGCATTTTTTAATTCACATTTATTGTTTGTTTTAAATATAAGTTTTGAGGTTACAATGTTATTTTATTCTGGTAATAATAAAATCATACCACATAATGCCATTGTTAGTCATTGTTTAGAAGAAGTTGGTATACTTTACAGGGTAGTTCCAACCTCTTCTTTCATATTATTAATTAAAAATAATAATAATAAAGGGAAATTTTTATCCTCTTAAATCAGAGGAAATGGAAAATAAATAAATACTAGCAGTTGACGACATGTTGTTAATGCTTGAAGTCTTGCCAAGACAACCTTGGGACAATCATTCTTTGGACTGTTTTCTCCCAAGAAAATAGTACTTGGTTAAGAAAAGTTTGTGGTTTAGTATTAAAATATTTGAAGTAGTTAAATACTAGAGTAGTACATAAAGTACTATAAGGTAAAGACTACAGGCCCTACGCACAAAGCAATTGGACTGTAACATTGTCTTTTGCACTGATTCCTACTGCAATGGGGTAAAATGTATGGGGCGGTGGGTTTCAAGCTACATGTTAGGAAAGGTTTGGTGGTTTGTCTTTGCTGTGGAGCTCCAGTCCCTGGATATCGGTGGTCATAGTTGGAGTGCTAACTCCTTGCTTACTGTGAACATGATTCAACTCCACTGTCCCTTCTCTCCTGACTGCTCTCACTAAAAGTAAGTCTTTACTCAGCTGTTTCATTGAGAATAGTGACTTATTCAGTTATCCTTCTAGGACACTAGACCAACAGGGCAGGGCCCCAACCCATAACAAGCATGCTTCCATACAAAGTAAAGAGTATTGCCCCTGTTCTGGTTGGCTTTCACCTCTCCATCCTCCTTCTGTGCTGCAGCAAGCTGTCTTTGGAAGGGTGAGAAATCGAAACCTTTAACTCCTTTCTCTGTTTTGGAAGGCTTTTTATGTTTCTTTTTTTCCTGCAAGGTGTTTTTTATAGACATATTTCTCAATGGAACAACATTTATCTAAGGAAAAATAATCTGATCCAGCTTAAGTTCTGGAATCAGAATTAGTCCTCCATCAAATCAAAGGATGTGGGTAACATGAGTTATAAATTTAGAATCTGTAAGCAAAATGACTTGCGTTGGTGCGAACAAGGGAACCAATAATGGAGAAATACAATAGCCAATTAAAAAAAAAATCATTTAAACTTCATGTACCAGAATCCACGTAGTGAAAAATTTTCAAAGTAAAATCAAGGGTATTCCAAAACTGCACTAAGGCAATAGAAGTAATTTGTCAAAATCAAGCACTTTAAGAAAGTTATAAAGAACATACTCCTAGTTCTGACCTTTAGGACCTGTCATTACTATGAGAGGCTGTAAAAAACGGTTTGGAAGAAAGGTACTGAAGGAGAAGAGGTTGATAAGGTAGAAGTCCTCAGCAGTTATAAAAGTAAATCTTCCTAAACTGGAGCTGACTGGGGAAGAGAAAGATTTACTGCAGGCTGTCTCTGTCTCTGCTGCTGTAATGGGCACCGTTAGCAGTGTGTTGTGAAAGCGGCTGCTGGGGAAGATGGGAGACATCACTTTTTAGATTGATTCTGGAATTCACAGGGCTATTGTTCTACATTCTTGAGAAAGTTTCCTGGGAAGAGCAGACAGCTTTAGACTTAGCTTCGTGGTTTTATCATCGAAGTGTATAGTGTGGCAGTCTTTGGTTTAAGACGCATCTGTGTTTGAATACGAGTTCTACTAATTACATTGTGTGTTTTTGGAGAGGTTGCATTAAAAATTTCGATTTTATAATTGAGAAAATGATACTGATGATGATGATAATAATAATGAATACTTATATCGTAAGAATTAGCATATAACTTCCTAAAACTCTTAGTGAAGTGCTTGGTATATATTTTATTATGAACCTTAGCTTAAAATATGAGTCAGACCTTGGATTCTCATTGCTGGCTGTACTAATGGGCTTTTCTATTATCGCAGTGTAAAGAAATTAATCTCATTTTATATACATTTGAAAAATGATTAGTATGTAGATAAACATTTTAAATTAAAAAGGACAATAAGAGAAAGCTTCTTTAGCAATTCATGGTGTTTCTGTACCATCCCAAAGTATTCAATGCAGGGTACCTTTAACTGATATTATTCACCGAATATGCAGGAAGAAACAGAAACTTAAATAGAAACAAAAACTTAGTTTTGATCAAGGAAAGAGGGATTCAAGGAGAAAGATAAGAGCAAGTAGAAACAACAACAAAATAAAAAAAGTTCATTCATACAATAAGACTACTTAAGATTACAACATTCAATCAATCTGAATGAAAGAAACAGGAAATAAAGTAACAGATTCTGGGCTGTGCCCTAACACACATTATCTCATTTAACTCACACTGAAATTCCATGAGGGAAAGACGACTTTCTAATTTTACTAACAAGAAAACAAACTCAGGGATGTTCATGTACTAAAGTCCTACAGAAGCAGAGATGAGATGCATTTCACTGGTTTTCTGACGTAATTCTTTGGCTCCATGGTAATAATTTAGGTCAATGCCAGGTGGTTCCTAGCTTTGGTTGAAGTTGAAGCTATAGAGGAAGGCTATATAGAAATGGTCACTTTCTCTTTCTGGAAAAGCCCAAGGAAATCTGGTGAGTCCTCTCTCTCTAAGATTCACATGAGACTTCAATGATCTGCCCTGCCAATTAGAATGCAAAAAGATACAATATCATACATTATCATCTTCCAAACTCTTTCAAAACTTAAAAGTGTCAAGCAGTGTGGGGGTGGGCATGCGGGGAGCAATCTCTTTTAACTGTCATTTTGTTCTTATTATCCATATATTCTATACAGTAGTACAATATGTTCTTCATCTTAATTTTCTTACTTTGATGCTTTCCTTTCTACTATTTTCTCTTACAGGGCTAAATGGGCAGATTTGTGCTTTGGGGTGTTATTAGGTATTGGTGGTGCTAGGTGTCGATCTCTTGTGCTAAGGAACATCTTCCAATCAGGGGGCTGAACACTTTTTGTGTTTATGAGGCAAAAACATGACTATCGGCTTAACATGTTATAATGATTCATCTCATGACAATTCACATTACAGAGAAAACAAAATATTATGGCTCCCCTTTGGAAGCCAGAAGATGTAGTGCTTCTCATCTCTGTATATGAGGTCTGTCTGGAAAAAGTCCAACCGTTGTTAATAGAACAAGAATGGTTTGTGTGACATCGATGTAACCCGGCAGCCAAGGAGAGTGGACTGGAATGCACATGCATGAACAATGATGACTTCACTGTAGTCAGTGGGAGTGGTAGACACCATTGAGTGAGCATGTGCACTGTGTGGCCATCACATTCAAAATGACCAAGCAAGTAGAGCAATGAATCCATATCAAATTTTACGTTAAGCTTGAACATTCCTCAAAGGAAACTATTTGGATGACTCAGAGGGCTGTATTGGCAGTGTCATCATAACAACACCCACTTGTTCATGCATCACGTCTCCTGCAGAGTATTTTGGTGAAATATTAAATCACCCAGGTGATTCAGCCTCCCTACAGGCTATACTTAGCACCCTGGGATTTCTGGCATTTCCAAAAACTAAAATCACCTTTGAAAGGGGACAGATTTCAGACTGTCAGTGAGATTTGGGAAACTATGACAGGGCAGCTGATGGCAATTAGGAGAGCTGTGTGAGGTCTCAAGGTGCCTCCTTTGAAGAAGATTGTGGTGCCATTGTATGTGTAATGTCTTTTGTGTCTTGCATCTTGTGTCTTCAATAAATGCCTCTGTTTTTCATCTTATATGGCTGGATACCTTTTGGACAGACCTCGTATACTAGAAAAACAGCATCTTGAATGATCAGTTCTGAGTATTACAAAATTAATATATAATGTATTTTAAATAGTAAAGTAAAGACATTTGTAGTCATTATTCTTGGACACTGAAGAAGTCTCCTTATGGTAAAGTCTCCATTGTAATGGATACTTTTTGTAGCTTTTCATCATCTCTAAATAGTCTTCCTATATTTATAAATTTTCCATTATTAAAGTTCCTGCTTCTCTGTTGAAAGCTAGAAAAAATTCTCAGCCTCTCTAGTCATATGACCTAGGTTTCATCAAGCAGAAGCACCTGATTCAGGAGTAACCAAAAGATGCAGTTTATATACCGAGTTCATTCTGGCAAGATTGGCAGATGATATATTCAGTTTCCAGGGTCAACAGTGGTGGACATTCACAGGTGTCCAGTGCCTGGAGTCTGCAGAGTTTCACTGTAACATAGACTATCCCTGATGGTGTCAACCGTGTTAGCCCTTCTTGATACTTTTAACTTCATTGAATTTGTATTAAACTTAGATACTTTAATAAAGCTACAAATGGATACTTCATATATAGGTTATGCATTACAATGACTTTGTGACCATCTAAGAACCCCCATTTTCTGGCTATGGGAAGTAACAATTTTTAGAGCCTAAGAGCCCTCATCATCTGTAGAATTCTACAGTGAATGGTCATTTTCCCAACCAGTGATCATTTACTTTGAGATTTTTACCTCTTAGTTTTATTAATAGACTTATCATATTACACAAATACATTGTCATACATAAATTACATTGTCAGCATGATTTCTGACTATTGATCTTGACCTTGATCACCTGACTGAAGTTCATTGTTAGGTTTCTCCATGTAAAGTTACACCTATACTATATTCTTTTTAATTTTCTTTGGAAGAAAGTCACTATGCACTGTATACTTACAAGGAATGGGATTAAACTAATTTACACAATTTGTTTTATTGTTCATATTGCTTCAGTTTAGTCAATCAGGAGCTCTTCCAGTTGGTTCTTGTGTCCCTTGGACATATTCCCAATTAGTGTGTGTGCTGAAGCACTTTCTTAACTTCTGGCACTGCAAGATGATCCAGGCTCATCTTGTATATTCCCTGCAGCAGTGGTATCCAACCTTTTGGTATCTCTGGGCCACACTGGAAGAAGAAAAGCTGTATTGGGCCACACATTATATACATAAACACTTACAAAAACAAGACAATCTCATAGGGTTTTATGTAAATTTACGATTTTGTGTTGTGCTGCATTCATAGCCATCCTAGACTGCATGTGGTCCATGGGCTCAAGCTGGACACGCTGCTAGAGTGAGCTATTTCTCCAAAGATCCACAATCCCTTCATTAGATAGCGTACACATAGAAAACATATGTATACCCTGTATGTTAGGAGCCAAGGTCTGGATGCTAACTGTGCTTTTATGCTAATTTTGTTTCTTTCAGGCCTTTCAGGAAACAAAGCAAAGAAATATTGTGTGTGTATATTAACCCATGCCTACACACAAATGTATTTCTATGTGTAACCATCTGTATCTATATTCACTTAAATGAGAGTTCTTACTGATGTCTACAATTCTAATTCATTACTTCATGGATGATTCTAATACCCTCCCTTTGCTCATCTGTAAGTTTCCACTCCACAGTGGAAAAAGTATGGCTCCTACGATTTGGAATACATTAGCTTAATTGTTCAGTTCTAGTACATGTACAGTACCAGAATTGTTAACTATACTCATGTGGGAAAAATTTTATTTACTGAACTGTAGGGCTTATGTACAGTTTCTTTCGCCTTTGGTTTTACAGACTGCATTCCTATCCCCGGTTAATCAGGTCAGCACCTTCCCCTGGCCCATAACCACCCTGCAGCCTTCAGTAAAACTGTTTTGTACATTTATAGCAGTTAGATTCTCTTATCAGAGTCCATATTCTTTCTTGGGATCCCTGACCATCTCAATGATTTATTTTAAATGTGCATAGATCAAGGTTCACCGTTTGTGTTGTAAAACTTTATAGTTTTTGACAAATGCATAATATCATATATCCAGCATCATAGTGTCATAAACAATAGTTTTATCACCCTACAAATGCCTTGCCCTGTCCTGCACCTCTTCATTCCTTCCTCTTCCGTCAAACTCAGGCTCCACTTGTCTCTCACTGTCTCTAGTTTTGCCTTGTCTAGAATGCCAGATATTTGGAATCACAAAACATGCACTCTCTGAACATTGGCTTCTTTCACTTAGCAGTATGAATAGTATTTGTTTAAGGTTTCACCATTTTGAAAGAAATGGTTCATTTCTTTATATAACCAAATAATATTCAATTGCACAAATTTACACAATTTGTTTACACATTTACTTACTGAAGGCTAGGTTTTGGTTGTTTCCTGTTTGGGGCAATTATGAATAAAGCAGCTGTAAACATTTTTGTGCAAGTTATTTTTGTGTGTGTAGACATAAACTTTCAACTCAGTTAGGTAAATACCTGCAAGTGTGATTGATGAATTGTGTGGTAAGACTATGTTTAGCTTCCTAACAACTGTCAAATGGTCATCCAAAGTGCTTTTCTCCAGTGACAAATGACAATTTCTGCTGCTTCACATCCTCTCCAGCATTTGGTATTGTCAGATTTTTGGATTTTCACCATTTTAATAGGTGTGTAGTGGTATCTCATTGTTTTAAGCTGTATCACCTAATAACAAAAAATGTTGAGCATCTTTTCTTATTCTTATATAATAACTGTATATATTCTTTGTTGAGGTGTCTGTTCAGACCTTTTGCCTACTCTTAAATGAAGTTGTTTGTTTTCTTATTGTTTATTTTAAAAGGTCTTTGTATGTTTGGATGCCAGTTCTTTATCACATGTGTCTTGCAAAGATTTTTCTCCATCTGTGGCTTGTCTTTTCATTCTCTTAACAATGTCTTTCACAGCACAGAAGTTTTTAATTTTGCAATATCCAACTTAACTGATTTTTTCCTTTTTTTTTCTTCAAGGTGTGCACTTTATTGAACTGGTCTCAAGTCAGTGTACAGGTAAGCCCTGGCTGCCTCCACACCTCAGCCCACTCCTGGGGACCAAAAAGCCTTCATAATCTCAAGTTGGGGGCAAAAATGTGGGCCATGATGGCTGACCATTAAAAATAAAACTAAAAGAACAAGTATTAAAGTGAAGATTTAAAAATTTGGATTACATATTTTACACAAAAGATTTCTTTTCATGTAATGTGCTTTTGGCTTTGTATTTAAGAAGTCATTGCTGAAGCCAAGGTCACTAGATTTTCTTACATGTTATCTTCTTGAAGTTTATACTTTTTAAATTTTGGTTTATTATCCATTTTGAGTTAATTTTTGAGACAGGTGTAAGGTCCGTGTGTGTGTGTATGTATGCATATATATTTACACATATATTCGTCTATAGATATTCAATTGTTCCAGTATTTTGCTTTAAAAAGAGTACTCTTTCTCCATTGAATTGCTTGCTATTTGTCAAATTCAAGGATCAGCTGAATATGTTTGTGTGGGCCTATTTTTGTGCTCTTTATTCTATTTTACTGACCTATCGGTCCATTCTTTCACCAATATAATGCTTTCCTGTTTACTGTAGTTCTTTCTAAGTCTTGAAATCTGACAATGCCAGTCCTTAGACTTTGTTCTCCTTTGCTATTGTGTTGTTTATTCCAGGATTTTTTCATTTCAACATACACTTCATTTTAAAATTTTATTTATTTATTTATTTAAAGAGTCTGCTTTGGGTAGAAAAGTTAAAGAATATGTGTTATTTCTCAACCAATTGTTTCTCAGTGGGCTTACCATATTTTCAGTCACCATTGTTGGTATCACCCTCCAAATCGCCCTGTTTCCAGTCACCTCTTTCTTCCCAGACTGCCCTAGGCATCTTGGTCTAGAGCCTGCACCCTGCCCTCCAGGCCTTTGAGACCATCAATCATTTTCTTCTATTAGGTGATGCTTTGTTTTATTTCTTATGTTTGGATGTTTCTCCAGAGGGTCTAGAATCCTTATGAATGGAGGAGAATGAGAAAAGACCAGTTTGGTCTTAGGATCAAATATCCCCCAAACACTGAAGCTTTCACACTGCTTGATGACAGAGGCCGGCCTGATTGTTTGTGTTCTAATGCTAACACTCTATCACTTTATCCTCCCTGCTTTTATTTTTAGACTTATTTAAATTAAAAATCACTAAAACGGTTTACCCCTTTCTTCCCCACTCCTTACCTTCCACCTCTGACAACCACCGATCTGTATTATGAGCTTGGTTTTACATATACCTGTGCAACATTCCACATGTAAGAGAGATTGTATGGTGCTTGTCTTTTTTGCCTTATTTATTTCACTTAGCATAACACTCTTTGGGTCCATCCATGTTGTTGCAAATGGCAGGACATCAATCTTTTTTTGTGGCTGAATAATAGTCCATTGAATATCTGTGCGTATATATATTCCACCGTTTTTTTTATCCATTAATCTATCAATGGAAACTTAGGTTGTGTCTATATCTTGGCTGTTGTGTATGATGCTGCAATAAACATGGGGGTGCATATACATTTTAAATTAGGGTTTTCATTTTATCTGGATAAATAACTGAAGTGGAATTGCTTAATCATATCTACATTATCTACTTTCTTCCCTTCTATGTCAGTTCATGTGTCAGACACTTAATTTAATATTTCTTGTTTTATATCACTCTTCCTCAGTAGGTTGATCTAATAAATAGTGGAACAAAGATAATTTTTGTATCTTATGGTTCTGACTTCTAAGATATATATAATTTATATATAATTATGTATTATTAATAAAATATATTAATATTATAATTAATTTAATCATGGAAGCGAAAGAAAATTGGGCAAACCAAGCTGAGTTCCTTAAGAGAGATGACACCTGAATAGTTGCCTGAAAGGCAGTTTGGATGAAACTACAGCCTTTTGGTGAGGTGATGATTTAGAAATATTTATATCTCTTTACTTTTCTCACTTCAGTCCTTACATCCCTAATTGTAGAGAGATCTTGAGTTGAAATAACCACTTTGCAAAGGAAACTACATTGAGAAAAGAGATTTGTACTAAAACTGTCTCTAAGGAGTCCTTATAGCAGGCTCTTTCTTTTACACTGTTGTTTTAAAGATGACTTTCATGAGGGGATGCACTTAAATCAATATAACAAGTGGATATTAAGAGATTTTTTGTATGACCCAGCAACCCCTGTTCTGGGTATCTATCCAAAAAAATGGAAAACATTTATTTGCAGAGATACGAGAGGGGACCCCCATAATGGAATTTATTTATAAAAAATGTGTACTTATTCTTACATGTTTAAACTTCAATTACCTTCAAAGTACTCTCCATTCGATGTAATACACTTATTGAGACTTTTTCCACTGCTCAAAATATTTTTTGTACTCATCAATTTTGATGTCTGTTAGTGCTTCTGCCATTTTTTGTTTCACCTCTTCCACATGAGCAAAATGTTTCCCTTTGAGGATTTTATTTTTATCCAGGGAAACAAACAAAAAAATCACTCAGGACAAGATCAGGTAAATAGGGAGGATGGGGAATGGGGGTCATGACATTTTTGGTCAAAAACTGGTGAACATTCAGTGCGGTATAGGCAGGTGCACTTGTAAATCACCCATCATGAAATGGGCAAATGCGTTGAAGTAGTCTTCAAAAAAAATTCGCTGAAGCCAAACACAGCCTCTCACAACAATACTGGCTAGTACACTGATACAGATGGGTTCCTACTACATGCGCTTAGAGGGCGAAGCCTGTATTACAAAGGGCCTGCCCTGTAGAAGATAATTCTGGGCTTTCTTTGGTCCCCCCTTTTATGCGTACCCTTATGTTCATTGCAGCGCTACTCATGGTGGCCAGCTCATGGAAACATGTGTCCTTTGCTGGATGATTGGATAAACAAGATGTGATGCTTATCTACAATGGAATATTACTCAGCCATAAGAAAAGATAAAATACAGCTATTTTTGATAACATGATGAACCTCAAAAATATCATGCTAAGTGAAATAAGAAAAAGCTAAAAACCAAATTATTTCACTCATATATGGAATGTAAAACTGAAACTCATAGACACAGACAGTAGGATGGTGGTTACCAGAGGGAAGGGATGTGGAGGGTAAGAGAGGATAAAGAGGGCCAAATATATGGTGATGGACGATGATTTGACTTTGAGTGGTGGGAACAAAATGCAATATATAGATATGTATTATAGAAATGTACACTTGAAGCCTATATAATCTTATTAACTAATGTCACCCCAATAATTTTAATAAAAAAGGAAAATAAATAAAATAAAAAGAAATGTTTTGGTGTTATTAAAAGGAAAAATTCTAATTGTAAATATAATAATTTCAAAAAATATTGTTTGAAATAATGTTTCCATGCTGGCTGTAAATTACCAACACCTACAGTTAAAATAATTAGTCCAATATTCTTTTTTGAAGAACAAATAGAAATTAACTTGTTATGGTAAATGAAAACTATTGTTAATATGACCTCTGTGGGTATAAATACCCTAGATCACACTTAGTTTCCTTAAGAAGTTTGTAATGTTATACATACACACAGTTCACTAATATATAATAAAACCATTCCTCTAAGCCTTGAGGTAGGTAAGAGACTCTGTTATTACCACAATTTTGTTTTAGTTAATAACCGAGAAATCTTCACAACACTCAGAAGCTGGGGGAAGATGAGAGTTGTGAGAGCTTTTTTGCATGAGGGAGTTTAGGATTTGTATTATTATATGAGTAATGTTAGAAAAATTCTTGAAATGCAAGACCACTATAGCAATATTCATGTCAAAGTATACTGAATAAAGAAATGGACGTCGTATATAGGCTGCACAACTAGAGGGTATTGCAGTCTCTAAATCTCCTGTCATATGTACCTTATTAAATTACCTTCCTAAAGCTTGTCCATTAATCAGGCTGAAGGGATGGAAACTGCACTGTTCAAAGTTTGTTCATGCTTATGAAAATTAACAACTCTCTTTTTGGTTCAGAAGTTTCTAAAAATACATTTAACGTGTATGAACAGAGTTGTTATTACGTTCATTTGGTAACTTGGAACTTTAATAAGTACAACATCAAGATTTATTTTATACACCCAGATTCTCATGCAGGGAAGATTGGAGAAATATCTACTAATTAATTAGGAAGTTCCGTTTTACTCCTCTGTTTAATTTGTTCCAATTTTTTTTGCCTCATCCACAAAGTTCTGCAAACTTTAGTTTTGTGAGTGTTAGTTGCTGCAGAATCATCAATAAAACAAATGCACCATTTCAATATCTCACTCCAAAACGTCAATATTTCCTCTTAAGGAAAAAAAGAGTGCACACTGATGGCAATAATTAGGAAGACAGAGTGGAAAACGGTGGTTGAGAAAAAACTGTTATTAGGCCCCAAGTCTGATTTAAGTGCTGTGGGTAGTATTTTACTATCAGCTCATTTCAAGACCCTGCAGGAGAATAGAACAGGAGGTTGTTAAAAGAGAGTAGTTAAAAGTATCAGGTCATTAGGATTTATGTCAGCACTGCTCTGAGAGGAAGGCATTTTTCCCCCCAAGTCTGAAGTGTTGTTTGGAGCATTGTCAGCTGGAAAACAGATGTCTTGTAGGTGAGATGTTTGTTGCACTATATCACCTAGTGGAAGAGGGTGCTTCATTCTATCTAGGGAAATAGAGAGTTGTATGTCTTGTATTTAACCATCTATGGTTGACTTTTTTCTCCTTTGGTACACAATTTATGGTACATCAGCTGCTTCTTCAGACACGGGGTCCACTGAGTGCAGTGTCAGGTAACTTAAATTCATATGATTGGTTGGCTTAGTGCTACAAAAATCTAAAAATGTAACAGTATGGTATTTATTTATTTAGGCAACGGATACCTGATGCTTAACAATTACTGTTTGTTATGAATGCCAACTAAAAATTTATTCACTTTGAACATTCTGTGTTTTCATAATCTTTGTGTTCTAAGCAGTGTCTTTCATGTGTTTTGCCCTCACCTTGTTGAGAGTCAGGGGTGACTTTTCATTACAATTCTTGAGTCCTCTTAAGAAGGTACTTTAGATTTTTAGATCAGAAAAAACATTTAACCCAGTGCAAGGTTCTAACAGATGGCCATAAAACCACTGTTTGAAAATATGACAGTATGCTCAGTTTATTTCCTTAAATTTTAGCTTAAAATACATAACCTTTTAAACTCAAGAAAAATTTAGGACTTCTGCAATATGCAATCTATTTTGCAGCCTTAGAAAACTGACAATCAGAAATTCCTGGTAATAACGATCATGCTTAAGATCAAGCTAAACAAATATCAACTCATTTTATTTCTAATCATGAGCTGGAATTGTTCTGCAGAGTTAAAATTGGGGTGGTGAGCACACCAGATGGAATCTAGTAGCAGGATTTGCCAAAGAATTTATGAACTGACAGAAGACAAAGACAAATTTTCAATGTCATAATAAAATCTTCAATTTACTCCTTTCTGTGATGCTTGAATGCTAGGATGAATGACAGTAAGGATAAATATGAGAAAAATGAGCAATTTGTAAGTATCTTTATTAACAGAAGCAATCCATTTCGTATTTGTAAAAGTTTTGTGACAGTTAAGTTTATTTCAAATACTTTGAACTAAAAGAAAGTATTTATTAACTTTTCTAGCATCATTCACATGTATGAAGTTTAAAATGCTGTGTCTCAGGTAAAACAAAAATTTATTGTTCTTATATTCGGAAAAGTTATTACTATATTTCAGCTTCTCAATGAACTGAAACTCATAGTGCTTTGTCAGAATCCTGAGCACTCTAAAAGCTTTCTCAAGAAACAGCCTTATCCTTCAACCACTAAAAAATAAAAGTGTCAGCTGAAAAGCAGGACCTAAAAAATTACAACAGCATAATTCTTTTCTGAATCTATGGATTACCAGAGAAATAGTTGTGTTTGCTATGTTTTCCATTGTAGTTATAAATTAACTTTGCAGAATTAATTTTATTTGATTCCTATGTAAGAGAACTGCCATCTAAGAATAGTTGCCTTTGGTAAATAAATTTAGATCTCTACAAACAACCCCAGGTTTGTGTAACTCAAATATATATATATATAAATTACTAAAGAGATATATATATATATATCTCTTTAGTAATTTAGCCCAAATTCAATATGTGGTTTTTATTTCTGGTGAGTGAGAATAGTAGCAAAAGCTTACCTAAAATTCTGCTTGTAAATTAAAAAAAGAAATACAACATACTGGAACAAAGTCTTAATGATTTTACAGTTTTAGACAGAAGATGATTAAGAATATTTTTATACTATTGACTATTGACAAGTTAAAGAGCTAAGGAACAACTGTAAAAATATAGTCATTCCATGTAGAAAGTAGATTGCAAGCTTGAGAAACAATGGAGATTTAATGGTGAATTGCATTTACATTTCTCAACTACCAAACACTCTAGTTTCCACCTTTAAGAAATTAATTACAAAAGAAAAAAACTGCTCTAAACCAGTCAATATAATGGCTTCTTTGACTGTACATGATTTGTCATTTAGTTATTTAAAGATAGGAAACAGCCCACAATATGTGACTTTCTAGAATACATTGCTCTAAACTTTGGTATTAATACTGAAGGTTTCCTGTTCAAGAATAAGATAATAATTTTTAAGAATGCCAAATAGATAACTGATACTTTATAGAAATGTTTTATTTGTGCTGTTAAATTATAAAATAAAAAGCATTCTGATTATAAGGTTGTCAGAAAATTAAATTCATACTCTCTTATGTAGGCTTTAAAGACCTTATGAAAGACTCAGAAAAATGTATTTATGCATTTGTATTAATGATTAATCCTGATAAAAGAAAAAATGTCCTGCTTGTTAGATTTCTACATTTTGAGCATTTTTGAAAGGCAATTATTGATGATTCTTGCAATATTGTTATTGGTCCAAAAAATTCACTAATGAAGAGGTACCCATTGCTTATTTGACGATGTATTAAAAAGACAACAGGTGAGTCATTGTACACCATCAGGAAAATTGATGAACCTTTCAAGGCTTTGCACCTCAGTTGCCTTTATAATGCATGTCACCTTGGCTGATAGCACACCACCATGAGTACTCCCTTTCCAGAGCTATATTCATTTTACCATTTGCTTCCAATGAACCTTCCTGATATATAGATTTCTGCTGTAAAAATCGATCTTATAATACATGTTTGCCATACGTAAGTTTCCAACTGCTTTGAAGCTATCGATTGGCAGTTCTTAAGAACTTACTACTTGCTTTAGCAACAACATCACAGGTTAGCTAAAAATTCCACATAGATTTTCATATACTGTGCTAAAAAAGATGTTGTAATATTTTCATTTTTATTACTAAATAGGGTTTAGTATAAACTCAGAACATACTCAAGCCTGTTTATGTTTTTTTTCTTCCACAAACCATGAATTCAGTCTATGATACCTTGTCTTTTCCCTGGTGAACTTACTTCTCTTCAATACTATATCAATCTATAATGTACAACAAATTCAATCATCCTGAGCACATGGAGTCTGATTAGGTATTTGTCATACCTACATAGAGTTTGGTTTTCACAGAGGAATTTTATAGTTGCAGATATGTCTCTAAAATGGAAAGATTAAGATAAATTGCCTAGGGCATAGCTGGACCATAATTATATTTTCAAAGAAGGCTCAGGTATGACTTTGAAAGATAAAATATTTTCTGAGAAAATTTTATTTTATATTTTCACTGGAGGTGTCAAAAAGTGTTGAAAAGAAAAAACTTGTTGCCATAAAATTGCTTTGCAAATAAGATTCTAAGAAAAGACTTTAGAGCTGCAATTTAAACCATAGTATCATAGTATCCAATAATCAGGTGGCAAAACACGAAAAGAGAGCCCTGGTTTTCACAATTTAATTTGTAAATGTTGGAACAACTAAAAATTGCTTTATAGATTTGACCAGTAGGCTCGGTTGGTTGGGCATCATGCTGCTTTGATTCCCTGTCAGGGCACATGCCTGGGCTGCGGGTTTATCACTGGTCCCTGCGCAGAGGCAGCCAATTAATGTATCCGTATCTCTCTCACATTGATGCTTCCCTCCCTCTCCTTTTCCCTCCCTTACCTCTCTCCTAAATAAATAAATAAATAAATAAATAAATAAATAAATAAATATTATTTAAAATTGTTTTACGTAAGTCAAAAAAGCTTGGATATCATCTTTGAAGTTTTAATGGCCACAGAGGGTTTATTTATTGTCATATTAATTATTGCCCATTTTAACTTAGTTTTGGATTCTTTAACTTTTTTATGTTGGGACTTCTTAGAATATTTAATATGGTGAATGTTTTTGGTTTATTTTTTCACTAAAATATCCAAATGCTCTCCATTTATAAAATACCTATTTTTCCCCAACTAGGATATATATTTCCTCTTAAATAAGTTTGGTTTCCCTTTTTAAAAAAAGTTTCGTTACTATGTCCTTTCTTTCCATAAGCCCTCAATACATAGATTTTACTCATATCTCTAAAAAACAGGTTCTCTAATGTTGCCTTAGGTAAGATTAGGAGGTATTCAGACATGTTGGCTTCTATAGTTGTTAACACATTTTATAAAATATTGCCTTAATATTCACATGAAAAGAACAGATGTTTTGCAATGTGAAAATGGTCTATTTTAGTTTTCTTCCTTAGCAAATGAACTTGGAATGATAGATGACATTTTGCCTTTTCGTAGACATGAGTCTTAACTTATTTCAAAATTAATAAGAGCATTTTTTTTGTATCTAGATGAAAGAGCAGACTCCGCATGGGGAAAAAAGCGTTGTTCCCTACATTCCATGTTTATTACTCTCCTGCCAGCAACACTCATGTCTAAAGTGCAGGAAAACCTTACAAGAGAGATGCAACTTAGTTCTTGAAATTTAATTCTTCCTTTCCTAGGTTGCCAATGAAATCACCAAAGGACAACATGGGGGTAAATCTTTACTCACCCTTGAATCTAGGAGGGATAAAATGATAAAATAAAGACTCTGCTGACACTTCCACAATTTCTCAGAATTAAGAGAATTTTTTGTTTGTTGGGTACACTGAACAGTGAGAATAGGAAAAACATTAATTTTATAATTTACCAAAGATTTGTTTCTTTTTTTTCTAAAGATTTTATTTATTTATTTTTAGACAGAGGGAAAGGGAAGGAGAGAGGGAGAGAAACATCAATGCGTGGTTGCCTCTCATGTGCCCCCTACTGTGGACCTGGCCTGCAACCCAGGCATGTGCCCTGACTGGGAATTGAACCAGTGACCCTTTGGTTCGCAAGCCACACTCAATCCACTGAGCTACACCAGCCAGGGTTCAAAGATTTGTTTCTTAATTATCTAAAAATTTCATGTTTCTTTCTGTTGCACGGGCTTCTTCAACAGCCTTGGAGCATTATGTGTTGAAACAAGAATAATAAGAAAGTGATGAATAGTGAGTGGGTTGTTTCACGTTTATCACATTTTCAATCCACTTCCCTGATCTTCAATTTCTTTTGAATTTATTTTGAGTTCAGTTCAATGAAAGGTCAGTTTTAAGCATATCCCTCAGTTCAGATACAATTATTTTCTTCTCCTTGCGTTAGATTTACTCTCTTAACTTCCATATACTCTCTATATCATATAACTGTTAATTATAATTATCATGCTGTACATAATATCCCTAGTACTTATAAAATAATAAATATTAAATTGACTTGGACAAAGTTGGTACTTATGTAACTTTGCAAATTAATTCACATTTCTAAATTTATTTCACTCAACTCTGTTAGGTGGTACATTACTTAATATGGCACCCAGAATGTAGTTGGCACTTAAACACCAATTATAGTTTTTGTTTTCTTTATATATCCCTTTGTTACTTGTGAGATCTTACCTGTGACATTCCTCCATTGGCTAACTAGTTATCGAGGTTTTAAAGATTGTTTAGTTGAGCTCTATACATCAGTGATAACAAGCTAGAGGGTCAATGGGAGAAGGACACCCTCTATGTTGCCTGATTTTACATACCAGGTTGCTAGTGAAAATAAGCTAGCTTTTATTGCTTAGGGATTCAGCTTTCTATTCTCTAAGATTCTTGAAACTTTTAGGGTCATTGAATGTCACAGTTTCATGCTTTTCTTTCCTTGTCTTTCCCTTCCTTCCTTCCTTCCTCCCATCTCTCCCCTCATCTTCCTTCCCCTCCACCCCCTTTCTAAATTTATTCTGTATCTTTATTTCTTTTCTTACATAGTAGCAACAAACACAAGTTCTTCATAATTCTTTCTTCATATTATTTTAAACATCATAACTTTTGGTAGGAGCTGACATTCAAGGAGAGCTGCCCTCCATTATGCCCTCAAAATACTGAGTGTCCAGCTTATAGTGGCTCTTAGTAAGTGATTATTAATTAAGTGAACACATTCATTAATGATATTTATTAATTCTTCTGTAAATATTCATTTCATTCTTTCAATAGCAGATTTATCCTGAGGGCCCTTCACATCATATGTCATATTCTGGGCTGAGCAGCTGGGGATCTGGATCATGGGAGGGTCATGTGGATGGGCTTCAACCTGAGCATCTTTGCCTAGAGGAGCTGAAGTGGACCGACACCCAACCATGAACCTTTTCTGCTAAAGTGGGTGGGACAGCAGGGCTCTTCTGTTTTGACTCAGTTCAGGTTCTGGGGAGCTAGGCAATAGTGGGATTGAAGGCCTGTAGGTCGATTGTCAGTTTATTTCATCTCAACATAGTTATTAATGGCCCTTTTAAATATCAAGATCATATCAGTTTTGATGAGATAGTGTATGGGCAATGTATAAATGGGTCAGTCTTTAAATTTGGGTTTTTTCTGTTCTCCTGACCTGCAGCCCTGCTTTTATCCTCTTTTGGAGTTTTATAATCCCATTCACTCAATTTCTTTTTAAATCTCACTGCTATCCTCTCAGCCATTTTCAGTCTTCTCACTGTCCAATGTGAACCCAGCAAACGAAATTCCCTTAATCCTGAGAAATTGTTGTGGAGATGATGTCAGAGTCTTCATTTTATCTACATGTTGTGAGGGAAAAAATTCCCTTTAAAAAGTAATTTTCTTACAACCTCAGTAACAGCTAATTTTTTAACTCATTTGATAATAACTACTTGAAACTCTTACAGCATTATTTGGGGTGAAGCTTCATTTTTTGTCAAACAATCTAATTTTACAGGTTGTTATTGGTCATTATGAGCTGACATTTTTATAATATAAGACTATTTCCTAGTGAATTTTTCCAAAGGTGTATATTATTTCCATTGAAGAATATAACCATTTTACTACTTATGTTTGTTCTATCTACATCATAGACACCATTGAGATTGTTTAACACAGTGTTGAGAAGGAATTTACAATAAGTGGCAAATTTTCATGGTTTCCACTCATGAATAAAATGAGAGATATTCCATCATCATTTGTGTGGAATGTAATTTGATTAACAAAGCACTATCTGATGTTTTATTGTATCATAAATCATGTAATATAAGACAGATTTCAGATTATTAGATTTGTTTTAAAGATTCTAGATGATTCCATGTGAACTAGATGAGATACATGACTTTGAATATGCATGCATATTTAGACAAAGTTTTTAAGGATGCTACATATACAATATTTATGCAAAATGTTTAGCTTTTATATTCTGCTTTTTCTTTTTCTCCTTATATTAAGAAGCAAGAGCTGGAATCCATTTCAAACTAAAGTGGAAATTCACCTGTACTATCTTTCTCTTACAAGAAAATTAACAGAGTACCAATGGAGCCCTTTATCTATGGAGTACAGACTTCATTAATTAATCCTTTTTATCTGTGACAGTTAAAGGTACATCTAGAATATACAGACTTCTTGAAATGATTTCTAGTTTTATTCTTACTGGCTAAAATACATTATTTCAGACATTTGTTATCTTTTGTCAACCATGTATAAATTAAATCAAATTGTCTGGGGCCATTTCTTGCCTTGCATTGACTTTAAAAAGATAGCCATTTAGATAAATACTTTTTCATATTATTAACTTAATATTTTTGAGAGTGACAAAAAGAAAATGGAGTATCTTTTTGTTACTCCTCATTTTCATAATAGTGGAAGGTGGAATTCATATGGCATTATAAGTAGAAATTTTCTGCATCACTAAGAACATGTCTTAAAGTATAATGCTCCTGGACAAGTCAGAAAAGCACTCTAATAAGAAACAATTCTAGTCATATATTATGCACTGTCTGCACATTTTTTCTCTTTTTTTCACTAAATATGCTTTCTACAGAAAGGAATATGGGTATTTATTTAATCTGTTTCTTCTATCTATTCCTCATCTCATACCACATATATATTCTGATTGCTTTAGAAATAATTATTATTCAACCTTTCAAACAAGACACATGGAGAAGCAAGACAGAATCTAGAGAACATAGAAGCAGTTTTTATCTTGAATTTAATGTTTAACTCTTTTTGTTTAGGCACCAACTGCTTTTTAATGCTGAGGCCTTTTTTTTTCTATGTAGGGCTTTGCTGTTAGACAATTACCTGTCAGAATTCAGTAATGGGAAAACATTCTAGTTTCATGGATATTTGCCTATTTATACTCACTTTTAACCAAAAGTGACAAGCATGTCACATTTCATCAGGTTACATCAGGTTGTGTCTCAAAAAGAAAGAAAGGGAACATAAAATAACTCAGTTTAAAACCCCATACCTCATCCAGAAGCACAGAAGAAATTAAATATCAACTCATGAACATTAGAGAAACTATAACCTGTCTATCGATCAGATACATGTTTCTTGTCAATAAGCATTTAAAATGGTCATTAAAGAAATGACCATTAGCTAACAACTACAGTTGTTTAGCTTTCTGTTTCTATGTGTTAATGTTATGCTATTTCTATTTCATAGATATAATACTTGTTTACTTAATATAATGTATTTCAGTAGCTCTATAAAACATTAATTATGATGGTGGTTCCTTGTTGTGAACATGCCGTATGATGAGTTATCTAGAACTGTGCTGTCAATGTAGCAGTCACTTGTCACATATGGCTATTAAATAAAAATTAAAATAAATTGCTTTCAGTTTCTTAGTCCGATTAATCACATTTCAAGTGCTTAATAGTCACATGTAGTGATTTTATTTGCATCATCACAAAGTGCTCCTGGACTGTGCTCATCTGGAATGCACTTGTACGATGCAGTGCCGTTGAGGCTCTGACAGTGAGAACCCTGGATCTCAGCGTGTAGTATCCATTTACAGAATTGGTAATGCTCTTATATATGGTAAACAGTTTCAGAATTGTTAACCCATACCCTGTACTTTTGGCTTTTTTATTTATTTCCTCATTTGCCATTAGTCAGTATAATACATAAAGCAGTTTCAAGGACATTGACAACCTGTCTTTTTTCTCCATTGATTCTTTTTCCATTGCAATATATTTGACATATAACATTTTGTAAATTTAAAGTATACATCATGTTAATTTGATACAGTTATGTAATATGATTGTTCTAGTATAATTAGCACCTCTATCATGTTACTTAATTATCTTCTATTTTTAGTTGAAATAACGTTCTAGTCTCTAAGTTTTATAATTACAATGCAATATCGTTATCTGGTTTCTCTATCCTGTGCATTGGATCTCCAGGGCTTATTTACCACCCAGCGTAAGTTTGTATCCTTAAACAATCTCTTCCTATCCCCAACCCCATCCTCTGGTAACCATTTTACACACTGTTTTTATGTGTTTGCCTTTTAAGATTTCGATATCAATGAGATCATACAGTTCTTGTTTTTCTCTGTCTAACCTATCTTACATAGCATAATATGCTCAAAGTCCTTCCATGTTGTCAGAACAGCAGGATGTTCTTCTTTCTTATGGCTGCATAATATTAGATTGTGTGTGTGTATGTGAGAAAGACATTTTTATATCCATTCATCGACTGATAGACATTTAGGTTACTTCCATTTCTTAGCTATTGTAAATATTCAGGAAACACGGGAATGTTTTGGGTACATTTCCTTTGGGTACCTGCCTAAAAGTACAATTGCGGGATCATATGGTAGTTCTATTTTTAATTTTTGAGGAATCTCCATATTGTTTCCAGAGCTGCTGAACCAATTTACATTCCCTCCAACACCGCCCTTTTTCCACATCCTCACCAGAACTTATGTGTTGACTTCTTGATGAGAACCATTCTAACAGGGGTGAGGTAATATTTCATTGTGGTTTTGATTTTTATTTCCCTAATAATTAGTAGTGTTGAACACCTTTTCAATAACCGTAGGTCATTTGGATGCCATTTTTGGAAACTGTATATTTAGTTCTTTACCTATTTTGATTGAATATTTATTTATTTATTTTATTGAGTTAATTGACTTATTTTTGTTAATGAGTTATATGAGTTCTTTATATATTTTTGATATTAACTCCTTATCTGATATATAGTTTGCAATTTTTTTCTACCATTCTGTAGGTTTTCTTTTCATTCTTTTCTATGCAGAAGTTTTTAAGTTTCAGTGTCATTTGTTGATTTTTGCTTTTGTTGTTTATGCTCTTGGTGTCATTTCTGAAAACAAATTCATTGCCAAGACCAATGTTGATGAACTTCTTCCCCACATTCTCTGCTGTGAGTTTTATGATGTCAGGCCTTAAGTTTAAGTCTTTGATCCATTTTGAGTTAATTTAAAGAATGGTATGATGCAGGGCTCAAATTTCATTGTTCTGCCTGTGTTTATCTAGTTTTCCTAGAACCATTTATTGAAAATAGTGTTCTGGGTTCCCTTGTTGAGTATTCATAGTCTGTATATGTAGAAATTTAACTTTGGTTCTCTGTCCTGTTCCATTAGTTTGTGTGTCTATGTTTGTGTGGCATTCTTTATGCCAGTGCATAAAGAATGTGCTTTAATTACTATGGTTTTAATTACTATGTTCAGTGTTTTAATTACTATGGTTTTGCAGTATAATTTGAAATCAAGAAAGGCTATGCCACCAGCTTTGGTCTTTTTCATAATAGCTTTGTCTCCTTGGAATCTTTTGCGACTCCATACAAATTTTTGGAATACTTATTCTATTTTGGTGAAAATGCCATCAGTATTTTGATGAAAATTACATTGAATCTATATGTCATTTGGGGAGTATAAATATTTTAATAATATTAATTCTTCTGATGAATGAACATGAGAGGTAGTCCTGTTTGTTTGTATATTCTTTGATTTTTTTTCAGCAAGGTCATTTAGTTCTTCTTGTACAAATCTTCCACTTCCACTTCCATTAAATTTATTTCTAGGTATTGTGTTGTTTTTGAAGCTATTAAATGATATGGCTTTCTTTATTTCTTTTTCAGATGTTTAATTATTAGTGTTTAGAAATGCAACTGATTTCTGTTCTTTTAATTTATGTCCTGCAGCTTTACTAAAATTGGTGATTAATTCCAACATGTTTTTGCTTAAATCTACATAAAAAGTTGTATCATCTGTAAATAATGATAATTTACTTCTTTCTTTCTGATTTAAATCTTTTATTTCTTTGTCTTACCTATTTGCTTTAGCTACGACTTCCAGTACTATATTGAATAATAGTTGTGAGAGTGAATATCCTTGTCTTATTCCTGATCTTAGAGAAAAAATTTTCAGTTATTTTCTAGCCAGTATAATGTTGACTGTGGGTTTATCATATATGGCCATTATCATGTTGGAGTATATTCCTTCTATACCAAATCATTCAAGCATTCTTATCACAAAAGCAAGTGGTATTTTGTCAAATGTTTTTCTGTATTTATTGAAATGAGCATGTAATTTTATCTTTCATTTTGTTAATGTGATTTACTACATTTATTGATTTACACATACTTTAGCATCCTTGCATTCCAGGGATAAATCCTAGGTCATTGGTCATGGTGTATAATACTTTCAGTGTGCTCTTGCATTTGCCTTGCTAATATTTCATTGATAATTTTTCACCTATATTCATTAGGGATATCTGTCTATGGTTTTCTTGTAGTGATCTTATCTGGCTTTGGTATCAGGGTAATGCTAGACTAGTAGAATGAGTTTGGGAATATTCCTTTCTTTTCAGTATTTTGGAAAAATTTGAGAAGGATAGGTGTTAATTCTTTAAAAGTTTGGTAAAATTTTCCAATGAAGCTGTCTGGTCCTGTATTGAGTGTTCTGTATTGAGAGGTTTTGATTACTGATTTAATGTATTTACTCATTATTGGTCTGTTCAAATTTTCTATTTTTTCCCCATCTCAGTCTTTTTTTAAATTTTTTTTCAAGTACAGTTGTCTCCATTCCCCTCTCCACTCCTCCCTGCCCCACCATCGCTGCCTCCCACCCAGTTTGGCTTTCTCCATGAGTCCTTCATACATGTTCCTTGACGACCTTTCCCCTATTGTCCCCATTATCCCTCTCCCCCCTCCCATCTGGTTATGGTCAGTCTGTTCTTTATTTCAGTGTCTCTTTTTATATTTTGCTTGCTTCTTTGTTTCAATGATCCAGTTTCTTGGTATGTTGTGTGTTTCTAGAAATTTATCCATTTCTCTGTTATATAAATTATTGCCATATACTTGTTCATAGTAATCTCTTATAATCGTATGTATTTCTATGGTATCAGTTGTAAGATCTCCTCTTTCATTTCAATGTTTAGTTTAGTCATGTATCTTTTTTTCTTATTTAGCCTGGTTAAAGATTTGTCAATTTTGTTTATCTTTTCTAAAAACCAGGTCTTAGTTTTGTTGATCCTTTCTATGTTTATACTGGTCTCTACTTCATTTATTTACACTTCGATGTTTATTATTTCTTTTCATTTTCTAACTTTGGGCTGAATTTGTTTTTCATTTTTAGTGCCTTGAGGTGTAAAATCAGGTTGTTTATTTGAGATCTTTCTAATTTCTTTATATATATATTTATTGCTATAAGGTTTCCTTTCAGAGCTACTTTTGCTACATCCTGGGAGTTTTATTTCTATCATTTCTTTTGAGGTAACTTTTTATTTTCCTTTTGATTTCTTCTTTGACCCATTTGTTGTTCAGAAGTTTGTAGCTATTTTTTACATATTTGTAGAATTTTCAGATTTCCTCTTGTTGATTTCTAGTCTCATACAACTATGTTAATTGCATGATTTCTGATTAAAGGATTATACTTTGTTATAGCTCCTGAAATTATATCTTACAGGGCTTGTACATATAGCTGGGCAAAAAGTTTATGTTTACAAAGGACATCCAGAAAAGACAAAAAGAAGAAGGGGAAGAGGGTGAGAGAGAGAGACAGAATGAGAGACTATAACCAAAGGTATATATAAGGATTTTATAGACCTGTAAGCATAACATTAGGAAGGCTAAAGTCCCCCTCAAAGAAACCACATCATTCAAAAACATGTAGAACCAACTCATGAAATTTTAAATTATATTCAGAGTAAAAGCTACAAAAGACTTGGTACTGACAGAAAAATATAAATAGGTAGTAGAGGTAAAACAAAACTTTTATTTTCTTTCTCTTATTTCTGCCAATGAGATTGGCAAATACAACAAAATATTGTTCAAATGGAGTAGAAGCTCAAGTTAGGTGAATTACGGACTGTCCTCTATGTGAAGGATGGCATGCATACCTAATATTGGTAAAAGGCCAATTCTTTCTTACTATTCAAAAGTAGGAAGAAATTAAGTGGGTTTCATAATTTAAAGGTTTCTGAATGTGATGTCAATTTTGTATGTGTTTCTAGAATAGAATACGAGGTTGAGGAGTATGAATCTCAGTTAAGGAGTAATAACTATGTTTCTTGGCTCATTTAGAAAAAAGCAAAATGCCCAAGTAGAGATTTCATTGATCCACTTCCAGTAATATTTAAAACTTTTGGAGTTATAGAGAGAGTTCATATGTTAAACAAGACTGTAGTAGGAACATCTAAATTTCCTTGCAATAGTGTATTTTATAGAAAATTAAGACAGCTTTTAATTTACTTATGGATTACTGGTAACATATTTTTATATTTGCTTATGAAATTCTTGAATTTTATATTACCACAAGCAGTTTCATTTAACTTTGGCATATTTTTACGTTTAATTTCTATAGCATCAAACCTATTGTATTTCAAAATCTGAAAGTCTTTATTTATATATAAATCAATTATATTAAACCAGGAAAAATTAGAATAATTTCAGTAGATGTAAAAGAAAAAGATAAAAAGATTTCTTAAAAATCATCCAAAAATAAAAGAAGGAAAACTATAAATTGAATTTTGTAAGCAAGAATTAGACAGTTTTATTTTTAATATTTAAAATTTTGGCTGTAAAAGTCATTGGAACTTTTTGACATTGTTGCTGTTGTTGAGATATATGACTTCTTTCTTTTCTACTAAGATGCGTGGGCTTTTTTCATTGCTTTTCTTAACAGGCTTTGATGGTTGGAAACCACAACTATCAGGAAGCAAGATTCTCCCTAAATTTTCTGAAACAAAGAAACAAACAAGCAACAACAAGAAGAAAAAAAAGCCTATGCAGTTGGTTTATTCAATGTGCTGGACTTGGTGGTGAACAAATTAACAACTTTAATTGGGTTCCCATTATCCCTTCAATTCTTTTTGGGGGATTGAGTTGCATTTTTCTTTTCCTCTTGGCTAAAAATTTGGGGAAATCATAAAGATTTTTATGACTTATGCTAGTACCAGGATGTTTTGATTACAGTGGCCTTATAGTATAGTTTGATATTAGGTATTGTAATATCTCCAACTTTGTTCTTCTTGCTCAAGATTACTGAAGCTATTTGGGGTCTTTTTTTGGTTCCACTTAAATTTTAGAATATTTGTTCTAGATCTGTGAAATATGCCACTGATATTTTAATAGGAATTGAATTGATTCTATAGATTGTTTTGGGTAGTGTGGGCATTTTAATGATGTTAATTCTTCCAATGCATGAACACGATATGTGCTTCCACTTATTTGTATCTTGTTCAATTTCTTTCTTCAGTGTCCTATAGCTTTCTGAGTTCAGGTCTTTTACCTCCTTGGTTCAATTTATTCGTAGGTACCTTATTTGTTGTTGTTGTTGCAATAGCAAATGCGATTGTTTTCTTAGGTTCTTTTTCTGACGGTTCCTTATTGGTGTATAAAAATACCATCAATTTCTGAATATGATTTTGTATCCTGCTACTTTGCTGGATTCATTTATTAAGTCTAGTAGTTTTTTTATTGGAATCTTTAGGTTTTTCTACATACAATATCATGTTGTCTGCAAATAATGACAGTTTTACTCCCTTCTTTCTAATTTGGATGCCTTTTATTTCTTCTTCTTGTTTGTTTGCTGTGACTAGGACTTCCAGCACTATGTTGAGTGAACAAGGGGAAAAAGTAGGGACAACTGTAATAGCATTAACAATAAAAAATAAAGGAAAGTGTAATAAATATGTGCAAACCACAAAAAATTATTTCTCATGACTCTGAAATAATATAAAGACCACTTTGAGACAATAAAGTCTAGTCTGGTGTAAAATAACTCTGGTCTGTACATTATAATATCAAAATTCTTAAAACTTAACCAAATTAATCTTTTTTTTTTCTCTCCCAAACCAGGTTTGATGGAATCTTGGAACCTTCAGTGAACTTTGTCAGGCAGGATTAGCTGCTTTCTCTTTTGCACTTGGACATTGTAGAGCTAAGCATAAGGGGAAAGAGAGAAAAAGTGGTACTGGTAGTGTTGTAACATGATGCTATGGCAGAGCACACTTCTTGGCCTTTCTTTCCATGAGGCATCCTTGTTGGTTCCTCCGTGTGTTAGTTACCTAAACAATTGGGCATTTATTTGTTTTAGGAAATAAGTCTGAAGTTAAGTATTTCAGAATTTTTTTAAAGCATTTAAATGATGCTATCAAGAATTTAGGTTCTTCTCTCTTTCTACTTCTCCATCTTTGTATGTTTTCCTATACCTTTATGCCTATTTTCATCTAGTTGCAAGAGAAAGCTGTACCTCGAGGTCTAAGTCTGTATTAAAGATAAATATAGAAGGTAAATATAGAAAGCCATGAGCCATATGGCCTTTGTTCCTTTCTTAATAAGAATTTTTAAAGTTTATGATTTGATTTTTAAATAAACTTTTAATTTTAGGATAATTTCAGATTTAAAGAAAAATTATAAAGATAGTACAGAGAGTTCCTAGGTATTCTACACTTAGTTTCCCCTACTGTTGTTAGCTTGTTACTTTGGTATGCTATATTTGTTATAATAAATGAACCAACATAAATTCATTATTATCAACTAAAGCCCATACTTCATTCAGATTCTTTTACCTGATGTCCTTTACATTTTGGTTGTAGGATCCCAACTTGGACATTGAATTATATTTGGTTTTCATGTCTCCTTAGGTTTCTCTTGGCTGTGACAGTTTCTCAGACTTTCTTTGTTTTTGATAACCTTGAACGTATTGAGGTATACCAGTCATGTGTTTTGTAGAATGTCCCTCAGTTGCGATTTGTCTGATGTGTTTCTATGATTAGGCTGCGGTTAGGTGTTTTTGGTAGGAAGATCACAACACAAAGTGCCATTTTCTCACACCACAGCAAGTATACATTCTATCAACCTGATATGTGACTATTGATGTTGACCTTGAACACCTGGCTGCAGCAGAGTTTGTCAGGTTTCTCCACTTAAAGTAATTAAAGTGACATTTTTTTCCTCTGTGCTGTACTCTTTGGAAGGATATCATTATGTGTACCTTTCACTTGAGTGGAAAGTTATGCTCTACCTCCTTAAGGATAGAATATCTACACATGTTAATTATAATATTTCTGCTTAGGAGATTTCTTTTCCCATATTTATTATTTTCTTCAGTCATTTATTTTTATCAGTATAAACTCTATATTTATTTTATAATAAATAAATTGGATTTTTACTTTGGATACAAATCCAATATTACTTCATATTGTTGCTTAAATTATTCCAGTTTTGGTCATTAGGAGTATGCTAGTTGGCCCTATTTCTCTCTGTGATATACCAACATCATTGTGCCTTTTAGTATTATTATTTCTGAGTACTTTCTTACTTTTTGCCACTACAACTTACTCCAGGGAAATTTTGTATATTTCCTGACCAAGTTCTAAATCAAACTTTTCTTGGAGGACCATTATTCCTTTTGTTGGAGAATAGTATGAGAAACCAAGATTTGTGATCCCCCAGTGATGGGTTTGGAAGTCAGGGAAGGAAAAAGATGAATTTTTGAACAATGTCAAAGCCAATAAACAAGGAAAAGAATATTCACGTATTCAAGTTTCTGTTCCTAGACAAAGTGGAAGCAGTAGGGTAAGGTGATAGCCTGGGAGTTTGGGGTATTGGCTGTTTGGGAATATGGGGTGCTTTAGGTATTTGGCCCCCAAACACTTAAAAACATTCCAATATTTGTTGGCATCCCTGGAAAACAATAAAAAGCAAGCCTATTTGTAATCCATAGAATCATTTCTTAAAATGATCTTTCCCAGCCCACTGCTCAGCATCTTTTTTATCTTGCCAATTCACTGAAGTCTTTCTTTGTAAGCTTTACTCCCAAATTAATAACAAATGACAAAAAAAAAACAAAATAAAAACAAAACACTACTCCCCCAATTTTTTTCTGAAACTTTAGATTTAAAGCTCTTCCCCCACTCTCTCTCCACTTCTGTTCTATTTATAGTTTTTAAGTTTTTCTTTAGTATGGGATATATTTTCCCTTAAAGCTATGAAAAATCCTACATCAGAGCTTAGAAGATTGTGTACCTCTATCTGTTCTATTGAGTTGAAAAAAGACTACAAGCCTCTTAACTATGCTGGCTCACCAAAACTTTCCTTGAGTGATGGAGGAATGCAGTGAAGTCAAGAGACAAAAAATTATGTTTAGGAGTTGGCAGTGGAGGGTAGGTTAAATAGATTGAAGACATGCAATTTAATAAATTTATTTTTTGCCCCATAAGAACTTAAAGTTTGAGAAGTTGCTGTTTCTTAGGTTATATATGTCACCTAACACACAATTTCGTAGTTCAAAAATGGCTTCAAATGCAATGTTAACTAAAGATCAGTGATGTAAAAAGATACTTAATTAGTGCCCATGTGCCTAGAGAGTGCAGTATCCAAAATGACCACTCATGATTAGTCAGGTTGAAAATCCTCAGTTTCAGTGTCCAATAATGTGACCTGCAGTACTTTGCTTAGATAGCAATAATAGCATAATTAAATTAAAAGCTGGTTCAGTTTACTGACACCGTAGAAATAGCACCACTCCTTTCTATAGTTGTGGTTGACACTATGTTTACTGGAGGTAGAGTATTGTTTATAAGTCTAATTGAAGTATATTTGTTCCTGAATTTCTTTTTTTTAAATCATCATTCGAGGGCATTTTTTTTTTCATTGGTTTTAGAGAGATGCCCACCGGGCATCAAACCCACAACCTCAACATATACTCTGACTGGGAATTGAACCCATGACCTCTCAGTCCACAGGATGATGATGCTCCAATCAACTGAGCCACACCAGCCAGGGCTGTTCATAAACTTCTAATACAAGTTTTTGGATTAAGAAAATTGAAGGGGCTGATAAAGTTGAGCATTAATTTGGAAGGGAAAGGTGGAGGGATGAAAATTTAAAAAATATTTACAACAGTAAAAGGATTTATTTAGGTATGTTACAAATTGTTATTTAAATGTCATAATAATAAGCATTTTATATATGTCACTTTGGATTAAAACTTTGCATTATAGCCATCTCAAAGACAATTTTTTTAAATGTAATTTGCAAGAAAATTTAATGATCTTTTTGAGTGCTCATTTTATTAATATGCCTCATATTTTTGTGTGAATCAAATATTACATTATAAAATAATAACTGAATAAGTGTTCTCAATGAATAGTGATAATCTTTCTGGGTGCAGTTGTCTCCATTTCCGCCCTGCCACTCCCCCAACCCCAGCCATCCCCACTTCCAACCCTCGATCTTACCCCGCTTTGGTTTTGTCCATGTGCCCTTTTTACATGTTCCTAAAAACCCTTAAGTGCCTATATTATGTTGAAAAAATTAATTAATTTTAATAGTACTACTTCTAGTTCTATAGGCATCTCTTATAACTCCCTTCATTAATCCCTTGACTATTCGTTTCTTGTTGTGTCTGTGTCTGCTGCCGTGTTTCCTGTGGGGCATCTGTGTCTTAATATTTTAGCAACAGTGCAGCCATGTAATTATCTGTAAATAATTTAGCATGCATTTCATTCATGTGGAAATGATCCAATTAACCAAAGTGAGGAAAAATAAAATCTTCCAATGAAATGTTAAGCCACTCACAGTATGGCTTTATTTATTATTATCGTGTTCTTCAATGTTAGCTAATTAAAGATATTTTCTATTTCAAATTATCTGCTAAGTTCCTTTGACTAGTTTTAAGCTGTTAATATTCATTTTCTCTTCCTTGAAGTGTTTGGCAGTGAAGCAAATCTTTGTCTATGGTTGCTTTGGATTTGTAGGAAGGTTAGGTAAGGTTGCTTTAACTCTGGCTAAGACATTCCCTTCAGAACATTAATTGGCTCACCCCTCTCCCCAGAGATATAGACTATATCTTTCAACATGAATATAGATTTCCCCACTTGTCTACTTAGCACTAGGGAAATGATAGGAGTGCAACAGTGGCACACATAATTAAAAGCTGTAGGTTAACCAATACTCTCTTCCACTAATACTAGTGGTGAGGGCCTTAGAATTTATAAAAGGAGAAAAAGGAGATGATTTTTGTAGACACATAGTCTGACTTATACCTGCATAGCCTCTGGTGCAGGTGTTCCGCCTGTACACATTTCAACATTAATTGTAGTTCAATTACCAGAGCCTTCACTTTTTTTCTTTCTGTGAGTTATAAATAAGTGTGATGCCAATACATTAAATTCAAATTCAGTTCTGAAAACTATCTTATCAATAAGATGCTCAATGATTTAAAGAAAAAGAGTGCCTGCTTCAAAGTTTTATTTATCCTAATGGATTCAGTTGAGTACCAAACACACAAACAAAACTATCATCAAGATAACCCATTCATTTTAGAGTGAGATTGATTGCACAACCTTCAACGAGAGCTCTGGCTCATTTATATACTTCCTACAATGCTCAGCACTTTCACTTGTCACGAACATGGTGCTTGATGTACCAGCTAGCACTCTGACTTCACTACATGGTCTTTTAGGAAAGATTTTCTCCAGGTGAAATGTTTTTAAATGCCTGTAAAATTCTAAACAAGTTAAGGTGTAATATAGGAAAATGTATTGGTTAATGGAAAGCTGGCTGGAGTGATTTTATAACAAGCCATCAGTGTTGCAGCTTTTACCTAACACAATGGATGCAGAAGTACCTATGTATAAATTATTTTCTCCCAATTAAAATTACTCCATCTAAATTATTTCACAAATTAAGACACAAAGAAAATGTTTTATAAACAAAATTGGGGAAAAACTGACAATATCATTGAAAATATATTTAGCTTTTGTCTCCCAAATGTAAATTTTCTTATTTTCTTTTTTCTAATAGTTCTTTTTAACAGAGTTTTATTGAATAATCATAGATTAAAATTCATTTTGTAAGAAATAAAGCAAAGATATCCCATTGTACTCTTCACTCAGTGTTCCACAATGTAAAATTTTGCAAAACTATAGCAAAACCACACATCAGCATATTGACATGGATGCAATGTATGGATATTTTTCAGGTTACCCAGTTTCACATGTACTCATTTATAAATGCATGTAAATAATTTTGCCACATGTTCAGTTTTGTTTATCCACCACCACAGTCAAGTTACTGAATAGTTTGATAATTACAAGGATTCCTCATGTAGCTTTTATGCTTTTTATAATCATACCCACCTTCCTTCACTATACCCACTGTGTCACTAAATTCCTGGTAACCACTACTGTGTCCTCCATTTCTGAGTTTTTGTCATTACCGAATGTTCTATAAATAGAATCATTAGCCTTAAAGCATGTAAACTTTTAGGCTTAACTCTTTTCACTCAGTATAATTCTCTGGAGGTTCTTCAAAGTTGTTGCAACAAATCAACCATTGTTTCTTTTTAGTGTTGAGTAGTACTCCATGGCACCTCTATAACATGGTTTGCTTAACTATTCCCGTGTTATTTCCATGTTCACATGTTCAATGGTATCTGCTGTTCCCAGCATTTGGCCATTTCCAGTACTTGACTACCCAGATTTTGGCTTCAAAAATACAGGCATATCTCAGAAATACTGCGGGTTCGGTTCCAGACTACTGAAAAAAAAGGGAAAATCCCAATAAAGTGAGTCACATGAATTGTTTAAGTTTCCCTGTGTATATAAAATGTGTATACTATGCTGTAGTCAGTTGAGTGTGCAATATGTATAAAAAACTGCACACACCATCATTAAAATTATTTTATTGCCAGAAAATATTGCTAACCATTATGTGAGCTGTCAGGGAGCCGTAATCCCTTTTGCTGGCACAGGGTCCTGCCTCAGTGCTGATGCCTGCTGACTGACTGCAGATCACCACAGCACACACAGTAATAAGGAAAGTTTGAAATATTGTGGGAATTACCACAATATAATACACAGACACAAAATAAGCAAATGTTGTTGGAAAATGGTGCTAATAGATATGCTTGCCACAAACCTTCAATTTGTAAAAAAGAAAAAAAAACTTGTAAAGCACAAGGTGAAGAACAAGAAAACAAGGTGGTATGCCTATATCATCAATAAAACTGTTAGTATGGATAAAAATACTATATTAATTGCTAGCTTTATTTTTCAAGGATAAATGTCTAAGTAAAATTGCTGGGTTGTTATGTTGATCGTGAAGTTAAGTTATTTTTATAAGAAACCATGCAACTTTTCTGAAGGGGTTGTACCATTTTGCATTCTACCATCTATGTAAGAATGATCAATTTTTCTGACTCGTTGGTATTTTCACTACCTTTTCATATTTTTATGATAGGAATGTAGCAATATCTTATGGTTTTTATTTGCATTTCCCTAATGTGGAATATCTTTTCTTGCATGTATTTCTCATCTCTGTATCTTTTTTAGTGAACTGTCTCTTTATAGTTATTTTACCTATTTTATTATCAGGGAATATTTTTACTGTTGAATTTTAAATATATTTCAGATACCTACCCTTTGTTGGATATGAGGTTTGCACATATTTTCTCTCATTCTGCAGATTGTCTTTTTATCTTCATGAGGGATTTTATAAAGGAAAAGTTGTAAATTTTGATGAGATCTAATTACCAATTTTTTTTAATGATCATGCTTTTTTAGGTCAAGCCTACAAACTACATCACTAGACCAACATCCCCAATATTTTCTTCTATATTTTTTCTAAAAGTTTTATAGTTTTACATTCAGGTCTATGATCATTTTGAATTGCTTTCTTAGTTTGTTTTTGTTTCAGGATTTATATTATTTTATATTTTATTGTTGTTCAAGTATAGTTGTCTCAATTTTTCTCCAATCACTATCCCCCACTTCAGTCACCCCCACTTCTACCCTTGATCTTACCCCCCTTTGGTTTCGTCCATGCGTCCTTTATATTTGTTCCTGAAAACCCTCCCCCCCCACCCCGCATTATCCCCACCCACCTCCCCTCTAGTTACTGTCAGTTCTTTCTTTATTTCAATGTCTCTGGTTATATTTTGCTTGCTTATTTGTTCTGTTGATTGGGTCTGACTTAAAGGTGAAATCAAATGGTATTTGTCTTTCACCACCTGGCTTATTTCACTTAGCATAATGCTCTCTAGTTCCATCCATGCTGTTGCAAAGGGTAGGAGCTCCCTTTTTCTTTTTTTTTTTCTTTTTGCATAGTATTCCATCATGTAAGTGTACTATAGTTTTTTGATCCATTTATTTACTAATGGATACTTAGGTTGCTTCAAGCACTTGGAAATTGGAAATCTTGCTTCTATGAACATTGGGATGCATAGTTCTTTTGGACTGGTGTTTCAGGATTCTTAGGATATAATCCCATAAGTAGAATTGCCAGGTAAAAAAGTAGTTCCAGTTTTCATTTTCTGACAAAATTCCATACTGTTTTCCACAGTGGCTGCACCGGTCTATATTTCCACCAACAGTGCACTAGGGTTCCCTTTTCTCCACAGCCTTGCCAGCACTTGTTGTTTGTTGATTTGTTTATGATGGCCATTCTCACCCATGTGAAGTGGTATCTCATTGTGAATTCAATTGGCATCTCTCTAATAGCTAGTGATGCTGAGCATCTTTCCATATATCTCTGGGCCTTCTGGATGTCCTCCTTGGAGAAGTGTCTGTTCAGGCATTTTGCCCATTTTTTAATTGGGTTGTTTGTCTTCCTGGAGTGGATTTGTGTTAGTTCTTTGTATATCTTGGAGATCAAACCCTTATCCAAGGTATCTTTGACAAATATATTTTCCCATACAGTTGGTTCCTTTTTCATTTTAATGCTGTTTTCTTTAGCCATACACAAGCTTTTTATTTTGATGAGGTCCCATTTGTTTATTCTTTCCTTTATGTCCCTTGTTCTAGGGAACATATTGGTGCAAATATTGCTGCATGGAATGTCTGAGATTGTCCTGCCTATATTGTCCTCTAGGACTTTTGTGGCATCACAGCTTGTATTTAAGTCTTTTATCCACTTTGGATTTATTTTTGTATATGGTGTAAGTTGGTAATCGAGTTCCATTGTTTTGCATGTGGCTGTACAGATCTCCCAACACCATTTGTTGAAAACATTGTTTTTACTCCATTTTATGCTGCTGCCCCCTTTGTCAAATATTAATTGACCATAGAGACTTAGGGTTTATTTCCGGGCTCTCTATTCTATTCCATTGGTTCGTGTAACTGTTCTTATGTCAGTACCAGGCTTTTTTGATTACAATGGCTTTGTAATACAGTTTGATATCAGGTATTGTCATCCCTCCTACTTTGTTTTTCTTTCTCAAAATTGCTAAGACTTATTTGGGGTCGTATATGGTTCAATATAAATTTTTGAAATATTTGTTCATTGATGGTTCAATATAAATTTTTGAAATGTTTGTTCTATATTTGTGAAATATGTCATGGGTATTTTAATAGGGATTGCGATAAATCTATAAATTGCTTTGGGTAGTATGGACATTTTAGTGATGTTAATTCTTCCAGTCCATGAGCATGGTACATGCTTCCATTTGTTTGTGTCTTCCTTAATTTCTTTCTCAGTGTTGTGTAGTTTTCTGAGCATAGGTCTTTTACACCCTTGGTTAGGTTTATTCCTAGGTACTTTATGTTTCTTGTTGCTATATCAAATGGGATTTTTTTTTCCTGATTTCCATTTCGAATATTTCATTGTTGGTATACAAAAATGCTTTTGATTTCTGAGTATTGACTTTGTATCTGGCTGTTTTGCCAAATTCATTTATTAGGTCAAGGAGTTTTTTGGTGGAGTCTGTAGGATTTTCTATTTACACTATCATGTCATCTGCAAACAATGACAGTTTTTCTTCCTCGTTTCCAATTTGGATGCCTTTTCTTTTTCTTGTTTCATTGCTTGTGGCTAGGACTTCTAATACTATGTTGAATAGAAGTGGTAAAAGTGGACAACCTTGTCTTGTTCCTGATCTTAGTGGAAAAGCTTTTAGTTTTTGCCTGTTGACTATGATGTTGGCTGTAGGTCTCTTGTATATAACCTTTATTATGTTGAGGAATGCTTCCTCTATTCCCACTTTGTTGAGTGTCTTTTTTTTTTTTCCATAAATGGGTGCTGCACCTTATCAAATGCTTTTTCTGCATCTATTGATATGATCATGTGATTTTTGTCTTTGCTTTTATTTATGTGATGTATTACATTTATTGATTTGCAAATATTGTACCATCCTTGCATTTCTGGGATGAATCTTTTTAACATATTTCTGGATGCAGTGTGCCAATACTTTGTTGAGGATTTAGTGTCTATGTTTATCAGTGATATTGGCCTGGGGTTTTTGTTTTTTTTTTTTTCTTTGTTGTGTCTTTCTCTGGTTTTGGGATTAGGATGATGCAGGCTTCATAAAAAGAGTTTGGGAGTCTTCCATCTTCCTGGATTTTGGGGGACAAAATCAACAAGCCTTTAAGCAGACTCATCAAGGAAAAAGGAGACAGGACCCAGATAAACACAATCAGAATTGAAAGAGGAGAGATTACAACTGATACCACAGAAATACAAAGGCTTGTAAGAGATTACTACAAAGAACTATGCTCCAAGACATTTGAAATCCTAGGTGAAATGGACAAATTTTTAGAAAAATATAATCTTCCAAAACTCAGTGAAGAAGAAGCAGAAGCCTGAACTTCTGTAATACCAATAACAGCTGAAGAAATTGAAGCACTAATCAAAAAACTCCTGGCACAAAAAAGCCCTGGAGTGGATGGTTTCACAGGAGAATTTTACAGAGCATTAGGGAAGAGCTAACCTCTATCCTTCACAGAATTGCTTTTTGTATAAGGTATGAAGTTCAAGTCAAAGTTCATATTTTTGCCTGTGTATTTACACTCATTCCATCATCATTTGTTAAAAAGGCTACCTTTCCTCCTTAGAATTGTTTTTATATCTTTATCAGAAATCACAGAAAAAAATGCCCTAGCTGATTTGGCTCAGTGTATTTAGCATGGACTTCAAACCAAAGGGTTGCTGGTTTGATTCCAAGTCAGGACACATGCCTGGGTTGTGGGCCAGGTCCCCAGAGCGGGGCATGCGAGAGGCAACCATGCATTGATGTTTCTCTCCCTCTCTTTCTACCTCCCTCCCCTTTCTAGAAATAAATAAATAAAATCTTTTTATAAAAGAAAATCAGTTGGACAGATCCATGTGGGTCTTTTGTATGTTCTTTATTCTGTCATATTGATCTATGTGTCTAGCTTCTCACCAATAGTACGCTATTTTGATTAATTTAGCTGTATGGTAAGATTTAATATGAAGTAGAATAATTCCTTCTTCTTTGTACATATTATTTTAGCTAATATCGGAGGGCCTGTACCCTCCGATATAAATTTTAGAATAAATTTGTGCTTACAAAAGGCTTTACTGGAATTTTGGCAGAAGTTTCATAAACCTATAGATTAGTTTGGGTGAAATGACACTTTTACTTGAGTCTTTCAATCTACGTACCTGAAATATTTATTTATTTAGGTCTTTTAACATTTCTTTCATCCACCTTTTACAAATTTCAAATTAAAAAGTTATACATTTTTAAGGTATAAACCTCAGTATTTAATTTTCGTTAAAGTGATTATAATTAGTATTGTGTTTTTAATTTCAGCTTCTACATGTTCATTGTTAGTATACAGAAATGCAATTGACTTTTGTGTTTTGATCTGGTAGCATTGCTGAACTTACCGATTAGATATATCAGTTTTTTTATATTTCTATTTGGTCCATTTCTAGGGATTTTCTATGTAGACAATCATGTTATCTTCAAATAGTACAGTTATATTTCTTCCTTTTCAATCTGTATCTCTTTTGCTTTTTTCCTTGCCTTAATAAGCTCACTGAAAATACACTGTTCAAAACAGTGAGAGCAGATATCCTTGCCTTGTTCCCTATATTAGGAAAAATGTATTCAGTCTTTCATTATTACTATGGTGTTAGCTGTAGATTTATGTCCATACTCTATCAAACTTAAGTAATTCCCTTCTATTCCTAACTTGCTAAAAATGGGCGTTGGCTCTGTCCAATGTCTTTCTTGAATCAATTGAAAGAACATCTGAGTTTTCTTTGTTAGCTTGTTGAGGTGGAGCATTATTTAGCTTTTCCAATGGTGGGCCATATCTGGAATAAACCCCACTTGGTCACCATGAAATATAATGGTTTTAATAAGAACATTTTTGAAATAATTTTATGTGGTTCTGAAATAATTTCAAATGGCCATTAGACCTATTATTTCACAACAGTTTTATGTACTCATAAAATTGTTAGTGCATTTATTTTAATTTATTCCACAAAAATCATCTACCTTTGCAACATTTGCCCATATACAATACTTGTTTGAGAAGTTATATATCAATCATTGACTATGCTCATTTTTATTACTCTGTAAATGATCTGGGAAATTCTGACTTTTTCATAACAGTGGAAGCCTTTGTGCAGTTTCCTCATTTTAGAATTACAATTTTATTTTCATACACAAGCAACTTGTTAGATTGCACACAGAATTTAACAAATTGATTTTGTTGATGAGGAAAGCAAAGGCGTATATTCAAGTCCTATACCTGTTGAGATTCACTTCTTTTTAAGCAGAGTCTTTCATGTAAAGTTTAGATATGTTTAACTTGTCATAAGGAGAGATGGCAGTAAGAAAAATAGCTAATATAAGTAAATCTAAATCCATTGGAAAATAATGCTATATAAATATATCAGGAGGTTATTTAAGAATGTAACAGAATTTTTATCATATTAAATTAAGATTTCAGAAGTATCTTGAATTATAACTAATATGCTGAGATTACTTTCAAAATGGTAAGTAATCAGATATATTTAGTATAGGTTGAGCCATAAGAAATTGCTACTTTGTAGGCCCAAACATAGTCAAGTACTGGCAATTTCATATGGTTCAATCAATGTGCGTGGCCTGAAATTTTCTAAATTAATTTTTAAGGAAAGAGGAAATGTAGCATGTGTATGTATATACTCTCTGATTTTCCTAAACTTTGTCAAGTAATTCTATCATTGTATCATAATTTTTATTTTACTCTATTACTTGCACTGTTTTTTACTTTTAATATGAACTGGGAGAGCTGTGTTTAGTAGGAATATTTATAACAGAATTCTAGACTGTAGGATATTGACTCCTTTTACTTACATTTTAAAATCCAGTAATATGGTGCTTATGGTGTAAAACCTCTTTTTTGTTGTTCTTATTGAAAGAGGAATAAAAATATTCAACAAATAAGCATGTTGTTAAGAAAGAGTACATGGAAAATAAGTCTTCTTGTAATCAGAAACAAGTTAAGCTAGAAAAATTGATTGATGGATTTTCTTTGTTGCATTGCAAATGAGTTGACAGAATGTACACACTTGGATGAAATATATTTAAAATTTAGTAGATCCTCAGCTACAACATAATGGCATCTTAGCCATAGAGTGAGTTCAAACTGCTCAGATATGAACAAGGATATGACAGAAAACCAGTGCTGGAATCACAAGATAAAGATAATAATAACCCCTTCCATGTAGAGCACTTAACTTCATCAAAACACTTTTACTTGCATTATCTCCTTTGATTCTGAACAGTATATTTTTAAAAAATAAAATGTCATTTTTATGCCACTCATTCACAATTTTTCTTGAATCTGACACTGTACAAGCAAAAGAAATTTACCTATGCATTCAATCACATTGCAGTTGTTCATGAAAACAATAGACTTAATTTCATCCATTTCTTCTTATTTCTCCTCCAGTTCTTTAATTACATACACAGTTTCCCCAGCTTTCCTTATATTTAACCTATTTTTCATGCTTCTGTTTTGGTCTACAGTCTGCATTTGTGTGTGTGTGTGTGTGTGTGTTGGGGGAATATGTGGTATGGTGTTTTTAAAAGCTCCTTTATTACTATTGACCTAATTTCTACTTCTACTTCCTTTTTTACTTTTAAAAAATTAATGGGAATTTATAGTTCTCTGCTTTCCTTCTCCTTTATTAATTTTCCTAGGTGTTGCTTCATTCTTCTTAAGTAAAGCTGTTATTTATGGTCGGGCATGCAATTGTATTTTCTGAAGCAGGCCCACACTCTATCCTGGGTTATTTCAGAACATTTGAGTTTTCTGATGTGCGAGTCTCTGAATATGAATGTTGTTATCTGTGGAAGTTCCATTGTTCCTTTCCTGTCTTCCCTTCCTCTGAGTCTGCTCTTCTAGCACTTCCACTTAACTGTATTCTCCTGAGTCAAAGCTCAAAGTCCAAACTTTCCATCATCACTTGGTCAATACCACGTTTTACTTGGTATTAGGTTGGTTTGGCTCTATGTGTCCTGTGTTGATGCCTTCTTTTTCTTGGACAATTGGCATGAAGGTGTATTTACTGGCTTGTTCTGCCTCTGATGATGAAATGGCATTTCACTGTCAGTTTTCTGAACACTTTCTAAAGCACCCGTTTCTATGGACTTCTTAAGTTACTTTTGGGCAAATTTTCAATGTTGCTTACATCATTTGGCAGTTTTGTCCTATTGTCTTATTTCCACAGTTCTCCCTCTGTATCCTGAAACCCAAACAAATCTTACTCTTTCCCTAAGGCTGTTCTTATTTCATCATATCTTTTTAACCGTGTTACTGTGCCCCCTGCTTTTGCTTCTTGTTTCAGATTTTATTCATGAAACGTCTTGGCTCAGTGGACTTATCAAAAAATATTCTCAGTAGCTTTAGGGGGTTTTTTCCTACTTGACACACTTTCAAATGTAAATCCAAATGCTCTGATAATATGGGACTGTTAGCAAAATTCCTTGCTCCCCGGAATTTGAAGTGGCTCAGATATATCCCTTGAGTTCATCTATTAGGTTCCAACCACATATTGTATTTCTCTGTAGATGTTATAATCCCTTGTATATATAATCCCCATCATATTTTTTCATACCTACACTAAAGAGCTTCCTAGACAAGAAAAGCTAAAGGAGTTCATCACCACCAAACCATTATTACACAAAATATTAAAGGGTCTTCTTTAAGAATAAGAAGGAAAAAAAGATTAAAAATATAAACAATAAAATGGCAATACATATAGATAAGCAACTGAATCTAAAAATCAAAATAAATTAACTAGCAGAACAGAAACAGACTCATAGATATAAAGAACAGTTTGATGATTGCCAGATGGTAGGGGCTTAAGAGGATGGGTGAAAAAGGTGAAGGGATTAAGTGCAAATTGGTGTAACAGAATAGGTGTAGTCATGGAGATGTAAAGTACAGCATAAAGAATATAGTCAATAATATTGTAATAACTATGCACAGTACCATATGAGTATGAGATTTATTGGGATGATCACTTAGTAAGTTATATAATGTCTAATCACCTGACACTAATATAATATTGTATGTCAACTATAATTGAAAAATAAAAATGATTTTAAAATAAAATAAATTAAAAAGCTTAATTTATCTTTTTTTCCACGCTTGTATTCCCCCCTCAACCCCAGGGAGGTCAGTGGTGATTTCCTAATATCCCAGTACAATGACTGATAGCCCCTATTTTCTCTGACCTCTGGGTCCTCTTGGCTGATCTTTGAAATAATTGCTACCCTCCCATTTCTATACTCCTCACTTTTCTGATCATTATTTCCTATTCTCTTTGGTTAGATTACTTTTCTCAGTGGACCCCTTAAATGTTAATATTATTACTTATTTCTTATCTCTTTCTTCTAATTTTATAATCCTTGGATTGTCTTGCCCCAGTGATTTTAACCATCACCTATACACTGACACTTTCAAAATCTTGATCTCCAGACCCAGCCATGCTCCAGACCCAGCCTTGCAATTCTCTCCTCTGTGTGTGTGTGCGTGCTTTGTCAAGCCCTGATTCTTCAACACATTTGAAACTGAACTCATAATCTATTTTTTTCCTCTTTGTACCTAATCTTGGTGAATGCCAATTTGACAGCCCATTTATTCCTGGTCATATATATATTTTTTGCTTTTTTAATTACATTAACATATCATAAATGATATTTATCAGTTCCTTTTATTTTACAGTATAAATATCTCTTTCAAAATGGTTCTTCCTCTTCAGCTTCATGGTTAATGAAGTTCCGACTTTCACCAGTTCTCTCACGGAATTTTGAAATACTCTCTTTACTGATTTCTCTGATAGCTATTACACTCCCCTAACCTAATCTTCAGGTTCTCCTCCAGCAGTCCACTAGCTCCACATTGCTAGTTCACGAGTTTTCTGGGTACTTCTATATGGACAATTGCAGCAAGGTCTACTTAGACCTGTGTTTAAAACCAGTTCTATAACGTTACAACTCAAAATGAGCTCTGGTTCCAACAGTATTGATGACATCTGGGAACTTGTTAAAAACAGAGAATTTTATGCTTTGCTCAGGACTTCCTCAATTATAATCTTCATTTTAATAAGATCTGCAAGTGTTGCACAGGCACATTAAAATTTGAGAAGCACTGTATATCAGTTCTGTTCCAAACTGTGTCAATCTGGTGTGTTCTGAGTAATGGAGGTACCGGGGTGTTCTGGGGAATCCAGGGAAAACTCAGTTCACTTCATTGCTATGCTTCCTCTCATTATCTCACTAGCATTGCAAATTCTTCCCATGATTCCTGGAGATTTTTTTCCCAAACAAACTATTGGTCTCCAACAGGTTTTTCCTCTTTTTGTAAACTAGAAAAAGTACTTGCATCTTCTAAATTATATTTGATTTTTTTATTTTTACATTTCCTAGATTTCAAAATGACCTAGTTTGTGCCTGAATATAAGCTCAAATACAATGCATTTTACAAATATTTACATTCAGACAATTACCATACTGTCTTATAATAAACATTTTCCAATATGTGCTAATCTTGGGTGAAATTTGATTGTTTTTCCCCCTTAAAAAAAATCCTCACCTGAGGACATTTCTTACTGATCTTAGAGGGAAGGGAAGGGAGGAAGAGAGAGAAGGAGAGGAACATCGATCAGTTGCCTCTCATACTCACCCTGGCTGGGGATGAACCTGCAACCTAGGCCTGGACCCTGAACAGGAATTGAATCTGGGATCTTTTGATTAACAGACGATGCTCCAACCAACTGAGCAACACTGGTCAGGGCTGTTTTTGTTCCTTAATATCACTTAGCTTGAAACTTTTGCACATATATCACCATAATGGTCACTGAATTTGATTCTTCTGATGCAACAGGTACTTACCAATTCTATAAGAAGACCTTTGAACTCATATATAATCTTTCAGATGATCAACAAACACTACAACAGCAATTCTCAAAGTGTGGTTCTAGGACCAACAGCTTTAGAATCACCTGCAGACTTATAAAACTGTAAATTATCTCACCTGCCAAAGACATACTCATAGGAAACTCTTTGGTGGGAACTCTAGGTGATTCTGCTGCATAGTAAAGTTTGGGAATCACTACCTTGTCTAAAACAATTGCTTTGGTTGCATTGCCCTTGCTAATGACTGATTTAGACATGGACATGTGATATAGTGCAAGTCAATGAGATGTGAGAGAAATATGCTAGGGAGGACTCTGAGAAAGATATTCTTGACCTTTTACAATAATGAGCCAGAAGGAATAAACCCAATTCATGGCTGGCTATTGATACATTGCAAATGATCCCAGGTTGGTCCGGCTATCTATCTATCTATCTATCTATCTATCTATCTATCTATCATCTATCTACCTACCCACCTACCTACCTTACTGGCCACCACCAAGCAGAATAGCACTTATTTTGAGGTTTATTGAGCTGAAATTCATAACTACACAGGTTCTTGATGTTATCATTGAGCCAGTGAATAAACAAGCCCTGGAATACTACTTGCTCAGCACTTTTTTGTTATAGGGAATAATGAATACTATGATTATGGAAGCCAATTAAGATGGCTTTTCTGTTATCTACCATTGAAAATATCTAAATTTGTACCATATAAGTTTTATAGCCAATAATAAAATAGTAGGTGCTATTTGAGAATCATTGATGCATAAGAACATTTTAATGGAGTTTTGTATCCATCCTGTCCACATATAACATTTGCAGTCAGCCAAGTGCACAGTGGTTTTTAGGTTTTAGTAAGATAAACATCCCAAAATTTAAACAGTATATCAGAAGCCAAAAATAAAAGCACTTAACATAAAGTGAATGAGATTAGCCACCTACAAAAACCTTCTGAATCATGAAAAGGACATAAAGTAATTCATATTTGTGACTGGATTCAACTAGCGTTCCTTCTTTAATCTTATGAGGATCTTAAAGTATGTCTGTGAAAAAAGCAACAACTGAAGTATAATTAATAAAAACATAATCCGTAATGCAAACATGTCCACTATATGGGAGGGTTTTAATGAGAAGATTTTGTTGAGTCATAAGCAATATTGGAAATGGAAAGTAAGACCTTTCAGCACTTAATCAGCAGCTGTATTTGATGAGCCATACCATTAAAAATTCTTTGGGATTTATCACAGATGGAGTCAGACAGCAGTTGGGACTGTTAGACTGCATTTTCTCTGACTTCACACATGCAGAACCACTTTATATTCTAAGGTCCTTTTTACAAATATCTTAATTTTAACATAATAGTGTTATAGAAAACAAATTGATGCATTTTGGTAACTAGGAATATTTATCCTATATTCTGAATTTAAAAGCATAACATTCAGGTGCATGAATCAACGTTTTGGGATTTTGGTTAATATAATTCATCTACCTACATTAAGAATTACCTCATGGTGATACAACTTAGTTTCTGTGATACAACAGAGAACAAACTTTGGTTGTGAGGTACCCCTATTGCCACACACACTTCAGGAAGCATTTCTTCTTTCTTTCTTGTTAATTATGTTAACTATCTGAGTGTCATGACTATTCTATAATCTCATTTCTAGTGGAGGTTCTGAATGCTGTATCAGAACAGTTTCATAAAGACAGAAACAGGAAATCATTTCCTTCTTAAGTAGGCACATACTATCCATGCAAATCCTTCTGTAAATTCTTAGAACACTTACCCATACTTTATACTTTCCTTCTCTTCTTGCTGCTTCAGATATCAAGGGATCATTACACAAAAAAACTTTTCATGAATTTAGTAGACACTTTTTCTCATTGGTGGTAATAAAATCTAAAAGTGGTATAGTGATAAACAATATGATGCTTTTTAAATAATATAGATAGCACTATGGCTTATAAACAATCTAGTTCATTATTCTCTCCCCGAAGGTGTTTATATGTATGATACTGTTGTAAATATGAGAGAGATATGTTGTAGAGGTTGCTTTTCTGAGAACTAAATTTTCAGTAAACATACAACAAAAGAATCTCAGTGACAATGGGTGAAATCTTACTTTGTCCTCACCTTCTTATACCTTCTTATGGATGATTCTGGGAATTGTATGTAAAGTTTCAGCTGCCTTTTCAGTGGTTTTCTTGATCTAAAATGGAAAAATGGTATATACTGCTTATTACAGTTTCTTCTATAGGAAGGGAAAAATATTCTCTTCATATGGGGAGAACAGAATTCATTGTTCTTTCACTTACAAAATTAATTAGGGTGTGCTTTTTTAAAAATTAAAATTAAAAATCTCAATGCCCATTATGACACTTTTTGATTGGTTTTCATTATATTGTGGGGAAGGGGAGATGTTTTTCTTTTTCAATGTTTTTTTCTTGAAGTGATTTGATGGAGCAAGAAAAAAGAATGAGGGAGTTTTGACACCTCATCCCCTATTCTATTAACCAAACTACATAATCCTCTCCTTTGCTCAGTTTGATTTTCCTTTATTGAATTTTGCTTTCTGCGATGTTCTCATTTCCCTTATTAGATTAAATCAAATTGTTCTTACCTATCCAACATTATCCCTTTGGGAGAGCACCATTCTGTCTCCTGAGAGAAAAATGTAAAGAAAATCTACTTAGAGAAGATTACTCAGCGACTGTTATTATCTGTTTCCAATTTCCTTTTTACTTTACAGAGTAAGTCTGACTCATTCCCTGATGGCAAACTTTCCTCCTTTCTACTGTGTAACAAGGACAAGGACAGGTCATCTGTAACAGATGATTCCTAATGCAAAGTGCAGAACCTCAGGCCTCATATGACATTTATAGGAGATAGGTCAGAGAAACATGGTTATTGCTGTGCTTACAGCCACTGCCTTTTTAAACCACACGACTGTCCCTCTGAACCAAGAATTACATAGGAAATTCTATTTGACCATTTAACTGACACCCAGGTGATGATCTGTTGGTGATTAGGATGGAACTGCTGGGAATCTGTCACCACAAGAGTGTGAGAACCGAGCAACTTTATCTGTACTGCTTTGCATTCTATTTCACTTCTGCATAAATCGAGAAAACTTTAGCTGAACAAACTCAATGGAAATTAGGTTTCTGTTCTTTACAAACTGCTGCTTAAACCTCAACATAGATATTTCCATGGAATTTGTTTTTTAGGTTTTCAAAATTGCTAAGAAGCAGTTTGGTTTTTCATTGCAATACCAAAAAAATTTTTTAAAGGTCTACTCTGGTCCAAAGCATAATAAGTACATGGAGAACCTAATGAATTGTGGATCTAAATGTGTGTGTGTGTGTCTCCTAACCCAGCATCTGAAATTCTCTTGAGGTCATGCTGTCAGAATCACTTCTATGGCCTGGATTTAGTTGAATCAATCCTAATTGCAATTCTGTACAGGTCTGGTTCTCTGTGGAGACTGCAGATGAATGACAGTGCGGTGGCAGGAAAGATAAATATGCTGGCAAATAAGATCCCAGCTCTCCACAGAGGATGGAATAAATTACTTTACCAATAGAGTGGAGGTAATATGTTGGAGAGAGAAAGTGAAATCGAAGCCAGTTTAATACTAGGTTTGCTAAAGTTTAAAATAAAGCATTTTAAGCTTATGTAAAATACTGATGGTGATTCATTTCTATTTTGAACACATTCCATTGCTCTCTATCATGAAAAATAATGGCGTCCACTAATTTTGTTTATGCAGATGACAGCCTGGACAATTTTAATTCATGTAGCATTCTCTGCTAGCTGAAGGCTGGTAACTGTGGTGTAGCATATTGATTAGTAATTTGATAAATACACAAAATTGCACATTGAGCTTTAGGTGCTTCATGCAAAATATATTCAAATGACCTTGACTAATTAGAGTGCATAGCTGTGAGGCAGTACCGTACAAACAACAGCCAGTTTGCGGGTCTAGAGATTTATGGTAGCTTCATGACAGAGAATAGGAAGAGACCTGCATGCAAACACTAAGACTTCTATTAAGGAACTAGACTTAAAATACATCATCGGACACAGATATTTTATTATTATATGAATGGTTATTCTTATTCTATGAAATCAATTGAATAATTTTACATCTAAATTATAGTTCACAGATTTTTAACTGGATCCTAGATAATGCATATACAGGTGTTTTACTAATAGGCAAAGATTTTTAAAACAATCTTATAATTGTTTACACTATGCTGAAAGATGAATATACATTCTTTATATTAATTATTTACTTCTTTATATTTTATAGCTTTATGAAGTATGAAGTTCCAAAATACTATAATATCCTTTTAGACTATATTTCTACAGTTTGCCATCACTGATTATGTTAGGTATCCCTAATTATATCTTGAATTAAGCTAATTAGGCTTTATGAATATAGTGTAGGTTTTCACTGTAGTCTTATAGAGATGGTGTTTGGAAAATAAAAGTCAAGTGCTCTAAGAATCTATAGATATAACTCAAAAATTTTTGAAAGAAAATCTTCCTGTTTCACTTGGCTATAAATTTCATGACAACATTGGGTAATAAATTAAATAACATATCATACACCATTGGCTCCATTTTTATCCCCTGCCATATACCCTAGGCATTTCTTTGAAGCATATCATTCTTACAAACATCAGTGCAAGCTTCTGAAAGCAAAGTAGGTAGGGACTGAGGGTTGAGAGTTTTGTGTAAATATTCAAAATTTCTAAATTAAGTTCAGTTTCAGTGAATTGTTCTTAACAATACAGGCGCACTGCCAATTGTGTTGGTCTTCTTCAGAATGCATTTAAAATGCCCTGAAAGAACTCAGGCACAACAGATCAGTTGTCTTCCATTTCAGCACCCTATTCATGTACATTAGAAATTTTGCAGACACACTTCAATTTGGGGTGAAAATGCACACCACAAGGAAAAAGTGTGAATCAAATCCTTCAATAACAGCTCAACGTAATATCTTTTTTCTCTCAAATATTAAATGCAAGTTAAATTCAACAACTCACAGTATCTCTATGTAAATTTAGTTTATGTCAAATACAAGCTTCTCCACCTCTCTAAAATCACACTTCCCTACACATATTTGCTTAACAACTTCAGAAGCTGCCAGAGATGATTTCAATTTGGTTTTTATTGTGAGTGGTATGATTTTTTTTTTTAATCGGTATTTTTTAATTGTTGATATTGTACAGTTTTCTGTCTTTTACCCCGCCCCAGCCCACCACCCCAGCCCTCCCCACCTTCCTCCCATTTCCACCCCCCCATAGTTTTTGTCCATGAGTCCTTTATACTTGTTGCTCTAAACCGTTCCCCTTTTCCCCTGAAATTCCCTCCCCTCCCACTCTGGACACTGTCAGACTGTTCTCAAATTCAGTGTCTTTGTTTATATTATGCTTGTTTGTTTGTTTTGTTGATTAGCTTCCATAGATTTCTAAAGACTTTTAAAAGCCTTAAGAAAGCCTTCTAGCACACTAACATTTTCTCTTTTCAATATTAACTGTAATGATTACTGAATCTTTTAAAACTAGAGAAGACTTAAAATTGCAATGTAGCCTAAGTATCTGGTAATAAGTGATTGGTTTATGAATATTGATTGGGAAATATTGTTAATACTCTAAATACTTTACATATATACATAAATCAGTCTGATATATATCAAAAAGATTACAACTTCTTTTATTGTTATCCTGACTTTATTGCAGTAGTCTCCAACCAAACCTACAATGCCATATATATAATTATGTATATTATATGTGTGTGTGTATAGACATACATATATATATATAAAGAGAGAGAGAAGGAGGGAGGGAGATGCCACATAATGATATTTCTGTCAAAGGCAGACTGTATGTATGATGGTAGTCCCATAAGAATATAATGGAGCTAAAATATTTTTATTGCCTAATGACATCATAGTCATCATAATCATCATAACACAGAGTGAAATTTATTACTCACTAGTTTATGGTGATACTGGGGTAAACAAACCTGCACTGCCAGTCGTAGAACATTGTAGCACATGTAGTTATGTACAGCACATAATACTTGATGATGATAATAAATGACCATGTTACTGGTTTATGTATTTACTATAATACACTATATTTTTTATTATTATTATAGGCTGTACTCTTTCTACTTATAAAAATGTTTGCTGTAAAACAGTATGCCATGTTATGCGAGCAGCAGCCTCATACATCTCTCATAGACTGAGTCTCTTGATTGCATCATTTTCTCTTGTGCTTGATTTAATCTCACGTTGTTTTGTGCAGTAGCCTGCTGTTCAGGCTGGTATCCTAAGAGCAATAAGCCGTTCTATGTAGTCTAGGTGTGCAGTAGGCTATACTATCTGGGTTTGTGAAAGTGCACTCTATGATGTTTGACAAACACAAAATCACCTAGTGGCACATTTCTCAGAATGTATTCCTGCTGTGAATATAAACCTTGATTTAAGAAAACATATAGGAGTTATAGGTAATAATATTCATTAGGGACTTACCATTATCCAAGTGTTCTACCATGTTTATAACTTTAACATACAGAATCAAATAAACAATCACTTGTTAAAAGCAGAATTTTAGGCATTAAAAGTAATACCATGACAAAATCATGTAACCATTGTGATAGTGATGGAAGTAGAAATCTTTGAGAAATGTAATTAATGGTTGAAAAAAAGTCATGTAAAGAAGAAATTAGATTGAGTTATCTGTGAAGGTGAAGGTATTTAGTATCTCCCCTAAACAAAGCATATCAGGATGATGATGCCCACTTTCAGTCAATCTATAAAAATCACTCAGCTAGTGGCCTTTAAAATAGCCTAAGTTTCTCCTGCCCCAACTTAAGAAAAAAAAAAAATCTTTGCAGAAATGATGGTTAAACAAAATCACCTACTCGGGTATTGCAGATATGTCATTGTGTACAAAGTTAGGCAACCTGTGAAGATTCAATTTATCAGTCTTTTTAAGTATATTTTATTGATTATGCTATTACAGGTGCCCAAATTTTTCTACTTTTGTCCCCCTCCACCCGGTACACCCCTTCCCTCCAGCAATTCCTGCCTTAGCTCATGATCATGGGTCATGCATGTAAGTTCTTTGGCTTCTCTGCTTCCTACACTGTTCTTAACCTCCCCGTGTCTATTTTGTACCTACCAATTTATGCTTCTTATTCCCTGTACCTTTTCCCCCATTCCCCCTTCCTGCTCCATGCTGATAACCCTCCAAATGACTCCCTATCTATGAAATTCCATATCTCCATATCTATGATTCTCTTTCTGTTCTGCTGGCTTGCTTATTTGTTTTTTAGATTCAATTGTTGATAGTTATGTATTTATTGCTATTTTAATGTTCATAGCTTTGATCTTTTTGTTCTTCTTGAATAAGTCCTTCTAACACTTTATATAATAATGGTTTGGTAATGACAAACTCCTTGAGCTTTACCTTGTTTGGGAAGCAATTTATCTGCCCTTAGATTCTAAATGAGAGCTTTGCTGGATAGAGTAATCCATGTTGTAGGTCCTTGCTTTTCATCACTTTTGAATACTTCTTACCAGTCCCTTCTAGCCTGCAAAGTTTCTTTTGAGAACTCAACTGACAGTTTTATGGGAACTCCTTTGTAGGTAACTCTCTGCTTTTCTCTTGCTGCTTTTTTTTTTTTCTTTTTTTTTTGTTTAAAGGGAGGGAGAGACACATCAATGTGTGGCCTTTTGAGCGCCCCCTACTATGGGCCTGGCCTGCAACCCAGGCATGTGCCCTGACTGGGAATAGAACCGAAGACCCTTTGGTTCCCAGTCCAGCGCTCATTCCACTGAGCCACACCAGCCAAGGCTCTCTTGCTGCTTTTAAGGTTCTCTCTTTATCTTTAAACTTTGGCATTCTAATTATGATGTGTCTTGGTATGGTGGAACTCTCTGGGTCCAACTTGTTTGGGACTCTTTGTGCTTTCCTGACTTGTATATCTATTTCCTTAGCCAAATTAAGGACGTTTTGTTTCATTATTTTTTCAAATAAGTTTCCAATGTATTACTCTTCCTGTTCTCTTTCTGGCATCCCTGCGATTCAGATGTTGGCACTTTTGGAGATGTCCAGAGTCTTATTGTCTCCTTGTGTTTTTTTAATTATTTTTCTTTGTTTTGTACTGGTTGACTGTTTATTACTTCCTTAAGTTCCAATTGTTGGTTTGAACCCTGGCTTCCTTCCTTTCACTCTTGTTTCCCTGTGGATTTTTCTTTATTTCACTTAGTGTAGCCTTCACTTCTTCCCTTATGCTTTTGCTGTATTCGGTGTGTTCTCTGAGCATCCTTATCACCAGTATTTTGATCTCTGCATCTGATAGGTTGGCTATCTTCATTTCACTTAGTTCTTTTTCTGGGGTTTTGTTCTGTTTTGTTTTGTTTTGTTTTGTTTCATTTAGATTAGGTCATCTTTTTTATCTCCTCAATTTGGCAGCCTCCTTGTGTTTGTTTCTGTGTATTAGGCAAAGCAGCTTTGACTCCCTTTCTTAGTGCACCTATTAAGTGTATGGAGTGTAGGTGTTTGCCAGGGTGGAGCAACCAAATTCACTGCTTTGTAGCTCTGTATGTGGGCCAGTGATTGGTGAGCAGACAATGCCCCTGCCTTGCTCGGAGGCTTGCTTGGCACTTGCCCTGGTCCCAGTCACTTCACACACTTCCTGTATGCAACTGGTACCCCTCAAGTTACCACCTTAGTGGTGGTTCCAAGAGTGGGTGGGTATGCATATATTCTAGGACCATACAGGCTCTTTAAACAGACTCTTCTGAGAGACTAGCAGTTTCTTCTGCCTCCCCAACTCCCATTGGTTTCTACAGCCAGAATTTATGGGGCTTTATTTGTTCAGTGCTAGAACACTGGGCCACATAGTCTGGCCTGGAGCTGGGATTGCTCACTCCCAATCCTCCTCTATCACACATAAATGTGGGACCACCCATTTCACTGGCTGTGGCTGCTGCCTCATTGCTATCATAACACGTCCTCTCTGCCCCAGCTCCCCATCACTGATCCTCCTCCTGTCTAGATAAATATGGCTTCTTAAATCCTTGGTTGTCCAACTTTTATACAGTTCAATTTTCTGGCAGGTCTGGGTGGTTTTTCTTTTCAGGTTAGTTGTGATCCTTCTTATGGTTGTGCAAGGAGGTGAAGTATGTCTACCTATGCCTCCATCTTGACCAGACTCCTATCAGTCTTTAACAGACTGTGCAGTTCACTAGATACATCAGCATTGAATGGGGTGCTTTGTGATAAAAACTGGTGGCTGCCTTCAAACAGACTTCTGAGTCAGGATCTGTGGGCACAGAGCCCCAGAATCCCTGCTTTTAAGGAGTACCATGAGTGAGTCTGATGTACTTTAAAATTTGATATCCACACAATAAATACTTATTATCTGAGAGATTTCAGTTTAGAAGATAATGTAAAGAACAGATTATCTCTATTGATTTTTTTCTAGCACCATCGTTTTTGAGAGATCAAGAAACAGTACTACTGAAAACCATAAAGCTGAAGTCTATAAAGCAACACTTCTTCAAAGCAATTGAGGAAGGTAAGTTCATTTAAAATTATGGAATTACCTCCATTGAAAAATACATATTTTACTTCCTCCTGACAGTCAGAAGTCCATAAATGTCCATGTCCTTTTATTTTGAGAAAATAATAATTATTCATTTCAAATATTGTACACCAATTTAGTTTCCCCTTTAGAAGTTGCTATTACAGAGAAGTGGACTTTAAAAGATGTGCTAAATCAAAAATTATAACTAAAATATAGAGCAACCATCACTCAGAACAGACAGAATTCAACTTGAATGGAAATCTGATAATTACAGAATTAAAGAAACCACATCTCGGGGGCAAAAGATGACAGTGAGGTAGGGGGAATGGAACCCACTTGCTCATGCACCCAACTGAGACACCTATCCAATCTTCTGAAGAATAGAATAAACAGCCAACAGAATCCCAATTTATATGAAGTTTAGAAGCCAAAGATTGCAGAGGACATTTAAAAATGGATGGTAAAGAGATTGAGTGAGCTGATGGGAAAGTCCCTGGGACCTGCACCGGAACCAGGGCTGCTGCTATCCTGGGCCCGGTGCCAGGTACCTACCACAGCTGCTGCAGAAGAGTCAGATCAGCAATTGTAACTTTACAGCTCCCTCCCCTATCAGAGCAGGGAAGCCACTATAGACCTGGATGCTTGAAGTTGCTGGGGGCACAAAGAGGCAGTGGGAAACCCACAAAAGCAGTGTTTCCTGGCTGGGACTGTGGTTGCCCACTGGGCCAGTACCACAGAAATTGGGGAGCAGGGTGACACCTGGAGATGGGAGAAGAGTTGAGCCATGACTAACTCTGACCCAAATAGTTTCCAGACTGGTCAGAGAGTTGGGCCCTGTGAAAAGCTGTATGCTTATTAAGAATGGCTGGTTGTAACCAAGGGGAATTCATTTAAAATAAAAGGCTCTCAGCTGCTATTTAAGGAACTCTCAAGCCATAGCAGGGTCAGTGAAGAAGAAGAAGGAGGGGTGTGATTTGCTCCAAATCATGGACTGGTGAAAGTGGGACAGCAGGGGCTCAGAGGAGTAGCACTCCCCAGAGATACTTAATTTAATAGGAATTAAAAGTTTAGGAATCTAAACTGCCCTGAAAGGACTGTACATGCACAGCACCCAGGCCAGCTAAGTGGGAAGGAGAGATGTGAGTTGCTCCCACTTAGTGCACCTCACAAACTAATCAAATGATGACACAATTAGGTGGATTAAAGGTGCTGGGCCCTGGCTGGTGTAGCTCAGTGGATTGAGCGCGGGCCTGCGAACCAGAGGATCGTGGTTCGATTCCCAGTCAGGGCACATGCCTGGGTTGCAGGCCAGTTCCCGGCAGGGGACACACGAGAGGCAACCGTACATTGATATTTCTCTCCCTCTCTTTCTCTCCTACCCTTCCCCTCTAAAAGATAAATAAATTAAAAAAAATTAAAAAAAAAAATAAAGGTGCTGGCCTGGCCTATATGGACAGTGGGGGCCATGCAGCACTCTGAGGGCTTGGGCTGGAGGCTAGACACCTGTGAATATTGTAGCCCAGACCTAGCCCCCAATGCAGAACCACAGGAAAGGAAAAGAAATCAGAGCCCAGCCCCCTCTGCCTGGAGCAGTCAGGAAGACCAGTAGAACCTGCTTTGCAGGTTTAAAGTCAGCAGGAGGGTTTTTTTTTTGTTGTTTTTTTTCTTCCAAGTGTAAGACAATAAGAGCTAGAGCTCTGAAAGGACCAAAGACAGATCCAGAGAAAGATCAGAAGGATAATGCCAACAACCGAGACAAAATTCACTTTGTTATCCTACAGAACTTGCGTTTTATTTTTTACTTTTTATTTTTATCTGTTATTATTATTATCATTATTTTTTTTTATTTCTCTTCCATCCATTTAGTTTTCTTTGTCTTGTTTGTTTGATTTCATTGTTTGACTGGTTTCTTTGTTCTCCCTTTCATATTGCATTTTAATTTCTCTTCCTTTACTTCATTCATTTTCCAATAACGCACTACTCTTGGTCTTTTACTTATTATTCTTTTTATTCAGATCATATATTTCTTGTCATATTATTGTTGTTCCAATTCCCACACAACACCTTTCTCTGGTCTTGGTCCATTTCACTATCTTCCTGAGTTTTATTCCTGTTGTGGTTAACTTTATTCTCTATCATACTATGCCAAGTTTCTAGCCCTTACTCTCACTGTATTTCGCCATCTAACCTCACATAAATGCTCTGCTTTCTGGAGTTAGCTCACATTCTTTTCCCCCTCTAAGAAGAGTCTTATCTCTTTTTTACCTTTTATAAAAAGTGTCTAGTTGGGTGAAATATCATGGTTATTGCTGTACTTCTCCAAAGGATCTCCTATCTGTTTTCTACTTGTTGGTATTTAAATCTCATCAAATACTCTCCTGCTGTCTCAGTCCGTTTTGCCTTCACCCAGCCTCTGATCACGTACAAGATTAGGTGGCAGTTCTGAATACCAGTAAACCTGCTGGAGGAGAAAACCCACCAACAAAAGAGCCACCAATAGGTAAAACCCAAGAATAACAACAGAGCCCACACAAATAGAAGAAAGGGCAAACCTAGAGCGTCCAGACAAGGAGATCAAAGAGACCACACCACTGTGTCCCATAGAACTCCCACCATAGAAGTTCACCCTACAAAGGCAGCTAGCAAAGCAGAGCATCAGGAAGCACAGAAACAAACAAAAAGACTCACCTAAAATAGGGAGACATAGAAAGAACTTGCAATCAAGAGAAATGGAAGACTCCACCCTAAAAGAGCTAAATTAAATGGAGGCAAGCAAACTATCAGATAAAGAATTCAAAAGAATGGTTTTAAGGATGCTCAAGGAACTCATAGACAACTACAGGGAACTGAGTGAGAACTACAACAGTATGGAACTATAAACAAGAAACAGGGAGAAATGAAGAATATGATTTCTGAAATATAAAACACACTAGAAGGAGCAGGCTGGATGAAACAGAGGAATGAATAGTGGGCTGGAAGACAAAGTAGAAAGAAATACCAAGGTAGAGCAGCTGCATGAAAAAATACTCAAAATATGTGAAGATAGCTTAAGGGATACAAGACAACATGAAATGCAACAACATTTGAATCATAGGGATACCAAAAGGAGAAGAAAAGGAACAAGGGACAGAAATACTGTTTGAGAAAATAATGACAGAAAACTTTCCAAACATAGAGAGGGGAAAAATCATGCAAGTTCAGGAACTACAGTGGGTCCTAACTAAGATGAACTCAAAGAGGCCTACTCCAAGACACATCATAATTAAAATGTCAAGTTTTAAAGACAAAGAGAGAATCTTACAATAGAGAAACCAGAAGTAACATACAGGGCTGATAAGGCTAGCAGCTCATTTCTCAACAGAAATACTCCAAACTGGGAGAGAATGGCAAGAAATATTCCAAGTACTGAAAAGCAAAGGTCTGCAACAAAGACTGCTGTACTGAGTGAGGCTCTCAATTAAAATGGAAGGCCAAATAAAGAGTTTCCCAGACAAAAGAAGGCTGAAAAAATACACCTCCACCAAACCAGTAATGCAAGATATACTAAAGGGACAGCTATAAAAAAAGGAAAGGAAAGAGTGAGAGAGAGAGGAACACAGGTACAAAGGGGGGGGGGAATGAATAAGTACCTATCATTAATAACCTTAAATATTAATTGATTAAATGCTCCAATTGAAAGACACAGGGTAGCTGAATGGATAAGAAAACATGACCAGCACATATGCTGCCTACAAGAGACCCACCTTAGAACAGACCTACACAGACTGAAAGTGAAGGGTTGGAAAAAATATTCCAAGCAAATAGACAGGAAAAAAAAAACTGGGGTAACAATACTTACATCAGACAAAAGAGACTTCAAAAAAAAAGCCATAAAAAGAAACACTGAAGGATACTTCATAATACTCAAGGGAAGAATCCACCAAAAAGACATAAACATTGTAAACATATATGCACCCAACATAGGAGCACCCAAGTGTATAAAATCTTGGAGCACTTCAAGAAAGATATAGACAACAACACACTTATACTAGGGTATTTTAACACCCCACTGTCAAAACTGGATAGATCTTCCAAACAAAATATCAACAAGGATATTGTAGCATTGAACAATGCCCTAGATCAAACAGAACTTAGAACTTTTCAACTCAAAGAAGCAAAATACATATTCTGTTCAAATGCATATGGAACATTTTCAAAGATAGACTACATGATAGGACACAAAACAAGCATCAACAAATTCAAGAAAATTAAAATCATATTAAGCATTTCCTCATACCACAAGGGCCTGAAACTGGAAACCAACCTCAAGGAAAAAAATCAAAAACACTCAAATTCATGGAGGTCAAATAGCATGCTATTAAACAATGAATATGTCAAGAATGAGATCAAGAGAGAAATCAAAAAAGTTTCTGGAAATAATGAATATGAGCACACAACAGACCAAAACTTATGGGACACATCAGAGACAGTTCCAAGAAGTTCATAGCGATACAGAACTACGTAAAAGAGATAGGAATATTTCAAATGAACAGCCTAGCCCTATATCTGCAAGAACTGGAGGAACAAAAACAACCCAAAAAACAAACAAACAAACAAATAAACAGCAAAGCCCAGAGCGAGTGAAAGGAAGAAAATATCCAAGATCAGAGCAGAATTAAATGACATAGAGACTAAAACAGCAATCCAAAGGATCAATAAATCCAGGACCTTGTTCTTTGAAAAGATAAGCAAAATCAACAAGACTTTAAACAGACTAATCAAGAAAAAAAGAGAGAGGACCCAAATAAACAAAATCAGAAATGAAAGAGTAGAGATTACAACTGATACCACAGAGATACAAAGGATTGTAAGAAATTATTATCAACAACTATATGCCAAGAAATTTATAAACCAGGATGAAATGGAAAAATTTCCAGAAAAATATAATCTTCCAAATGAATGAAGAAGAAGCAGAAATCCTGAACAGACTGATAACAGCTGGCCAGAGAGGAGTGGGGAGAGGGGTAAGAGAGGACAATAGGGGAAGAGCCATCAAGGAACGTGTATAAAGGACACATGGACAAAGCCAAAGGGTGTAGATTCGAGGGTTGGAGGTGGGGATGAGTGACACACAGGGGGTGTGGTTGGCTGAAAATTGAGACAACTGTACTCCAATAATAAAAAAAAATAACTTGGTCATGTTACCAACTTGAAGGGGTTTATACTGGCTAAATGGGGACAGTTTTATCACCAAAATAAATAATGAAAAAACTAAAAAATATGATAAAAATGGAATATTTGCATAGTTTCAAAATACCTCTATCACAGAATACTTATTTATTATAAGGGGATGAAAAATGCTTAAGAAGTGGTGTTAAGAGAACTCTGGCTAATACTACATAACAGAAAAAAAAACCTTTAAAAAATTAAGTTTTTTTTATCCCTGAATTAATAGCCAACTAAATTCACATATTGCAAATAAAATGTTTCTTTAGTAGTTCTTTTAAATAAATCTATACCAGTTTTCTTACCCCTCTTTTTTTAATTCTTAAAAATAATTAAATATTTTAAAAGATTGATAATATTTTAATTCAAGAAAGTAGCTTTAATTGCATTGTAAAAAAGAACAAAAAGAAACCACATCCATCCAGACCAATAGGAGGGGCATAGAGACAGAATAGGCTGGTCATATACCCATGTGTGCTGGATAGAAATTTGGGAGGGATATCTGAGGAGTGAGGAGTCCCAGCTCCACACCAGGCCCCCCAGCCCAGTGTGCCAGTGCCAGGAAGATGGGTCCTCACAACTTCCGGCTGCAAAAACCAGTGGGGTTTGAGTCAGTGAAAGAAATCTCTAGAGACCCAAGCAATTCCTCTTAAAGAACCCACACATAGACTTTCTCAGACTCACTCCCTCTGAGTTCTAGCACCGAGGTAGCAGCTTGAAAAACACCAGTGGCATACAGAGAGAAACTGAAGTATCTGGCATCAAGGTGAGCAGAGGCCATTGTCCCTTTTCTGAACCCTTACCCAACAGAGCCAGAGAGATAGCAGGCTGGTGCCATATCTGAGACTCCATCAACCTGGCTAACACTGTGTGCTCTGCCCTGAAGATCACTAGAGAGTCTGCCCCATTGAACTTATTGGCCTATCCAAGCTGCTTTTCCATATGAAAAGCTGGTCTTGGCTCATCCTTCACAACTTCCTAAATCCTCTCAAACAAGCAACATCCAGCCTCAATGCAAAGTGGCCCCAGTTCTGACATTAGCAGCAGTCAGCCTATATTCACAATTTGGCTTCACCTGGGAATTTCCAAGCCCAGAACGAGTATCAGTTATCTCAGATTGCTTTATAGCTCAGATAGGGTGGCCCTTGGTAAAACACTTGTGGGGGCTGGCCTTGGTTTGCACTACCCAAGAAACTGCAGAGCCTTTGTGCCCAGTGGAAAGCTACAAACCACATCTGAGCACCACCACCCTGCCCCTGCACAGCTGATACTCCACAGAGGTTGGAGGTTGGTGGTCACTGGTCACAGCCAATCCTTGCAGCTGACTGGCCTGGGTACATTCCTTCCATTGACCTGCCAACAACATATAAGGCTGAACTACAAGAGGAGGGTGTACTCAGCCCACACAAAGGGCACACCTCGAATACACAGCTTGGGTGATAGGGGATGACTCCATGTGCCATCGACCCTATAGGGCACCTACTACATTAGGCCACACTACCAAGACATGGAGTCAAAGCAGCTGTACCTAATATATAGAAATAAACACGAGGAAGCTAGCAAAATGAGGAGACAAAGGAACGTGACCTAAATGAAAGAACAGATCAAAACTCCAGAAAAAGAGCTAAATGAAATGGAAGTAAGCAATCTATCAGATGCAGAGTTCAAAACACTGGTTATAAGGATGCTCAAGAAAATTAGTGAGGACCTGAACAGTATAAAAAAGATCCAATCAGCACTGGCTGGTGTGGCTCAGTGGATTGAGCACTGGCCTGCAAAACAAGGGGTCACCACTTCAATTCCCAATCAGGGCACATGCATAAGTTGCTGGCCAGGTCGCTGGTGGGGGGCATGTGAGACGCAACCACACACTGATGTTTCTCTCCCTCTCTTTCTCCCTTCCTCTCTATCTAAAAAATAAGTAAACAAAATCTTTAAAACAAGGATAGTATTAACAGCCTCTGGGACAACTTCAAGTGGTCCAACATTTGCATCATAGGGGTGCCAGAGGGTGAAGAAAAAGAGCAAGAAATTGGAAATCTGTTTGAAAAAATAATGAAAGAAAACTTCCCTAATTTGGCTGAGGAATTAGACATACGGGTCCAGAAAGCAGAGAGTCCCACACAAGGTGGATGCAAAGAGGCCCACTCTAAGACACATCAAAATTAAGATGCCAAAGGTTACAGATAAAGTGAGAATCTTAAAACAGCAAGGGGAAAGCAGATAATTACCTATAGGGAAATTCCCATAAGACTGTCAACTGATTTCTCAAAAGAAACTTCCCAGGCTAGAAGGGACTGGCAAGAAAGATGCAAAGTCAGGAAAAGTGGGGACCTACAGCTGTGATTGCTCTGACCAGTAAAACTATCATTTAGAATCAAAGGGCAGATAAAGAGCTTCCAGACAAGAGAAAACTAAAGGAGTTCATCATTACCAAACCATTATTATATGAAATGTTAGAGGGACTTAATTAAGAAAAAGAAAAAGGTCAAACCTGTAAACATTAAAATGGTAATAAATACATAAATATCAACAATTGAATCTAAAAAATAAACTAAGCAAACAAACAGAACAGAAAGGGAATCATAGCTATGGAGATCAGATAGAGGGTTATCAGCACAGAGCAGGATGCTGGAGAGTAGTGGAAAAGGTACAGAGATTAAGAAGCATAATTGGTAGGTACAAAAATAGACATGCGGATGTTCAGAACAGTATAGGAAAATAAAATAGTAATAAAGACATATCTGTCAACAGTTGAATCTAAGAAACAAACTAAGCAAACAATAACAAAGATGGAATCATGATACAGAGAGCATTTTGACAGTTGCCAGATTAGAGGGAGGTATGTGGGAATGGGTGAAGAGGTAAGGGGATTAAGAAGTAAAAATAGGTAGTTATAGAATAGACATGGGGTATACAGTACCGTATAGGAAATGGAGTACGCATGACCCATGGTCATAAATAATGTGGAGATTGCCTGAGGGAGTCGGGATGCTGGGTGGAGGAGGGAAGAGGGAGAAAACTTGGGACAACTGTAATAGCATAATCAATCAAATATAATAAAGAAAGAAAGAAAGAAAGAAAGAAAGAAAGAAAGAAAGAAAGAAAGAATCATAAAAATACAAAAAAAGATGTGCTGAATCGAAATGAATTAATTCAACAAAATCTAAAACAAAACTTGCCCATACTAAAATTACCACAATATATCCATTCACCACACATACCTTATTTTATTTATGCTTACTTATAAAGAACATGAACTTGGTGGAAGTTATACTTCAAGCAGAAATGAGAATCAATAATTTAAAACTGGCTAACACATGCCACATTTACTCTGGTATTTGCTGTTAGATATTTATGACCATATAAATAGGAACAGAAAGTGAGGAGGCAGAGTACTTTTATAAATGTCATCTTGTTCCCGGATCCTTTCTCTATTCTCTCTTATGGGGGACATTGTTTATTTGCATAGCTTTTGCACCTTTATGCAGACAACTCTCCAAACTACATCTACAATCTCATTCTTTCCTGAGCGAGCGTACCACAGCCCCAAAGAACACAGTCATTTCCACTGCTTATCTTTTTGTCATTTCAATTCAATATGTCTAAAATAAGATTCATGACCTTCTTTTCCAAACTGACAGCCATTCTTGGTTTGACTATTTCTTTTAATGATAGCACTGTTCTTCAAAACATACAGCCTCTAAATCTTAGACTAAGCTTTGTTTTTTCCTTCTGCCTGACCAATCCCCAACAGTCCCCAATATAATCAATCACTACTTTCTGATGATTTTTATTACTTCTTCTAGCATTTGTAATTATTCTTAATTCCTCCTTTTCTGACTCTATTTCAGGTCTTAGTCATATCTTATCTGGACTGCTATTGTACCTTCTGCACTAGTGTTCTCTTATAAAATATAAGGACTTGATCAGAATTTGATTAAAAGGAGCATGAATATCTATTAATATGAAGAATGTATGTATGTACATACATATACCTATATATAATATACCTATTATATGTATATGTATCTGTATGTGCACATGTGTGGTTTATATATGAGTCAGACTTGTCTCCTCTCTTTCCTTTACCTCCCAAATCAGTTATGTTTGAATTCCTATAGGCTCATAACTTATGCTCCAACATTTTTACTATTACCACCCATCTGTATTACTGTCTCTCAACTGCAGTAATATTCTTCTTAATGGTTTTCCATGCTTCCATACTTGCAATTATAATCACATTTCCATATAAGAAACATAATGATTATAGCCTGCATCAAACTCCCATAGGCTTTTAAAACAAAATACATTTTTTGTCTTTGTCTGCAATTTGCTACATGACTTCTTTCCTGCATCTTGCTTCACCTTATGTCTAGTCTCTCTCCCTTGACCATTTTTATAGCTGTAATGGCTTGCTTTTTTCCCCCTTTTTTCTTTTTTTGCCTTAGTGAGCCCAGCAGACTCATTTTTATATCAGAAACTGAAAGGCCCCCTAGAGATGTTTTCCCCATTTGACTACTTGTTATTCAGTTCTTGCCTCAAATGATGCTTCTTGAAGACATTTTTAATGACCATGTTTCCTCAAGTAGTCAAGCCTGCCCCAAAATTCATTGTATATTTCAATGGGCTTTATATTTTTGTGGCACTTATTTATGATGAAAATATATTGCTATAGTATTATTATCATTACAAGTTACCCTCTGTCTGTGATGTTTGCATCTGTGGAGTTAACCAACCACAAATTGAAAATATGAAAAAATAAGACCCAGAAAATTCCGCAAAGCAAAACTTGAATTTTCCACTCATCTAGCACTGCTCTGTATCCCAGCAAATGAATACATGTAGGAATATCCTGCTGTTGTCTATATACAAGTATAGGTTATATACAAATACTTCACCTTGTTGTATAAAAGACTTGAGCATCCATGGATTTTGGCATCACTAGGGGTTCTGAAACTAATCTCCCTTGTACCTATTGAGGTACAATGTCATCATCATTATCTTCATCATTGTCATTATCGTCATCATCATCATCAGCAGCAGCCTCTCCAAACTTCAATGTTTAAGCTACAAAAAGAGGGGTATCAGTGCCTAGAATAATAGTTGACATGTAATACTCATGTGCAAGCAGGAGGGTCAATGAGCATATAAAAAAGAATAGCTATTATAGGGCCTGAGTTAGAACTGTGAGATCTTCTCTTTTTATGGAAAGTCCCCCTGTAATTCCCCCTAAATCCAGATCAGATAAAACTGTCTTTATACAAGGGAAATTTCTTGCTACATAATGAAAACATTCTCCAACTTAAAAAAACAAACAATGATTTCTAATGCCCTATTTAAAAAAGCCTTTCTCACACTGACTGGTGTGGCTCACTTGGTTGGGCACCGTCCGACGAAGTGAACGGTTGCCAGTTCAATTCCCAGTCAGGGCATATGCAGGATTTGCAGGTTTGATACCCCATTGGGACACATTTGAGAGACAACCCATTGATATTCTCTCTCACATTGATATTTTTCATTGTAATTTCTTCCCTTCACCTCTCTCTAAAAATAAATTTTAAAATCTTTTTAAGAAAAGCCTTTCTGTGGAATAGTTGTTTTGGAAATGTAAGTAGATATTTAGTGTGAACAATTTAATATTTTCAGATGGAGGCATACATTATACCTATTAGTAATAACACAATTATATAGTAATAATATAGGCAAATCATTCTTTAATAACTTTACTATAGTAACTCATTTATCTCCACTACTCAAGGATATTGCTGTTACTCTTTTGTTTTAGAGTTGAAGAATTGCTATACAACTGGTAAGTGAAATAAGGCTTCAGAATCTGTGTTAACCACTGTGTACATTTCCTCCCTATTCTTAAACCATAATAGGGCAAAATAAAAAGAAACTAGGATTAGATTATGAGGAAAAATGATTATAGGAGACTGTTCTCCATGTGTGGCTTTGGCCCAGCTCCCACTCAGAGATGCACAGGACCCATGCCCACTGATAGGTTCCCCTGTGAGGAATCAGGCCTGCATTGTACCTAGGCCACTCTGAAAGTTGCTTTTGCTAAAACTCACTCACCCTGAGGTGAGACAGCGAGTGCTTACTGTAACTTCCTAAAATCCATGCTAAACCTCCCCAGTATGGAGTGTAACGGGTTCAACCACTTTTCCCTTTGCATTTGCAAATATCCTTCTTCTGTAATGTGATTAGCGGCATCATCTCCTTTGTTTTCTGTGAAAGGTAACCACCTAAACTGAATCCGTGCATAGTAAATGAGGAGCATCATGTAATGTGTGCAGAAAAGCAATAAAGGCCGGTCAAGGCAAGGGCCAAGGTTTTTTCTCCTCTTCAGAGAGAAGCCATGCTGTCTTTCCCTCCACAGGACTCGGTAGCCCCTGTGAATTTCTCATGCCTCATCCACAATGTGGTGAATCCCACGAGCCAGGGTCCACATCAAATGATGAAGCCAACAATGCAGAAACTAAAATTTAAGGCAGTAAATAGCAGTTTAACAATACACAAATAACTTGGGAAACATTTTCAGAATACACAGAAATTGGCGAAAAAATAGCAAAAAAGTGGAGATAGTAGGCAATGAAGAACAAATCATAATACAGTCATCAACGTTAGCTGTTATATAAGCAAAGTGAACACATGAAACAGGAATATGATTAAAATAATATTACTAGACAAAAACAACAATTAAACATATTCTAAATCTCACTAAGACCAAATAGATTCTGGACAGGGTTCACCGAGTTACAAGTTAATAAAAAAGAAAAACAATGCACACATATACAATCAAAAGTAAATACCTCTAAAATGTTCTGAATTAAAAAATTCAGAATATACCTGGTCATACATCATGTCTTTACTTAAAGGAAAACAAAATAAGAGCAGACAGAATTTTTTAAAACAATAAATGACAAAAATAAAACACTGTCTTCCTAGCTTTGAGTGAAAATAATTTTCGTCTAAGAATTTTTCACATCCAACTCAGTTACCATCCAGAGCTTACATTAAAAACAGAGCTCAAAAGACATTTGTGAGGTCTGTCTGGAAAACAACCAACCATTGCTAATATTACAAGAACAGTTTGTGCAACATTGATATAACCTGGTAGCCAAGGAGAGTGGACTGGAATGCACATCTTGTGAACAATGACAACTTCACTGTACTAGTCAGTGGGGAGTTAGATGCCATTGAGTGAGCATGGGCACTCTGTGACCATCACGTTGAAAATGAGTGAGTGAAGCAATGAATCTCCATCAAAGTTTGCATTAAGCTTGAATATTCCTCCATGGAAACTATTTGGATGATTCAGAGATTGCAGCTACAAGGACCTGGTGATTGGCAGCTTCATCATGACAACATGCCTGGTCATACATCATGTCTCATGCAGAGTTGTTTGGCAAAACATCAAATCGCCCAGGTGACTCAGCCTTCTTACCACCCAGATTTGATGCCCTGTGCCTTCTGGCTTTTCCTAAAACTAAAATCACCTTTGAAAGGTGAAATTCTGGAAAATATGACAGGGCAGCTGACGGTGATTAGGAGAACTCTGTGAGGTCCCATGGCATCTACTTTGAAGGGGACTGAGGCATCATTTTCCTGTGTACAATACAATGTTTCTTGTATCTTGTATCTTCAATAAATGTCTCTATTTTTCATATTACAATGCTGGATGCTTTTTGGACAAACTCCTGATTGACAAATGAAAATAGCTCAAGAATAAAGGTAGCAAAGATATAAGAAATCTGATAATACACATCATTGAAATTAACTCTTCCAGAAGGCACAGAGCATCAAATCTGGGTGGTAAAGAGGCTGAGTCACCTGGGCTATTTGCTGTTTTGCCAAACAACTCTGCACGATACATGATATATGATCAGGCATATTGTCTTGATGAAGTTGCCAGTCACCAGGTCCTCGTAGGTGCAATCTTCTGAATCATCCAAATAGTTTCCATGGAGGAACTAATACACAAATAATTGGAATTAATTAAAACTATAACTAGTTGATTAATACCATTAAGTTCTAATTAAAGATACATGGGCGTTGATAAGTATAAAAAGTGCCTCTAATCTTATAAAATAGTTAACATGAACACATTTAAAGTCACAAAATTACTTTGTCAAAATATGTTCAAGTATTTTCCCATTTTCAGCTTGGAAATACTATAATTTAGTAATCTTGTCTAATATTATTTCAGTTTTTATGCAATTTATAATAAAAACTTTTGTCTTACACTGGTCTATAATTATACTCTTTACTCAGTGTACTATAAAATGTAGATTTTCCACAAATATTGTATATATTTTAACACGCTAAAAAACATCAGATATGGCAATATGGCCTATAGACAATAATGATTTGTTTTTTTTTTTCATGTTACAAGAAACCTGGAAAGTGGTCCCAGACTTGGGTCAGAGGTTTAGTGCCATCAAGACTTAGGAAACTGTAATATTTAAGAGTATACGCTTTCCTATATTCAGAACTTGGCTCTAATTTTATCTAGATCTGTGGCTTTGGACAGATTACTACACCTCTCAAAACTTCAGTTTCCTCATTTATATAATTAGGATAACAGTACTCCCTTATGTTTTTTGAAAAGATTAATGATAAAATGTCTGACACAAAGTAAGCAAGAAACAAATGATAGCTATTACTATTATTATTAATACTATTACATTAATATATTGCTGAGCTAAAGAATACTAATTAGTGAATAATGTAATAATGACCAAACCAGAAAACAAAAGTTTTAAATAATTGATTTACATTCAAGAAATATTGAAAGTTATAGCTTGGTTTCAAATATGTATTATTAGAAATGTATAAATAAGCCGAATTGAGTGGGTATGAAATAATGAAATCAGAGTGAACTTTATTATCTAACTGTAATTAAATTATAAATGGAAAGGAAAACGTTCTTATTAATTATCAGATAAGGTTAATTAAATGAAAGTTAATGAGGTTTTCCTGTCAATTTTATTAAAGATGCTAAATGGTGGAGAAAAATAAATCACAGTAATGCAAAGATGTCTGAACCAATGACACATAGTGCTTGACTTAGTTGATTCGGTGATGGTGGACAACCATATTCTTTCCCTAAATGCTACTTGATAAAAGGTTTTCATGTCATTGTTTCAAGTCCTACAGTATCTCAGGTTTCTAGTAAATAAATATTAGTCCCTTGAGACAAAGTCCCCTTGATGCCTTTACAATAAAAATTCTACTATTTTTCTTAGTAATAGAATTCTGCCTTCAATCTAAGGAGCAATGTGCTCAGTTAAATGACAATGCTCCAGTTTCTCTTGTAATTCAAGGTGGGCAGGAAAATATGAGGAGGAACAATTGAGTAATACTCTAATGAAAGCTTATTAAGAGTGGTGCCACACAGTTGGCATATGTACTATTTTAATATCCTCCCCAACCCACTCACGCTCAGAAGTCAGCCTGGACTTCTGGGGTTCAACAGTTATCTACGGTTATTATGCCATATTGAGAAGAATCTCCCTGGATTAAGAATGGTTTGCCATGAAGATAGTATGAGGTTTTTTCTCTGATAACCCATGGAGCTTTATACCAACCCAAAATCATCTACTTTTCTTATTAGAAGAAAGAGAATTAAACATTTATTTTGTTCAGCCCTTTGCTATTTATGATGTTAATTCCTAGAACTTATATCACACATTTAAAAGACCTAATGTGTAGGAATAAAGGACAAGATGGCAGATACTCTATTGTTTAAAAAAGTATTATATCTTTATGCTGCGCATCATCTCCCATCTGTTACTGCTATCTTCTTTCTCTTAAGTTTTTAAATTCTGAATTTTCCATTTCTGTAGTTATATTTTACAATTTTGTGAATATATAATGACATAGTTATGTGTGAAATACATTTAATTATTAATTTTACTTGAAAATTATCAGAACTGAAGATGGTGGTGGTCAAGATAAATTTGGGGAAGATAAAGTGTTCTTAGTCAAACTATCTTGGTATTCTTCTTTTACCCTAAAACAATGTCTACCTGAACTATTTAAAAATGAACCTATTCATGCATAACTAAAATTTGAAGTAAAATGTTTAAAGAAAATGAGGCAGAGAATGAGAACAAAAGTGACAATATATTTGGATGTCTTCTACAAGATTGTTATCATTATTGATGCAGTTGTATACATAAGGTACATCTGCAAAATGTCCAGATGTTATTAATATAATGAGAATGGTTTGTGTGACATCAATGTAACCTGGCAGCCAAGGAGAGTGGACTGGAATGTGCATGCACGAACAATAACAACTTCGCTGTATTAGCCAGTGGGGGCAGGGCAGTAGACAACATTGAGTGAGCATGTGCACTGTGCGGCTATCTCATTCAAAATGAGCAAGTGAAGCAATGGATCTGCATCAAATTTGGCATTAAGCTTGAATATTCCTCCGTGGAAAGTAGTCCAATGATTCAGAAGACTTTTGGGGATGAAGTAATGAGTGCAGTGCAAATAAAGTGCGGCACAATTGCTTCAAAGATGGTTGAGAATCTGTTGAAAGTGATCCACATTCTGGAAGGCCTGCTATAAGCAGAATACCTGAGAATGTGGAATATATAAGGGCTGCAATCAACAAAGAGTGGAGGCTGACAGTGTGAGAACTAGAAGCTGATCTGGGGATGCCAAAAATTACTGTGTCTGAGATTTTGATGAAGGATTTGGCATGAAATGTACTGTGGCAATATTCACTCCATGGCCTCTGCTACCAGAGCAGAAGTAACATTGTGCTGCAGTTGCAAATGACTTGATTCAAACCACTACCGATGAACCAGATTTCCTCAAGAAGGTCATAACCACAGATGAATGGTGGGACCATGGCTATGATGCAGAAATGAAAGCTCAGTCATCCCAATGGAAGTCGAGTGGTTCTCCACGCCCAAAGAAGGAGTTGCAGCAAGATCAAGACCATGTTAGCTGTGTTTTTTGATTAGGAAGGTGTTGTCCATTATGATTACAGCCCTCCAGGGCCAATATTTAATAAGTACTACCTAAATGTTGTTCATCTGTCAAGAGGTGCAATATGACAAAAACGGCTACAGCTATGGGCAACTGGTGATTGGCAGCTTCATTAATTACTACATGCCTGCTCATGTATCATGTTTTATGCAGAAATTTTTGGCAAAATATCAAATCACTCAGGTGACTCAGCCCCCCTACAGCCAAGATTTGATTCATAGAGACTTCTGGCTTTTCCCCAAACTAAAATCACCTTTGAAAGGGAAGAGATTTCAGACTGTCGATGAAATTCAGGAAAATATGATGGGGCAACTGATGGCAATTCCAACAAAGGATTTTGCAGAGTGTTTTGAACAGTGACGAGATGCTGGGGAAACTGTGTGAGATACTAAGGTGCCTACTCTGAAGGGGAGTGAGGTTGTATCTTGTATCTTCTTCAATAAATGTCTGTATTTTTCATAATACTTGGCTAGGTACTTTCTGAACAGGCCTCGTACTTTCTTATTTAATCTTTATAAAACTCCTAAACGATAGTTATTGTTATGCTTACACTAAGAAAATCAGTATACTAAATTTCAAATATATCAGTTAAGTTGCCTAATTATGTAGAACCTGGATTTAAAACCAAAGTCCTTCTATCCACTGCATTTTTTATATTAGATCAGTTTTGATATAAGTATAAATAATTTCATAAAATAACAGATGGAAGTTCTAGCTAACCATATTTTATTTGGTTATTTCTGACTAGCTAATGCTTTAGAAGATTTTTACACTAGTCAGAAAAGAGAAAGGATAAATCTTAGACTATTGTATAACACCAAAAGAAATGTGGCTATTACGGAGTTTCCTGGACAATGACTTCAATTTACCATCTGATATAGGGTTGTACTCAGAAATGGGACTTCCTGCATCAGTTAAAAGTTAACTGGTTGGTCATCATATAAGATCATGAGGATCCAAGAACAAGATATTTTTGTCTGAATAGGTATGCCAACATATTGGGAGTATTTCATGAAAGAAAGCAAGTAAATATATGACTCATGAAATTGCCAGAAGGAAATACCTTTAAAATACTGAGTAACAATGGACATGGTATTTTATAATCTAAAAGTTCTTTCATATAATTATCTCATTTACTTTTCACAATTGCATCAAATATACTTTATAATTACAGAGGTGAAAAAAGCAGAATCAGGAAATTTAAGAACTTTTTGAAGATCACAGAGATATTAAATATCTGGTGTGTGACTTGAATCTGAGTCTTTTGAGCAGATTAGATCTTGAACATTAAGGTAATATGGCAGAACCTCCAGAAGCAGTAAAACTGTCAAACATATTTAGCCCTAAAATATTTTATTTTTGTCAAGTCATCTTAGAAAGTCATTTAAAGGCTATTCATCTATGCACCCCTTCATTGAGTTTTTTCATGAATATTTAATGAGCACCTTACATAGGCATTGATATAGGCATTGCGCTGATATAGGCATTGAGGGTACAGCAATGAACAAAAGAGAAAAAAATTAATTATCAGTGAAAGTAACAGACAGAAAGTGCTTGAGTAATAGATAGAATTATATTTGATAACTTTCAAACCTCCTTTTCTGTAGATAACTATTTCTACACTCATCAAAACTTATCAGAGTTTCCAGTGAATTACATTAGATAAGCAGCAGTTTCCAGCCTTATCTTGCTCACCTTCTGAAGGCACTAAGTTACAGAGAACTAACAAAAGGAAAGATACTAGATTTTTTTAAAAGGAAGAATACCTATGAGGTTATCATAACTCACTGAAGCTTGATTATATGGATAGAAATGTATAACAGAATATTAACTCAATTTATATATCTAAAACAACATTGTAAAATGAAAAGGAAGTATTGTAATCAAAGGTAATACTAGAATAACAATTAGAAATACAAAGTGATAGCCATGTAAGCTCTGAAGTAATAAAATAGCAGTTATTCCCATTAGTATTATCGACATTTCATAAAATGCACCTTTTGATATCCCTTAGAAAAGGTGAAAATCCTCTGATAATACCTTAGCAATGAATAAGTGTAGTCAACCCCAAGGGAATTAAGATAAGAAGAGAAGTTAGAAGAATAGATCTCTTAAACCTGAGAAACTAAATTCATTTACTGAGCTGCAAGTAAGCTTACAGAAATGAGCAAGGAATCTGAAAAGCAGAATAAAAAATCTGGAGATATAAAAGTCAAAATGACACAGAAATTTTTGGAGTTGCAAAATAAATTTTCCACCAATTTGTCATTGCTGGGCACAAGGGAATCCACATAAAGAAAATACTAGCTTGTTTACAATGATGGTGTCACAGTCACTCTTCTGTGGGGAGGCTTATCACCAACGATGGGGCAAACAAGAATCTCCTTATTAAAAAATAACTGAACTGAGATTGCACAAAGACATTCTCCTCCACTCTGGGTATGTAATCATTGCTAAGTGAAATGTATACATACTACAAAACTATGCAGCACCTTATAAGTAAACTTTATACCTTATGCATACATATACACATATGTACATGTACATAGTAGTACTTCTCTACTATCAGGACAGTGAATTTTCTGCTTGTTTTTTTTTTTTTTTTTTTTAATCTATCCCATGCAGAGCCTGTTCAGTGTTGGAATCCAGGACTAAGATTCTAGAGTCAAATAAACCAGGAATGTGATGGAGAAGTGGTGTAAGAATATTCAAACAGAATATCCAGTGGGTTATTGTCTGGCACTTAGGCAAAAAGAAGTCACCAAAGAGATTTGTATTTGAGGAACTTTATATTATTCTTACTGGGGGAAAAACACTCTATTCCAGCAATGACCTAGTAATATTCAAAATAGTAATATTCTGAATGTGTCCATCAGTAATATTCAAAATAGTAATATTCTGAATGTGTCCATCAGGCAATGTATCTAATAGTAACAAAAAGTACCCCAAGTTGCAATATCTTTAGTTGTAAAAATTATACAATCCCAGAGATTTTCTTTGAAAATTTATTTTTGTATAAATAACTGGGTATTTTTGTTTAAAAAACTGGGTTTCTGTGTCACTTAAGTATAAAGTCAAAAACATCTCACATTGTACAATATACATATTCTTTTTAAAAATGAGTATAAACTAGATCATTGAATTGTATTTTCCATGTGTAGAAATATTTTTTCAAGGTGAATTGTCACACTGTGCTTTTTTATGTGAAATGTGCATAGAAATTAACAAAAAATAATTTAGTGTGCCAAATATTTTGCTACATAATCTCCATTATTTTTCCAAACTCTATTGATTTTTTCTAGTTATAATGTACCCGAAAAACTCATTCAGCATTGTACTGTCCACAGGACTTTAGTATCAAACATTAAATATTGAAAAAACTTGATGGCTTAACTCAAATGATAGGAAAAGCTTAATGAAAAGCACCTGTAACTATCATTTTGTTCCTAATAATGAGGATGGAGATATTTAATATTAGACTCATCTTGTTCCCAGTCTTCATAATAAATATACTTCTAATGACTTAGTGGACCTGTTTTATACTATTTGTTATAGCTCCACCAAGTTTCTAGAATCATTAGTCTCAAAAGATTTATGAAAAGTTTAGTGATGTCACATGTGGCTTTAAGTCTTACATTATAATCATCCACTTGGTCCTTGGATATCTATTTTGTATCACAGTCTAGAGTCCTATACTGTCCTATTTGTTTTGTTTTTTAATTTAATTTTTATTTCTTTTTTATGCTATTATAGTTGCTCCCACTCTTTCTCCCCCTTTCCACCTCCACCCAGCCCCATCCTCCTGCCTCCCTCAGTCAATCCCCCCATTGTTGTTCATGTCCATGGATCATGCATGTATGTTCTTTGGCTAATCCTTTCACTATCTTTCATCCAGTTGCCCTTCACCTCCCTTCTGGCAGCTGTCAGTCTGTTCCATGTATCCATGCCTCTGCTTCTGTTTTGTTACTTTATTGTGTTCATTAGAATCCACATATAAGTGAGATCATATGGTGTTTGTCTTTCACTGACTGGCTTATTTCACCTAGCATAATATACTCCAGGTGCATACATGCCATTACAAAAGGTCAGAGTTTCTTCTTCTTTTCTTAAAGTATTTTAATTGATTATGCTATTGCAGTTTTCCCAATTTTTCCCCCTTTATCTCCTATCCACCCTGCCTGCCCAACCCTCCAGCATTCCCGCCCCCTTAGTTCATGTCCATGGGTTGTACATATAAGTTCTTTGAGTTCTATGTTTCCTATGTCATTCCTAACCTCGCCCCATCTATTTTAGGCCTACTAATTATGCTTCTTCTTCCCTGTACCTTTCTTCCCTTCCCGCTCCCCACCCTCCATGTGATGCTCATTTCTCTGATTTTGTTCCTGTCCTGGTGGTTTGCTCAGTTTTTGTTTTCATTGTTTTTTCTTTTCTTTTAGGTTCATTTGTTGATAGTTGTGAGTTTGTTGTCACTTTACTGTTCCTACTTTTGATCTTCTTTTTCTTGGATAAGTCCCTTTAACATTTCATATAATAAGGGCTTGGTGATGATAAACTCCTTCAACTTGACCTTATCTGGGAAGCACTTTATCTGCCCTTCCATTCTAAATGGTAGCTTTGCTGGATAGAGTAATCTTGGATGTAGGTCCTTGCCTTTAATGACTTCAAATACTTCTTTCCAGCCCCTTCTTGCCTGCAAGGTTTCTTTTGAGAAATCAGCTGATATCCTAACGGGCACTTCTTTGTAGGTAATGCTCTCCTTTCTTCTTGCTTCCTTTAGGATTTTCTGTCTTTAATCTTGAGTAACTTAATGATGATGTGCCTTGGTGTGTTCCTCTTTGGGTCCAATTTCTTCGGGACTCTCTGGGCTTCCTGGACTTTCTGGAAGTCTATTTCCTTCACCAGATTGGGGAAGTTTTCCTTCATTATTCGTTCAAATAAGTTTACAGTTTCTTGCTGTTGTTCTTCTCCTTCGGCACCCCTATAATTTGGATATTGGAATGTTTCAGGTTGTCCCAGAGATTCCTCAGCCTCTCTTCATTCTTTTTGGATTCTTGTTTCTTCATTCTGTTCCTATTGGATGTTTATTTCTTCTTTTTGTTCCAAATTGTTGCTTTGAATCCTGGTTTCCTTCCTATTACTGTTGGTTCCCTGAATATTTTGCATTATTTCATTTTGGGTATCTTTCTTTCATTCTTTCATTTTTCAACTAAGCTCAATCAGTTCTGTGAGCATTTTGATTACCAGGGCTTTAAATTCTCCATCAGATAGGTTGGCTATCTCCTCATTGCTTAGTTTTGAGGCTTTGCTCTGTTCTTTCATTTGGGCCGTATTTCTTTGACTTGGTGCAGCTGATAGGCTGTAAGGGGGCGGGGCCTTAGGTATTCACCTAGGTGGGGTAGCCCTCCTTGCTGCACTGTGGCACTGCCTGTGGGGGAGGGGCCAGAGAGGGAATAATGCAGTTCACCTGCTCTTCTCTAGCGCACTTTCCAACAGCCTCTCGTGTGAGACTGGAAGCTTCTCCTACCACTGCAGCTGCTGTAGCCCACAGTCAGCTCTGAATCCCTTTATGTCAGCCCCTCCCATGCATCCCGCCAAGTCAGGCAGTCAGCCCCACCCTCAAGGTCCGCTGTGTGCTTCGGTTTTTCTGAGTCGACCCACATAGTCTGCCACCTTACCAGTCTGGTTGTTCTGGTTGATTTTTTCTTTAATTCCTTGGTTGTTGGAATTCCATGCAGTTTGATTTCCTGGCACTTTTTGTTGTTTATAGATTTTAGATTGGTTGTTATCCTCCTTTTTGTTATGCAAGGAAGTGAAGGGTTTCTACCTACACCTTCATCTTGGCTGGAACCTGAGCTTCTTCTTTTTTACTGCTGCATAGTATTCCACTGTATAAATGTATCATAGTTTTTTAATCCACTCATCTACTGATGGGCACTTAGGCTGTTTCCAGATCTTGGCTATTATAAATAGAGCTGCTATGAACACAGAAGTGCATATACATTTTTGTATTGGTATTTCAGGATTCCTAGGATATATTCCCAGAAGTGAAATCAACTTGTTTTACTTCAACTCAAAAGCCAAACTAGTGAACTTAGAATTGAGAATCCTGCCTGGCCCTCTTCAGGTCACTACAGAGGTCACTACACCACTGTCATTGACTGGATCAATATCTTATGCCTCTAATCATGCATATTTGAATATCTAAATATAATGTTTTCTTAAATTTTTCATGGCTCTGTATCAGATTCTCCCTTCAGGTTCTTTTGGGGATTCTTTCAGGCCAGGTACTTCTCTCTTATAATAGTACACCTAGATACTATGTTCTGGCTGACTGGACAGATGAACTTGAATCATGAGTAAATTTTTTTAGCTCAGAGCTTGACATCCTCAGGGAGAGAGATTAATTTCAGATATATGTACCAGCTAATCTGTCCTTTTTAACCGTCCGCAGGGAATTATCACTGAATCTATCCTGAGATAATTCCCTGTATCCCAAAATAACTTGAGCCTGGATTAAGGTGACTAGTTGCCTAGCCAGATTTCTTTGATGATTCCTGAATCTCCTACCTAGAACGTAAAGCTGCCCAGCTAGTTTCTGAATATAAACTTTGACAAAGCCAACAATTTGCTTTGCTAAAACGCATCGTATAGCAGACTCTGAAACATCTGCTCCTGAAATAGCTACCATCTTGAAGCAACTCTATTATTAGGAGGTGTTCACAGTTCTAGCTTCCCTGAATCTTACGTGAATCTCACCTTTATTTTTCTCAAGTCATCTCAGGAGGTCTCTCCAGAATCTGTTATCAACCCTAAGATTCTACTTTGTAAGATCCTCCACTTTGTAAAGTCAGCATTGCTCAAGTCTCATCTAAATCTAGTAACTCATCACCTTCAGTGTCTTACTGACTAGATTATGCAGTGTCCCATAAATAATCTATGCATTGTCTAGAAATATCCAGCTGGCAACAGAGCTGGAAGGCTCTTACAGATTTCCGGGTTCATAGCTGTAAGGCCATCAATGTCAGCACAGATCTCTACATCAATCCTGAATATTTATGCCCTGTTACTTTGTGGTGGGAGTAAGGGATGCACAGTGGAGGTGTACTAGTTGTAAGGAAGAGAAAGGGCATTCTATATTTTCTACATTTTCTTCTTCCTACTTCCTCATTTTCCACATTATGGACTATCTGAATATTGCCACCCAGCCATTGGGATGAGGAACCTGGAAGAAGATTGTATCTAACACTAGAATAATTGTTTACTATTGAAGAATACCAGAGGTGAATTTTTCAGGGAGAGTTTTATTGCAGCTAAGAAATACAGAAGCATAATTACTGAAGCAATAAGCAGAAGGTACAGACAACAACTCCAGGCAGCTCCTAAATTTAAAGTGCCTAAATATCATTTTCAGCTTTGTGCTATCACACACCAAATTATTTGCCAGTTAATGGAAAGAAAAAAATTAATGTGGGCTCATATGGTCTCAAGATCAAAATAAAACATGGAGAATCAGCATTATTAAGTAAAGCTATGAAAGCTATGAATATCTTAATGTTTTTGGTGTGGTAACCCCCAAAACATTAAGACAGCTTATTTGTAGCTATTAATTAAATCTAGTGAACTATTTCAATAAAAAATGAGCTATTTTTCATTTCCTTGAATATGAAAAATATAATGAGGCAAACACAGCAGATTGACTCTGCCACCACTAGGCCAAGGGCTAGATTTGGTTGGGTCCTACTCACAGTGTGGGTGAATAGACTTTCAACATCATTTATCTTTCCAAAAGTCAGAGCGATAGCATTTGGAGTTGAGCATAGCTAGGTGGCTGTAACAGGGAATTCCTGATTAATTTGGTAAGTTTGGTGAACTGGGCCCTACATATTTGAAAAACACTGGAGGAAATATTTACATTCAGTTATCTATTATTAGCTATGTCAGGTTTTTTATGTGTTTATTTTCAACAATAATAGTTTTTGAGAACAGATAGGATTTAGGCATTATGTTAATGAAAGTAGAATATTATATTAATGAAATCTATTGAACAAATATTAAATTTAGTTCTGTGTTATCTTTAAGGAAAAGAAAGTCCTAAAATACATCTCAAATAAGACTTCATTTTAACATTCAACCATAAAAGATTCTTTTTGATAATCTAAGAAGCCATTCAAGTATTGGTTATTTTAGTAGTTGTTACAAGCTTCCATCTGGTAAAACAGCAGCCCCAAATAGACAGATGTTTTGAATTTTCCATCAGGGAATAATGGCCTTAATATATACCTCACGGCTGCTGGTCATGGACCAAGTGCATCCCAGGCTGGAATTTCTCATGTCCATCTGCTGAGCTGGCCAGTTGCCTGCTCAGGAGTTGGTCAATTCTTTGCCATGTAGCATAGTTTTCAACTTTGAGAGCATTTACAAGACAGCCTAATTTGAACAAAAGTGAACATGGTCCAAATAGTGGACCATTTTTTGTTCAGTGGTATCAAAGGATTTTTTTCATTCTTTATTCTAACTTCCATTTCATGGGTATGTTGTTCTTTATTTATGCTATTCTCCCATTTGAAAACATAATCAAGCAAATATTTAATTTAGTATCTCTAAACATATTGTCAGTAAACAAATTAAGAATAGATAACCTTTTTGGAGGCCACTGCTTTCACTTATGAAGACATTCACAGAAACTATGTTTATAAGATTAGCAGCTGCATGGAGTAATAACTTCTTGTTCCAGATGTCATTAATTTAACATTACCAAAAATCTTTAATATGTTAAATTAACAGGAAACAACACATCTGAGTAGCCAAGAAAGATTTTACCGCAAAGCTCATGAATTTGGCTCATAGCTTCCAAGTTTTGATAATACCATAAAACTTTCATAATGAGTCTAATTATTGAGGACACAGTTTGAAGAGGTTTGATTTCTCGTTTACATTCCAAAATAGATTACAACCAACAAAAGAGAAATCCAGATGGAAATAAAACAGAAGAAATGCTATTGGTTCTTTTCTGTTTAGCAGAGACTATGAGAAAGATGTCAGTAGACACTGGAGGCAGATAGACCAGCCACTGGAGAGTCCTAGACCTCCCCAGTATCACTGCTGCTGGCTGGTGGTGTAAAGGGCTGTATTGTGCTTCTGACATTCCAATGGATATATTTGATAGCCTTTCTTCTCTTGCATGGGGGTAACTAATTTTTTAAAAAGATTTTATTTATTTTTAGAGAGAGGGAAAGGGAAGGAGAAAGAGAGGAAGAGAAATATCAATGCGTGGTTACCTCTCACACGCCCTCTATTGGGAACCTGGCCTGCAACCCAGGCATGTGCCCTGACTGGGAATTGAACCAGCAACCCTTTGGTTTGAAGGACTGCTCTCAATCTACTGAGCCACACCAGCCGGGTGGGAGTAACTAAATTTTTAAAGATAACTAAAGAGTATAAATGAGAAAAAAACATTTGGGACTCAAGAACCAAGGCTTTATTTTTACAATAGCAGTATAACTTATAGTTGTGATATATATGTTAAAGCTAAACTGTGATATAAGACACAGTTTATTTAGAATTTAGAATTCTTTTTTTTTTTTTTTAAATTTTTATTTTAATTGTTGATCTTGTACAGTTTTCTGTCTTTTATTCTCATCCCAACCCACCACCCCAGCCCTTCCCTCCCATTTCCACCCCCCCATAGTTTTTATCCATGTGTCCTTTTTACTTGTTTCTGTAAATCCTTCCCCTTTTCCCCTGAAATTCCCTCCCCTCTCCCCTCTGGTGACTTTCAGCCTGTTCCCAATTTCTATGTCTTTGGTTATATTATGCTTGTTTCTTTGTTTTGTTGATTAGGTTCCTGTTAAAGGTGAGATCATATGGTATTTGTCTTTCACTGCCTGGCTTACTTCGCTTAGCATGATGCTCTCAAGTTCCATCCATGCCGTTGCATAGGGTATGAGCTCCTTCTTTCTTTCTGCTGCATAGAATTCCATTGTATAAATGTACCACAGTTTTTTGATCCATTCATTTACTGATGGGCATCTAGGTTGCTTCCAACACTTGGCTATTGTAAATTGTGCTGCTATAAACATAGGGATGCATAGTTTCTTTTGGATTGGTGTTTCAGGGTTCTTCGGATATAGTCCTAGCAATGGAATTGCTGGGTCAAAAGGTATATCCATTTTTAGTTTTTTAAGAAAAACCCATACTGTTTTCCATAGTGGTAGTACCAGTCTGCACTCCCACCAGCAGTGCAGTAGTGTCCCCTTGTCTCCACAACCTCTCCAACACTTGCTGTTTGTTGCTTTGCTTATGAGGGCCATTCTGACTGGTGTCAAGTGGTATCTCATTGTTGTTTTAATTTGCATCTCTCTGATAGCTAGCGATATCGAGCATTTTTTCATGTGTCTCTGGATCCTCTGTATGTCCTCCTTGGAGAGGTGTCTGCCCAAGTCCTTTGCCCATTTTTTAATTGGGTTGCTTGTCTTCTTAGAGTGGAGTCGTGTAAGTTCTTTGTATATTTTGGAGATTAAACCCTTATCTGAGATATCATTGGCAAATATGTTTTCCCACACAGTCGGTTCTCTTTTTATTTTAATACTGTTTTCCTTGGCCATGCAGAAGCTTTTTATTTTGATGAGATCCCATTTGTTTATTCTTTCCTTTATGTCCCTTGCTTTAGGGGACATATCAGTAAAAATGTTGCTGCGTGTAATATCTGAGATTTTCCTGCCTATGTTCTCTTCTAGGACTTTAATGGTGTTACGGCTTATGCTTAAGTCTTTTATCCACCTTGAATTTATTTTTGTGTATGGTGTAAGTTGGTGCTCGAGTTTCATTTTCTTGCATGAAGCTGTCCAGTTCTCCCAACACCACTTGTTGAAGAGGCTATTTTTACTCCATTTTATGTTGCTGCCCCCTTTGTCGAATATTAATTGACTATAGACACTAGGGTTTATTTCTGGGCTCTCTATTCTATTCCACTGGTCGACGTGCCTGTTTTTATGCCAGTACCAGGCTGTTTTGATTACAGTGGCCTTGTAATACATTTTGATATCAGGTATTGTGATCCCTCCTGCTTTGCTCTTCTTTCTCAAGATTGCTGCCGCTATTCTGGGTCGTTTATGGTTCCATATAAATTTTTGAAGAGTTTGTTCTATATCTGTGAAATATGCCATTGGTACTTTAATAGGTATTGCATTGAATCTGTAGATTGCTTTGGGAAGTATGGACATTTTGATGATGTTAATTCTTCCGATCCATGAACATGGTATGTGTTTCCATTTATTTGTGTCTTCCTTGATTTCTTTCTTCAGTGTTGTGTAGTTTTCTGCATACAGGTCTTTTACCTCCTTGGTTAGGTTTATTCCTAGGTACTTTATTTTTCTTTTTGCTATATCAAATGGTATTTTTTCCTTGATTTCTACTTCTGCTGTTTCATTGTTGGTATACAAAAATGCCTTTGATTTCTGGATATTGACTTTGTATCCGGCTGTTTGGCTAAATTCATTTATTAGGTCGAGCAGTTTTTTGGCCGAGACTATAGGATTTTCTATGTATACTAACATGTCATCTGCAAACAATGATAGTTTTGTTTCCTCCTTTCCAAGTTGGATGCCTTTTATTTCCTTTTCTTGTCTAATCGCTGTGGCTAATACTTCCAATACTATGTTGAATAGAAGTGGAGAGAGTGGGCAGCCTTGTCTTGTTCCTGATTTTAGTGGAAAAGAATTTAGTCTTTGCCCGTTGAGTATGATGCTGGCTGTAGGTTTCTCATATATAGCCTTTATTATGTTGAGGAATGCTCCCTCTATTCCTACTTTGCTGAGTGTTTTTATCATAAATGGGTGCTGTACCTTATCGAATGCTTTTTCCGCATCTATTGATATGATCATGTGATTTTTGTCTTTGCTTTTGTTTATGTGATGAATTACATTTACTGATTTGCGAATGTTGAACCATCCTTGCATCCCTGGGATGAATCCCACTTGGTCGTGGTGTATGATCTTTTTAATGTGTTGCTGGATGCGGTTTGCCAATATTTTGTTGAGGATTTTAGCATCTATGTTCATCAGCGATATTGGCCTGAAGTTCTCCTTCTTTGTTGTGTCTTTATCTGGTTTTGGGATTAGGATGATGCTGGCTTCATAAAAAGAGTTTGGGAGTCTTCCATCATTTTGGATTTTTTGGAATAGTCTGTGGAGAATAGGGGTTAGCTCTTCCTTAAATGTTTTGTAGAACTCTCCTGTGAAGCCATCTGGTCCAGGGCTTTTGTGCGTCGGGAGTGTTTTGATTACTGATTCAATTTCACCAGCCGTTATTGGTCTGTTCAGACTTTCTGTTTCTTTTTCATTGAGTTTTGGAAGGTTATATTTTTCCAGAAACCTGTCCATTTCACCTAGGTTTTCAAATTTCTTGGCATACAGTTCTTCATAGTAATTTCTTACAATCCTTTGTATTTCTGCAGTGTCGGTTGTAATATCTCCTCTTTCATTTCTGATTGTGTTTATTTGAGTCCTCTCTCTTTTTTTCTTGATGAGCCTGCTTAAAGGCTTGTCGATTTTGTTGATCTTTTCAAAGAACCAACTCCTGGATTCATTGATCTTTAGGATTGTGCTTTTAGTCTCTATATCATTTAATTCTGCTCTTATCTTGGTTATTTCTTTCCTTCTACTTGCTCTGGGCTGTCTTTGTTGTTGTTCCTCGAGTTCTTGTAGGCGAAGGGTTAGGTTGTTTGTTTGAGATGTTTCTGTCTTTTTTAGATAGGCCTGTATCGCTATAAACTTCCCTCTGAGGACTGCCTTTGCTGTGTCCCATAAGTTTTGGGTCGATGTGAGTTCATTATCGTTTGTTTCCAGAAACTTTTTGATTTCCTCCCTAATTTCATTCTTGACCCATTCATTGTTTAATAGCATGCTATTCAATCTCCATGATTTTGAGGGTTTTGGGTTTTTCTCCTTGGGGTTGGTTTCTAGTTTCAGTCCCTTGTGGTCAGAGAAAATGCTTGGTATGATTTCAATTTTCTTGAATTTGTTGAGGCTTGATTTGTGTCCTATCATGTGGTCTATCTTTGAAAATGTTCCATGTGCATTTGAAAAGAAAGTGTATTTAGCTTCTTTGGGATGAAGGGCTCTATATATATCAGTTAAGTCCATTTCCTCTAGAGTGTTGTTCAGTGCCACAATATCTTTGTTGATATTTTGTTTGGAAGATCTGTCCATTTTTGACAGTGGGGTGTTAAAATCACCTACTATAATTGTGTTGCTGTCTATATCTTTCTTGAAGTCCTCTAAAATTTTCTTGATGTATTTAGGTGCTCCTCCATTGGGTGCATATATATTTACAATATTTATGTCTTCTTGGTGGATTCTTCCCTTGAGTATTATGAAGTGGCCTTCTGGGTCTCTCTTTATGGCCCTTCTTTTGAAGTCTATTTTGTCTGATATGAGTATTGCTACCCCAGCTTTTTTTTCCTGACCATTTGCTTGGAAAATTTGTTTCCAGCCCTTCACTTTGAGCCTGTGTATGTCTTTTGTCCTGAGGTGGGTTTCTTGTAGGCAGCATATGTGTGGGTCATGCTTTCTTATCCATTCAGCTATTCTATGTCTTTTGATTGGGGCATTTAATCCATTTACATTTAAAGTTATTATTGATAGGTATTTATTCATTGCCATTTTCGTACCTGTGTTCCTCTCTCTCTTTCTCTCTCTGTCTTTTCCTTTCTTCCCTTAAAGCAGTCCCTTTAGTATCTCTTGCAGCATTGGTTTGGTAGAGGTGTATTCTTTTAGACTTCTTTTGTTTGGGAAGCTCCTTATTTGGCCTTCTATCTTGATTGACAGCCTTGCTGGGTAAAGTAGTCTGGGTTGCAGGCCTTTGGTTCTCATTGCTTGGAATATTTCTTGCCATTCTCTTCTGGCTTGGAGCGTTTCCATTGAGAAGTCAGATGCTAACCTGATTGGGGCCCCCTTGTATGTTACTTCCTTTTTCTCCCTTGCTGCCTTTAAGATTCTCTCTTTGTCTTGGAGTTTTGCCATTTTAATTATGATGTGTCTTGAAGTGGGCCTGTTTGGGTTCCTTTTGATTGGGACTCTCTGTGTTTCCTGGATTTGTGTGGCTTTTTCTCTCACCAAATGAGGGAAGTTTTCCATCATTACTTTTTCAAACAGGTTTTCTATCCCTTGTTCTTGTTCTTCTCCTTCTGGTATTCCTATTATACGGATATTATTCCGTTTCATGTTGTCTTGCATTTCTCTTAAACCCTCTTCATTCTTTCTAAGCCTCTTTTCCTTATCTTGCTCATTCTGAGTATTTTTTTCTATTTTGTCCTCCAACTCGCTGATTCTTCTGCTTCGTCGATTCTGCTTTTCATTCCTTCTACTGTGTTCTTCAGTTCAGAGATTGTGTTCTTCATTTCCTCTTGGCCCTTGTTGATAGTTTCTATTTCCTTTTTCATGTTGATATAGTTTGCCGTGAGTTCATCATAACTTCCCTGTAGTTTATGGTAGCTCATTGAGAGCTCATTGAGCTTCCTGACAACCATTGCTTTGAACTCGATATCTGATAGTTGAGTTGCCTCTGTTTCATTTAGCATTCTTTCTTGAGCTTCCTCCTTTCCTTTCATTTGGGGATTGTTCTTTTGTCTTCCCATTGTTTGTAAGACTCTTGTTGTTAGCCTCAACTTCTTAAATTGATCTGTTCTGGCTCCCTGGGTTTGTGGTATGACCTTCTGTGGTAGAATATCTGTGAGATTCAATGGTGGATTCTCCTTCGGATATCCTGTTGTTCACTGCTTCCACTGACTCATCAGCTGGAATACCCTCTTTTGGGGGCCAACTCTGGATCTCCCCCCGCCACAGTTCCAGGCTTGCTTGTTTGTTTGTTTTGTCTCACTCGTGTGTATTTACAAAAAGAAGAGGGGGGAAAATGAAAAAAAGAAGAAAGGGGAAACAAGAGGAAGGTAGAAAAGATAAAAATTGAAGAGAAAGGAAGAGGGGATAAGAGAAGAAGGAATTCAAGGAAGGCAAAAGGAGTTGGGGAGTAAAGAAGAAGATATAAACAATGAAGAAGGAGTAGTTAAAAACTCATATAGATATACAGGCTTACAAACAAAAAGACACTAACAAACTGGCAAAACAAAAAAGAGACACGCACACAGACACCCCCACACAAATATAAGCAGCCAAAGGGGGGAAAAAGAAAAAAAAAAAAAAAAAAACAAGCAAAGCACAAAATATTTAAAAAAATAAAAATATATTAAAGAAATAAAAAATTTAAAAAATTATTAATTTAAAAAAAAAAAAGAAAGAAAAGAAAAGGAAAAAAAAAAAAAAAAAAAAAAAAACCCTCTTGTTGTTTTCAAACTTGCCAGCCGGTTTTTTTCAGGTCTTGCTGGCTGCAATGGCCGAGGGGTGATCTTATTGCTTTTCTCTGTGTTCAGAACTCAGTCCTCACTGTGCTATGTATCCCAGCGTTAGTGGGCACCTCTCCCCACAGGGTTTCCAGCGTGTGATCTGAACTTACTGGTGTGTGCGCACTTCTCCGAGGTTATGGGTGTGAACTAGGTTCTCCAGACGTGCACAGCCGCCTGCCTTTGTCCCTGGGAGGCTTTCAGTGTTCGGGCACAGCTGCCTGCATTCGGATCTGAGAGAGGCCTGTGTTCCAGCTGCTATCCGGCGCCTGCACCTTGGGCCTGAGCTGTCCGCGTTGCGAACCCGCCGGTGAACTGGCGCCTCTGGCTCCACAGCTGTCTCCAGTGGCCTGCGCCTATGTTTTCGCGAGTGTCCACTAGCCCGAGACCGTGTGCGGTCCCCTGAGGGTGTCTATTTTCATTCAGCTGTCTCACTTCGCCCGCGCCTCTGTCTCTCTTGGGGCGCCTATGCTTTCGTAGTCGCGCGGCGACCACGAAAACTCGGTTCAAAGTCGCGCAGTGACGTGGTGGGGTGCACCCACTTTCGCTCCCTCGCAGGGCACCCACTTTTGCTCGGGCGCAGTCGCGCGGTGGCCCCTGAGATCTCCCAGCCGGTTCAGCGGCTGACCCAGCTCCCTCCCCAGGGCCCTGGGGCAGGCTTGGCGGAGCGCCGGCCGGGGCCTCGGCCGCCCCGTTCTCCGCGCGCTGGAACCCTGGGCTCTTATTGTTCCGAAGAGCTCTCCTTACCGCTTGTTTTTCAGTGTCCGCTACAATTTCCGACCTCTTATTCTCCAATATGCTGTATTACTGTTCCTTGTCTGTTCTGATCTTTACGTAGATTGATCTGGTTTTTCTCCCGTGTGTAGAGGGGGAGTAGGGTCTGCTCCCTCCTACCACGCCGCCATCTTAGAAGTAACTTTTTAGAATTTAGAATTCTTAGTGGACTTAGAATTCTTAGTGGATTAAGTTTCTTTATTTTCAATTTCATTTTCTGGTGTGTCAACAGCTTTCTAGTCAGAAATTCTCATGTTTTAAATATTCCAAAATTTTATTAGTCTAATTTTAACCCTAATAAAGGAAACAAGATAAAGACGATAAAAGCATTGTTAATTTTGGAGAATATTATAGTGCCTTCAGGCTCTTAGTTTAAACATCAATTCTTGTTACAGTGTTCTATGGATGAACAAGGTACATATGATTTATTTTAGTCTGAACTAAATTTTATGTGGCTCACATTATTGCTGGATTTTAACTGTATTTTATACCAATCTTTCTCTTTTCATTGAAAATTTTACAGATATATGTTGAAGATGTTTAGTTGGATTTTGATTAACTGAGTTGTCACTGAAGTTTTCCTTAAAATGTTTTTGAAATTCTTAAATTTAAAGAGAAAAATAACTTTTAAGTTTAAAAAAAATTTAAATACCAGAGTAACTCCATTCTGCTTGAATAATCTCAAATAAGTGTTAATGCCCCAAATTAGAAACTGTCAATGAGATAGGTTTTAAGAAGCCATGTAATATTCAGTCTAGTAAAAGAAAATAATATAATTGAGATCGGATTGTTTTAAAGATGCTTTTTCAAGGTCTTTGCTTTAATACAAGATTATTAGGCATTTTATTTTTTAATTTTTTTCTAAAGATTTTATTTATTTTTAGACAGAGGAGAGGGGAGAGAGAAAGAGAGGGAAAGAAACATCAGTGTGTGGTTGCCTCTTATGTACCCCCTACTGGGGACCTGGCCTGCAACCCAGGCATGTGCCCCAACTGGGAATTGAACTGGCGACCCGTTGGTTTGCAGGTCGGTTCTTAATACACTGAGCCACACCAGCTGGGATCATTTTAATAACGACAGTATATTATATGTTTGACAAGGTAGTTGACAATTTCTTGGGACATTTACTGAGTAAATTGTAAGTTGGTAAAATAAAGTATTACATACATTTTAAAACAATTTGTATGCTAGTAACTTAGACACTTTTATGTATGGGAAACTAATTTACTGCTGAAATAAAAGTGCAGTTTGTAATGTACATAAAATAAATATTTTAGTGCTGGATGGGAAATTAGATCCTAAAATTTAATGAAAAAAATTTCATCAGAAAAAGCAAGTATGGCTTTCTTAAAGGTAAATAAAATTATATAAGTTCATGGAACAAATTACATGTGGAGATAAAAATTTGAACTTGAATTGTTTTATATTCCAGCTTCCCTTCTATTGGTTGAAGCACAACTACACAAAATAATGAATTTCTTTTTGAAGCAATAAAATCCCAAACTTCACTGTGTCAGTAATTTTGATTTCTATTATAAATACATCTCTTCTATGAATTATGAATTATGACTCTGCCCATTGTTTGGCCCTAAGAAGAGATGTAAAATTCTATATTCATTGTTCTTTATAAAAATATCTTAATATTTATAACTCCACATTACTGTATTACCCAACATTTTCTTCACTGAACTAAAAATTCTACTGCTAGTCACTATTATTTTTCATGAACATGATTTTTACCTTTTCACTGGCTTTTCTATACTGTAATTCCTTCTCAAATCTATCTTTAGTTGTAGGGTCCAGAACTGGATGCAGTTGCTGACAAAATGTCATTTTATTATTTACTCTGACTACCAGATATAATTTTGCTGTGTATGCAGGTAGTAAGCTTGACATTTGTGTAAATAACTTTTCTTCAGACAATTGGTTGGCAATGGGGAAGGAGAGGTTCATAATGCAAATTTCATTTGCTTGTAGAGGAACATCAGTGACAAAGAACATGGCATATGAATGAATACTACTTTCTTAATTTTAAATTCATTTTCAAAACTAGTGTTTTTCAGGACAGTGTTTGAATAAAATGATTAAGAAAGAGAAAATCTCAGAAGAAAGACACAAGGTTTGTCAGAGGACATCAAGTATTTATACTGTTTTATTGAGAAGGGGAGTATAATAAATAAATTATAAGTTTATTATAAATGAATAAATTTTACTCATTTCCTAAGTAGCTAATAATTAACTTTCTTTGTTTTAAGAACATGCCAGCAATGATACATCTATGATTAAATAAAATCTCCTTTTGTTTGAATCCTCAGTTTAGTTTGAGACTGGCAGATGAATAAGCATTCTTTATATTCTTGTAAATTTCATTAAATAAATGTCAATATATTATAAATGTTTATACACATATACACACGAGGGCTGTCTGGAAAAAGTCTAACCATTGTTAATATTAAAAAAAATGGTTTGTATGCATTAATGTAACCTGGCAGCCAAGGAGAGGGGACTGGAATGTGCATGTGTGAAACATGCACTAGTTCTGTGAAACATGCACATGACAACTTCACTGTACTAGTCAATGGGGGCGGTAGACACTGATGAGTGACCGTGTGTACTGTGTGGTCTGCATTCAAAATGACAGAGTGAGTAGGGCAACAAATCTCAAATTTTGCCTTAAGCTTGAACACTCCTCCACAAAAACAGTTTGGATGTTTCAAAAGGCTGCAGCTATGGGCAACTGGTGATTGGCAGCTGCATCATGACAACACGCCCACTCACACATCATGTCACATGCAGAACTTTTTGTCAAACCATTAAATCACCTAGGTGACTCAGTCCCCCTATAGCCAAAATTTGGTGCTCTGCAACTTCCAGCTTTTCCCAAAACTAAAATCACCTTTGTAAGGGAAGAGATTTCAGACCATCAATGAGACTGAGGAAAATATGACAGGGCAGCTGATGGTGATTGGAAGAACTGTGTGAGATCCCATGGTGCCTACTTTGAAGGAGACTGAGACATCATTGTTCTATGAACAATGTTTCTTGTATCTTGGTATCTTCAATAAATGTCTCTATTTTTCATATTATTTGACTGGATACTTTCTGGACAGACCTTGTACATACACAGGCATACATATATTTTAATCTTAGAGACACTTTGCATCTTTACTTCAGTTTCTCTCTTTTATTTGCATCCCAGAAGGCTTAGAGACTACATTTCAGCCCACTTCTAGAAAAACCTATATAAATTTATAATATCTCTATTAATCTTATCTTTCTTGCTTAATTTTATAAATCACTCCCCTCTCTGTTTTCAACTTTCTCATTTTTAACTTACAGCAAATATAATATATAAATATCAAATGAAATGGAAAATCAATCAACAAAGATTTATCTATAATTTAAATAATCTATATATGCATATTTTTGTTGGTGTAAAGTGGAATTTTTTAATAGTAAAAATAATAGTAATCTGGGAGTTAAGAGTCCTAAATTCTTATTGTTATTCAGCCATCCATATGTCTAATAATTTAGCATTTTGTATTCATTTGTAAAATTAGGCAGATAGTCAAGGGACCTCCAAGTTATCCTTTATCCTTATAAATTATCTGACATTAAGTGGAACATGGTTGGATAAGTGGAGAAAAGTGCTATAACACAGTTTCTTTAAATCCCACTGCAAAATAAACTAAAAAAAAATAGTAATAATCAATTAGGACATCAAGCTTTTTGTATTATTAAAATACACATAAAATCAATCATCCATTTTAACAATTTAAAATTGTATAGTTAAGTGTTATTAAGTACATTCAATATTCTGTGTAACCATAATTACTGTCTAGTTCCAGAATATTTTATCATCCCAAAAGTAAACTCATAGACATTAAGCAGTCACCTCCCATTCTTTCATCCTTCCAAACTGTGGCAACCACTGCTTTCTTACTTTATGGGTATTCCTGCTCTGGATATTTAATATAAAGTAAATCATATAATACATGAACTTTTTTCTTTGACTTTTTTCAATTAGCACACTATTTTCAAAGTTCACCCATATTGTAGTATGTATCAGTACATTATTACTTTTTGTGACTGAATAATATTACCTTCTATGGATATATCATGTTATCCATCCTTCAGCGGATGAGTGTATAGGTTGTTTCAACCTTTAGTTATTATGAATAATATTGCTATAACCAGCTGTGTACAAGTTTTTGCTTAAACATCTGTTTACAATTTGGGGGATATTTGTAAAACTGTTGGACCATATGGTAATTCTATGTTCTCTTTCTACACAAATATAGAATATAAGAAATTATAATTATGTAGATAAGTATAAATACTTTTTCCTAATACAATATTTTTAAAATTAAGTAAAATTAATTTTAAATTAATTAAAAATTAAAATTAATGAATACCTCTAGCAAAAACAATAATAATGTAGTATAGAATTTATAATGGAGTAGAAATAAACTATGTGACAATAACAGCACATAATATGGGTTGGGGAAATGAGTATATTATCGCATTATTCTTATACAATGAGGAAAAAATATTACTTGAATATAGAATAGATAGTGATAAGCTAAAACTGAATTTTATAAAACCCAAAGTAAACACTAAAAATCACAAACAAAATAAAATATGTAAGATTCTTAATCTTACAAAAACTAAGAATGTACTATTGATTAGAGACTTAATATATTATAAAAAGAAAAATAAAATAAAAATAATATAATAAAAATATCCTATTCTTTGATCAGAAGAACATAGAAGTGGCTTCAAAGTAAATTTATGAGCAAAATTATTGCCAGGGATAGTAATAAAGTGGTCAAATTCTTCAAGAAGACATAAGAATTCAAATGGATATGCACCTAATACCAGAGCATCAAACAAATAAAGCAAAAGTTCATAAAACTGCAAATAGAAATAGACTAAATTAGAATTACTGTCATATAATTTATCATAGAGATAGACTGAAAAAAAAAAACACCATATGATATTCCAATAGATGCAGAGAAAGCACTTGGAAAAACCAACATCTACTCCTATAATATCTCCCAGCAAACATGAAATAGAATGGATTTTTGTCAATCTGAGCAAGAGCATGTTTAAAAAAATTTACAGCTAATATAAAGCTCAATGTTGAAATGCTGAATGTTTTAAACCCAAAATTAGGAAGAAAAAGTAGGATAATTGTTTTATTAACTTCTTTTCAACATTGAACTAGAGGTTTCAGCCAGGGGAATAAGGTAAGAAAATACTTAATAAATTACCCAATTTTGAAAGAACTAAATCTCTACTTGCAGAATACTTGATCATCTATGTAGAAAATCCTACAGCTTGTATAAAGAAAAGCTACTAGAATAAACAAATTTAGCAAGGTTTCAAGATGCAAGATTGAAGCAGCAAAATCAATTTTACATCCATATACTGGGAAACAAATATTCAAAAATAGAAATGAAATTACCATTTGCAATAGCATCAGAAACATGCAAATACTTTGGGATATGTTTGAGGGAATATGTTTAAGGTATGTCATCTGAATACTGCCAAATAATCTTAAGAAGAGTTGGAGAAGACCAAAATTAATGGGAAAAACTACATGTAGCAGGTTAACAAAATTCAACTGAGCAACATACAAACATCTTATTGGCTTTATTCAGTGATTCATGAATTGGGCAGCATCCAATATAAACAGATAGGAAGGAGCTTTGAGGAACAGTATAAAATGAAATATTAGAGAAAGAGGGGTATGGGAACAAGGAAGTTATACTAGCTAAAAAAAGCAGGTTGATCTTTGATCTTTTTGTGCTGTTTTTTCTCTCTCTTTTTCTCTGTCTTTCTCTCTGTCTCTCTTTCTCTTTTCTTTCTTCTTCCTTCCTTCCTTCCTCCCTCCTTTCCTCCCTCCCTTCCTTCCTTCCTTCCTTCCTTCCTTCCTTCCTTCCTTCCTTTCTTTCTTTCTCTTTCTTTCTTGTTGAAGGTCACTTAGTTCATGTCCATGGGTTGTACATTTAAGTTCTTTGAATTCTCTGTTTCCTATACCATTCTTAACCTTGCCCCATCTATTTTATGCCTACCAATTATGCTTTTTCTTCCCTCTCTATTCCTCCCTTCCCCTTCCCTACTGAAAACCCTCCATGTGATGTCCATTTCTCTGACTCTGTTCCTGTTCTGGTTGTTTGCTTACTTTTTGTTTTCATTATTTTCCTTTTTTTTTTTTAATTAGGTCCCGTTGTTGATAGTTGTGAGTTTGTTGTCATTTTACTGTTCATATTTTTTTATCTTCTTCAATTTCTTAGATAAGTCCCTTTAACATTTTATATAGTAAGGGCTTGGTGATGACAAACTCCTTTGACTTGACCTTATCTGGGAAGCACTTTATCTGCCCTTTCATTCTAAATGATAGTTTTGCTGGATAAAACAATCTTGGATGTAGGTCCTTGCCTTTCATGACTTGGAATACTTCTTTCCAGCCTCTTCTTGCCTGTAAGTTCTCTTTTGAGAAATCAGCTAGTAGTCTAATGGGAACTCATTTGTAGGTAACACTCTCCTTTTGTCTCGCTGCTTTTAAGATTCTCTTTATCTTTAATCTTGAGTAACTTGATGATGTGCCTTGGTGTGTTCCTCTTTGGGTTCAACTTCTTTGGGACTCTCTGAGCTTCCTGAACTTCCTGGAAATCTATTTCCTTTGCCAGATTGGGGAAGTTCTCCTTTATTATTTGTTCAAATAAGTCTTCAATTTCTTGCTATTGTTCTTCTCTTTCTGGCACCCCTATAATTCAGATATTGGAACATTTCAGCTTGTCGCAGAGGTTCCTAAGCCTCTTCATTTTTTTTTTAAATTCTTGTTTCTTCATTCTGTTCCAGTTTAATATTTCTTTCTTTCTTCTTTCTTCTGCATCGTGCACACATTGCCCCAAAGTCTCATTCTGTCTCCATTCTCCCTTTTGCCCACCTCCATCTACCCCACCCTTTTCCCCCTATGAACATACTGTTGTTTGTGTTTCTATGTTACATAATACATAGACACAGACAAGAGTATGTTTTTTTAATTTTTAATTTATTTCTAGTAGCCAACCCAAATATCCATCAACAGGTGAATGGATATACAAATTGTGATATAGAAATAAAACAGAATACTATGCAGCAAAAATAATAAAATATTGATACAACAATATAAGAGTCTAGAAAGAATTATTGTAAGTGAAAAGAGCCAGAGACCCTCCCAAATATTACATTCTGAATGATTGCATTTTTTAGAAAATTCAAAGCTATCTATAGTGAAAGAAGAGAACACAGATCAATGGTTGCCTAAAAATGGGGTGGAGACTGGTTGAGTTGGGAATACAAGAGGATTAGCAGGAGGCATGAGGGAACTTTGGAGGATGAGAATCATGCTAATTATCATCACTATGGTGATGATTTAATGGATGTTTACATATTTCGAACAATAAATTGTACACTTTAAGTATGTGCTATTTAATATATATGACATATACCTCAATAAAATGGTTAAAAACAACTAACCTGGAAATCTAATATTCATTATCAAATATTAAAGCTCTTTTTTAAAACTTCAGTTTTAAAAATATTTTAATACATGCATGAGGCAGTAAAATAAAGCATGACAGTTCAGAAAAAACTGACATACATTGACCATGTTTTAATGGTTACATTGTGAACCATAGATGAAAGAATAATCTGATTGATAATTATCTACCCATAAAAATAAATTAGAACCTTATTTCATTCAAAAGCAATTTCAAATAGATTTAAGGTTAAATATAAATAATTAAGTTGAGAAACATTTTGATAAAAAACAGATTAATATTTATCTCTCAAAAAAGATAGATGAATATTTATATAAGCTCAGTGGAAAGAAAACATTTATGTAAGACACGAAAGGCAGAAATTATGGAGTGATTAATAGCTGTGGATACATAAAAAATGGAAATTCATAAAAAGTATTATGAGCAAAAACATAATAAGCACTATTAAAAGGCTGAAAATAAATGAAGGAAATTATTTGCAACTACATGTTAGGCATCACCATTCTCAGAATATAAAGAGATCTAAAACTTCAACAAGCAATTAATAACCAGATCTCTCTTTAGGCAGTGGGCAAAGAACAGTTACACACAATTTAGAGAAGATTAAAAACAAGTAGAGATGACTAACAAATATGTGAAAAGGGCATGTTCCAAAATGTTGACAGCCCCTATGTGCTAGGATTTTAGGAGAGTATTTGTCTTAGATCTTATGACTGAATCCTGATGGCTAGTGCAGTGACCTCTTAGTCAGAGGTGGATGAGGGAAGCTTCCAGAGTCCTGGGCAATTCCAACAGGGGTAGACACTTGGTTTCTTTTTGAAGTTTGGAAAAGTTTAATGTCTAATTAACTGTGACTAGTTTCATCTTAGGAAAATTTCTGATACCTACCTCCATTAGTAGTATCTGTATCACTCTAATAAAGTCACTTCCTGAATTGGGCTTTTATCTTCCTTCAACATTTTAATTAGCAGAATGTGATATACTTATCAGCGACCAAAGTAAACTGTTTTTGTCCATGAGGTTTTTTCCCCTTGAAATATATTTGTTATAGACTGAGCATACAGTTTCATCTTTCTTTAAGAAACATCTGTTGTAGGCTGATGTTCATTATTCTTCGCTCCTCATCCCCCTAGAAAAATGTTCTCTCTTTGCTTTTTAGAGCTGAAATTGCATAGATCCTCCTGTTGTTTGTAGATTAGCTGTAATTTATTCAGTACCCAAAGGGTAACATAAGAGGATTAGCCAGAGTCGAGCAGGAACAGGGACAGTCCTTCAGGCTTTGTTCTGTTACAGCCACGCAGATGAAACCAAAATTAGGCCAAAGTGTCTCCTCTTTTTGAGATTAACAACATAAGGTTTCAACTTATTCCTTCTTACTATCTTATTTAATATGATTTCCTAAAGCTCAAATCACTCTAAAACATAACTTCCAGCTTAATTGAAAGCCAGCTATTTAAACACGTTTCTTGACATAATGAAAATTCTAGTAAAATGTTGAATAGAATCGTGCACTGTACACCTAACAACAGTAATGTCAATTTCTTACTTATTAAAAACACCAGTGTTTAAAAACTGTGCTGAGATTTGTTGTTTCATATGTTCCCATTGGCCATGATCTTTAGTCCAGAAGAGGTATTTCATAAAAAATGTTTTCGATGATTAAATGATCTAAGTGAATGATAGACTGATTTCCACTGATTTAACCATGAAAAATACTGTATTTCAGATGCTATTCACAATTTAATATGTTGTACAAATTTGGTCAGAGTTGTTCATTTTGTTCATCACTTCAACTAAGTTGCTACAATTCTATATGTTATACCAATGGAAGGTAGATGAACTTATCAAATACCTTTGAGTAAACAAAAGAAATTTCAAAGCCTTTAGAAGTTGGTGTTTAATTCATGAATAGCATAAGCCAGTCATGAATGTATCATATATTAACTTTGTGCAAATTTTGAGTGTAAGCTGCTTAACTTCCAGAGACTTATATTTCAATAGAAGAAAAGAAAATCTCATATGTTGTTAAAATAAGAGAGTACCAGAAGAAAACTTACAGAATTAATGAAAGAAAAGCCACAAAAACAAGAGGGGAATATTGTTCAGAAATATTGCATCTTCAATGTCCTATACCACAGAAGATATTTTTATGTGGAAAACACATCATTAGTTTTTCTGGTTTTGAAAGTAACTTGTGATATGAATTAATGAAAGATCAGGAAATGTGATCCTATCCTCTTGATAATGATAACTAGAAATAAAGTATAATGTGATGACTTTTGGGTGCTCACAACCAACAAATTCCAAAAGAAAAAGAAATCCAGGGTAGTGATTTTGCCTTTGCGGGTAGCTTTTCCCTTGAAGAAATCTGCCAGCTGACTAACCATGTGACTGAGAGGTGGGGAAGTAGATCCAAAGGAAATGAAAAGATGATATCAAAAAGGTATCTATACTGCCATGTTTATTGCAGCATTATTTACAATAGCCAATAGATAAAGAAGCACATATAATGTAATATTATTCAGCCATGATAAAGAAGGAAATACTGCCATATGCTACAACATAGATGTACTTGGAGGGCATTATGAGAAGTAAGATAATTCAGACAGAGAAAAACAAATACTGTATGATACAACTGGATAATTCTGTCCAGAAGATATCCAGTCAAGTAATATGAAAAATAGAGACATTTATTGAAGAACATACAAGATACAAGAAACACTGTACAGAGGACAATGACTCCTCATTCCTCTTCAAAGTAGACACCATGGACTTCACCCAGTTCTCCAGTTGCCATCAGCTGCCCCATTGTATTTTCCTAAATCTCATCGATGGTCTGAAATCTCTTCTTTTTCAAAGGTGATTTTAGTTTTGGGAAAAGCCAGAAGTCACAGAGCACCAAACCTAGGCTGTAGGGAAGCTGAGTCACCTGAGTGATGTAATATTTTGCCAAAAACTCTGCATCAAATGTGATGCAGGAGTGGGCATGTTGTTGTGATGAAGCTGACGATCACCAGTTGCCCATAGCTGCAGCCTTCTAAATCATCCAAATAGTTTCCATGAAGGAATGTACAAGCTTAACACAAAATTTGATATAGATTCATTGCTCTGCTCATTCAATCATTTTCGATGTAATGGCCACACAGTATACATGCTCACTCAACAGCATCTTCTGCCCCCACTGACTAGTACAGTGAAGTTTTCATTGTTCATGCATGTGCATTCCAGTGCACTCTCCTTGGCTGCCAGGTTACATTAATGTCCTGCAAACTATTCTTGTTATATTAATAATGGCTGGACTTTTTCTGGACAGACCTCATATGGAGAATCTAAAACAGAAACAGAGAGTAGAAGGGTGGTTACCAGGGAGTTGAGGGGGAGGGAACCGGGGATGGTCAAAGAGTCCAACCTTCCAACAGTTAGGAGATGAAAATGTGTTTAGAAAAGGTGGATCTACAGAGATGGAAACTGGATTAATGGTTGACTGAGTTGGTGATGGTGTGGGTGGGTAATGGGAGTTAATACTTAATGGGCAGGAAGGATCTTACTAGGATCATGAAATGTTTGAAAATTGACTTGTGTAATTATATAACTTGGAAAATTTATTAAAAACCATTGAACTATAAAATTTAAAAAATTAAGAAACTGTCCATAAATCATTTTGGCAAAAAATGGGTTAGTGAAGGTGAAGAAAGTTTTATTCTTAAAGATTTTTGTCAGTAGAATTCATACATTAATATACTTATGAATTCTAAGAAGGGATAAATTGTACATTTCTTATCTTTTTGTGTAGCTGGGGTTAGTATGTGTTAGAAGTGTTTTAATGACATATCTTGGGAGACAAAGTCTTAGAACAGTCTTTTAATATCAATCATTTATTAACTATTTTTGTTTCCAACAGCCTGGCACTGTTCTCAGATACAACAGCCAAAGAAGAGTCAAATATTCTTGCCCTCATCAAGTTGACATTGTCATGTGGGAACTCAGATGTACTCAAGGTAAATGATATTGATAAGTGATTGTGACAAAAATAAAATAGAGAAGGGAGACCATAAGTGTTGGTGTGAGATGAAATTTTAGATAGGATTGCCTGAAAAAGGCTAACTGAAAAATTGTCCTTAGAGCAAAGTTTCAAAGAAAGTAAGAGAGTGAGCTCTATGGATGCCTGTGGAAGAACATTACAGGGAGGGAGAAAAAGACTCTCCCTGAGATGAGGGAATGATTGACATGTTTAGGAAATAAAGACTCCAGTATGAACAGAGTAAACAAAAGGAAAATTAGCAGAAGAGGAAACAGGAATGTGTTCATTGCGAAGATACTGCTTTGACTCTGAGATAGAGGGTGTCAGAGAGAATGAGATGGTCTAATAGTATAACAAGTCAGTCCAAGAGAGACAAATACCATATGATTTCACTTATAGGTGAAATATAAAGAACGAAATAAATGAACACACAAAATTAAAATAGATTCATAGACACAGAGAACAGACTGATGGTTGCCATAAAGAAGGAGAGTAGGTGGACTGGGTAAAAAAGGTGAAGAGATTAAGAAGTACAAATTAGGGGTTGCTATGATTGTATAATCATGATAATGTATGACTGAAACTAATACAAAATAATAGTAAATGTAAACTGTAATTGAAAACCAAAATTTAAAAAAGGGTCAGATTTGCTGTTGTGTGGAGAGTAAACTGTAGGGGGATTAAGTCTGGAAGCAGGGAGACAAGTTTTAAGTGAAAGATAATGTTGACTAGGACAAGGGTGGTAGGACTGGAGGTAGTAAGACATGGTTAGATTCTTGGGTATACTTTGACAGTAGTGCCTATAGCATGTATTGTCAGATAGGATAGAACTCTAGATGTATACTGGTTCTGTAAGAAAACTATTGTTATACAATCTCCTGTTAGATCCAATATTGTATTAAGCCCTTCTGATATGTGGCAGAAAGTAGTTAGCTCAAAATGGGAGTACATACCAAATTAGTTCTGTAATCATGTGTCCTGATAAAGAGAAATTGCTGTCCAGAATATTCCATCATTTACTGGAAAAAGAATGTTAGCTGCCAAGAGATATATAAAAATTTCCTATGTGTATATAAATTGCTTTTTCCTGCTCAGGTTCCATCTCTTCGACATCTATAATGACTTGTTCTGTATGTACTAAAACTTTGTACATACCTCTATTTTCAATTATGTCATTGCATTTTAGCTATTTCTTGACACATATTTTTCCTCCATCTGACTGAATATTATCTCATTCATTTTCAATATTTCTTGACCCTGGTCTGTGGCCTTGCGCTAGCTATTGTACAGTACATTTTTGACTTACCTTGATCCATTGCCTTGCAGTAGGTATTGCTCAGTATATTTTTGACTTACTAAACCAGTTATTTATACATTTAACATCATGTAAATCATTCCATATATTTCTCAAAAACTTAGAATAGAACTCAGAGAAGATCTAGTCCAGTGATTTTCAATGCCCCAGGGCTATTGCTTTTAAATTTTAGTTTGTATCAGGAGACTTTGGAAGTCTTGTATTTTGAGGCCCTATCCACATAATTGATAACTCAATTGATTTGTTGGGTATGGTTCTAATATGTTTTCAGGTGATGCTGATGTGGCTGTTCCAGAAACCATACTTTGAGAATACTGTAAAAAAAAGGCTTCCATAGGTCTGTTTGTGAACAAAGAGTCATAGGTGAGCAGGACTATGCCAAATACGGTCATTATGTTCAATTTCCTGATTTATAGGCACTGTTAATAGGTTTCTGTGTTAAACAGTTTTGATAATGAGAGAAAAGAAAATAATAAATTTATGTTATAAAAAGGTTTATAATAACAGTTTATTGTTTGTGTAGATTAGAACAGGAAAGAGATGGAAATTCAGGGTTGCTCTGGGAAACTGCTCTTTCCTTTTCTCTCATGTTCTCTCAACCTACTGGTCACTTTTTCACAAACCACTTTGTCTTTTACTTCATTCTGGATTCATTGTCCCTCTACCAATTGTCCACTTATTTGTATTCTTCAGTCCAAATCCAAGAGTGATATTGTCTGATTCGCTCAGCTCATTGTCATCAATTGAGCGGAGAAAACCTTTCAATAGGCAACATGGGGGTGTTTAAGTGGAGCCCTGCTGATTCCTTCACTGGTTACCCATGCACAAAGGTTGACCCAGCATCCCCTAAGCTCACGTCCACTGGTAGGTAGGTCAGCTACCAGTGGAAGACGATTTTGGGCATTTTGGACCCTGTTATGGGCATGTAAAGAAGACTTTCCTTAACATCCAGATTTTAGGGAGAAAAAAGTAAGCAGGAAGCTTCTTGTCTAATTAATGAGAGATGTGGATCTGAAAAGAGATGGCACAGATCTTGGAAAGAGATAAGAAAACAAAAGATATTCAGATTTATAGCATTGCCTAGTCTTTACAATTGCGTTCCTCTGACTCTCTTTACAACATAAATGATGGAGTGCAGAAATTGCATTGGGCCTGCCTTTATTTCTGTCTACTTTTGAATTCACTTGAAGTTCACATGAAGAAGCACTATGAATGTAAAGAAAAAAGAAACTTATGAGGAGACAGATGCTTCTGCAGGATGCATTTGCCCAGTGGGACCACAGAATGTGGACCCCTCGCAAATTTGGCTCTAGAATATGTCTCTTTTTCTTTCCAAGTTTAAATCATTCCTATGATCCTGCTTAGAAAAATGGACTGTGGTTAGTTGATCTCTTTCTTAAGGGAAAAAAAAGCACAAGACTTAGGCACAGAAAACATGTTTATGCTGTCTTGGTAGGTGGCCTATTACAGATTCAATTGTATGTCAGGATGGTGGGAAAGAGAACTCATTGTATTTGTTTTGGATATTTTTTTTCTATAGGAGCCAGATGCAAGAGGACAGGTGGAAATCTGCTAAGGGACCTCCCGCATATCTTTCTGTGTCCGTTAGAAAGATAGCTGTTGGTTCTTTTAAAACGGTCTATGTGCTGTGCTTTTAGGAGAGTCTGTGATCAGACTTGAACTTGATATTGTCTGCTTGAATAGAACAGGACTTTTGTTTTCTTTCTCCTGTCTGAATAGCTTTGATTTAATGTTGAGAATAAAAGACAAATTGAATGCATCTTGCTCCTTCTCTCTCAGAATCAATTACCTCTGCTCAAACAACTTACTTCAGGAAGCTTTAGGGCATCCAGTAAATTCATTTACATACTCAAGAAATGACTAGCATCCTGGTGGAGTAATAGAGCACAAAGGACTGATTTTCCTCATTGCTTCTTTTCCTGAGGCTATATGACCAATCATAAGACTTTATATGTGTTTAACTGGGTACACTCGTCTCTTGCAGTATGTGGAAAGAGAACTTGCTAAGTTAATGAACTGTGGCTGAGCAGCAAAGAAAATGAGGGTAGCATAATGAATGAAGCTAAGGATCTTTGTTCCTCTCTCTAAGTCACCTCTTTACCCTGAGATTGCTCAGACTCATCTAGGCCAAGACCCAGAGAGAACACACTGCTTCTGTTTAATTAGTATAGGTCAAGCTCATAGCATTTTCTTTTGAACCCGTGGCTTCTCATGAAAAGATGAGCTGACCACAGCGTAGCCCTCTGGATATGAAATAGGGCATGATTATTTCAGATATTCCAAGCATGTGCAGCTCCTGCTTTGATTTTACACTTACTTTGTCCTTTTTTTTTTTCCACTTAATTTTCTAGTACACTGCACAGCTATGCTAATTTGGCACGGATGCTAAATATAAGGTCAGAGCATCTCACTTTGGTCTTTACTTGATTGCTTATCACCTTTTCTGAATGCCATTTCTATTTACTCTGTGCATCTGATCTCATGTCAGCACTGCGTCCCCTTGGCAGGCTGGTGTTCTTGTTTTTCTCCCTTTCCAAGCAGCTGTTCCATAATTTCACATGACATAATGTAAATGTATTTTCTATTCATGAGGGAAGAAAGTGAGTCCCCATAATCTCAGACCATCTTCCATCACAGATTTCTTTTATCCAATGATCAGAACAGAATCTGTAGTTTAGGCATTTATAATCGGTGATGTATAAAAGCATTCTGAGGAGAATCATACAAATATTTATAATTTTCTTTTTTATCGAATGGTACTTTTACAATACACTTTACAAGTCATTTCAATATTTATTATAAACCAATGGACTTATTCCCTGGCTTCTCATTCATTGACACCTGCAAATAATCAGTGAAGATAATTAGGCACATGAATAGACATGGTACTACATAAATTAGTTTGAAAGCATTTTTGTTTGGGGTAGATTTTGAAAAATTATGTTTCTATGTGTAACTTTCATGTAAGAAAAAAAACCCTCCAGGCTCATAATGCAATTCTTGGTTTGTGCAGTTGATTAAAAAAAATAGAGTAAAAGTCAAATACTAAGATGCCTTGGCTTCAGTTTTTGGCACACAAAGAAATCTCCATGGTCCCCAAATGGAGAACAACATTAACCAGCATGCTCTGATTCTGTCTATACAATTTCTAACACTACTTTGACTTGAGGTTTTAAATACCATATGGCAAATTCATAAACACTCTGAGTGAGCAGATTTCTCTGAAAAATAATATGAGATTACCACCTACCTGAGACTTAGGGAGATCCAAAAAGGTATGCATTTTCTGGATGCCTGGATTCAGTTAGTGATTTTTGGAAACTCTGCCAGAAGCTATTTAAGAATTCTCATATTAGTGCCTCATAAACAAGAACCATACAGAATGTAGGCAATATATGTTTCCCAAAGAAGTAACATAATTTATTTATCCTTTTCTATTTAGAAAATTATAAAACTCCATTTAAATAATAACTGATTATACTATTCAGATTTATACTTTTAGAACACAAATAAGATTTTGTAACATCCCTGACTAAAACTTAATTCCCTACAGGGAAAATTATATTCTCTCTGTGTCTTGGCATCTAATTCTTGAAGCCTGGCCCAAAACAATCTTTGAGTTCTGTTTTCTATATATTTTTTCTTTGTCATGAATATTATATTACAAATTATTACCTAGTCCCTAGAAATCAATGTGTATTGTGGTTTCTTTTCAGTTTCCTCAATCTGGATCTCATATTTACAATTAAATCCTGGTTAGGAAACAACATCTATTGACTGTCTTTTATCCACCTCCTCAACTATGAGTTGTACAATCAAAGAGAGTTAACATATCACATCTTTAAATCCATGTACCAGTACTCTACAAAGATTCAGTCACATAGTAGAATCTCAATATTTGACTTTTAAAGAAAGAATAAATGAGTGAATTAATAATAATGTATCTCTCCTTAGTCTTGGCCAGGTAGCTCAGTTGTTTAGAGCATGGTCCTGATATGCCAAGGTTATAAGTTTGATCTCCAGTCAGGGCATGTAAGAAACAGCCAAAGTGGAACAACAAATTGATGTTTCTCTCTTGCTCTGTCCTTCCCTTCCTTTTTCTTTCTAAAACCAATAAATAAAAAAATTTAATGTATCTATCCTAGACTTTTTTTTTCAGAGTTCAGTTTGTAAAACACTGAATCTTTTCTAAATAAAATAACTTCTGACTTACAGGTCATATTTTGAGTAATCCCCCAGGAGCATCTAACATTATAAAATTGATTTTCACTAGCATTATCTCTTATGACCTAAAGGAGAATATTTAACTAAAAGCCAAATTGACTTTTATTAAATATACATAACATCAAAAAATTGTATATAATTTTTATAGTTCAAAGCAAACTTGAAAGGTAAAGATAAGATAGAGTAAGATAAAAATGACAGCTGAGAATATGAAAACAAAATATCTTCATTATACTTTTTAAAGTAGTAATTACAGTTCCCAATGGATGGTCTGAGTCCACAAGAAAAACCTTGTGTATATCCTCCATTTAAGGAGAAAGAAAACAAATGCATTATTAAACAGATCATAATAATGGTTAAAGTAAGCAAAGACTGCCTGCTTAAATTTTAAATTTTAAGTGCATTTCTAGAAAATTTGTGTGAAATATCTCATTGGTCTAAGATGCCAGAGATGTTGGGAAAATACAAATTGGAAGTTGCAGGAAGTCATCAATTATTTACTGGAATGTTCCAAAGCATAGATGCTTCTGAACTTGTGTTGGATTTAAGAGGCCACAGGAACTCTAAAGTTTTAATGGATACAAGAAGCTAACTTAAGGTAGACTTATAAAATTTTAGCTCAGAACTAGTTTTTACTATTGAATGAGCTAATAAGGCTCAATTGGCAAAAAAATCTGAGCTTTAACCATGAAATGACTGGAAACCTAATCAAGTGAATGCAGATAACTCCATCTATAGGATTATAGCACAAAGCCCTGTAACAGTGAGGCAATGGGAATATCTTTATAAATAACTAAGAAAATAACTTAAAATATGCATTTTTTTTTGCATTTTCTGTCTGTATCAGAAGCACTTTGAGGGCATACTCATGTGTGATTTATTCAGCTTAATATATGACTCATGCCAGGCACAGGACCTTACACATAGTGGGCTCTCAATAAACCGTTGTTGAGTGAATATACCAATGAATAACTTACACAAATAGATGAAAGTTACCCATTGTTTTACCATAAATCTTTTAGCATTGATGATATTGTGAGCTCAAAACAAATTGTTCAAAAGTATATATTTTAACTCCTTTAGACTAATGAGGGATAAGTGCAAAGATGAGAAGAAATAATACAGTTTATGAGCTTAACTGATGTTAACATTTAAGTTACATCCATAAGCAATCTTTTATTTTTTAAAAAAAGAAATAGCTATTTCCTCTTTTTTACTTTGTCTAGTCAAACTTTGTCTAGTTTTTTAAAAGTAATTTAAAAATAAAAAGCACATTTAGAGATGTTTATAAGCCTAGAGAAGCCCAAATGGCAAAGAGTGGACGTTGTAATTTATTATTGGAGGAGTAATTTACTCAAGTAACTATGATGACTATTACACAGATTTTGCTACCTTAGCACTGTATTTCCCCAATAAAGGACTCTTACAGAAGCTGAAATTTTAAAGCATTCTGTTAGGTAAATCCAATCATTTTATTCAAAAGAGAAGTTCATTGTATTCTTAAAAAATTAGTAGCCATGCTTCTCACAGAAAATTTGCAAGGTGAGAAGAATCATGAAACATTACCATATGCCTGCTACTTAAACACTATGATTTTCATATTATGGTATATTTCCTTCCCTATCTTTATCACTTTCTATCCATATGTAATTATGTGTTTCCTGGTTTTTCTACTGCATTGTATAATAAAAGATGTTTTCCCTACTCCTATATAATCTATTACTTAAAGAGCTGTCTCATAGTCACTCTGCTTCTGGCCAAGATGGAGTAATAGGAAGTAGATACACCATCTGAATCAAAACAATAAAAAAGTGGACAACATATGTGAAGCAAAGATTCTGAAGACACTGGACATAGGGAGAGAATGACAGTTATTCCCAAGACACTAGAAACAAATGAAATAACCTCTAAATTTGTTTACCTTATTGCCTGAAGAGAACTTTCAGGCTGTGGTGCATGGAGGGGGTACACAAAGAACCTGGCTAACTTCCAGAGTTGGGGAAATGGACCACAAATACTGGGAAGACCAAATGTAGCCACGGTTCTCAGGAAAAGTACCAGATTGAAGAGAGCCCCAGAAACAGAGGACTGCAGAGTGCAAAGGGCGTCAGAGTGTCCCCCTCAAATATTTAACTGAATAGTGATCAACACAAGCATGAGGAGCTACTGAGCCTGGAGAAAGAACCACCAAAAAGAATTAGATGAGAAAAATCAATGAAAATTAACCAAGAACTGAAACAAATGTTAGAATTATTTAAAAATATATATATTAACATGCATATTATGACTATATTCCTTATGTTCTAAAAGTTGAGTTATAAAAGATGTGTGTGTATGTATATATGTATGTGTGTATGTGCATATATCACATATGTGTGTGTACATATACGGTGATATCTGACCAGAAGGTATCCAGCAATGTAATAAAAAAAATAGATGCATTTTTGAAGAAGATACAAGATACAAGAAACACTGTACAGAGGACAATGACTCCTCATTCCTCTTCAAAGTAGACACCATGGGACTTCACCCAGTTCTCCCAATTGCCATCAGCTGCCCCATTGTATTTTCCTAAATCTCATCATGGTCTGAAATCTCTTCCCTTTCAAAGGTGATTTTAGTTTTGGGAAAAGCCAGAAGTCACAGGGCACCAAATCTGGGCCATAGCGGGGCTGAGTCACCTGGGTGATTTGATGTTTCACTGAAAAACTCTGCATGAAACATAATGCATGAGTGGGCATGTTGTTGTGAGGAAGCTGCCAACCACCAGTTGCCAATAGCTGTGGCCTTCTGAATCATCTGGATAGTTTCCTTTAAGAAATGTTCAAGCTTAGTGCAAAATCTGATGCAGATTCATTGCTCTACTTGCTCAGTCATTTTGAATGCAATGGCCACATACTACACATGCTCACTCATCAGTGTCTACTGCCCCCACTGACTAGTACAGTGAAGTCGTCATTGTTACACATGCACATTCCAGTCCACTCTTCTTGGCTGCCAGGTTACATGGATGTGTCACAAACCATTCTTGTTATATTAACAGTGGCTGGACTTTTTCCAGACAGACATTTAAGTGTGTGTGCACATGTGTTTTCATCTTTAGAGGTTCATACACGATGAACCTCTAAAGATGAAAATAGCAAGTCTGAGATGAAAATACAATGGATAAATAATAGTGGTTGAGGCAGGACAGAAGACAACATTAGTGAATTTGAAGACATATTAATAGAAACTACCCAAAATGAGATAACAAAACAAAAAAGATTGAAAAAAAAAAAAAGATTGGTGAGCTGAGGGACAGCTCTAAGCAACATAATATACATGAAACTGGAGTGCCAATAAAGGAAAAAAGAGGCAGTGATAAAGAAGTTGTTTAGCCCTGGCTGGTGTAGCTCAGTGGATTGAGCGCGGGCCTGCGAACCGAAGGATCGCGGTTCGATTCCCAGACAGGGCACAGGCCTGGGTTGCCAGGCCAGTTCCCGGCAGGGGACATACAAGAGGCAACCGCACATTGATGTTTCTCTCCCTCTCTCCTTCCCTTCCCCTCTAAAGATAAATAAATAAAATCTAAAAGGAAAAAAAAAAGTACTTAAAAAAAATCTTTTTAAAAAAAAAGAAGTTTAATAAAAAGACAATGGCTGAAAAATATCCAAATTTGATTAAAATTAAACCCAAGTTTTAAGAAAGCAAATAAACCATAATCACAAGATAAATGAAGAAAAGTGAATTAAATCACATTATAATCAATATTCCCATAATGAATAATAAGAAAAATTCTTAACGAGAGATAGAGAAAAAACAACAGATGTTACATACAAAGGAACAAAGACCTGTCAGCAGTCATCTCTTTGCAAAGCCTGGTACAATGTATCAGCATCTTTATAGTACTAAAAGAAAAACTATCATCTAAGAGTTCTTTACTCAGCAAAAGTGAAGACAAAATAAAGACATACAAAAAGTAAGAAAATTTATTGTTAAAAGACTAGTATAAGATATATTTGGGAAATTGCATCAGGCAGAAGCAAAATAATTCCAGATGAAAATATGGACCTTCACAAAGAATAAAGAATCTCTAAAACTGTAACAACATGAGGAATAAGATACAAGATACATTTGTTGTTTTTAAAAGTTTTTTAAAGGATAATGGACTATTTAGAATGATGTCAAAAGCATACTTGACAAAAGAAAAAATGGGCAAATTGAGATATATGCATCAAAAGATTGTTGTCCTTTTCAGAAGAGGAGGAAAGGCCTGAGATGTCTCTGTCTCTCTGTGCAAGCACAGAGGAAAGGCCGTGTGAAAACATAGCAAGAAATAAGCCATTTACAAGCCAGGAAGAGAATCCACCCTAGACAGAGAACTTGCTAGTACCTTGATCATGAACTCACAGCTTCCAGAACTGTGAGAAAATTAATGTCTATTGTTTAATCCAACCAGTCTCTGGTATTATATTAGGGCCTCCTGAGAAAACTAATCCTACCCCCTAAAATCAGAAACCATACCAAAATGTCTCCTCTTCCCACTTCTATTCAATCTTGTACTGAAAGTTCTAGCCAGCAAAATTAGACTAGAAATAAAGAGTCTGTGGATTGTAAAGGAAGAAGCAACACTATTTCTATTCATAGATGACATTTCCTTATAGATAGAAAACCCTTAATAATGCCAAAAATCCTATTAGAGGTAATAAACAAGTTCAGCTAGATTGCAAGATTCAAGATCGATATAGAAAAATCAACTGAATTTCTATATGTATATGCAATGAATAACCCTAAAATGAATTTAAAAGGACCATTACAAAGAAGAAAACACTTCTAAGAGCACCAAAAAGAAGGAGATTAATAACAATTCATTTAACCAAGTAAGTACAAGATTTGTATACTGAACACTACTAAACATTGTTAGATAGAATTAAAGAAGACCTGAATGAAACAAGACATACTGTGCTTTTTATGAATAGAAAGAATAATATTATCATGATAACAAAAACAACCTAAAGCAATCAAAAGAGTCAATGCATTCTTTATCAAAATAGCTGTCCTTTTCTTCTTTTGAGATACAAACAAGCTAATTTTAAAATACATATAGAATTACTGAAGAACAGTTAAAACATCTGGAGAAGGAAGAACAAAGCTGAAATAGTCAAATTTTCTGATTTCCAACTGATTATAGAGCTACATTAATGAACGGACTGTGATACTGGTATAATGTAGACATAGGGATCAGTGGAGTAGAGTTAAAGTACAGAATAAATCCATATATAAATGTCTGTATCTCCTGCTTTTTAGTTTGGATGTCACAAGAAGATGGTTGATAAATAAAAGGTAGTAAACTGGAGTCTGGTTGCACTGTGAAAGTGGAAGGGTAACAGCCAAAAGTAAAGAAGTAGAGAAGCTTAAAGTATCAATAGCACTCTCCAAGGAGGACATACAGAGGGCCCAGAGGCACAAGAAAGGATGCTCCGCTATTCATCAGAGAGATGCAAATTAAAACCACAATGAGATACCACTTCACACTGGTCAGAATGGGCATCATAAACAAATCAACAAACAATTGAGGTTGTGGAGAAAAGGGAACCCTAGTGCACTGTTGGTGGGAATGCAGACTGGTGCAGCCACTGTGGGAACAGTATGGAATTTCTTCAAAACACTAAAAATGGAACTGTGTTTTGACCTGGCAATTCCATGCTGGGATTATACCCTAAAAATCTTGAAACACCAATTCAAAAGAACCTAGGCACTGCAATGTTCATAGCAGCACAATTTACAATAGCCAAGTGCTGGAAGTCACCTAAGTGCCCATCAGTAAATGAGTGGATCAAAAAAACTGTGGTACATTTACACAATGGAATACTACACATTGGAAAGACAGAAGAAATTCCTACCTTTTGTGACAACATGGATGGAACTGGAGAATGTTATGCTAAGTGAAATAAGCCAGGTGGTAAAAGACAAATACCATATGATCTCAGCTATAGGTAGAATCTAATCAACAAAACAAACAATCAAGCAAAATATAACCAAAGACATTGAAATAAAGAAAATACTGACAGTAACCAGAGGGGATAGCAGAAGGGGTAATGGGGGAAATACGGAGAAGGGTCAAGTCAAGGAACATGTATAAAGGACCTGTGGGACTAAGCCAAAGTGGGGTAGCATCGAGGGTGGGAGGTGGGAGTGGGGATGGCAGAGGAGACTGGTGGAGGGAAATGAAGACAACTGTACTTGAACAACAATAAAAAAAAAATTTTTAATTAAAGAAGAGAAGCTTAGAGGTTCAATAGCATTCTGGTACCTCAAAACCTTCTGGAGTATTTAGCATTTCTAGGGAACCTGTTCTGTTTTATAAATATAATATATTTTGTGGTAATACAATGTACCAACCCAACATCTAGTCTAAGTAAGTGACATGTGTGATGCCTGGTGGGACAATGGCAGCTTTTTTTTTTTTTTTTTTAAGTTTAAAAATCCCTGACTTTCCTATGGGGATGTAGATATTTGAATGCTATCAAAGCAAGCTATTAATGTGGATGGGAGGAAGGAGATAAAGTAGTTGTTCTGAGAAACTTTCATTCCCTTTACTGGGGGGAGGTCTCAGGAGAAAGAAAAAAAGATAGGTGACTGGCTATTTTTTTCTTGGTTAGTAAAAGACCTTCTCTCTGAATGTCCCTACCAGTATGCCTGGTAAACAGAACATAGGATGTATGATGCACAGCTACGTGGAGATTGTCTGAGTGTTATAACTTTCTGGGGGTATAGAATGAAGACAGGCTATGATGCAAATGCCCCCATGGAGTTGGTCATTCCGTGAAGATGGGTATCTAATGCTGGAGGATAGAACCGGGGACTTTCTTAATGTGCTAGATGTTTCTCTGTTTTGCCAGTGGCCTGCAGATCGCCTGTATTCTTGAAATTATTAGTAAAGCTTGATACTCGGTGAGATCTCTGATTTATGTGAATCTGATATGCCAATTCAATACTGTGTTAGGTCAGGAGAAGCAACATCAAAAATATGTAAATTTATCTTTAATTCTTTCATTTACATATGAGTTTATTTCCAAGTTCATTTTCTTATAGTAAAATCACAATGGATATTTGAACTTCTGAAACATTTTTTATTACCACTTTTTCCTAATTTTTTATTTATTTACTTATTTATTCTTTCAAAAAATGTAAACAGCAAGTGATACTAAATTCTTCAATGATCTCATAAACAGTGTGGAAACTATATGAAGAAACACATAAATGTGTATTTTTATAAGTTCTTGTTTATGTTGATAATACAAACTGTTATTTACTTTTGGTTATCAACTCTTCACAGGAGCAATCATCAAAGAGAATTGCCTAGCTGGTTCTATATCGAATATTCTTGGAGAAATTAACAACTGGTTCAAAGAAGCAAAAGCCAAGATTGCTTTTTAAACAATATATGTGGCCCCCTTGATTATAACTAATCTGTGAAATATGATCTTTCAAAAGCTGAAGATTGTCACTGTGTTTGAACATGTTGTCTTTGGGAAAATAACATTCAAGTTATTTATATTTTCAACAAATATTTATTGGGAAGCTACATGTGCGATGATTTACTAAATAAATGCAGAGATTCACTACAGAAATGATAAATACATTGTAACCAAATTAAAACTGTTATTCTGAGAAGTAAAGTTAAAAGACAAAATAGGTTGAAGTGGTTCTTAAACTAGAGGTTTAATCGTTAAAAATAATGTTTGTTGGGGTGGCAAATACAAAATACAGTGTGCAGATTGTGTGTTATACAATTGTACACTTGAAACCTATGTAATTTTATTAACTGATGTCACCCCAATAAACTCAATAAAAAACAATGTTTGCTTTACTTTTACATTAAGTGTATGCTATGCTATTCACTTGTGTAAAACTGAATTATAAAATGAAAGTTATTCATAAGGTCTGGTTCATATTTATGGTGTTCTTAAATTGTTTTCATTATTAAGAAACATAAATTCCTCCCTGGGTCTGATTTATAATAAAATGGAAAATATTTTGTATGATTATACTTGATGTTTTTCAAATATCATCTTATATAAACTTAGTACCTCATCAAGTCTATGAATTAAACATAAATTTTTATACTTTTCTATTAATTTATCCATCTTTTCATTGAGTCTTGCATATGCCATTTACTTAGTATTTTTGTATTTTTATTCAGGAAGTCCCTCCCATCTTTGCAGTTTCTCAGCAGATCCAGAGATCATCTCCGGTTAAGACTGATGGTATAGGTTCTATGTTTCATGAATACTGTTTTGAAAATTATAGCCCGTATTGATCAATCTATACTCCCACTTTTCTAGTAAAAATTATGACTAATTAATAATCCTCTAATAATTGTATGTTAAAAAGTTGGTGACTCAACCAAATTGTAAATTTTAAGAGTTACCCACAGAGCAGTAAAAATAGTCATACTTCTAAAATGAGTATTAACTTATTCCCACATCAGTTTATACTTGTTTTCTTCATTGATACTAATGATGATTTTCTGGATATTTTTATATTCCAAGAAAGAGCACAATTGCTATAATATTTTTTTTAATTCCTTCTGTTTTGCTTTGAATGATGATAATAAATCTCAGCTTCATTTTTTTTTTTTAGCAGCGAACAGCAAAATCTACTATATATGATTATGATGATAGGTTTTGGATTGTAGTTTGTGCTGCTCCAGCAACATGACTAATGAAGCTGTCGACTTCTGATGGTAAAAGTTGGTGAGCCAGTTGAACTATTGGTGACTGAATTGAAGGATGATTTTATAAAAAATTGTGACATAGGGAAAAGGATTATAGATACAAATTCAAAATATAAACTTCAGATAGATATACATTTGCATGTAGAGTTTAAATACACATAACACACACACCAAACCAAGCTTCGGCATGCCCAACTCATCCAGAAATGCACCACATACAGGTAATTGGCAAAAAATTAGTGGTTATATTTATTTGTTAATATAAGATTGAATATCTTTATTTTTTATCCTTAAAAATGCAAAACTGCATGGGAATATATCCCCTCATTACATACTAGTTCTAAGAGCATAATCACTCATAGTCTTTACTGAGAAATGTTTTTCAGAAAGTTTATTATGTCAAAAAATTCATATTATTTATAGTATTATATTAATTATATTATGGCAATTTATAACAATCTACATTTTTTGTTATGAATAAAGATGGCATATTTATTTTATATGGCATTTTTATTTATAGTATATTATTAATATTCTGGTCCAAAATCTGCATTGGAACTCTTTTTTCCTCAAGAATCATTGTTCATGTAACAATATAGCAAACATTTATTTAGCACATGTGTGTACATGAAACTCTTGGATGTAATAAAATATAAGAAAATAATAAGCTTTGAGGGAGTAAAAAGAACACATTTTTGAAAACTAAATAGCACTGCAAAATGAATTAAAATAGAAATACTCCCTAGTTGTACATATGAGTCTCCAGACTCTTAGATTAAACAGTGGTGCTGCTTCTACCATTTAAATATAAGCTTTCCAAATATAACAGAAAGTGAAAGATTTTACTATTACAGACGAAGTCTCAACAATTTAATACAAATATCTTAATTTAGGTGAAGCACAGTTTGCAGTCCCCCTGATAAACATAATATACTTCAAAAAATTATTCAAAAATTCTACAAAACATAAAAAAAAACAACAACTCACCGATAGAATCAGTGGTTGTTAAACCATAGTGCGCACTGGGCTTGCATGTTCTTAAATCTTTAATATGGATTTTATGTTTAGCATCAAGGAATCAGACTTCAGTTGCACCAAGTATTTAGACTTCATCTTTACTAAATCATTTGTGAAAGTGAATGCAAAACTGGTTTGTAAAACTTGGAGTCCTGTAGGACTTCAAAGGTGTTTGAAAGTGAAAGAGACACTGAGAACAGCAGTTCAGCAATGAGTATCGGTTACGCTGTTCCCTGTGGCTCAGTCAAATACTGGAGAAAGCCTTAAAGGCTGAGGTAAGTTGTGGACTTCCTAGAGTAGAGAACACTCTGGTATTAAGCCCAATTATCAGCCTAATTCTTTTTTCTGTCTTCTTGCAAAGCTTGTGCAGTTCGTGACCGTTAATCCTTTTGGAAACTCTGTGGAATCTGCTGAAAAATCCCAAAGAATATAAATTTCTTTGAAAAGCCTGACAAGGCCATATCACATGATGATTTAAAGCCAGGTGGTTTTAAGTCTCTGCATCTTCATGAACTTCTAGTGGTTGACAATGACACACTGAAATGATGGAAGTGTGGGGAGGGCAATAAAATCTTACAGTGCTAGTGATGTATGCATTAACTATTTCTTGGCTCTTACTTCTCTTGTACAGATTCAATCAACTTTAAAAACTAAAATAAAGGTGACTGATTTTCTCAGCTGCAGCTTCCTTGACACCACTGTTGCTCTGGAAGGTAAAGGAAGACTGTAGCTGGGCTCTGGAGAATTGTGGCTATTGGCTAGGGTGGAGGCACTCCTCTGACATTTTGCATGAAAGTATTTAAGCAGTGGGTAGTGAGAGCCTACATGATGTCATGTAGTAATTCCATGAAGTGTGAAGTTTTTTGTTCGTGTGTTTATTTTTTTGGATAGAGTTGGCTGCTGCTGTTCTAACTTTCAGTATCGACAAGAGGTAAGGGTGTCCTGTTCATAACTAAAAGGTAGAATTTGTGCCACGCCACCCTGTGGCTATCAGAAGACTAAGTGTAAAGTAAACACATGCCCCTTTTAGTTAATGCCTGAAATCCCTTGAATTACTATAGATTTGGACTTCAACTACTTATCTTTAAACACAGCACAATTTACACAGTCTTCCTCCCTAAATGTGAGTGAGGTGGAGACTTAACTAGGAGGTTGAGTCTCAGTCTTTTGCCAGACATTCATATAAAATATTTCAATATCAGCATACCGGAGATATGTTTATTAAATTCACTTAAAAAACGCATTAAGAAATGACTACATGCCTGTTGGACTGCAACCGCATTGGGAACTTTCTACTTGTAGTCTGAAACTGGCCTCTGCAGGTTGAGGGACTGGGAAAGACCTAGCTAGGAAAAGGCAGATCTCTTCAGATTGGTGTGGCAGGTTTACCAAGTGGGTAATTTATTTTTGAGGCTTGTCTTGGAAGGTCACAAGAAGAGTCATTGTGCACCTACCCACTAAATCCTAGAGAGTTTCTGTAGCAACCTTAACTGGGGTCAGTTACATACACAGGGGGCCTTGGCAAGGTTCAGTCATGGATCCAGTGCAAACAGTCTCACCATCCATTTCTGTCTCAAGACTGTGTCCTCAGGCAGCTTCTAGCACAAAGAAGGCAAGCAAAGTGAACATTCCCAGCACAGAGAAGGACATGGGGAGCTTCCATTTGCCCTGGTCCAGCTTGCTGGTCAAACCATTGGTTACACCTTTTTGATGACTTTCCCCAAAAATGCTGTGCACTATGCTAAATACCCGAGGTTCCAGAGAGTGAGATATAAAATTATGTAAAGTATGAGAGAAGCATAGTGGCAAATGCCAGATAATGGAGTCAGATAAACTATCTTGGGGGCTACTTGAGTTAAGTTGTAAGAAGCAATCAGAAATGTATTTGATGAGTTTCAAATGCATTTGTCAAAGCACAGATACAATATCAAATGCATTTGTCAAAGCACAGATACAATATATAATCTAGTATAGTGACTTACATAGAATTTTATAACATAGCAAGTTATTCCTGATCCTAGCTCTGATTCTTACTGACATATATCAATATAAGTCATAATCATTCTAATTTGTTTATGATTATAAATTAAGGATCACATTCATACAGATAATATTACTATTATACATTTTCAATGTAGATTAACCTCATACATTGTATAATGAATTTGGAAAAGTAAATGGAAAATATAGAGATACAATATTTGAAAATTAAATCACTACCTATTATCATTACTGAGTGACATATAGCTTTGATACTACATAATCATTATGTTCATATTTGTGCATGTGAGCATATAAGCAAGCACACATATTTATTATTTACTATTTTATTATTGTTGAGTATTAAATTATTTGTGCTTGGCATTTGAATTGAAAATGCATTTACCATATTTTTTTCGGACTATAAGACGCACCCCCAAAATTTGGGAGAAAGTGGGGGTGCATCTTATAGTCTGAATGTAGCTTTACATTTACATTGGTGAAATTTTATGTTATTAAATATTTTACCACATTTTTTGCTTCAAAATTTTTTCCCCTATTTTCCTTCTCTAAATCCTAGGTACGTCTTATGGTCTGAAAAATACAGTGTTTTATTTTTGAGACATTTAGCAAAGAACTATTAAAATGTTGATTCTTTTATTAATACAAGTTTAATGACAGAGCTTATTAAAGCACATGCTTGGGTCAATAGTTATTCTGGAATTATTCTCTTAAGGGTCTTCTAAATTAAGCAAATTTTCTTATACTTAGGAAATTTTAGAAGGTAGATGTCTGATATCAAATTCTCTAGTGAATTCTGGATCATCCATGGTGAACAGAGACTCCTCAAGTTTCATAGCAAATGTGGGATATACATGTTGATCAGAATTTGCTTGAATGTATATTTATATGTCCTACTCTTTTCCGATTCTCTCTTCTGCCATTCCATTCTAGTGTGGTACTTAATATTTAAAAGCATATATTGAATGTCTGTCCTTTCCAGGCATATTTTTAGACATACCAGCTCCTTTTCCTTGGGAAACTTTATACTGAAGATGCTTATTTTCAGTAGAGTTAGTAGGTATAAGGTAGGCAGATTTTTTCAATAGTCTTATTTAAAACTTACATAAAACATATGGAAGAGTTCACATTGTGTTTAAATGATAAACACCCAAAAGAATAAGATGGTTAAAAATTAAAATGTATGCTGCACAGAAAGATTGCAGCACAGTGCCCCAAATATATGCATAATTTGAATATTTTTATTTTTCTTTCCTTGATATTATGTTAAGTCATCAAAAAAATTACACTTAATTTTTGAGGAGGACTTCCATCTTCTCTGTAGGTAAATAAGATTATCAGTATTTGCATGGAAACAGGTGCTTGTTGAAGGAGCCCAAAATTTAATGTAATAATATGGATCTACTCTTTATCATCTCTTTGAAAATAGTTCATGTTAATACCAGGACCACCATGTCTCAATAATTTAGCAAATTGCCTTTTTACCAAGGCAATATAGGCCTCCAGTTCTGGATTGCCAGTGAAGAAGAGTAAATTAAACAAGAAAACAACATAGCCAAATGTTTTTTTCCATTTAGCTCTTTTATATATCGCGGTAAGAACACAAATATTAGATCTACTCTCTTAAGAAAATTTTAAGTGTAGAGTATAATATTGCTAACAATAGGCACAACATTGCACAACAGATCTCTATAACTTCTTCCGTTTGCATGATTAAACTCTGTACCCATTGAAGAGCAACACCCGCCCTCCCACCAAAACCCCTGCCGTGCAGTGCCTTGTACCTGTCATTCCACTTTTTGTTTCTAAGGGTTTGAGTACTTTACATACCTCATGTATGTGGATCATTCAGTACTGGTCCTTCTGTGACTGGCTCATTTCACTTAACATAATGTCCTCAAGATTCAATAATGTTGTAGCATGTAGTAACAGAATTTCCTTCATTTTTAAGGCTGTATATATTTTTAAAGTAAAACTGGTCATAAACCACTTTAGGTGATAAGAAAGATTTTGCGTTTGATTTCTATGTTTATGTATTTTCCAGTTTTATTGAATTTTTATTTTTGGAGTATCATTTTAAACTTTCAGATATTCATAGATTTAAAGTGTTTCAGTCAATCACTATCCTTGTTCTTTGGATGCTCAAAGTATCACAGCTTTTCCACTCTGGGTCTGTTGAAGTTGGCTCCTGGGTCCTTTTGTCATGGCTCGATTAATCTTTAAAAAGGTTCTTGTTTTCTGTCACAGTAAGATATCTCAAGCTCTTGTTCTTTTCCTTACCAAAACCTACTTATTTTTAGCTATAAGGTTTTGAAGACAAATGCAAATTTCAAGGTACAAATTGTAAGAGAATGTAGTTTCTGAGCCATTTCCATGTTCAGACAAAAAATGTGTATTTAGAAATCATGTTTTATTAATATTTTTAGTTGAGTTTTAGCATACAGCATGCCTATTTTGATTTTCTAATTTTATATCTTATTGAAAATATTGACTGATGGTATTAGCTTATTTATTCTCACCTTCAATGTACAAAACATATCAGTTCCTACATACCAGTAAGGTAGAAATTGAAAATACAGAATGAGATTTAAATATTTTTCAAAAACATTTGCTTTAGAATATATCTTGCTAAATATATGTAATTATAGTACTGGCTTATTTGCAAAGAATAATTTCTTTTGTTTAGTTTCTAAATTGGTGAATAGTTAGCCTAATCTATTTTACAAAATTCTTTTCTATTTAAGGGATTTTTTTATGTTTGAATTTTTGCCATTTAAATAGTTGAGAAATGTTACCTTAGTGCTTTTAATTTGTACTTCTCATATTACCACTGAATTTGAGCAACATTTCATCTGTTTAATATCATTTTTAATTCTTTCAGCAAATTTCTGTTAGTTATATATTTTTGTATGGGGCTAATATCTTCTGAATTTCTAGCTCTTTTTATTTTGTGGCGATTAGCTTTTTGTCTGTGATATAAGTTGTTTCCAACTTAGTCATATTTTGATATATTAATATTTCATGCTTTTGGCGATGTAGAAATTGTGATTTTAGCTAGTCAAATTGACTTTTTCCTCTTAATGGCCTCTGGACTTTGAAGCCTGTAAACTATATTCACTTCCAGGTTTTAAAGGAATTGATCATATTTTTTTATTAATTGTATGCTTTTGAGGCAGGTTAGTAAGAAGCTAGGAAAATTTCTTGGCCAGTCAAATGGGGAAACTAAGACAGGTAACTTAAACAGACAGCTGAGCAATTTACAGTCAGCTAATAAATCACATCATCTTATCTTCCTTATCCAATGACATTTATGAAAAAATGGTTTATACATTCCAGAGAATGCCAGGTAGATGCACCCCAGTCCCAGTCCCTTTCCAATGACATTCTTTGAAGGTAAAATAGAGCAGAGAATGACCCTGAACCTTCTATAAGCTCAATTTGGTGCATCAGCACATTAAAAGACACACCTGAAAAGCTGGTGAATATTCTATTGAGATCCTTCTCTGAAACCTCCCCTAAAATTCTGGCATTTAGAAAACACATACAATCCCTTGAGCATGTCCATGCTTCCCCCTTTCCTAAGGAAAGGAAAGTATCTTTGCTTTGTTTCTCCTAAACTCTAAAGGTTTCCACAACACTTACAACCAGGGCAGCAGTGGGCAGTGGCAGCTCATCCCTGGCTAAAACCCTGAACCTGTCTCCAAGGGCCCTCCTGTTGCTTCTGAAAGTAGTTTCCCCAGTCCATACAGCCCTGTGTGGCTCACTTCTTCTGCTTCTTGCCAAAGGGCCAAGGCAGCTTGTCTGATACTCACTTCTTTCCCTTGTGTTACTAAAGGGCCAAGGAGCTCCACCTAGGCTCACTCCCTGTTGCTATGTTCTTGCTTCTCCCATACTAAGTCCTTCTTTTTTTTTCACTGTCCCCAGCTTTAATAAACATACTCTCAAAATCACCTGGATTTGTGTTGTGAAATCTTTCCTATACAAAATCGAGAACCCACACATTCCAGAACATGCTGGGGAAGATCTGCCTCAAAGCTGGTCTCTTTCTGGTGATAATTTTATTATTTATGTATGTATGTGTGTATTTACTTATTTATTTAAATCTTTTGGATATATATGAAATTTACCTTGGTATGCAACACATGGATCAAAATTTCTACTTTTATAAATGTGTCCTCAGTAGTTGCAAAATTGCTTATTTAAAAATTCATCCTTAACCCAATGATTTAAGATGTTTTGACCATGATCTTGACCAGTACTCTATCCTGCCTATCACAATGAAGATATAATAGCAGTGCATTTTAATAATTGATATTAAAAACTTATCATTTTAACTTATTTCAGAATTATAGTTGCAAATGGACAGATTTCCAGTCACAATGGAAGATTTTGATCTACTTCAAAAGATCTACTTTTGATCTACCTTAGGAATTCAAGTACACACACACACATTCCTAAAGGACATAAAAATATTAAAATACAAAAATTACTTTCTGGAGGTAGACTAGTTTGCATTAATATTTGTCTCTATTTTATACTTTTGAGTATAATTTTATTCTGACAGAAACAGTTATGCATTTATATTTACGATAAGCACAAGAATAAGCTATTTAAATACAGTTGGCCCTCCATATCTGGGAGTTCCTCATTTGCAGATTCCACCAACTGCAGATAGAAAATATTTTTTAAAATATATTATATTGCTGCTGACATGTACTAAATAGACAGACCTAAAATGGTTTAGTGTGTACTCAACATGTACAGACTTCTTCTTGTCTTTTTTCTTGTCCTAAACAATACAGTATAACAAATATTTACATGGCATTTATGTTATATTAGGTATTATAGTAACCTAGAGATGTTTTAAATTATGAAGAAGGATGTGTGTAGGTTATATACAAATTCATTGCCATTTTATATGAAGGTCTTGAGCAACAACAGATTTTTAGTATCCATGGGGTATCCGCATTGAATATACCCCATTGATACTGAGGGATGACTTCATAATATTTATATGCATATAAGGAATTTCTAGGCTTCCAGCCAAGATGGATGTATAGGTACATATGCTTCACTTCCTCGAACAACCAAAAGAAGGATAACAACCACCTCAAACTAAAACACATCCAGAACTGCCAGAAAATTGAACCAAGGAGTTAAAGAAACATTCATCCAGACTGGTAGGAGGGAAGGAGTTTGGAAGCCAGAGGCAGAGAGGACACTTGACAAGGCAGTAGCTAGCAGACCAGGGCAGGTGAGGTGGTGGCCTGGAGGACTTGGATATCTTACATTCACATGTGAATTAGCTGGGAGGAACAACTGGGGAGCAAGACAGACCACACAACCTAGGTTTCCAGTGCAGGAAACTAAAGCCTCAAAGCCTCTGGCTGTAAAAATGTGCAGGGGTTATAGCAGTGGGAGAGACTCCCAATCTCACAAGAGAGTCTTTTGGAGGGATCCACAGGATCCTAGAAAGTACACAAGCCCACCCACCTGGGAATCAGCACTTGAAAGGGCACAATTTACTTCCGGGAAGCCAGGGAAGTGACACTGACAGTGGGGCAAGAGCCAAGCAAGTGACATTGTTCCCTCTCTGACCCCTCCCCCACATACAGTGTCACAAAACAGTGAAGTGGGTCACCCCACCCTGGCAAATACCTAAGGCTCTGCCCCTTACTAAGTAACAGGTGCACCAAGACAAAGAAATATGGCCAAATAAAGTAACAGATCAAAACTCCAGAAAAAGAACTAAGCAACAAGGAGATAGCCAACCTATCAGATGCACAGTTCAAAATATTGGTAATCAGGATGCTCACAGAAATGATTATGGTAACAAAATAAATGAAGAATCGAAGGCTAAACAAAGTGAAATAAAGAAAAATATGCAGGGAACCAATAGTGAAGGGAAGGAAACCAGGACTCAAATCAACAACGTGGAGCAGAAGGAAGAAATAAACATTCAACTGGAACACAATGAAGAAACAAAAATTCAAAAAAATGAGGAGGGGCTTAGGAAACTTTGGGACAACTTTAAACATTAAAATATCCAAATCATAGGGGTGCCAGAAGAAGAGGAAGAACAAGAAATTGAAAACTTATTTGAAAACATAATGAAGGAAAACTTCCCCAGTCTGACAAAGGAACGAGACATACAAGTCCATGAAGGTCATAGAATCCTTAAGAAGTTGGATCCAAGGAGAAACACACAAAGACACATGTTAATTAGATTACCCAAGATTAAAGATAAGGAGACAATCTTAAAAGCAGCAAGAGAAAAGGAGACAGTTACCTACGAAGGAGTTCCCATTAGATTTTTACCTGATTTCTCAAAGAAACCTTGCAGGCAAGAAGGGGCTGGAAAGAAGTATTTAAAGTCATGAAAGGCAAGGACCTACATCCAAGATTACTCTATCCAGCAAAGCTATCATTTAGAATGGAAGGGCAGATGGAGTGCTTCCCAGATATGGTTAAGTCAAAGGAGCTCATCATCACCAAGCCCTTATTATATAAAATGTTAAAGGGATTTATCTAAGAAAAAGAAGATGATCAAAAATATGAATAGTAAAATGACAGCAAACTCACAGCTACCAACAACTGAACCTAAGAACAAAAACAGACAAAGCAAACATCTAGAACAGAAATAGAATCACAGAAATGGAGATCACAGGGAGGGTTATCAGTGGGGACGAGGAGGAGGGAGAAAGGGGGAAATAGTTACAGAGAATAAGAAGCATAACTGGTAGGCACAAAATAGACAGGGAGAGTTTAAGAACAGTATAACAAAAGTAGAAGCCAAAGAACTTGTATGTATAACCCATGGACATGAACTAAGGTGGGAGAATGCTGGTGGGAGGGGGTATTCAGGGAAGAGGGGGATAAAGGGAAGAAAAATAATGGGACAATTGTAATAACATAATCAATAAAATATACTAAGAAAGGAGAAAAAAGAATTGCTCATTATAAATTATTTTGTCTAAAATCCACAATTAAATATAGGAAATGTTTCCATAGGAGAAGCACTAAGTAATTTTAATATTAAACTGAAATCTGTGCCATAATTTGGTAAGCCAAAAGCAAATAAATTTCATTTCTAGAAACTAGTTAGTTGAAAATATTTTAGACCTAAGAAGTAGATGAGATTAAAAATAAGATGCATAATGCCCACACTTCATTAACTTGTAATTGCACAAAGAAGTTAAATTAATACTCCTGAAAGATTTTATGGAAGTCAATTAATTCTTAGTCATAGCTGCTAAAATTCGAATATGTGGTAAAATTACTTAAAACAAGGAAGTTATATTCCCTTAAAATCTTATCAGTGAAGGACTAGGTGGCCTTGATGTTAAATTTTCTTAAATTTATAAGTCATTATTATAGCTAGTTTTATGGCATAGCTATTTTAACTTGGTTGTTTAAACTTAATATTTATGGTCTTAGGAAAGCACATCTCATTTGGAATATAAGTGTTAACCTAAATATAAAGGACAAAGTAGAAGGCAAGCATTTATTTGAGATTCAAAAGAACAGCTATTGGGGAAGCACTAAGCCAGGCAGAAACCCCAAAATACCCCTATTAGAAGAGGAAGGCAAGGGATATTTATGAGAAAGAAAAGGGGGATTTCTCCCCTTTACGTAAACAGAAGGAAGGAATTTCTATAGATGCAGATAAGCTAGCTAGCATAAACAGGCTAATTCTAAAGAATGTCTTTAAGTCTGGTAGTCCTAATATTTGCCCCAAAAGGTTGTTCCGGATACAAAGCTCCTTTAGACCCATCCCAAAGGTTATTTTGCCAAGTTTTAACATTCAAAAGGTTTGAAAAGTAAGAAGTACAGGACAGTTCCTCTGTGATGGCAACTCTGACCTCATTTTAGAGTAGCTCTGTTTATTTTATTTTTCATAATAATCAAGTGGAAATTATATTATTAAGGATTATCTCAGGGGGAGTTATACTTTATTTTTCTTGAGATCTAATAAAATGTGGCCAATTTTCCAAAAGAATTAAAGAGAAAAGTTGAGGTTGGCATGTTATAAGAATGCTATATTCATTTGAGTATTAGGATTATAGGCATAAAGTAACATTTGTTTGCAAAGTATACATTAGAACTGCCTCCCTGAATATTGCACTCATATTCATAGTGTAACCAGAAAAGACACAGGCGTTCCGGCTGCCTGTCACTACCAAACCCAATAAGCAAAGACAGTGATTGAATCTTTTATGGGCGCTTTATTCAGATGGCCCGTGATCTGAGAAGATCGTTAGTTCATACCCTAATAGACCATCTTGTCTTCTCTTTCCAGGCCAGACTTTTAATAAAGGAGGGAATAAACAAGGTGTGGTGAGGGCTTTGAGATTCAGAAGATGCAGCATTCCTGTCCTGGGCAGTTAGCTGTTCCCAGGGGCGGTGGTCTCTCCCTGGAACACAAAGGCCTAGCTGCCTCCAACTTGTCCCCAGACAGTAATCTCTAGCACTGCCCCAGGAGGTCAGCTGTTTTCCCTGGAGCCAGGATGGGCCTTATCTGTAGTTTCCAAAACAAAAGCTTTAACTTACACATTACTTGCTAGACTTATAACTTTTTATCTTAAGCTAAAATTTTCCATGTCTTGAGTCCCCTATCAATAGGAAGGTTATTAGTTCTCGTTCTAAGTTGAGGAACTAATCGAAGAAAAAATTAAGTCTATTTCTAATATTTGAACAAGAAGTATTCTGATAGATAATCTAACACTAGAAGGAGACTATATGATCTGTAGTGCACACACAAACGTATAAGAAAAGACAATATTTTGTTTATTCTTATTCTGTCACTTTAAAAAGGATATATGAAATTCTTATCTTTTCAAGTATTTAATAAATACATGAATTGTAAGTTCATGTGGGTAAAGTCCTGTAGGTTCATGAGAGGTATTTTTTATTAATTCAAGATTTAAAAGCAAGGCAAAGTTATGCTTTTTTTCTTTTTGAAACCGGAAAAGCTAGTGTTCGTGCTGCTTGTCACCTACCAGACCCAGTAAGCAGAGACAGGGACTGAATTTTTATGGGCGCTTTATTCAGATGGCCAGAGACCTGAAAAGATGGCAGGTTACATACCTTAACAGATCATCTTATATTCCATTTCAAACCAACCATTTTTATAAGGAGAAGAAAAGTGTAGGTAAAGGATTTGGAATTCAGGCAAAAGGTTAATCAGACAAAAAGCTGCAGCATTCTTTCTTTTAGTGACTTATTTGTCTGTGTCCTGTGTGCGGTTCTTTATCTGTGTCTTAAGTGGTGGATGTCCCTCCCTGGAGTACAAAGGCTCAGATAACATCTTGATTGCTTGCACAAAGGTGGAATTGTTCTGAGAGAAACTCCCAGAAACTCTGTTTTTCTCACTAACAAAGAGTGGTAAAGAATTCAGATCAGCAAGTCTATTAGCATGCAAACAGGATTTATTGGTGATCAGTTCTCATGGCAGAAAATGGTGATCCGTTCTCATGGGGGTGGGAGGGTGAAAAGCATAGGTTCAGGACAAAGCAGGGTAAGGGCAGTGAAAGTAAGGGTGGCTAAAGGTCAGGGTGGCAAGTGCCCAAGTGGCTAGAGAGCTAAGAGAGCCCAGAACCCCAAGCCAAGAGTCCTTTGTTCTGAGGACTTAGCGGGATGGAGGTGAAAAGGTTACATCCTGATTGACAGGTAAAGGTGGTGTCAGCCTTGGGGGTGAGGGTGTGAATATTCAAAAGTGTTAATGGCCTTCTTCCTTTGGGCACTATGGACTCTCTCCTGGCTTTCAAACTTTGGGATGGAAGCACAGTTTCAAAGGCTTTCTTTCCTAGATAGTGGAGAAGATTCATAGAATTTCAAGGACTGCCCTCCTCCTGTGCTAACATGGAACACAGGTGTTCCTGTAATGCTAGAACACCTGGAACTATTACCAGACCAGGCACAGGACTGCTGATTCAGTGGGCAGAGACACGTCCCCCTCCTCCTCCCTGCCTTGGTTTGCTATCTCTCCTACCTCACAGAACTGCTTGTGGTCTCCTGGAGTCAGGGTGGGTCATAACTTCAGTTCCTGAAACAATAGCTTTTTATATGCATTAACTACCAAGCTTATTGACTATTACCTAAAATTAAATTTTGGTCTGAAATTAAAACTTATTTCTAAATAAAAGCAGCTCCTGGCAGCTAGTCACGTCCTAGGCTGGTGTTTTTACCTAACAAAGGTCAATCTTTACCTTATCTGCCTTATCTGAGCCTGTTTATTGTCTTTTTGCATCTATGATAACATACCTTTAGGATGTCAAGATAACTCCCCCCTCTCCGCTTTTTTTTACCCCTTGAGCACAACCACCAGAGCTGAGAAAACACATCTTCTCCTTGTTATTGTTATCATGTTAATTGTTGACCATCAGCTATCCTGTACCCACCTATGTAAAAGAAGTATATGTTTATCATTTTACCTTTTATCCAATCCCAGAGGTTTCCCTGCTGTGTGCTTTGCTTTCTTTCACCTGCTAATCTATTACCAGTGGATTTCATGTAACACCTTAGGTCTCCTTTTGATTGTAATGTATCAAATAAGGTTCTAAATAGCTGTTCTCTGGAGCATTTCTCAATCTGTTGAGATTTTGCTTCTCAGAAATTGTTAGTTTGACTCAATGAACTCACCAAAAACTCTCTACAGGTTTGAATTCTTATGTTAACATAACTAATTATAATCCATTGCAGAATAAGAAATAAACAACACAATTTTGACCACAGAGAGATGGAATATTTGGTGATCATTATTAAACATAAGAAAGGTTTTTTCAAAACAATGACCTTGATCATAAGTTTATAAGTTTGATTTTAAAAGCTAAAAATGAGATAGAGTGTGTGTTTGTGAAGAGGGGAGTTAGGTTCATATATCACGTATAAGAATCATGTGTAAAAAAGGGAGAGTATTTCAATGTGAAAAACAGATTAAGCAGAGACATGGATATAAGGAAAGTTAATATAATTCTGAAACCGGAAAAGCCAGTGTTCATGCTTCCTGTCACCTACCAGACCCAATAATCAGAGACAGGGATTGAATCTTTATGGGCACTTTTTTCAGGTGGCTGGGATCTGAGAAGACAGGGTGTTGATACCCTGACAGACAGACAGTCAGTCTTACATTCCACTTTAAAATGGCCCTATTTATAAGGAGAACAAAGTGTAGATAAGGGGTTTAAGATTCAGGGAAAGGTTAATTGGATTAAAAAACTACAGCATTCTCGCCCTGGACAGTGGTCTTTATCTGTGTCCTGGGCGATGGGCATCTCACCCTGGAGCACAATGGCTCAGGTACCATCTTCATTGCTTGCAGTCCTCCTGAGGCACAAAAGTGGAACTGCTTACAGTCTCCTGGAGTCAGCGTGGGTCATACCTTTAGTTCCTGGCACAGTAGCTTTTACATGCATTGATTACTAAGCTTATTAGCTAGCTATTAAAATAAAATTTTCCAACTTTTGAGTCACCCATCAATTCCAGGGAATATGCTGCACTTGTTATGATCACCAAACAAAGATATGGAAAAATGAAAGAGACTTTTTAAAGACTAAATATGAGGATTAAATGGTCTTGAACATTTAATTATATTATTATAATTATTATGATTATAATTATTTAAAAAACAAAGATCTAATTGTCTTTATTAAGAAATTCATGAATTGGGAAGCAACTAGAAAGGCTCTCCAGGAAGAAGGGTGAGGCAAGAGCTATTAACAAAAGAAAAGAAAAGATTATTTGGGAGCCAGGACATCTTTTCTTTTAAGGAAGAATAAGGAAAGGGTTTTTAATGTGCAGATTGCCTCATATTTCTTTGGAGGATAGAGAGGGCCTATGTGACCACTCCTTATTGGTACTTGGAAAATTTCCCACTGGTTGATAAAGATTCTGTTTCTGAGAAAATTTGAAACTGCAGTTAAGTTCGGTATTAAATCTAGGTTTGGTATCACAGGCTTTTAGCAAGTGAAGCCATTTTGGGCCTGTGGTTTTCACTTTAACGATACAAATAAACAGGTCTCAGGCTATATTATTCTTCAGAATTCTCCACAGAAACAGAACCAATAGGATATATAGAGAGACAGATAGAAAGAGACTTATTATGAGAGTTTGGCTTACATAATTATGGAGACTTAGAAGACTCACAATTTGCTGTCTTCAACCTGGACCAAGAAAGTTGTTGGTATAGTTCTAGTCTAAGCCAAATATTTGAGAACAAGGGAAGTCAGTGGTGTAAGTCCCAGTTTGAGTCTAAAGGCCTGAGAACCAGAAGTGCAATGATACCCAAGGGAAGGGGAAAAAAATCATCACCTTGGCTCAAGCAGAAAGCCACTTGATTCTTTCTCTGCTTTTTTGCGCTATTCAGGCCCTCAGGGGATTGGTTGGTGTTGACTCATCTTGGGTAAGGGCAATCTTTTTTACTCAGTCTGTAAATGCAAATGCTAATTTCTTAAAAAAAAAAAAAACAAAAAGTCTCTTGTAGACACACCCAGAAATAACTTGCTATCTGGGCATTTCTTAGCCTAATCAAATTGGCTACCATCACACAGATTTTCTTTTAATTGTGGTAAAACAATATAAAATTTATTATTTTCACCATTTTTAAGTATAAAATTCAGTGGCCTTAAGCATGTTTATAATGTGCCACCATCACACTATCCATTAGGTAAATAATTAATCATGCTATTATATATTTTAGATATTATCAATAATCTTTGAAAACACTTTGCTTATATTTCCTGTTCTGACTCTACTTGTGAACTTTGTTTAGCCTTTAGGATTTCTTCACAAATGTTTTAAGAAAAAGCAACACCAAATTTATGTGGAAGGCTGGAACTTAGGATGTTCCATATCTTCATATCTTCCTGTGAAGTGAAGCATTTTGATTTACCAGCCCAAGAGCTTTCTAAATGTTCTTTTCAGGCAATATCTTTAAACAGCAATACAGTTATGACAGGTTGAATTACAGCAGTTAGCACTTTTCCAGGAGTATTTTTTCTACATGCTTTCTGCCTTTCAGAAAGATCTACACTAGACATCACGGATAAGAAATAAATACATTTTTATTATGTATTCTGGAGTGTGTGATGTCACCCAGGCATTGACAAGAAATCTGTTTCCTCTGAGCAGAAAAACTTGAATAGTCAAGTGATCTAAAAACATTTAATTCTCTCTAATCATAAACTTTAAAGATAATCTATCTGGGGATATATATTCATTGGCAGCATATGAGCTAATACATATTCTATATTTTGAAAATTACACTGAAAGAAAGCTTGAGATAATTTATATCTCAGAATTTGGTAATTAAAGGAACAATACTAAACTAATGTGCTAATGAGTAAATAGTAGTTTTTGCATGCCTTAGTGAACAGGGAATTATCACGGGTTTCTGCTTGTGATATGAAAGCTACAGATGGTTAATTACTATTAATAGAGAAAGACTTGCTATAATAAACCTATTATTTTTAATTTCACAAACTTCTCTCAACATTGCTTTAGTTACAATGTTTTGAAATAAGTTAGATCTAAGAACATTTATAAACATGTTTCTATCAACTATTTTTGTCTTCTGATGTTTTCATCATTTTAAGCATCCTCTTTCCTCCTTCTCTTTTAAAGACTCTCAGAAATTCAGAACAGTCTGATTTATAATAAACCCTCCAATTATATCCTATTTCTTAGATGCATGACCTCCTTACAATTTGCTATATACCTTTGCCATGCTTTTTACTATAACACAATTGTTTTTTCATTATTTTTATAAACGTTTGTTAGTTACTGACCATACGCCACTGTGGGGGAGGAACAAAACTTAACTTTTCTCTACCTTCAAGGTTCTTCAGGTCTGTCTAATAATCAAATAGACATGAGACAGATTAGCAAGAGAAAATAACCAAATTTGGTATGTACATGTGTATGGCAACCGCATATACAAGACAGCGTCAGAGACCCCACATGCAGGAGAGGTTCAGATATGGAAAGGGAGATCTAGGTATATAAGATATTCTGAGTTAGGGACGAGGTACATCACCTGGGGTGGGGGTGTCCAGGGGGCATTGCAGGATGATAAGACCAATAGGTGTTTAGTAAATAGAAGTTTGCCCTGCATGTAGGTGGGTCAAAAGGGTTATTTCTGATAATCTTTCAGGGGCAAGACCTCTAATTCAAATTCTTCTGTGCAGTTAAGAGTGGAAGAGCAGAACTTTCTGTGAATTTGCCCCTACAGTTGCCTTTAGCCCCAAACAATCTGCATACCACTGAGGCACATCTTGGGATGACTTGTCCTGGACCCCCACAACATATTTCACACTAAGAGTTAGAAAAATAACATTGTACAATGTTATTATAGTTGACATAAAATCCAAAAAAATACATAAATTTTTCTACCCTATTGAAGCTACTATGCAAAAGCTCATAGTAAATTTTCATGTCTTCCAAAAACTATGTGTATGAAACATTAATGTTTTGATTATTTTTATATCAATAAGGATTTGTATTCTCTGAATTTAAGGTCTGGATCAGTACAAGAAATACACAAGTTATGTTGGGAAAAGTCCAGCCATTGTTAATATAACAATTTTGTGTGACATTGATGTAACCTGGCAGACAGGAGAGTGGACTGGAATGCTCATGCATGAACAATGACCACTTCACTGTACTAGTCAGTGGGGGCAGAACATGCCATTGAGTGAGCATATGTACTATGTGGCCATTCCATTCAAAAGGATTTAGCAAGTAGAGCAATGAATCTGCATCAAATTTTGCATTAAGCTTGAACATTCCTCCATGGAAATTATTCAGATGATTCAGAAGACCATGGCTATGGGCAACTGGTGATTGGCAGCTTCATCACAACAACATACCTGATCACACATCACATCTCATGCAGAGGCTTTAGGTGAAATATTAAATCACCCAGGTGACTCAGACCCCTACAGTCCAGATTGGACAGCCTGATATGTCTGGCTTATCCCAAAACTAAAATCACCTTGGAAAGGGAAGAGATTTCAGACTGTCAGTGAGGTTCAGGAAAATATGACGGGGTAGCTGATGGCAATTGGGACAACTATATGAGTCCCCATGGTGCCTACTTTGAAGGGGGCAGAGGCATCATTGTCCTATGTACAATGTTTCTTGTATCTTCATCAAAAAAAATAAGTACTTTGTGATATTTTAAGTCAGTCCCATTTAAATAGCTTTCCACTGTGATGACATCATTAATTAATGATAACTACAGTATGATGAAGGCATGTCATAAGTTCTCAAGATATGTTATACCTTTTTTTCTAAAAGATTTTAATGGTCATGTGATCAAAGTTCTTATTTTTCTAAAAATTAGGTTGTTGTTTTGATAGTGTATTATCTGAGGATATCACTAAATGGGCCCATTTTTATGCTAATACTGGAATAAATTCTGCTTGTTAGATTTTCCTGACTTTCCTTTCATCATATTCTTATTTTAAGAGAACAAAGCCTTTTTATTTAATTAGATTAGATATGTTAGAATATTTTGGTAAATTCATATATAATGTATATTTGTCAATAGAACATCCATTATAAATAAGTTTTTTTGAGATAATTCAAACCATTTATTTATTTTTATTTTTTCATTTCATTATAAATAAGTTTTATACACTAAATAGTATTGAATATAAATACCACAATGTAAGTTTACTTAAATTTACTTAATATAAGTAAGCTTACTTATATTATATGTACATATAAATATAATATATAGCTATATGTACAAAATTTTATGTATATCTATATATATAGATACACTATTTTCTCAGTCTAAATCATTTTTTATTTTATTTATTTATTTTTAGAGAGAGGAAGGTAAGGAGAAAGCAAGGGAGAAAAACATCAATGTGATAGAAAAATTTTGATCATTTGCCTCTGTGCCTGCTCTGACCAAGGACCAAACCTGAAACTCAGGCATGTGTCCTGACCAGGAATCCAACTGGTGACCTTTCACATTGTGGAACAATGCCCAACCAACTAGGCCATACTGGTCAGGGCTCAATCTAAATAATTTTAATAAGTGCCTTCTAAAGAGGGAAAATCACACATATTTGAAGTTCTTTTCTTCCAGAAACCTCATTCAAATGACAGTAAATAAATAAAAATTTTACCAATAAAGAAAAAGAATTAGAGTAGGAGATAATGATGGACACAAGAATTTAATATTTTAAAATTTAAAGAATTGTAGTTTGGTGGTAATTGGAATAACAAATACAGAAAGGTGCAGAGCAAGTAAATGCTGAAAAGTTCAAAGGAAAACTTGGGAAACTCACCTTGATTAACCCCCTGAAAATCTACTGAGTGTTCTAGAAGTATGGAAAGTCAGGATGGAATAAAAGGCTAAAAGTACAAGAATAAATGAAATCTCGGTATATAGCACCGATTTTCAATTGGTGTGCCATAAGTATTTTTAAAACATGCAATACTTGACTATTTAGTCGTGGGCACTGACCTTTTTGTCTTTAGATTGTCAAATAAAAACATGATAATAGCTAACACAACAATAGCACTCTGGTGTGAATGAATCCAAGTTATATCTATTTCTTTTTTGTCAGATTGGCAAAAAATATAATTTTTGGAGTGTGGAAGATTTTAGTAATTAGTTTATGTGTGCCATGCCATGAACAAAGGTTGAAAATAGCTGCTGTGTAAAATAGGTTCTAGTATTTCCTATCAAGATAATAGCATAAGTTAAAAAAAAAAAAAGATAGCTCACCTCTTCACACAAGCACATCAAAATTACAACTAAACTATAGAACAACCATCCCTCAAAACCATCAGAAATTGAGTTGAATGGAAGTCTGACAAGTACAGAATTAAAGTAACCACATCCATCCAGACTGGTAGGAGGGACAGAGACACAGAATAGGCTAGTCCCATCTCTATGTGTGGTGGATAAAAACTCAGGAGGGATATCTCAGGAACAAGGAGTCCCAGGCCCATACTAGGACTCCCAGCCCCAGGGTTCCAGTGCCAGAAAGATAATCCCCATAATTTATGGCTGCATAAACCAGCAGGGATTGAATCAGTGGGAGAAACTTCTGGAGCCCCAGGTAGATCCCCTTAGAGAAATCACACGTGGACTTACTCAAATTTACTCCCTCTGAGCTCCAGCACCAGGGTAGCCACTTGAAAGGCACCAGTGACATAAAGGGAGGAAATGAAGTGAGTTGTGAGCTGGAGGACAGTTTTCTCCCAGACAGAAAGGCAGGCTCTTCCAAAGCCTCCCCCCACAGAGCCACAGAGCCTGCAGGTAAGTTCCATATCTGAGACTCCACGAACCTGGTTAACAATGTTTGTGCCACTCTGGAGATCCTCTGAGGCTCAGTCCCACCCAACTTACAGCTGTTAACAATAGCTTTTCCATATGAATGGCTGGTCTTGGCTCATCCTTCACAACTTTCTAAATACTTTCAAAGAATACTTTCAACAGCTGACCTCAGTAAATCCCCAGCTGCCGTACCTCTTGCCAAGTGGCCACAGGCATGGCACTGGCAACAGCCAGGCTAGATTCACAGCTTGACTTTGCCTGGGAATCTCCAAGCCCAGCACAAGTGGCAGCCATTTCATATGGCTTTATAGCTCAGGCAGGGTGGCCCTGGGCAAAACACAGGCTGGGGTTGACCTTGACCTGCACCACCTGGGAAAACCCAGGACCTGTGCACCCAGTGGACAGCTACAGAGTATGCTGGAGAACCACCACCCTACTCTTGCACAGCTGACCCTCCACGGAGGGCACATGTTAGTCAGTGGTCAGAGCCAGTCCTTGCAGTTGACTGGCCTGGGTAATCTCTCCCATTTACTTGCCAACAGCAACCAAGGCTCAATTATAAGAGGAGGGTATACTCAGGCCACATGAAAGGTACACCTCAAGTACCCAGCCTGATTAATAGGAGAGACTGTGTCACTGGACCCTACAGGACATCTACTACCTTAGGCCAAAATACCAAGACAGGGAGTTATAGCAGCCCTAGCTAATACATAGAAACAAACACAGGGAGGCTGCCAAAATGAAGAGACAAAGAAACATGGGCCAAATAAAAGAACAGGTCAAAACTCCAGAAAAAGAACTAAACAAAATGGAGATAAGCAATCTTTCAGATGCAGAGTTCAAAACACTGGTTATAAAGATGTTCAAGGAACTTGGTGAGGACCTCAACAGCATAAAACAGATCCAGTCATAAATGAAGAATACACTAAATTGAAGAATACACATAAATGAAGAATACATCATAAGGGTGCCAGAAGGAGAAGAGAGAGCACAAGAAATTAGAAATCTCTTTGAAAAAATAATGAAAGAAAACTTCTGTAACTTGATGAAGGAAATAGACATGCGTATCCAGGAAACACAGAGAGTCCCAAATAAGATGCATGCAAAGAGGCCCACTTCAAGACACATCATAATCAAAATACCAGAGGTTAAAGATAAAGAGAAAATCTTAAAAGTAGCAAAAGAAAAGCAGTTACCTAGAGTGGAGTTCCCATAAGATTGTCAGCTGATTTCTCAAAAGAAACTTTGCAGACTAGAAAGAATTGGCAAGAAATATTGAAACTAATGAAAAGTAGGGACCTATAGGCAAAATTGGTCTACCCAGCAAAGATATCATTTAGAATGGAGGGGCAGATAAAGATCTTCCCAGACAAGAGAAAACTGAAGGAGTTCATCATCATCAAACCATTATTTTGTGAAATGTTAGTTAAAGGGACTAATTTAAGAAAAAGAAGATCAATACCATAAACTATAAAGTATCAATAAATACATATCTATCAACAGTTGAATCTATGAGTAAAAAACAAACTAAGCAATCAAGTAGAACAGGGACAGAATTATGAATAAGGAGAGCATTTTGATGGTTGCCAGATGGCATGGATGTGTGGGAGAATGGGTGAATAGTTGAAGGAATTAGGAGTACAAATAGATAGTTACAGAATAGCCATGGAGATGTTAAGAACAGTATAGGAAATGGAGTAGCCAAAGAACTTACATGTATGACCCATGGACTTGAACAATGGTGTGGGCATTGATTGTGGGAGTGTGGGGGCATGGGGTTGAGGGGACCAAAGGGAGAAAAAATGGGATAAATATAATAGCATAATCGATAAAATATAATTTAAAAATAAAATAGTTTCCTCACTATACAGATTAGGTTTCTATATTTAAACCTGCCACTTCACAGGAGAATGAAGGATTACTTATTTATTCTTTATTCATAAAAATTTTTTCTTATTCGTAAAGACTAGACATATTGTAATCAAAGAGTGAGTGTGTAGACTGAGAAGAGGGTGTATTAAGTGAAAGTCTATATGTAGAATTGTGTGAAACCTCAGCTCTACTTTTCCTCCCTGATCCTATCACACTATTTGCCAAGCATATACCCCATTTTTTTCCACCTCTGGTTCAAAAGTAGCCTCAGCAAAATGGCCTCAACAAATGTTATTTACATCTTGTTATTGAAGAGGGCTTCATTGAAAATATACACAATTCTCCTATAATAAATCCTGATAGCTGTCAAACCCTACTGTGTATCTGGAGCTCCCAATTATCTTTTTAGTTCCCGACTACATTGGGCAAATTACCTCAAATTTTGTGATAGATAAGAAAAGCGATTTTGAAATATTCAAAACTTAATTGTATATCATTTTATGTATTTGTACCACTTTGTGTGTTTTTAAAATTTGCATGGGCCTAAAAGTATGAAAGAATATATGATCCTATGGAGTATAATACAAAATTAATTTACATAATTTGGGGGATCATAGCTCTAATTTGATGTGTGCCTCATTTAAAAAAGATTTTGCATAGCTAAAGAGCTGAAGAAATGCAAAAATTAATAATCAGAGTATTTCAGTCTTCTGAAGTAGAAGAATTAAATGTATATGAATGTAAAATTGCCTAATAAAATTGCCTTATAAACTCTAAGATCAATCCCTGTTAAAAGTTTGAAGCCCAACACAAAACTATAAAATAGTAATTCAATTAACAGAGAACAATCTTCCTTATATATAAAACCATCGTAAAGATATTTGTGTTAATAAGGAAGCTATGTGTTGACATTATCACTAAGGCCAATAATATCTGTTTTAGTAGCTTATGGACAGATAACTCAATTGCAAAGTTCATATGACTCTTTGAGTTCTTACTATCACACAGAAAAGCTTGCATAAGCCTAACAGAGAAATAAAATGTGGAAGATACATAATAGAAGGACCCCATTACTATGGTGAGGGAACTGGAAATGGCAGGGAATATCTAGCTAACTATTTGATGGAGAAAATACTGTTGTTGGGAAGGTGGAGCATCTGTGTTTTTCTATTGTGCTGCTTTAAACCCACTGAGCTCTATATTGTAAAGATGCAGAAAAGGGAAAGAGAATGATTCTTCTAGGCTACTTGGATTTGTACTTACATTTATGGTATTTTATCTACTTGTAATCTCTAAGAGACTTTTAGCCAATTAGAATGACAGTCTTGTCATTACTATTAAATAACTGATTTAGTTATTTAATTTAAAGATGTAATCTTATTAAGCATAAACTCAGTATTAAACTCTGAAAGAACTTTGGATTAATCATATTCATACATTTACTTTATTAGATTTATGAATCATTTAAATACACAGGAAGGTTTTGTTTGAATCAGACAATTTAAGTAATTTAGAAGGAAATTGAATATATTAGATGTATAAATGCAATTAAAGTTTATAATTAAATTCATTTTAAATTGAACATGTTATTCAAAGACACTATCTAAATTTACAATTGATTTATAAAATGTACTTGAAAACAAATTAAAATAATAGCATTAATAAATTGAATATTAATTCTTCAAAAATAAAATATTGCTCTAAATAGACCTTTATGAATACAAAATAATACTGGAGGCCATAAAATCCTCACAACTAGAAACATGGATAGCTAGGTATTTGAGGGAAGCCTCCAACATAAAAATAGACCTCCAGACAAGCAATCGAACAGGAGAAAAGCAAAGAAAGAGAAAATACATGTAGTGGAGCGACACTTTAAAGAAAACATGAATAAATCATCATAAAAGAACAGTGTACTATGGGAAAGAGAAAAATGAATATAAATAAAAACATCTTTTGTAAATTTAAATCATAGTCACTTTTTTTTTTTTACAAAGAGTTGGAGTATAAAACAGGCCAATTAGACAAAGAGATGAAAAGCAGATGAAAATCAATGGTGAAAATACAGAGTAAACCATTAAGACATACTCCTGGAAGATCTGTAGATTTAATAGAAGCAGAAAGCAAAGGCTAAAGCTGACTTATAAATGACTTGGCTAATCTTTGAGGGGTGCTCCACCATGGAATCAACCTGCAAAGATTAGCAGAAATTTTGTTTTACTCTAAAAAAATTGGCTCCAGGCATTCAAGGAAATCTCTCTCAAAATGCCAGCTGACCACAGGCTAAAGGAACAGACGTCAGTGGCAACACAGCATGATGAATACAGACTTTATAAAATAGTTTAGAAAAGTTGCTAAACAAACTATCACAATCATAGCAAGCACCAAAAACACTCCCTGAGGAATAAAAAGAATCTGATTTCCAGACTTAGACTATTATAATGTTCAAAATGTTCAGTTTCTAGCCAAAAATTATGAAGCATGCAAAGAAACAAGAAAATTTGGACAATTTACAGGAGAGATGAACAGAAACAGTTCCTATGGAAGCACAGACACTGGAATTACTATACAAAGATTTTACCATCTGTGTTTTACATGTGCTCTAAGAGCCAAAAACTTCATTGATAAAGAGCCAAAGAAAACCAAAGGAATTATGTCTTAAGAAATAGAGAGTATTAACCAAGAAATAGAAATTACAAATAGGAATCAAACAGAAATTCTAGAGCTAACAATTACAGTAACTTAAATAAGAAATTCATGATAGGTATTTCAATAGCAGAAGAAAAAATCAGCAAACTTGATCAATAGATTAAATATCTACTCTGAAGAGCAAAAAGTGAAAAAAAAATGAAGAAAAATGAACAGAAAAATGAACAGAGTCTAAGAGACCATGGACATACATCATCAAGTGTAACAACATGTGAGAACTGGAGTCTCAGAGGAGAGAAGACAGGGAACAGAGAAGAAAAACATATTTGAACAAACAATGACCAAAAAACTTTCCATATTCAGTAGAGGACATCTGCACATCTAAGAAGTTCAATAAAATCCAAGGATAAACATAAAGAGATTTACTCCAAGACAAGTGGGAGAATGTGTCTTACTGTAAGAAAGTATTCTGTATTTTATTTGATTTTGAGTACTTTCAAGTCTCCTTTTCCATTCTTCCCTTTTAGCCACACAGATTAGCAGCCTGGGGCTCTTCCCTTCAGTTCCAGATGGAGATTCTAAACATCGAAGCACCTGCCCAAGTTCAGGAACTCTCAGCCTGCTCCTCAAAACTAACCACAATAAAAACCCCAAGCAAGACTCCTTATCTCACTCTCTGCAGCCATTGGTGGACCTCTTTGGAGAGTCTGTCCTATTTGGGTAAAATTTTGCATTGAGGGTCTCTGCTGCTTCTTCGGGATGGGCGCAACCCTTGTTACTATGAACAGACTGTCTACTGCCTCTAGGAGTCTTTGTTCGTTTGCTTGGGTTTGCTTACTGATTACCTTTTTCTTTGAAGTATGTTGCTTTGCACTGCTTTTACTGAGTTCTATTAAGGCTCTGTGCTAGAGATTTCATGTTTGTGTCCCCACATAATTTATATGTTAAAATTCCAATCTGGTGGTATTTGGTGGTGTGACCTTTGGAAGGTAAGTAGGGCTGGATTAGGTCATGTGGGTGTGGCCCTTATGATGAGATTAATGCCTTATAAAAAGGGAGAGAGAGAGGCTTTCTCTTTGCACAAAAGCAGGAAGGCCATGTGAGGACATTAGGTAGAAGGCTGTCACCAAGAACCCAATCATCCTGGCACCCTGATCTCAGACTTCCAGACTCTTGCTTATGTATCTCAACCAGGCATTGGCTCCATTCTGTAGAGCACTCAAGAGAAAGACTATGTTCTGTGCTATATACAGGCCCGTTGCATGGCTGCTCCTGAGGAGGAAGGACAGACACTATGTGAACACTGGTTACCATTGTTCAAATAGTTGAGGTATGTGATCCAAAAGCTAGATGACTTATTAAAACCCTATGACTTGCTGTGCTACTGCTGATGCTTCCTCTGCTTTGATTGCAACAAAAGATCATGATTTCCAGTGTTATAGGGAAAAAACATCCATCGTACCCCTGTGGCATAGGAGAGAGGTTAATTCAAACTCTACAGTAGATGTTAAATCCTGTAAAAGAAACCACTGACACTTAGAAGGTTCCTAACTTACAATACTGATTTGAGATTATCTGGAAGAAGTAATCATGTGGAGAGGACCTCTTTTACTGGAAAATATATCTAGTAATAACAAAAAGGAAGAGGGTGTTAAGAGAAAGAAAGAAAGAAGTCTGGATGCTAGAGGAGGAAACAACTGAAGCTGAAGTCCACATGTGACCCAACTGAAATTCAAAATTAACTAAAATAATGTATATAACAAAGATAGAAAGATGCTATTGACATTTGCACTTCTAAAACAGGAAAATATAGATTATAAATTAATTTTAACATCTACTAAAATACACCAATTAGCAAATCTCATAGCTTTAGTTAAAATTCAGATTAAGTTAATTATGCCTGGAGACCTAACTGAATTTTCATAGGGGACACCCATGCTATTAGGGGAATCACCAATTATAAAATAGAGGATGAATAGGTGGGCCTTGTGTTAACTATCAAACTATTCCTTTCTCCAAATTTTCCAGTGTGATAGCATCCATATTATGCAATGAGCATGAACACTCTGACCTAGTGATAAGTCTCACCACTTAAAAATTGTCTTAGCAAAATGGTATCCTGTGAATAGTTATACTCTCCTCTCACTAAAATAGTTAATATGACTCAATGTAAATTAAACCAAGGTCTTCAAGGATTGAAACTCATTATACAAAATATCTTTTTAAAGAAAACATGATTAATCTCATTGTTTCTCCATTCAGCAGTCCAATCTGGCCTGCTCCTAAACCTGAAAGGCAGACTACCATCTCACAGTGGATTATCACAAACTTAACGCCATGGGCCCCAGAAAGGCCTCCTTACTCAATGTTTGTGAAATTTGAAATTATTGATTCCATCCAATCAGTAATTGATAAAGGTTTTGCTATTATAGATTTGGCTAATATGTTCTGTTCAGTGCCTGGTTTATTTATTTTAATTGTTTTCTTAAATGTATTATTTAAGTATGGTTGGTATACAATCTTATATTAGTTATATTGGTTTCAGGGGAACAATATAGTGATTTGAGATTTTTATAATTTATACTTTACAATGTGATTTTTATACTTTTTATACTTTACAGTATGATCATCACACTAATTCTAGTATTTATCTCACTGTGTAAACTTATCACAGTATTATTGACTATATTCCCCTTCCCCTTTTCACCCATCTTCCACTCCCTCCCTTCTGATAACATCCCCTTGGTCTCTGTTTCTATGAGTCTATTTTTGTTTTGTTTTGTTTGTTTACTTTGTTTTGTTTTTAGAATTCATATAAAGTGAAACCATGTGGCTTACTTACTTCACTTAGCATAGTAACCGTTAGGCCCATCCATGTTGTTGCAAATGGCAAGACTTCATTCTTTTTATTGTTGCATAATATTACATTATATACATGTATAATATGCATTATATATTATATGTGTATAATATATATGTATATATAATGCAATATTATGCATTATATATACACACACATATGTACATATACATACATATCTCATATTCTTTATCCATTCTTTTATAAATGGACATCTAGGTTGCTTCCATATCTTGGCTATTGTAAATAATGCTGCAATGAACATATAGGTGCATAAATCTTTGCAAATTAGTGCTTCTATTTTCTTTGTATAACTACCCAGAAGTGAACTTACTGAGTTCACTAAAAATATCTATTTTTAGTTTTTTTAGGAACCTCTCTACTGTTTTCCATAGGGGCTATTCCAGTTTATAGTCCCACAGAGTACAAGTTTTCCCTTTACTTTTCATCCTTGCCAAAATGTTATCTGTTGACTTTTGATCATAGACATTCTGACCGGTGTGAGGTGGTATAGGGTAAATGGAGGCAGTCTGGCTCCCTCACCCAGGTGCCTGGAGAGCTAAGATAAGCTATATTCTCATAGCCTTGAGATTGGGTCCCATAAATGGTTCCCATAGCTTTGAGTGGGCTCACATGTACAGAATCTTGCTGTGTTACATAATATTCGGGCAACCTGCTGGCTTTTCTGTATTTAGTGTATAAAGGAGTTAGGGCCTTCCCACTGGGGAGCACGCTGGAGGGCAGGAGAAACAGAGACACACAGGGACACAGGGATGTGCAGAGGGACAGGCAGCTTGCAGAGTGCATGGATTGCCCACCGTTAAATAAAGGCACGTCAAGCATCCCCACGGCTCTGTTAATATTCTTCCATCTGCCCAAATCCCATCAACCTGTTCAGCCTTGACTGGACACAACACAGGTGGTATCTCATTTTGGTTTTGATTTGCATTTCCCTGATGATTAGCGATGTTGAGCATCTTTTCAGATGTCTGCTAGCCATCTGTATATCTTCTTTGGAAAAGTGTCTATTCAGGTCTTCTGCCTTCAACTGTTTTTCAGGCACAATTTGCCTTAACTTCTTTTTTCAGTAATTTGCCTTAACTTCTTTTTTGGTCCACCTTTATTGAAATATAGTTGACATATAATATTGTATAAGTTTAAGGTGTAAGACATTATAATTTGATGTAGTTACCTATTGCAAGAAATCTTAACTTCTGAAAGGACATATAAATATATCTACAAGCAAGATGTTAACTACATGCAAATTTCTCCAAGAGCACTGGTATGACACTAACTCAATGAGATCCTCCTCTGAGGAGTTTCATGTCACACATTAATTCAGAAAATACAAATACAGCCCTGGCTGGGGTGGCTCAGTGGATTGAGTGCTGGCTTGCAAACCAAAATGTTGCTGATTCAATTCCCAGTAAGGGCACGTGCCTGGGCTGGGGGCCAGGTCCCCAGTAGGGCCATGTGAGAAACAACCACACATTGATGTTTCTCTCCCTATCCCTCTCTCCCTCTCTCTCTAACAATAAGGAAATTTAAAAAAATGAAAATACAAATAGAAATACAAACGAGTTTACAGAAAGGAAATGGGCCATTGCTACATGTATTATAAGCTGTTGCCATCTTGGTTAAGTTCCTGATAATTATTTGGTAAACTGAGGACCTCTTCATCTCTCATACCCTCAAGAAATAGCTATTGACCCTCTCAGTAATCCCAACATCTTTTAGGGCTGTCTGGGTTCTGGAAAAAACATATTCTACAATTGTTTTACCTCAGTTATTTATGCTGTTGCCTGTAAATGAGCTCTCTGGGAATGGGACCCCCCCCCAACGCCAACTTAAGGCTCTAGATTCTATCCAAATTAAAATACATTAGGCACCCCCGAGAGTATCTGAAGTAGTCCTAGATAAACCTTTATTTTAATCTTAAACAACAATTTCTTGTGTCCTCTATAATCTTTGGACTTTCCATTATGGCCATAATTTGCCACAGTCTTCTGATGCAAAAAAACTGTCCACCTTTCCTTCATGTTACATTCCATTAGAGTGGCAATTACTATCTACATACTGGGCTGTTCTGGAGTTAGAAGCTCTCATAGACCCTAAGCTTGTGAGTGTCCCCATCTAGTTGCCTGTTATGCCTTGGGTTATGGAAGAAGCATGGCTTCCAAAGCCTCTTCACTGCATGATGGAGCCAAACCCTGACATTCTAGCATATCCTGCCTGGAGGAGGGAATGGGCTCTCTGTGTTTAGTCCTTTACCAAATGCCAGATAGTTCATGCATTTATGGTTTGGTGGAGCGTCATCAGTAGAGAATTGCTGCTTTTCATTCTAGGATGTCCCTGATCCAGGGTGGAACTCAAGGGTAAGCACAAAATGCCCAAATTTCAAGCAGTCATCTTAGCACTGAATGCTCTGGCCAACAATAGGCCATATGCAAATTTTTACACATATGGAAATTGCAAATAGTCTGGCTCTCGGGTCCAGACAAATGGAGCAAAAACAAATCATTGTCTAAGGTTTTCCCCTTTGAGGTAAAGACTCTGCTAATATCCTGCCTCACAGATACTGCAAATATAAATCAAGGTCACACACACACCTCTACATATACTAAAACATACTAAAAGACCTCACTAAGACATCCCTTATCCCCTTTGGAGTTTCAGACATTACTGATCATGACCAAAGCATTAATTGTACTTCTCCGAGTATACAATTTGGGGCTTGTTAAGAAAGCATGCAGTGAAACTTTCACCTACTTTTTACAGGCTTCAGGCTGCAGGCCTCGTAGAGCACCATAATGGTTTAAACAAGTTCAAATTTAAATAGGTGAAACATGGCATAGTCATCAGTAAACACAGGAAGACATAATAAAGAATCTGACTTCATAATGTTTGACTATTAAAAGCTTTACTCTTCCCCCTTTCCATTCTGCCCACATCTGGGCAAAACGATAAGAAAAATATCAGCAGGAGATTGAAGCTACACAATTCCCTGGCCACGTGTGGGAACTCACCCAGGCTTCACCCTCTAACTCAATAAAAACTTCAAGCAAGTGTTGTTCCCTCACTGTCTTAAGTAATTATGGACCTGCTTGGAAGCCTGCACTGATCTTCTCAGAAGGCATCAGTATGTAAGTATGAAACCTTGCACACCCTTTTTCTGTGTGTAGCATGATGTGGTGCATGCCAACCACCTTCTGAGTGTGGGTTCATCCTGCTTCTGCAGAGTGGCCCATGCACCTGCCAACTACAAAGTCGTAGTATTTAAGTCTATGGCATTAGCACATAGATGGAAAATTAGATAAAATAAAATAATGAGGCATATAAAAATACCGATATATACGTGAATACGTAATACCTCAAAATAATAGTGGTACCAATTAATATGCACACAACAAAGTTTTCAATAAATTTTTTCATAAATGAGGTACATGTCTGAAAAAATAGAACTTTCTGAAACCTCATGTCACAAATGAAAATCAATCCTAAATAGATTAAAAACCTTAATCATGAATGAAAAAAACTAGAAAGCATTAAAATATAATACGGTTGAATAAACATATGAGAAGATGCTTAACTCATTTGTAATCAGGTGAATACAAATTAAAATGAGATTAGCATTACATACCCACCAGATGGGCACAAATTTTAAAATCTAAGAAAATGAAGTATTGGCAAGATTGAGGAACATTGGGTACTCACATAAACTATTGATTTCACTACAGCATTGAAAAACAAGTTGGCACTAGCTGGAAAATTAAAGATTCACCATACATATATAACCCAGCAAGCCTACTCCAGAGAAAGTTCTACATATATGCAAGAAGATGTATAAAGTTAATATATATATATATAGATTCTTGTATATATAAATATACATATACCTGTTTTTATATATTATACATAATTATCTATACAAAATAACATTCCCTATATCACTATTTTAATGGAAAAAAGTTAGAAAAAGTGAAATTTCATTAACAGTAGAATTGATAAAATTATGATATGATAAAACATGTAATAAATGAACAAATTGTAAGTGTACACTCCAACATGGATAAATCTCCAAATTATAATTTTGAGCTAAAGAAAAGAATGTTCAAGTTGAAGAGACTATAGTATACTTTATAATTCCATTTTCAAAATGTGGTTCAAAATCAAACTCCAACTATAATCATAACGCAAATATGGACTGTAAAACTAAAGAAAATCAAGAACTGATTATCACAAAATTTGAGGCCATGGTCACTTCTGGGAAGGGAATATACTGAGACCGGGGAAGAACGCAGCCAGGTGTCTGGGTCCCCGGTGTGGGAGAGAACTGGCAGGACACAGCTCAGCCCGGAGTTCGGTGAGCATCCCATGAATGAAACTGACCAGAAAGTTAAAATGAGGGATGATTTTTAAAATGAGAGAAAGATATATTTAAAATGAAAAGATTATACTTTTTTATTTTATACTTAAGACAGGAATAAAGATTATAATTAAGACAGGAAAACAAAATGTGAAAATATGTTTCAAACCCTGGTTTACATTTATAGAAATATAGATGCCCTACATTACAGGAGTTGAAGTGATTGTTTCTACCATTAACTGTAATGACCTAAAATAAAGCTAAATTTTGTGGAGTGTACTTTTAATACTAGATAAGAGGTGGTATGATGAAAAAGAATACATAAATAACAGTTAAAATTAACTGAGATTTTATGGGCTTATCAACCATGGCTAGGGCAAAAGAGGTTCAAGGATACAGTCACATTTTAGCAGGGCCTAGCAATTATAGAAAAGATAGTTACTACCTATTTCTTGTCATACATCCTAGAGGAGAAAAATGGTCTTTGAGTAGGGCAAGAGCAGAATATGAAGCAAATATTCATCTAGATATTTTCATAATATCTTGTTTCCCATCAAAACTAGAAAGTATGTTACTGCTTGTTTCTTTGTATTGACTAATCAAGATAGATGTGTAAATTTGATTTAGTAACTTGAAAATAAAATTTGTATAGAGTCATATTTTAAAATAGGTCAATACAAATTGAGCTTTAAGCCTGATAACAAACCTCACTCAAATTACATAGATTAGCATGGCTCAGCCTTGACACACGTTTTCAGGCACCCTAGCATGTTTGTTCCTAACATCCTCATTCTCCAAAAGGCTATCCCAGCTGTGGTTTTGTTGACAGGGTACATCAACATTTTTCTCTCCAATGGTTGGAGATGAACTACTTATGAAGCATGACTGGTTCATTTATAGTGTTTAGGATTCCTGAATAAGGGAAACACCTTGCGTAGGATTGAAAATATAAATATATATCAAAAGTACGTCCTTTGCAGAACAGGTAAAAGGGCATTGTATGGCGGGAGGGATGCAAAGCTCTGACACGCCCTGCGTGGCGCCCTGTGCCTGTGCTCCCTGTGCCTCGCCTGCCGTTCGTCAGGAGCCACACACGAGACATCTAGAGCGAAGGATAAAAACTCAGCATGTGACCTAGTCCATTCCCTTTTATAAGCAGATACATTTAGTTTCTCCTCTTCCTTTATTTTAATGTCAACATGTAAAACTGGCACAATTCAGTTCAAGTTATATAACTTTCATGTGTACTTAGGAAAGTTACAAAGACCTGAATTCTCATGCAGAAGCTGAAGGAGTTTATATTTTAAATAGAACACAGTCAAATCAGTGGTACGAGTACGCAATACAAATCATCCATTATCTTGTCTTTTCCTTCTCCCATAAAGGTCTCCATCAACTCTAATTCTTTATTGAAGGCCATACTTGGAAACTAAATACTATCTTGGGCACTAAAAGCTACTAAGTGGAAAAAATGTCTTGGAAGAGTGACAAGGTGATTGCCTACCTCAAGTCCAAATCTGTGCCCATTAGAACCCCATTTCACTGTGCCTGGACCCTGCAATCTTGTTTCTAAAGAAACCTAAACATAGTCTGTATATTTGCTTCATCTTGAAATTTGTATTATAAGATCTCCTGTCTGTGGCAGCTTGCAATTTACCCAGCAATATAAAAGGTTGGAAATGTACTTCCTAACATATTCTTGTAATGAAATATAAAAGTAACCAATCAACATATAACAAGTTGAACACACTCTAGCCATTTTATAAAAAACAAATTCAATAGCAATTGTAAAAAGCTTGATGAATAAATCTCCCTAATGCTACAAATCACAAATAGGTTTTACTTGTGATGGCCTTTTCCCCTTTTTTGAATCTTGGGTTACATATAAAATCTGATCTCAGGTTTCAATCTATTTTGCATTCATACTACTGTTTTATATATTTCAGGTTTAGTCAAAATTATAAAAATTTAACTTGAATTTCTTAAGTAGAAAGACTTGTTTCATGTTTTGATTAACTTTATGCCCCTTCCCCCAACACACAGACTTTTTCCATTATCTATTCTCTTGTTTTGCTTTCTGCTCTTTTAAAAATTCCATTATTTTGGCTTGCTTTTCTAGCAGCTGACATCTGGTACTGTCAGTATATCTGGAAATGGCCCAGAAAACATAGCTGCTAGAAATAAAAAATATAGGAGTGTTCTCTCTCTTCTGTAAAGGTTAGGTTCTGATCCTTTCCAAAGCTAACTAACCTTTCCACTAGTCCCTTTTCAATAAAGTTATGTTATTGATGAAAATAAATGAATCTTTAGGTTCCCGTAACCCTTACAGAACATTGATAGAATTTACATTTATTCAATGTTAACATGTAAAACATTATACTTGTGATATAAAATCTATCCATATCTGCTAACTTTATATTTATTGTCTGTTCAATTATTCACAACTAGTATATTCATCAATGATGTCTGACTTCAAATTCTGTGATACCTGTGATGATTGAAATAGAAGAATGTAAGGTAATTTCTTGCTATAATGACCCATGCATGACATTTTACTTTCAAATCTAAGATACTGAATAAAAAATAGTTCTTTTAGGCCTTTCAGAACATTGCTGAGATATATAATAAGTGAAAGTACTTTAGAAAATAAGTCTTTAATTTTGCAAAATCAGCACAAACTCAAGAATTAAACTTGAGAAGCTCTGTAGCTGCCAGGGATCATTTCAGGAATCAGAAAGCATTGTGACCATTTCATTTTATTTTTTAAAGAGATTTTATTTATCATTTTTCAGAAAGAGAGGGGAAGGGAGTTAGAAAGAGAATGAGAGAAACATCAATGTGAGAGCGAAACATCAATTGGTTGCCTCTGGTCTGAGGCCTGAACCCAAAACCCAGGCATGCACCCCAAGCAGGAATCCAACTGGTGACCTTTCTCTTTACTGGATGACGCTCCAACCATCTGAGCCACACCAGTCAGGGCCTTTGATACCATTTAAAAGAGAAAGCCATTCAATATGAAGAAATGAACAGTTATAAAATAACTGGAGGCGTAGGATGGGGATCTAAGTTGGGCCTCCCAGAACACTCAGAACTATCCACTCCATCTACCACAGGAAAGTGGAACCTGAGGCCAATATTTCAAGTGATCGGTTCAAGAGCACCTCATTGTGGCCACAACCCAGGCATAAGAAAACCAGCACTGCAATGACTTCAACTTCTTTTTTTTTAACTTTATTTTTTTATTACAGTTTGCATTCAAGACTTTATCGTACTAGTTTCATGTGTATACCACACTGGATAGACATTCATGTAGGTTACAAAGTATTACCTCCAAGAATTCAAATGTCCACCTGGCACCATAGATAGTTATTACAGAATTAATTATGTTCCCATCTATGGCCATACCACCCTGAACGTGCCCGATCTCGTCTGATCTCGGAAGCTAAGCAGGGTCGGGCCTGGTTAGTACTTGGATGGGAGAATTAATTATGTTCCCTATGCTGTACCTTAAACCCCCGTGACTATTTTTAAATAAATCTTTTTTTTAAGATTTTTTTATTTATTTATCTATCTTTAGAGGGGAAGGGTAGGAGAGGGAGAGGGAGAGAAATATCAATGTATGGTTGCCTCTTGTGTGTCCCCCGCTGGGAACTGGCCTGCAACCCAGGCATGTGCCCTGACTGGGAATCGAACCTCGATCCTCTGGTTCACAGGACCACGCTCAATCCACCGAGCTACACCAGCCAGGGCCCCGTGACTATTTTTTAACTGCCAATTAATACTTCTTAATCCCTTCACCTTTTTTTTATCCTATCCCCTAACACCCTCCCCTGGGGTGTCCACTGGTTCATTCTCTGTATCTGTAAGTCTCTTTGTATTTTGTGTAACTTCTTTTTGATACCCACAAGGCCACGGACTGCTCACTAGGAGGCTGAGTCCTGTCATTGCTGCTGCTATGAGTGCCTTTAGTATCCCTGGGTCTGAAGACTAGAACATCACCACAGAAATGAGGATGTCCATGAATTTTAGTAGCAAGGCTGCAAGAAGTTAGCTTCCAACCTATTTTTACATTCCAAGTATTGTGTTTAGCTACATAATTGGTGGGAACTGCTCTAATCCAGAAGCCTATCTGAAATTGTATTTCTATGTTTTCTAATGTTTGAACTACAGAAATTCAAACTAGAAGAAACCTGTGATGAGAACTTGCAAAAGGACTGAAATGTGTAGCTGAGATTTAAAGAGGCAAATGGCACTTTTTCAGGCTTATGCTGTTGGGCTAATTGATATAGATGGTTTAAACGGCACCTTACAATTAACTATGATTCATACAAAAGAACTCCTGGTTTTAAAGCATGCCAACGGTCGCTTTCCATGTTAGGTAAACACTGCAAGAACAAAACAAAGGTGTGATGTTCAAGCAAATTTCATTAGCCAGCTATTTTAAACAAAATATTTTTTCCATACTAAAAAGCATACGTTTTATACCTAGAGTGGAAAGAAATAAATAAGATGAATTAAATATCAATTATGTGCTTTTAAGTTATTTCTTAGTATAGTGAGAAACAAAGTGGATTTTTAAATAACCAAAAAAGATGCAATTACATTTATTATATGGCAGCTATTAAAGTAGAAATATCAAAGTTTAAAACAGGTTTTTATTTGTTTGTTGTTGTTGTTATTGTTGTTGTTTTAATCCACAAGTGTGGGACTAAAATGTATTTTGGATTGGGGGTAGGTAGTGGTTAGAGATTTAACATTTAACCTCCCTTGTTGAAATCATTTGGAATATAGAGACAACTGAGAGAAGTAGGAGTTAAGCAAATAGAGATCAAGTGTGCCTTTATTGTCAAAACAGTTTTTGGTGAACATGATTCAGGTGTGAATTGTTTCTTCTTTCTTTCAAACAGCGCGTGGGATGCCCTCCATCTTGGCCCGAGCCTAGTCTGATTGGTGAAATGTGGGGTTTTCTAGAAAAGAAAACAGAGTGTGTTATGTGATTTCAGGTGTGTGTGTGGAGGGCGGGGAATGTGGTTCCTGATAAGGGGATAAGTAGATGATGGCTGGATGAGTTGAGGTTCCACTCATTCAGAGAATGCTGGCGTCAGGCCTGAGTGAGGTACTTCAGCTGTGACCTCTCTGTCCCCAGGGGAAGCCTGATCTCCTCAGATTCTTGGGTTACCTAGCAGGGCCTGCAGGGGACTTCTGGGATGAGAAACACTTAGACTCCTCGCAGACTTTAGGCTGGTTCGTACACCTATCATTGCAAGCCCCAGTGCTGGTGGTCACCTGTTTTTCCTCTCCCCCTCCCCACTTCCAAACCCCCGCACCTCAGTCAGAGTAACAGTGCAGAGGTGCTGGCAAATGGGCTCTGGCTCGAAACCTATTCAGGGGAACAACTACCTGAGGCCCTGAATCACATTGACGAAATGGGTTTGCTAGTTTTTCCTGTCTCATAAATTTAGACCTTAAGACAGTGATCCAAATGGAAACAGTGTGTGAAGCTAATTGGTACAGCAGAAGAAAGGGGAACCGAACACATCAGGAACTCAGAGAGCTCTTACCAATCAATCAGAAGGCAATGGAGAAATAAACTGAAGGTAAGTTTAACTGAGTCGCTAAATTAAGTGGCATATGTATGAGTTATAGATTTTGTGTATAAATGTATTTTAATTAACTACAGAGGAAAAGAAGGCTATGGTGTGTAGGAGACAATTAGCCAGTAGGATGAGACAGTATATGAGTAAGTTTCAAGTTTTATAGTTTAAACCAGGAAATCTGATATTTCAAAAATGGGAAAAATATCGTAATACTGGATTACAATGGAGACAACTTAATGACTGTTTAATACGATAAATGTTTTCTGTACCTTCTTCCCATCATTAAAACGACAGTATTATTTTTAATTCTCATGATCATTCAGCAGGGAAAGAGTTTTTTGATCCCCATTTTTCAGGTAAGGAAACAACACCAGAAATTATACATGAATTGGGAGATAATATAAAGTGGCAGTTAAGATTTTGCATATACAATCAAACTGGCTGCGTTATATATTAATTTTGTCACATTAGAAAAAATAGTTCACTTCTTTAGACTGCAGTTTCCTTATTGTACAACAGGGGGCGATAATCACAGTATCTTTCACTTTGTTAAGAGGATTAAAAGCTGTAACACTTCTCACAGTGGCAAGTTAGTAACCCCTCAACATTTTTTAAATTATTACCATCATCATCATCATCATCATCATCATCATATTCATTAGAGTTCATGCAGCTAATGTGTTCACGTATGGACTGAAGCCACAGTTTGTATCTGTACAATCCCTTATGTCCACATTGCTGTTATATTATACAGTGTTACTTCGGTGTATGCTAGATTGTAGCTGATCAAGAAATGTTTCTTGAACTGAATTACATTCAGGGGTCACCGAGAACATCAGTTAATGCGTAATTCCATTGCAGCACCTTTCCCTACATTGCGAATGTAACAGAGGACACCCTCCACATTAGGGTGCCCTGTTCTGATGAGCTCTTTCTGAGTTACACTGTCTGTCACAAAATATACAACCATGTGTATGAGGGCCAAGAGGGCAGAGGAATGATGTCTGGATTCACAGCAAATCTATGGACCATTTTCTTCATGAACTCCATATTACTTTCTGTGGAGAAGTGTCTATGAGGAAACTTAGTTCTAGCCAATCGTTCATTTTGTGCACTTTTTGGGACTTTTTCTTAAATATGAAGCTTTGTTAAGCATGCCTGTCTTTTATCCCTAAGTTTTGCCCTGAGGCACGTTTAAATTGCAGCTGTCACATTTACTTCCTTAAATGCTGCAGCTCCATTAATATGTCTAGCAGTCTCATTGCCATACTGCCACAGGCACAAAGGATTTTGATGAAAAATGCCAAAGAAATGCCTTTTGTTTAGACAGTGGCCCTTAGACACTGTCACTCTGTGACTTCAACCATATGTTCTGCCTCCAGCGATTGGTCCTTTCTTCAAGACCCTGATATCTTAGTCACTCAAGGTCAGTAGCCCTGTTTATTGAATTAAACCATAGGTTTATATTTGGTCAAGTTATTGATTACTGTGACTATTTTACAATAATGTCTAGTGAAATTCTTTTTTATTATTCCTGTTTTAATCCACAGTGTTTTTTGAACACACACTATGTAGAATTACTGAGTTAGACATAGAAAAAAGGCATAGGTTAAATTGAGACCCTGTTCCTGGCCCAACAAAATCACAGCATAGCAGGGGAGGCTGGGACATATGATCTGACACCTAATTTTGCTTCGTAAATAGCAGGTACAGAATTTTCTCAACAAGCATTTAATTGGTTCTAGCTTTACTGTGAGAAAGATGTTTAATGTAAGAAAAATACTGTCAATGCCAAGAGGTATAAAAAATGTTACAAAGGATAACACTAGAAAGACAAGTTGACACCAAGTTATAAAGGGCTCTTCTAAAGAGATTGCTACAGGAAAAGAGAGTTGCCAATTTTCTTCTAGAAAATTCAAGAAGATAAAAGCAGGTTTACTTTTTTTCTTTTTTAAATTCAACAGCAGCAACATTTATCTGTCTCTTCATGCATTTGCCATTCCATTAATATTGGATGAGCACCTACTAGGTGATGGGAATATAATGGTGGATATAATAGACTTGACTTTGCACTTGTGGAATCTATACTCTAGTGGAAGACAAGAAAAAAAGATGAAATAGAACAATTTTATCTCATTTGCAAGTTGAATATCATTTTTGACTCCCTTGTTAGTCTACTCATGAAAAATTTAGGAGTAACGTTTTAATTTTGAGGCCTTGAAATATTATGGGAGCATTTCTTAGTGAAATTTTTCCTGATAGAGACAGAGAGTTAAGCCTTGGGAGAATCTGAAGGTTATCATAAGAAAGTTTTAGTTCTGGTTGTAGTGCCTGCTAATTGGTGTCAGATGGGACTGGAAAATCCTGATAGGTTAGAATCCTCTGGGCAACTATGTGACGGTTCTCTCTTTACTTCTGGCTTTTAAGTTGTGGGTATTAAAGACCTTCAAAATAAAATTTCAGCCCACCCAGGGCCTGGGTTAATGTACAGCAAATCCATACTGTATTTGGACTTTCATACACCATTTGTATGCTTCATATGTATTTTGAAAAATGGTTTCTCAACCATGCTAGCATGTTCTACGTAAGTACTTGTTTTCTAATTCTGGGCTCAGTCTCGTTTTCTGCTAAGATGGGGGCTATACCACAAACTTCAGCCACATCTCTGTGACACTGACCACCAGCCAGGTCCTTGCCAGTTAAACTATAGGATTTAATTTTCCTCTAAATAACCAATTTGCATGTGGGTCTACTTCAACCTGGAAGAATTCCTTTAAACTGAAACAATTCCAGCCACCTGTGAGCCCTCAACTTCACGGAGTCTTTCTCCCCGTGTCCCCATTCCATAGATTAGACCCTTTGGATATGAGTTCTACCCCTGGTTATGTACTCTACTTCTCTGGATAATGTAATGTGAACTCCTGACCATGTCCTTGAGGATATGCTATTCCTGCTTAGTGATCCTTGCACCAGTTTCCCCTTGATTGCAAATTGAATATTGTGGAGGAATCCAAACACCGACAAAGCTTAAGATTTGTATTTATAAAACCAGTAGTTCAGGCAATTTGTGGATTTTATATCAACCTTTGAACCTTCTGAAAAATCTGGGGGAAATGATTAACACTTACTGAGCACCATGAGTGCATCATTTGCTATGTGATTGACTGCATTACTCTTTTAATTTACCTTCAATTTTTTTTGAAAGGCAGATAAGTATAAAACAGTAAAATCATCATGGGTGTTTGAAGCAACTTCTGAAGGTCATCTATTGCTTTTTACTTTACCTTAAACATTATTGAAACCATTTTACTTTACCTTCAAAGTATTATTGAAACCATTAAAAATGTTTTTTTTAACTACTGCAAAGTCTGATGTTTGAATATCAAATTTAGTAAGCTATTTTAAGTCAGTGAACATGTGATGCTTTGGTCACGATTTCTCTTTGAAATAACTGCACTTGGTTCATTACCAATGGATTTCAATTGACACTGTTTAAAAATTCAATTTTATATAAGAGTATATATAATTCATGGAGATTTAATTTTGAAGCTGTTATTTTCTCTGCTCAAGTCTCAAGGTTAAAGCTGCTGTTCCCAAGCAGTCTGATTCGATGAATACTGCTGTGTGTAGTGTATGGTACGCAGTAGACCAATAAAAACAATCTGATTGATCTATCTCGTTATGAACTTGATGGCTTCCAAAGCACTAGCTATAAAATAAGCTAACTGGAAAATCAAAGCTTTAGTGACCTCAAAGGACTCTTCATCACACAGTGCAGTTTAAATCATGTTACTTTAAATTTAGATATCACATGCACAACACATTTTATATAACAAACCAGAGAAAAGTTGTAAACAGCATTTTATTTTCACCTCTCCTGGCTGGAACACTTGCACTAGCAAATAGCTTTCCAAGTACCAATCTCCTCTAAATGTTTAAACTTTAGTTTTGGCTGGGTTTTCAGACTCCTTGAGCCCTCCTTTCCACCACCTCTACTCGTCTTTAAATGCTTCGTTCTAAAGAGAACCACTTGCCTTTTCTACATAGCCATCTCCCTAGTCAATTTATTTAAATATAAAAGTAATTAATTTAATTCCAAGATTCTAACTTGGCCAAATGAATGACAAACTTTTTTTCTATTTGTTACTGAATATCTCTATAGGGTGGTGGAACAAAGAAAAGAGTTTAGTGTGAAGAGATTGCTGTTTCTAGTTGGTTTCATTTCCCAGGAAATGTAGTTATTATTGCAAGAACAAAAGATAGTTCTTAAGTTCTTAGATACCTGAGTCCATTCGATCCTAATGACGTTTGGTTTTTAATGTATTTCTCCTTTGTAGCTCTCTAACCTCTATCTTCCTCCTTCAATATCGGGTGTCTTGAAGACAGCCTCCAGATAGCTATGATTTGTCTTTGCCTTTATATCAACCAGTGGGTAGATTCCCTATGCTTAGTGACTGTCTAGTTCTCTTTTTCCAAAATATTTCTATTATGTACTCCATTTTTAAGGACCGCCTTCTCTACTGGGAAACCATAAAATTGAGTTATAATGATACAGTAATTGATGGTGCTGGTATTTCTTCAGTAATTTATGAAAGGATATATTATGAATTAATCATTGTACAGGCACAGGGATATAGAAATGAAAGACCAATTTCGTTTTCAAGGAATTCTTAAAGGGGAATATAGGCAAGGAACTGTGATGATACAGAGAAGATTAGTTACTATAACAGAGGAAGACAGGTTGACAAGACACTACTAGACACCCACATCACTGGGAGATCTCCTGGAAGTAGACAAAATAGAGTTTTTAAGGACAAATACGCTCTAACTGGGGGACTAAGGGACAGAGAGCACAGAGGGACTTCATGAAAATGGCATGGAAGATGAGAGCATGATGTTGGCAAGGGGTCTGCAAAATGTTTAATATGCCCTGAGAGTACAGGAGAAATGTCTGAGAAATGAGGGCTGAGAAGTTTTTAAAGGGCAAACCATGTAGAGACTTGTACGCTGTACTAATAAGTTTGAAATTACTCAGTGCAGGCTCTGGAGTCAGATTAAGTTTAAATCCCAGCTCTGTCGCTTACTGGCTATATATTTTGGGCAAGGTGCTCAAGCTGTGTGTGCATCGGTTGTCTCATTTGTAAAGTGGGAGTAATAACAGAACGTTCTTTTATAGTCAGCGAGATACATGAATTAATACATATATAACTCTTAGATCAAGAACCATCCTATAGCAATCATCAATGAATCATCATCATCCATGACATCAATTATTGCTATTGCTATTAATCATTTTGGGAATGGAGATAAATTGAATGGAGACTACTTTATTCAAACATGTCTAAGCGTGAGTCTCTTGATCAAATGTTTTTTTTTAAAGTGCATGCCAGCAGCAGTAGGCAAAATGAATTTTATGTGGCAGAGCTGCAGTTAGAAACAGGATAATCAGTGACACTTGCAGTGAACCAGTAGAGAGATGATCCAAAGAGTGCAAACCAATGGTATTACAGAGCAGAGAGAGGAAAGAGATGAGTAAAAGATTTTAATGAGAACATTTTATGCAATATGGTCATTTATTAAGTGATGCAGACACTGTGTCTGCATCATTATGGATGAAATAAAACATACACACGCACTACCGAGTCCAGTGGAGGATAAAGGACAGTGTGGCTTTTCTCTCAAGGGGAGCAAAAGCCGAGGCCTCTGCCATGACAGGCCTTCATTTTAATTCTCCTCACATTATAAGATGGTCCTCACTCACTATCCCAGGTTCACTACAGGTGGTTACCTTTTACAGACAACAAAGGAGCCAATGCCCCTAATCACATCACAGAAGAAGGATATTAGCAAATGAAAAGGCAAAAGTGGTTGAGCTGGTTACACAAGGTTTAGCATGGATTTTAGGAAGTTACAACAAGTATTTGCAGGGTGAGGGAGTTTTCAGCAAAAAGCAAGACTCAAAGCAGCCTAGGTATATTGCAAATCTGATTACCCACGAGAGAACCCATCTGTGGGGGTGGGTCTTGCGCATCTCCGAGTGGGAGCTGGCCCCACGCCATGCAGAAGGGTCTGCCACAATTAAGTATAGGGCATAACCAACTCTATCTACAAGGTTTCTGACTGGATGGCTGTATCATTCAGTAAATCAAGGAATGTAGGAGGGAGAGCTGGCCTGAAGGATCTGAAGGCGAGGATGATTATTGGAGTCTTTGCTGATGTGTAGTGACAGCCAGACGATGGCTTTGGAACTCACAAGAGATTCTGGAGAGTCATCAGTAAATGTGTTAGATGAAATGATCAGAGTAGGTTATCAAAGGAGTATGTGTGCTGCAGAAAGAGTCCAGTGTCTACCTTGAAACCCTCAGGACACACTAATAATTAAAAGGGCAAGTGGATAATACAATAATAGTGTCAGACACATTTTCTAAGGGACATGAAAAAAGGGAATTACCAGTTTCACCATTAAATGTGATTCAGAAAGCTCCACTGGCTTTGATCAGAACACTTTCTACTGTTTTGGCCTAATACCCCAACTCCGTATGCGATATGGCTTCCACCTTGCTACTCCATGGTCATTCTGCCTCAGCCACACCATTCTTTTTCTTCTTCAAGCACATCAAGTTTCAAGTTTGTTCAGTGCTCAGGGCATTTGAACTTGTTGCTCCTTTAGACGAGAGTGCCTTCTACTAGACTTTCTGACATTTCTCAGCTCAAATAGGACTTTCTCAGAGAGACTTTTCTCTGACCTACCTATTTAAAGTAACCCCTACTTCAGAGTCTCCTTTGTCAGTCATTCTCTGTCAAGCACAATGTTGTGTTAACATCATTTGACACTTCCTGCCACTGTCTCCTGTGTTTGTTTGTTAGTTCTTTGTGATCTGTTTTTCTATACTGGAATGCAACCTTCATGAGAAAAAGGACCTGTTCCATCTTGTTCACCACTGAATCTCCTCCCCCTAAAAAGTATCTGGTGCACACAATAAATTTATTAAGTATTTGATGAACAAATGGATGTATGAAGCAGTGAGAAGGGTAGGTAGCAGGTAGGAAAAAACTGGAAAAATTATATGCCAACAGTGAGAAGGAAAACTAATGGAGTCAAAACACATAAAATAAAGTATTTTTTACTTTATTTAGCAAAAGGGGTCACAGATGACACTAGTAAGAGTAATTTCAGTAGAATATTAGTAGCAGAATCCAAATGCTTGAGGAAGAAAATAAAACAGGTAAATGCAGAAAATAGATTCTATCCTTTCAAGAAGTTAGACTGTATAGAAAGGAAGGAGATAAATATTTAGAAGAATAGTTTCTATAAAGTAAACATAAACTAGCAAACAATCCGAAAACAACTGCTGTAGTGTCAGAGGCACACTGTGAAAGCTATGAGGGCAATGTTTTTGTTTTGTTATTTTCTTTTTATTTTGAAACATTTGAACTTAAAACTTGTGAGAATATTTCAAAGAACTCCATACACTGTATTATTGATCTGTGGCTGGGAATTCACAGAGGCAGAGGGCTGACTGTGGTTGTACTTGGATTTTCAACTGTGTGGAATCAGTACCCTAACCCCCATGTTCTTCAAGGGTCAACTGTATTGTTCAATGAAACTGCATTCAAGTTTCAGCAATGATCCTACGTAGTCTTTCCAGCTAGACAATACAATCCAGGATCTCATGTTATTCACAGTTGTCTTGTGTTCTAGAATTTTTTTATTATGAAACAGTTCCTCAGTTGTTCTTTGCCTTTTATCGTTTTGATATTTCTGAAGATTGCAGAGCAGTCATTTCGTAGAATGCCCCTCAAATTGATTTACCTGATGTTTCTTCAAGACTAGACCCAGGCAATACGCTGACTGAAACATCACAGAAGTGATGCCATGCGTTCCTCTTTGCCTCCTACTGAGTGATGTATGATATTGATTTATACCATTACTGGTAATTTTAACTTTTACCATTTGCTTTTGTAACTGTAAAATCACTTTTTGCCCACTTTTATCTCCTATCTAATCAGTAAATATTTCGTGGGGAGGATCTTTGAAATTATACAAAATTCTGTTTTCCATCCTACTTTCACCCACTATTTTTAACATCCATTGGAATTTACTTCTTAAATTAATCATTACTGTAGTGATTGCCAAATGCTGATTTTTCTGATTTCAATTTTCTTTCCTCATTTGTTACCTATCACTTTTCTGTAAAGAAGAGCCAACTCTTTCTCCCATTTCTTTCTTTCTTTGTATGAATGTAAACTCATGAATTGCTACTTTCATTTTGTTGTAAACATTATGACCATTGTTTATTTTCATGCTTAAATTGTCAAAAGTTTGAGATAGTTTTAAACATAAATATAGAATAGGAGTAATTCTGAATGCTTTGTGTTTTGCGAACACAAAGAGCAGTGATTTTGGATCTTGGCTGCACATCCAAATCACCTGAAGAGCTTTTAAGTGGCCTAATGCCCAGTTCACACCTCCCACTGAGATACTTTGAAAGTGAAACCCAGCAATAAAATTTTTTTAAAGCTTTCCAAGTGATTCCAATCTGAAGCCAAGTTTGAGAGCCAGTGAAGGAGAGAATGGCATATTAGGAGAGGTAAGAGTTAACTGATAAATGAGCAGTCCATACTGCTTTCCACAGTGGCTGAACCAGTCTGTATTCCCATCAACAGTGCACAAGGGCTCGCTTTTCTCCACATCCTGGCCAACACATGTTTTTTTTATTTATTGATGATAACCATTCTAACAGGTGTGATGTGATAGCTCATTATGGTTTTACTTTGCATTTCTCTGGTGATTAGTTACATTGAGCATCTTTTCATTTGTGTATTGCCATCTGTATGGACTCTTTGGAAAAGTGTCTATTCAGGTCTTTTGCCCATTTTTTAATTGTATTCTTTGATTTTTGATGTTGAGTTTACAAGTACTTTATAATTTTGTATATTGACCCCTTCTCAGATGTACTGACAAACATGTTTTCCCATTCAGTGAGTTGTCTTTTCATTTTGTTGATGTTTTCCTTTGCTATGCAAAAACTTTTTAGTCTGATGTAGTCCCATTTGCTTATTTTTTCTTTTGTTTCCCTTGCCCAAGGAGATATATCAGAAAAATATATTGCTGTGAAAAATGTCCATGATTTTACTGCCCATGTTTTCTCCTAGGATTTTATGGTTTTGGGTCTAATATTTAGTTTTTTAATCCATTTTGTTTATTTTTGTGTATAGTATAAGTGGTCTAGTTTCATATTTTTGCTCTTATCTGTCCAATATTTCCAACACCATTTATCATGGAGTTACCTCAAAGAAGTAAAAATGGAACTGCCTTATTACCTGGTGATTCCACTTCTGGAAACTTATCCAAAGAAGCCTAAACCATTAATTCAAAAGAATATATGCACCCCTAGTTCATTACAGCATTATTATTACAATAGCGAAGATTTGGAAGCTGCCTGAGTAACCACCAGTAGATGAGTGGATAAAAAGCTGTAGTATATTTCCACAAAGAAATACTACTTGGCCATAAAGAAGGAAATTTTACCAGTTGTGACAGCATGGATGGCTCTGGGGAGCCTTATGCTAAGCAAAATAAACCAGTGAGAGAAAGACAAGTATTTGTGATTTCACTCATATGTGGAATCAAAATGAACAAACGAACAAAAAAAATCTAATAAGCAAAATAGAAAAACTCATAAATAGAGAGCAGGCTGATAGCTTTGGAAGCAGGAGTGCGGGCTTTAGTCAGAAGGGTAGAGGGATTGAGGGAAAAAAAGAAAACACTCATGGGCACAGACAACAGTGTGGTGATTGCCTGGGAGGGGTGGGAGGAGGTAAGGATAGTATGGAAAGATAAACAGTGATGAAAAAGGATGATTTGGGGTGGGTGGTGTACATGTAATACAATGTACAAATGTGCTGTAGAATTGTATACCTGAAACCCGTATCATTTTGGTTAACCAGTGTCACCCCAATAAATTCAATGAAAATGAAAAAAAGAAAAAAATTGCTTGAATATCAGGGAAAATTTTGTTCATTAGACAGGAGGAGAAATTTGCTCTGGAAAAGAATCTATGATGACATAAATTTAAGTGAAGTTTCCAGTCTGTTCTCATTAAGAGGGATTAGGAAACTGAGAGGCTTCCCACTTTGCAATTTCTGTTTTCCTGTGAGGAAGCAGGTGAAGTTGTATGTTAAGATTTAGGGTATATGGTAGTGGAAACTGGTGAGACTTGAAGTAACTCTTGTGAGAAATTAGAATATAATATGATTGTACAGTGGTGTGATCCTCTAGAGATATTGGACTTAAACACCGAATTACTAACACTTTTTCCTTGAATTCACATTTAATCTAATAGATGCAAAAGAACATGAGGTCCAGAAATCAAAGGCTAGGTCGAATTAGAGGGCCTAGAATTCAGAGAGAAGTGAGTATAGGAAAGGGCAAATTGTGAAAATATGAGCAGTGTGAAAGACATGAACATCTTCTAAACATTTTTAACACGAATGGTTGGAATCTCAGGCACAGTTGCAGGAATTGGATTTTGGGCCACAAGAGTTATTTTCAGTAGATTTAAATTGCCTTTCTCTTCATTAGGTTGAAAATGGAAAATAGGTGAGTGTTTTCCTGTTTTGCCTGTGCTGTGCTCTGGGGCCCGCCACATTTAAAACATCACAGGTTTACCTGGTCTTCTGTCTGTACTGCTTAAGATTTCACATCTTTGACACCTGAGGTTTTCTAGCTTTGCCTATTTAGAGTTGCAGCTGGCCCTAATTCTGTTTCTTCAGCTTCTTTACTTCGGTGTTTCTTTGTTTTTGTTTTCATTATGATTATCTGCTACCTAAAACTTTCCTGATAGATAACCTCATGGGTAGTTTTAGAGAAACTACCATACACCTAGCTCTAATTACAATCCAGCTGAACAAAAATGATTCTATTCAGTTTACATTTTTAAATAAGCTTATCATGAGAAGGCTGATTTTTATTTTCTTAGGTAAAAACATAATTCTTTTAGTCAAGCTCTGGGCCACAGTGTGATACTCATAACAGATAAAAGATTTCAATTATTAGTACAAACATCACATGAGAGTTTTTAAACATTTCCTCATTATTTTTTATTATTTCTGGCTCTCTTGTAAAAAGATAACAGTTCTATTGTGGCAAATAGAAAGAACTGTGTTATGATAAAAACAAAATCACTTTTCACTTGCTCTTTAGCTATTTGTAAATGGCGATTGGCAAGTAGAAATAGACAATGAATAATAACATATCCAACTATTTAAATAAAGAAAAACTAATTTATTAAGATAGATATTAGAGGAAACTTCTTAAAATTAGTATCTAAGAATGTGATTAAAAATCACTGTGGCAACGAAGACATATATTACTACTGTAGGCAGTTATAATGCTTCCGTATTACACACAGCCCTGGCTGCTTTGATTGGGGAGGGCAAGGCTGCAAAACAAGCTAACTCAAGAGAATAAGGAATGGAGAAATGTAGAAAGACAGGAACAGCCAAGACAGATGCTGTCCAACTAATCAGGTTGTACGAATAAAGCAGTTGATTGTCTCAAGGCAGAGAGTCCAGACAACATAGTAAGCTTAAGCATGATTGAAGCAGGAAGTCCAATGTGATGACCAAGACACATTAGGGAAGGACTATGGTCAGATAAACAAATCAGACAAATGGTGAGTCATGGAAGCTCTGGCATTTTCCCCACTTTTTTTTTTTGTCAATTCCTGCATCAGCGGACAGGTGGCAATAGCTTTGGAGAAAGAAAGGGCTAGATGCTTACAGAGTTATCAAAGCCCTAGACTTAGTTTTTCCTTAGTGCTTTCAGCACTTATCACTTCCCATTGAAAACCATGATATGGAATCAAAGATCTCAAGCTATTCTCAGGAAACTTGAGATGGTGAGATAATTATAAGAGTAGCTATGCCTCCTGTGTTAATGCTTTCGAGAGTGATAGTGATCTTAGTGTCAAAAAGAGGCAAAATTAATTCAAACTGACAACCATTGGGCTGAATTCAGAATTTTAAAAGAAGAATGCAGAAACCAACAAACCTTTCAAAAGAAATATTTTCTGAATAGGTGTTAAAATTTTTCTACCTGCCAAAAATGGATGCCTGGTACAGCCTACATTTTCATTTGACTAGCATTAATGATTGCTGCTTGGAGTTGGACCTTCGTCAGCAGATTATTGATAAACTGAGGTAGAGTCATGAAGCACGTTAAGTTTTCCTACTACATGGGATTTTGTACTGTGGAAAATAATAAATTCTTGTATGAAGGAATCAAAGACCCACTTACCTCTGATCACAATCATGTTTTTATTTGTGCGTCACTTACCTTGTAAAAATGTATCCGCAAGCACACGACCATCTGACTTCGAAACTAACAAATGCAAAACATGACATTTTCTGGATATGCAATTTTTATAGTACTTTCTCTCTATCAATATTTTCTTTTTCATTAACTAACATTGGATTTAGTTTTAATAGTTATTAATGATTTACATCTTTTTAGATAGCTTTTTCAATTTTAGTACTTGTTTTAAATTAGTCTATCTAAAAAAACCAAGAAATTAATATTCTTATATTATTTGTCATAATTCATGTGTTACTCTCTAGGATTCTGCCTGAAAACCATAGGATTTATTGAGATTTATATATTTTGGAGACTTAGAAATATTTAGACTAACAATACATTATTGTCAAAGAAAGCTTAATTTACTACAATGCATCTTTTAACTGAACAAACTCCATTGACAAATTGAGATTCTAACTATTGATCTTCACATATAAATCTCATAGAGTGAGTTCATATTGTTTTTAATGATGTCATTCTTCTATTCTTCTTTATTCCTTTCTTTGGCAGTTCATCTGTCAAATATTGAACAATATTATCTCAAAATTATATCTGCCATTGATGAAAACCCCCCTCACAGGGTTTTATAATTTTCTTTTCTGGGCATATCTAGAGTGGAATTCAGAAAGTTGAGTGTAAATTACTCTGAGATCATTTTCTGTAATTTGAAAGTAGGTCAATGGATAGTGAAGTCTTCTATTTTAGCAGAGTAGTACAAATAACAAAATCATAAATACCGACAGGGCATTTTCCCCTGCTAGGGATTTCAGTAAAATATAAACAAAGATTTTGGAGACAATATCTTGCTCTGTTGGCATATTTTTCCCCATTATAACTCACCAGTGTAATGAACTTGGGAGAGATGTCTTTATCTTTTAGCCTTTGATCAATAATATCAGCAATGGATAGAGAAAAAAATTACCAGCTAAAATGTATCAGATCCTATAATAATTTAACACTAATATAACGTACTACACATTAGGCAGTAGTCTAAGCATTTGACTAGTGTTAACTCAATTCTCAGTAGAACCCAGTGAAGTATGTGCAGTTATTATCTCCATTTTACAAATGAAGAAACCGAAGAATAGAGAAGTTAAATAATTTTCCCATACTCACAGAGCCCAGGCTATTTTGCATGAGATTCTATCAGTGGGCTACACATTGAGTAGAATTAACTGCTATTAGAAAATGCAACAGGTCATATTTTGTTTTGATGATATGAAAGACTTAATATTAATTGGCATTTAATGATACGTAACTTGGATACAGAGCTTTGAATTGGTGCTTAAATTATTAACTGGTGTGTAATATTCATGCTGAAGTATACACAACTTTCCTCAAGGTCTTTTTTTCTCTCCCTCTCCTCCCTTCAGCCCAACTCTTGCTACAAACTGTACCCCCGATTCCAACTGGAGCAGATAATAGTTGATTTGAACTCAGCATATGGAGAACAAGGCTTTTATATAGTATTCAAAAGTGGTTCCCATAAAGAAAATAATGAACTAACCAGCTTCACAATGATAGGAGACTTATGAATAACGGAAGCAGCATGTACAGCTGCAGCTAATTACAAACTTGGGCTTCACTTTTGTTAACATCAGACTAATGTTTGCATGCAAAGTATTTGTTGTAAATAAATAGCTTTAATAAGTGGGGGAAAAAAGACAGGAAGAACACAATGGCAGGGGTAATTACAGCTATGTTTGCAAAAGCCACAAATGCAGTATATAATTATCTTAATTTGAATAAATAGAGATTATCTCATATTTTTAAGTTCTTCAAATATTCTAATATTTGAGCATTCTAGCATTTGAACAGTTGTTTGATTCTGCCTTAATTTTCTTGATGTTCTACTTATGTAACACATAGGAATACAAAATAATATAGCTTCAATGAATAAAGCCTTATTTATGAAGTAAGATATTTGAAAACACACTTGATCATATATTTATAGCTTTCGGTTTGATATGGTTTACCAGTCCAATTAAGGACTGTGTTGCAAGGCTAGTGACAGGTGATATAGCTCATTTCAAGCAAGACTACTGACAAACCATCATCTCCATTATTTTTCCCTCACAAATAAAGGTACCAACACTTTTTATTCTGCCATGGTGACAGCAGTGTAGAGTTTCTGCAGGACATTAAACCAGTAAGATAATGATAAAAAAAAAAAATCCGCAATACCTGTGGAGTCACAGAAAAAGATTCTATTGTCCTCTGAATTAGCCTCTGTCCTGAGAGGCAAACAAAAATTAATACAGAAGTTAATTATACATTGATCATTACATAATATTACCCATAACATAACTGAACTTGACACTCTGCTAACAGAAGAAAAAGCAAACAAATCCAAAATAAATGGTTAAAAAGCTTATGATTGCCCATGCAAATGTTTATAATAGCTTTATTCGAAATTGCCAAAAATTGGAAGCAACCAACATGTCTCTCAAGAGGTGAATGGATAAAGAAATTTTGGTACATCCTTATAATGGAACATTATTACAAAATGAAAAGAATTGAGCTATATAGCCGCCACAAAACCTAGAGGAGTCTGACATGCATACTGCTAAGTCAAAGAACCCAATCTGAAAAGGCCACAAAGTCTTTTATTCCAACATTTTGGAAAAGGCAAAGCTATAGAGATCAGTGGTTGCCAAGGGATCAGGGAGAGATGGTGGGAATGAATAGGTGAAGCACGAGAGATTTTTAGGGAAGTGGAACTATTTGTATGTTACTACAATGTTGGATATGTATCATTCTATATTTGTCAGAAACCTATAGAATGCTTACCACAGAGTAAACCCTAATGTAAACTATGGATTTTAGTTAATTATCAAATGTGGCTCACTGATTTTAACAAATGTACCACATTAATGCAAGATGTTAATAGAGGAATCTGGGTGTGTAATAGGGATATGGTAAAGAAAAATTTCAGTGCAAAAATAACTTTTGAAACATAGGGTTGCAGCATTCGATTGCACACATTAGTATATGGACAGGCTGTTCTGGATCTAATTAGTTAAATGAAGACAGATTACCTGTGTTGCATGATACTGCTCTTAAAGCTTGAAAGGAAATCTTTTGGGCTACAGTATACCAATTTGCAGGGTTGCCAGGTAAAATTCAGGATGCCCAGTGAGATCCAATTTTAGATAAACATCATATTTTTCTTTTAAATATAAATATGTTCCATAAAATATTTGGGGCATATTTACAATAACATTTTTTATTCCTAATTTCAAATTTATCTGGGTTTATTTTTAGTTGTTAAATCTGGCAACATGACCCCTTGCAGATTTTGTACATTTACAAGCCTTAAATGGGGTACAATTTAACCAATTTAGTCTTACTTTTACACATTCATTTTGGAATTTTCAAAAATAAAAATGAGAATATGTAACTAAACATTAATTTTTGAATGCTTACTTGTATAATTCTGTGTTAACCTGCATTGGTAAATATATGTTCTGTCTTCATAGAAAATATGCAGAAAAAGCATAGGCAGATGGTTATAACAAATATGACTATTTTTAATGTGATGCAAAATTGCATATAAGGAGGCAACCATTGCATATTACTGATATAGACTTTCAAGAAATCTTCAATAAATGCCCAGAGCAAAGGCTATTTAAATAAAAATAGCTGTCAGAAGCTATTGGTGAATATCTTACAAAGAGGAACCAAACGGAGAAGATAAATAGATGCTTTTCTGGCAGGAGCAGCATAAGTAGAGAAATTGAGAGAAATCCACCAGAGATAAGGATTTGGCCACTTTTATTTAGCACTTATAGGCACAATTGGTTAGAGGAAATGCACAATAAAATTCCCAACTTTGATTGAAATGTCAACCTGATGAGGATGAACAAGAAGGATATTTTCAGGTTACTATGAGACTCATTAAAACATGTGGTAAATAAATTCCACATGGCTGGACATTTATTGTCCAGGCTGGACATTTCATTGCAGTGCCTTATGTGAACACAGAACACAGACTTAAACTATATTTTTAGGTTAGTAGTCTTCAGATTCCTCATTCTGAAAGGGTGGTGGTGGGGAGAAGTCATTGCAGCTCCCTGGGGGGAAATCAGACCTCTGTGCTACTATGACCAGAAATGTCCAACAAAATCCTTACCTATATAAGGGAAACTATTATAAAGAAAATTAAAAATACTTTTCTACAGTTGTAGTAATTCATAGTACATGTATGTCTGGATTTTGAAACAAGCAAATGCATCTAAAGGAAGATTTAATAAAGTTGGAATTTGTTCAAGAAATTGGGGATGATCCAAGAATAAGACATTGTTGTCACAAACAACAGGATTTCCTTCTTTTTAAAGGCAAAAATTACATTTCATTTTTTGTCCATTCATCTCAGACATTTAGATTGTTTCCATGTCTTGACTATTATGAATAACACTACAGTGAACATGGGAATTCAGATACCTTTTCAAGATCTTGATTTCAATTTTTTTGGATATATACTATATATACTCTAGAAGTAGAATTGCTGGATCACATAGTAGTACTATTTTTAATTTTTTGAGGAAATTCCATACCGTTTTCCATAGTGGCTGCACCATTTGCATTCCCACCAACAGGGTATACTAATGGTTCCCTTTAGCAAACATCCTTGCCAACACTTATCTTCTGTTTTTTATAATAGCCATCTTAACAGGTGTAAGGTGATATGTCCTTGTCCTTTTGATTTTCATTTCCCTGAAGATTAGCAATGTTGATCACCTTTACAATACGTGTTGGTAATATGTATGTCTTTTTTTGAGAAATGTCTATTAAAGTCCTTAGCCCATTTATATATTGGATTATTTGGGTTTCTGGCTATTGAGTTGTAGGAGTTCCATATATATATATATTTTATGATGAAGTAATTTATTTTTTATTATTTTTAATCAGTATTTTTTTAATTGTTGATATTGTACAGTTTTCTGTCTTTTACCCCGCCCCCAGCCCACTGCCCCAGCCCTCCCCACCTCCCTCCCATTTCCACCCCCCATAGTTTTTGTCCATGAGTCATTTATACTTGTTCCTCTAAACCGTTCCCCTTTTCCCCTGAAATTCCCTCCCCTCCCTCTCTGATCACTGTCAGACTGTTCTCAATTTCAGTGTCTTTGTTTATATTATGCTTGTTTGTTTGTTTTGTTGATTAGGTTCCTGTTAAAGGTGAGATCATATGGTATTTGTCTTTCACTGCCTGGCTTATTTCGCTTAGCATGATGCTCTCCAATTCCATCCATGCTGCCGCAAAGGGTAGGAGCTCCTCCTTTCTTTCTGCTGCATAGAATTCCATTGTGTAAATGTACCACAGTTTTTTGATCCATTCATTAACTGATGGGCACCTAGGTTGCTTCCATCACTTGGCTATTGTAAATTGTGCTGCTACGAACATAGGGGTGCATAGGTTCTTTTGGATTGGTGTTTCAGGATTCTTAGGATATAATCCAAGCAGTGGAATTGCTGGGTCAAAAGGTATGTCCATTTTTAGTTTTCTTAGAAAATTCCATACTGTTTTCCATAGTGGTTGTACCAATCTGCAATCCCACCAACAGTGCACTAGGATCCCCTTTTCTCCACAGCCTCTCCAACACTTGCTGTTTGTTGCTTTGTTTATGAAGGCCATTCTGACTGGTGTCAAGTGGTATCTCACTGTAGTTTTAATCTGCATCTCTCTGATAGCTAGCGATATCGAGCATTTTTTCATGTGTCTCTGGATCCTCTGTATGTCCTCCTTGGAGAAGTGTCTGTTCAAATCCTTTGCCCATTTTTTAATTGGGTTGCTTGTCTTCTTAGAGTAGAGTCTTGTAAGTTCTTTATATATTTTGGAGATTAATCCCTTGTCTGAGGTATCATTGGCAACTATGTTTTCCCATACAGTTGGTTCTCTTTTTATTTTAATACTGTTTTCTTTAGCTGTATTACAAAGCCACTGTAATCTAAACAGCCTGGTACTGGCACAAAAACAGACACATGGACCAGTGGAACAGAACAGAGAGCCCAGAAATAAACCCAAGTCTCTACAGTCAATTAATATTCGACAAAGGGGGAAGCAACATAAAATGGAGCAAAAATAGCCTCTTCAACAAGTGGTGCTGGGAGAACTGGACAGCTACATGCAAAAAAATGAAACTTGAGCCCCAACTTACACCATACACAAAAATAAATTCAAGGTGGATAAAAGATTTACATATAAGCTGTGACACCATTAAAATCCTAGAGGATAACATAGGCAGGAAAATCTCAGATATTTCACACAGCAACATTTTTACTGATATGTCCCTTAAAGCAAGGGACATAAAGGAAAGAATAAAGAAATGGGATCTCATCAGAATATATATATATTTTTTTAATGAACCTTTTATCATTTATATGGTTTGCAAATATTTTATCACATTTCATAGGTTGCCTTTTTATTTTGTTGATTATATCCTTTGCTATGCCAAATATTTTTTTTTTTAGACTGATATCCCATTTGTCTGTTTTTGCTTTTGTTGCTGGTGCTTTTGGTGTTGTAACTAAGAAATCATTGCCAAAGCTAATCTCAAGAAGCTTTTTCCCTATATTTTCTGCCATGAGTTTTATCGTTTCAGATCTTACATTGATGGCTTTACTTTATTTGAGTTGATTTTTTGTATGATATAAGATGAGGGTCCAATCTAACATTTTTGCACGTGGATATCCAGTTTTCTTGCACCATTTTTTGAAGAGACTATCCATGCCTCACCTGTAGTCTTGGTAGCAGTGTTGAAATTCATTTGACCATGTATGTGGAGATTTATTTTTGGGTTCTGTATTCTACTCCATTGGTCTATATGTCTGTTTTTATGCTGGAACCATACTGTTTTAATTACTGTAACTGTGTAACAGATTCTAAAATTAGGAGGCATGAGGTGTTTGTTCTTTTTCAAGATTGTTTTGGCTATTTGTGTTTTGATCATTCAGGGTCTTTTGAGGTTCCATAAAAATTTTAGGATTCTTTTTTACTATTTCTGTGAAAAACAACATTGGTATTTTTAATAGTTTATTTGTATTGTATTTTTTCATTACCATTTATCCCTCTTCTACCCTTGTCCACCTCCACACATCTCCTGTCCCCCACCCTACAATCACCATATTGTGTTTGTGTCCATGAGTTCTTTTTCTTTTTTTGCTTGATCCTGCCACCCACAACCGCCTCCTCCTTAGCTCTCATCCTGCTCTCTATCTATGAGTTATGAGTCTGTCTCTATTTTGCTTGTTCAGTTTGTTCATTAAATTTGAACACATGAGTGAAATTATATGGTATTTGTCTTTCTCTGACTGTCTTATTTCACTTAACGTAAGGTTCTCCAGGTGCATCCATGCTGTTGCAAAGGGTAAAAAACACTTTTTTTTTTACACGGCTGAGTAGTATTCTATTGTGTAAATGTCCTATAGTTGTTTGATCCATTCATCTACTGATGAACACTTGGGCTGCTTCCAGGGCCAGGGCAAAGCCAGAGGAAACTCTGAGGTGCAAATCAATGATCTGACCTGCGCATAGGGGCGGAAGACTAATTGAACCATCTAGTAGCTGGTTCCCTCTGAAGTTACTCTCAGGATAGCTGACAAAAAACACGACTTGAGAATATAAGCACCACTATGTTCATTGCAACATTGTTTACAATAACATGGAGATTTTGATAGAGACTGTATTGAATGTGTAGATCACTTTGGGTAGTATGGACATTTTAATAATATTAAGTCTTTCAGCCATGAATATGGGATCTCTTCCCATTTATTTGTATCTTTTAAAATTTCTTTGATGAATGATTGGTAGTTTTTAGTGTATAGACCTTACTTCATTGGTTACGTTTATCCCTATGTGTTTTATTTTTTATTATATAATTACTGTAAATGAAATTATTTTCTTCATTTCCTTCTCAGGTTTATTTTTGTTAGTATGTAGAAATGAAACTGATTTTTGTACATTGATTTTATAGCAATTTTACTGAATTCATATATCAGTTTTAACAAGTTTTTTTTTTGGTAGAATCTTTAGGGATATCTACAGACAGATAATTTTAATTCTTTCTTTGTATTTGGATGTATTTATATCTTTGTTGACTATGTGAATACAAGTGGCAAGAGGGGACATTCTTGTCTTGTTCCTGATCTTAGAGAAAAATATTTCAGCTTATTATTGGTGAGTATAATAATAATAAAGGCCATATATTATTATTGTTATTATGGTCTTTATAATGTTGAGGTAATTTCCTTCTCATTTGTTAAGTGTTTTTATCATGAGTATTTAGTTTTTTTTCAGTCATTTTTTCTGCATCTATTGAGATGATCATATGATTTTTATCTACCATTTTGTTAGTGTGGTGCTTGCATTGCTTGATTTTCATGCATCGAATCACCTTGCATCAAAGGGATACATCTTACTCCATCATTGTGTATGATCTTTTATCATGAGGTTAAATTTGATTTGCTAACATTTTATTGAGGATTTTGTATCCGGATTCACCAAGAATAGTATCCTCTAGTTTCCATTTCTTGTAGTGTTCATGTCTGGCTTTGGTATCAGGGTCTCTTAAATTAATATGGAAATGTTCCCTCCTCTTCAAATTTTTGGAAGAGTTTAGGTAGGACTGGTGTTGATTCTTTCTTTAAAAGTTTGGCAGAATTTACCCATGAAGGCCTATGGTACTGAAATTTGAAGTGGGAGGAGGTTTCGTTTACTGATTCAATCTATTTACTAGTTACAGGTCTGTTCAAATTTTCTATTTCTTTATGATTTAGTGTTGGTAGGTTGTATATTTCTTGAAAATTAATGATTTCTTCCATGTTATGCAATATGTTCCGGTCGTTCATGATGGTCTTATAAATTTTTAAAATTTGTGTGACAGTAATTGTAATGTCTCCTATTTAATTGCTGATTTCAGTTAGAATCTTCCTGTTTTTTTTCCTTAGCCAAGCTAAAGCTTTGTCAATTTTGTTAATCTATTTAGTTTGCTATTTTTCTGTTTTTCTATCTCTATTTGACTTATTTCTTAACACTATTCATGCTGAAAGAATACATTGATTATTATTAAACACAATAAAATCCAGAAAAGGTATGTTAATCATGGATGTTTATCAAATCCCAGAAACCTAACATTAAAGATTGAAGTGTAGTAACTCACTTGGAAAGAGACAAGGACAGACGAATGGCTTTATCTGTAACCTCATAACACTTTCATCAAATTCGCCCACCCAAACTGCATTCACAGCTCTAGATAGCCTGGGAAACTGATATATTAATTTTCTGTCATCTCTCACAGCTAGGGGAATGTCATATAGTCTGATTCTAGCTGATGAGGTTTGTGTGGAAGCCTGCCTGATGGGAATGAGGGGAGTATACAGAAGTCCATATTTAAAAATTACCAGGCTTAAGGCCATGCCTAAATGATCAGTTTGACTGTGTTTACATGTAAAATGAATTGGCCAAACCGTGAGGATAGCAAGTTGGCTGTATTTTTGACAGCAGAATTTTTAAAGAAATTCCAGGCCTGGCCAGATACAACCCCTGATAGTTCAGCCCCTAATATAAACTTTGCATCTCCAAGTTACACAGATGGAACACAGGATGGATATCTCCACCCACTTTGCCTAAGGCAATGCCTTGGAGGATAGTGAAAAAGGAAGATTTTGCATAGAGCACACATGAAAGCTTCCAGTATGGCTGATCAGGAAAGTTACTCTGTTGTAGGGCAGGCAGTCTCACTAGTCCAATCCAACAGTTCTGATATATGACATATGTTGATTTTGGTATGTGGTACAGATTGAATGCTGCTGTATGTTTTCAAGTGCTCCCTTTTTCCAAATGGGATTTTTAAATTGTAGTTACTTGCTTCTCAACCATTGTATGTTGTGGATGCTATCAGCAGATAAGTTACCTTTCATACATAAAATTTGGTTCCAGTGACTGGATGAACTTTGGGGCTTTTTAGAATAGTGGGTAAGCATGTTCTGTGCAATGAGGAAAAGAATTTATATGAATTTTGAGTAGGCAGGATATAAATAGTTGATCAGTCTTCTTTGATGTCAGGATTGGGTGAACAAGTTCTGGTTTGGGGTGAAGTAGATACATCCTGAGTGTAGCTTCTGTGAAAACTTGCTTGATGTAAAAGAATAGAATTAATTGTCAGGGTCCCATTTACCCTTTAACTCTTCTGTCTTCTTTCTTCCTATAATTAAGGTATGATGTCTGGATATATCGTAGTTCTACCGTGAATTTTTGGTAATTAGCACAATAACAGCATCATGATCTCTTGACATGGTTACTGAGCCATTGAACCAACTCTTGATTATTGGATAGGTACTATATTATGTGCAGTTGTAAGCATTCCTCAATAAAACATCTAAAGTGGAAAATTTTATTATCTTAACTTTTTTTTAGGAGCTCAAAGCATGAGATAGATTCCCAAGACCTGTGTTAATATTCACTTAATGTTTAATCTGGACAATCATTGAATAGTGACTGAATCCTCTTCTGTCTCTTTTGTTCTTCTTTGTTTTCTTCCTGATTTGTGCATTTCTTTCTTAACCAATATAAACATTTATTTATTTAACAATCACCTATCATCTATTACACTAAAATGGTATTTGTAAAGGCATTTTGCTATACATATACTTTATCATGTCTAGTGCAGATTTGTTGTGAATATATACACTTATAAAACAATGTATTCAGTTACTTTGAACTTTTGTGTTCCAACTTTAGTCATTACTTTTGTTGTTAGAATTTTAAGGCTCCACTCTGTATAGAATTTTAAGCCTCCTTTAATATATGCCTAGCAATTTGTAAATGAATGATAATTTGAATATATGACATATTCTAACTTCAATACTTATTGAATACTACTTATGTACTACATATTATGATAGACACTTTTTGCATGCACACTTTATTTAATCTTTGCAATAATCTGAAGCCTGCACATCTCTTTCATCTATATTAGGAAAGTAAAATTCAGGAAAACTATGAATTAATCAAGATTTTATTTAGTGTTACTGTCAGTGCCAAAAAAAAACAAAACAAAAAAACAGTTGTCCCTGCTCCATGATCTCATAGTTTAAAAGGGAAGTTCATAGACAACTTGGGAGGTACTGTAGAATCCCAGGGGAGAAGGACATGATTATTCCGGGGACATTGGGGAAAGACTTTTCATAAAAATGATACTGGAAGTAAATAGTAAAGATTACGTTACAGCTTTTCCAGGTAGAGGAAGAACAGGCATACTCCACACTGTCAGAGGCTGTGTCCAACCTGTGGCCTGCGGACCGCAAGCGGCCCAGGATGGCTATGACTGTGGCCCAACACAAAATCATAAATTTACTTAAACCACTTTTTTTTTTTTTTTTGCTCATGAGTTTTTGTTAGTGTTGGTGTATTTAATGGGTGGCCCAAGACAGTTCTTCTTCCCGTGGCGCCCAGAGATGCCAAAAGCCTGGACAGCCCAAGAGGCCCAGTCCAATAGACCCTGCATACTCAGGAGATTGTCGGTGTTTCTGTGTAATTACAGCACCAGCTCCATGGAGCCAGAATGGTGGCAGCATGGTGACAGGGGCCCACAGGCCAAGTGGAATGGCATTTTGAATTCCATCCTAAAAGATTTCTATTTTACTGTGTAAAAAATATGGAACAATTGAAGTTTTTTTAAAATGAGGGATGGAAGGGAACATAATGAAATGGCATTTTAGAGAAATTAGTCTGGTAATGGAATAAATATTGACTAGAATAAGGAAGAAATTTGAAGACTAAATAAGCAGAAAGAGATTTAGAGGTACAGTCAATAGGACATGTGATTGAATATTTGAGGAAAATGAGGAATCCAAGATGACCTGAGGAATTCAGGAAGAAAAGCACATTTAGAATAAGGTTGACAGAAAATGGAACATCTCAATAGCTACCACACAGATAGAAATAGGTTCCAGATTGTATATACAGTTAATTCTTCGTTAGATATAAATTTAATTATTCATAATGCAATTTAATGTATTTCTTCTTCAAGATTCAGAAAACCAATGTGGAAGATGACTGTTCACATAGAAGAAAAAGTTTCTCATAGGTTTTTATGGTACATCTCATGCAAGAACTATCTAGGCATTTGTGGATAAATTTGTATAATCCATATCATGATGTGCTTTGAAAATTATGGGGAATAATACATGACCAGATGGAACAAGTAGACATCTGATTAGCTCTTGTTCACACACATACAAATTTTTTACTGTTTTTCATGATTTCTATCAATTTAGATATTCAAGCATATATTTTTATTCCACTGGTTTTACTACAACTAAAAAAATATTTTCCCTGAGCACTACTAGGTTTTAATTTTTTAAATTAATATAGTCAATTACTCTATGCTTACTTTTGTATTTCAACTTTAATCATAAATTTATCTTTGTTGTTAGAGCTTTGGAAGGATCCTATATATATAGCACCTCTCTTTTTTACATGAGTTCTGGCCCCATTGAAAAATAAGACATGTGCTTGTGATATCAGAAACAAAGCATTACTTCATTACACATGAAGGCAAGTTTAGAGAATGCAACACAGTATCAAAATTGGCTAGCCACCACCTCTCCAGCTGACACCTTGCAACAGTGTTCGAAGGGTAAGGTGTCTGTCTACAGAAGAGAAACTTCTAGCCAGGTTGCTGTGTGATCACTAGTAATGTGGCAAAAAAAAAAAAAAAAAAAAAGAAAAAGAAAAAGAAGAAAAGACTGAATCTTTGCATGTTAGATTAGTTCTATCCACTGGAGAACCATGGACTAATTGCTATATGCCAATTGACTAGGAGATTAGTCATACTTGTAGAATTAAGAGGAGCAGGATTATTTTAGGAAATTACTGCTCATGGAATGAAAAAGGAGGAGAGGCAGGAGCATTCCCTCTTTGTGTTTGTCTGGAGGTACTTAGTATTATTTTAAATAATCTTGGCACATATATGTGGGCATTCAACTGAAAGCAGTGGCTCAGTAACCTGCTGGATCAGTAGGGTTTCCTGAGGAAAAATTATAGATATTCTAATCCAGGCTTAATAAATCAGAATTTTAAGTGATACTCGGAGGATCAATAGTTTCAAACACTCCTCAGAAGCTTTAGATAACTGTTTCAGTTGAAGTCATACATGAAGAGTGAAAGATCTTGGCCTCTGGTTATCATTGCAATCATTTGCTCTGCGTATAATTATCATCATCACCATTATTCTATAATTCATGTTCTGCCTTTTGATAAATGTACTGGAGTTTTCTCTCTTAGACATTTCTTAAAAGTAGATAGAGGAGGCCTAAATCCAAAGAAACACTTTGAAATGTAAATATTTGTAAGGATATCACTGAATGTTCCTAGTAAGGTTTCAAGTAGAAATGGGGTTACTTTGGTAGAAAGAAAAATAGAAAGTACAAAAATTTAGCACTCCTAAAATTTAAGTTGCTTGACCAGGTTTCCATACTATCTCATCAATAAATTATGGATCAATTATTGAATAAGAATTTAAGCTAAAAACAATTACACATGAATTTTCCTATTTGTTATACTAAATTATATTTCAAGGTAAGTAACATGTTGTATGAATGATTATTGATATATTTTAAGTTACTATTGTGTTTAATTTTTGAAATTTTGAACTTAAAGATTGAAATATGAATATATCATTAAAGTAATGCATTTTAAACATAATTATTAAGAATGCCATTTGAAATAGCATTAAAGATTCACGCACCATTCTTTAATTTCTTTTTGTTTAATAAAATGATATAAGTTGACAAAAAAAATCTGTGTTTTCTTAAAAAGATATAATTTATGGTATATTTTTTGTGTCCACACTGTATCTTAAAATGTCTATGTTATGGAAAGCAAAGTTTTACTTACAAGATAATGCAAATATAAGAAAGGTTCACTTTAAGTATTTACTGAAGTAATCAGAAGAAAAAAATCTAAAACTTATCAGTCTGAATGCCATATGCTAGGAAAAAATATGCAATCACATAATTGAAATGGAATTTGAATAGTTGATATGCTTAAGTTCAGGGCAAGTATTTTTTTCTTAAATTTATTTTAGAATCAAACTATTTATTAGAAAGCTAATTCTTCTTTAGTAAAAATATTTAATGCAACTAATCTATTGAATATTAATAAATTTATAATATGTAGTAAAAATTTAGTAATGACAGCTTTATCCTCACACTTGCAGTAAGCCCATAGGATAAAATGACTTGTACATCTGAACTAAATATATATTATCTTTCCTAAAGCTAGTAGGTTATAGGAGAAGGTGCTGGTATGAGTGAAAGGGAAAATAGAGGGAAACCAATACCAAACCTTCAGAGGGGGGCAGGGGACTGGATGAAGGAAGGTGGAGGGATTAGCTGAAGAATTTATATGTATAAACCATAGACATACACAACAGTGTGGTGATGGTCAGAGGGATGTAGGTGGGTAAAGGGGGGTAAATCGGGACATCTGTAATAGTGTCAACAATAAAAACAAAGTTAAAAAAAGAAATTAAAGTATAAGAAGACTTTAATATATATAATTATTGAAATAAATATATAAATTTTTAAAAGCCAACAAACTCAGCATTTATGTGTAATTTAAAATTCCTTTTGCTTCTATACATAGGGTTGAAACTCAGTGAAATTGCATTTTGGTCATTTTTATTGGTTTTTGAATGCACTAGGATTTTAAGAAAGGGTGCATCATAGAATTATGGCAATAAAGACTTGTCTTAATGAACTTCATTATAACCTCTCTAAGCACAGCTTCAGCCTGGGCTGCTGTAATTCAGTGGATTGAGTGTGGGCCTGTGAACCAAAGGGTTGCCAGTTCTATTCCCAGTCAGGGCACATGCCTAGATTTCGGGCCAGGTCCCCAGTGGGGGTGCATGAGAGGCAACCACACATTGCTGTTTCTCTCCCTCTCTTTCTCCTTCCCTTCCACTCTCTCTAGAAATAAATAAATAAATTCTTAAAAAAATAAATAAATGCTGCTTCATTTTGGCATTAGCAAGACAAACACTTCATTACATATAGTGATTTATTCAGAGCATCTGGGGCAAAGTCTTGGTATATATTGGGAACTAAATAAAGGTTATTTGTATTATTTTTATTCTGTTAAAAAGAATGAATAGCAATAAACAGTATTAGTACATTATTAAGTATCGGCGATAACAAAGTTAACAAACCTTCATATTGGAGATGAGCAGGTTTTAAAATAGCTACTTTCAAGCATGGTGAATGGTTTGATCTCTACCTAAAGCTAACTTTTTGTAGACTTAGCACATATGATAAACTGAGATGGGAGGTGTGTGATTAGTAAATGTTTATATATTTAACAAAAAAAATTTGGAAGCCTTGTATCCTGTTTTATGTATGCTACCTGCCTTGTCTTACAAGATGAGTTAAAGACAGCCAGTGAGATTGCATTCATGAAATTCATTTTTGATATAACTGCTTGTAATTCACAGGAATTAGCTCTTTATAATAAGGTCAATAGGATATATTCAGTAGGAAATTCATAAAACAGAATATGGACAGTCACTTATCTTTTTTATTTGCAAATTCAGGAGTGAGTAGAGATTCCACAAAGTGGAGGAACATTCTCTTTTTGTGGCCATGGTGCCTGTGATGTAAAAAGGTCCACTTGGCTACTGGGCCAGTGAATTCTTACTGTTTTTGATTTAGTTTCTCCAAAGTCAATTGCTAGATGATGAAGTTAAAAGACGCCTGATGATTTATTCATTTTCCAATTGCTGGGTAGGGTTTTGCATGAGGGTGTTTCTGGAATGGGGATAGGGGTGGAAATAAGGCAGGTGGCTGGGTCTATTCTCATTGGGAAAATGATAGCTCTGGGCAAATTCAGTAATAACATTTGTAAGAGAGGTGCCCTTATCTATGCAATGCTTTGAGCAGAATGTCCTAAGTTTAGATTACTTGTGATAAAACAAACCAACAATCTATTGATTTAGAGACATAGCTCTTAAACAATTCTCCGGGGTGTAAGAACAACATTTCATGGCTTAAATGTTCTCATGCTCTCTGCTATATGAGGGGAACACAAGTATCTCTCTTAGAGGACTTTTCTATTATTATTGGCTGGGAAGTGCACTCTGGTGCCACGAGAAGGGATGTGGGAGCCACAGAAGAAATGCCAGATTTCTCCTTACATTACCCAGACCTGTAGAATGATTGTGTTCTTTAAATTATTCATAAATCTTGATACTGGGCAAGTTCTCTGATCTGTAGGAGACTGATTTGACAAGCCGATATTTTGTGTTAGCTTAACTGCTACAAGCAAAATGATTAGGAGCAACTCTTGGAGTATCACCTTCATTGGTGTTTTTACTCACATACTAAGTCTATTAAAATAGCAATAGAGCTTATTTGAAACCAATAAGGGAACACAAGATTCACAGCTAGTGACAGTTGATATTTCTAGACCCACTGTGAGAATATAGAAACAGCCTTGAACATTTATATCCCTTGCTGATTAAAATTTAGTGAGAAGTGTATTATGGATACAGTTGCAGGATGTATGGTCCTTCAAATATAACATTTGTAATTGTTGATGCTGAGTGTGGCAGTACTTCTGAGGAGGAAATAAAACAGTTCAGAGTCTCTTACAGGGAGGGAGGTTTACACCCCACCTCCCAGAAAATGCCAGTTTCTCCTCTCAAAAATCTTCTCCATTTTCTTCTTTTTCCTTGCCTTCAAATTCAACAACTATCAAGAGAGCAATTCTTTGAGTAAGATATTCTGAAATGTGCCTGCTCTCTGGCAGCACAAGGTGAGGCGTGTGTCAATAGTGCAGGCAGTGCGCCTCGAGCGGGAATTCATTTATAATGTTTGCCAATCCTTGATTTCAGTCGATCTACACACCACAAGGTCAGCTGGAATTAGATAAGACTGTTTATAAAAGATGGGGTGATGCTACCTTCAAAGATAATCTATAAATTGTTAAGCAATTTTTATTCTAATTTTCAAAGGCATAGACCTCTCAAAGAGTTGGGAAGTAAAATAACAACTCTGGCAGTAGAATTTTCAAAATAATTTAAACAAAATGACTTGAAACAACAAAAGACCTTTTTTTCCCTCTTTTCAAATGTCAGATATTTATACAGCAAATCAAAAGGAATATCTTGGGGAAGGAATAGTGCATTTTATTGCAAAGGCATTTCTGTCGGCCTCAAGAGTCTGCTCAGATGAGGCCAGTGTTAGAAATTCCATAAAAGCAGAGTCCTTTTGATGTTGGTTTCATCTTCTTAATTCATTTAGAGCAAACCTCCTGGAACTGTAGCAAGTAACAGCATAAATAACTTCATAAATAGATCTTGAAATTGTCTACAGCCAGCCAAATATGTACTATAAGTGGTTTCCTCAGAAATATACTTGCTTGGGAAAAAAACAGGCATTTAAATTTGTCGTTGTTGTTCTGAGAAAAGTAATACTGGATTCATAATTGAATATTCTTTTCCAAACATTTAATAGTTCTCTAGCTATTTATGAACTCTATTTAATATCAGAATAAGACAAATTTGGTTTAAATCACAGTTTGACAGTTTGACATAGAATAAATTACTTCATGTTTCTAAGACTAATTTTTTTCTTCTGAAAATATAAGCAATGAAATACTACCTCATAGGTTTGTTTTGGTATTATGAGATAAATTAATGAAAATAATATATCAAATACCTTAGCACACAATAAGAACTCAGGAAATATTACCAATTATTATTTCTGTGAATAATACTGTTATAATTTTAATAATCCAGTGCTAATAATCTATTGATTGTCTCAGTTATCAGTATAATACAACATGAGTGTTTATAAATATAGTAATATACAGCTTACAGAACAAAAACAATTCTCTAAAATAAAAACCTTTTTTCCTGCTCTGGGCTAAAGTGTTGTGACCTGATATAGGTACAAACCATACCTAAAGGATTTCTTAAGTAGAGAATTTACTTCAGAAGCCAAGTTATTTCTTGTTTTAATTAAATATTGGTTTGGCCAAAACATTTCCCCCCCTCAAGATGTCTCTAGTAGTGGTCAGTTGGCTTTAACTTCATTTGAAGCAATTTTGTTAGATTGTATTGTGACAGCTGCATATCAGCCTGCATTGAAAAAAAAAAAATTATCAAAATTGGTGAATTTTTGTGTAGCCATTTCAATATTGAGAATGAAATAAAATATGCAACATTTTCAGCATATTATGCATTATTTCAAGAAAGGTAAAAATGCAACTGAAACACAAGAAAAATGATTTGTGCAGTGTGTGGAGAAGGTACTGTGACTGACTGAATGTGTCAAAAATGGTTTCCAAAGTTTTGTGCTGGAGGTTTCTCACTGGACGGGTACACCAGTTGATGTTGATAATGATTACATCAAGACTATAATTGAGAACAATCAACATTGTACCACATGGGAGATAGCTGACATACTCAAAATTTTCAAATCAATAAAGTTATTGGTGAAAATGAAAAATATGTCTTTTATGTAAAAAAAAAAATGGACTTTTATCCTGTATCACTTGTCAGTTACATATTGGGGATACATAAATAACAAAACATGGGAAAAATTTGCTGAGAAGAAGAAAAACATAAAGACCATATTATTATACATACATACTGTATATTATGTATGTATGCAATGCATATGTACAATGTATAAAATACAGAGGTCTAGAATTAATTTGCTAGTCATCAGTGTGTTCAGAAATGGTGTATTCAGGAATGGGATGATGTCATGGATGTTCAATTTATATTCTCTGATGTATCCATTTGTGGTCCAGTCTTAATTTGTATACATCCTGCCCATATCAGAACCTTTTATTCAGATTCCAAAGAGTTTTGTTTGCAGCCACAAAAAAAGGCTGCATAATTGGATAGCTCCGACTCTTGGGAATTATGTTCTTTTAGTGGTGGGAATGTTTTTGGATCAGAAAACTTCATTTTATGATTATAGTTATCTTGATTATGGTTTTAAAGTTATGTTTATTGAGAAGGGATTATTCATTCTTAGAGTCTGAGTCAAAACTAAATTTTGCCTCTGTGACCTACTTAAGAGACCAACGGTTCCAGTTTGCCCACTATTGAGGAAGTTCCTGTGATGTAGGACTTTTAGTTTTAAAACTGAGGAAATTTGGGGCAAACTGGGATGATTTTATCACTCCAAAATTTCTATGATACTTTTTGTGTAAGTCATTAAACATACTTCTGGATATGACAGAATGTATATAAATGTTGTACGGTATATGATAAGCACTTTTCTGCTTATCAAATAAAAACTTAAAATGATCCTATGAAGTGACTGTTAGTATATTTTACATGAAGGAAAATTAAAGCTTTAAGAGGTTCAAGTCTGGGTTCTGTCTGGGTTCTTTCTATATATTATGCCACATGCTGTATATATAACATATCCAATATATCATAGGTAAGATCTATATAACCATGCATTATTATATTGTTAACATTTTCTTGTGCTATAAGAAATATTTAGAATTTGGGTTTGTTGGGGGTTTTTTTTTTTTTTTTGAATGGCTAGTAAAATTTGAAAAACTGCCTGCCATGATAGCTATCCCTCCTCTCATAAGGGCTGTTTGCCTACAAAGAAGAACCCCATTGGCCCTCATTTTTTTCCAGGAAATTACCAACCACATATAACCTTCTACCCCAACATTGAGTAATTCTTCCTTTATAAAAATATCTCCAAACTGCTTGATTGTCTATTGCAACCAACCAGAGACCAACGATGCACTAGAAGACCAATCAGCAAGTCCCCCCACTACCAACAATAAAAAAATCCTCCTTCATAGAATGCTTGTCCAGACTCAGTTTTACTGTTCTTACTCCATAACATGTACTCTTTCCTAACACCTACTGTCTTTTGCTGAAATGAAGGTGATGGCTGAAAGATCACCCTATTATAAATATATGAATGAACCATCTTTGTTATTTTTGTCTTGAACTTATTTTTGTCTTTAAGAAATAAAAGTGCAAACAAGACTGTGTGAACCTTTGACACAGTTTCTAGTGTCTACACGTTTTCAGATTGTCTAGTTTCCTAACCTGGACAAATGAATTACATTAAGAGAAACAGACAGATAAATTAACAACCCTCCTACAGTTCCCATCTATTTTCTCTCCAAGGTTCTCTGGTCTCTGACTAGTTTTACACTTTAGCTGATCATTCTTTACTCCCCATACATTCTCTACAACCTACTTGGTTGTTTTGGGTGCACCAGTCTCCTAATGGGAATAGTAATGGTGTTGTGGAGGAAGTGGTAAAGGAGCACTAGGGTTCTCTCAGTACTGGTATCTACACCAGGTATTCTCTCTAGAGTATTCTCTCTAGAACTGTGCAGTTTTGAGATTGTTGTGGACTCCAGGGAGCAGATAGAATTACCTGTGCTCGATTGGTAAATTTGCATAATCTGCATGTAGCTCTGAACAAATCATATTAGTAATGATTAGCCATTTATTTACCTCCTTGTGCAAAAATAAGTGAAATGAAACAAACTAAAACAAAAAGCAAAATTTGATATGCAGCAAAACATATGGAAATATGTATATATCCTCCTTCCTTTCCTTAAGTCTGCTAGTGGAATGATGTATTTTGAAGTTTGGCTACTGCCTTTTCATAAAGTCATAATTTTAGAGTCTTAAAGGCTCTTTTGCCTAAGGACCTCAGTTAACAGATTAGAAAATGATGGCATAGAGATGTTAAGCTATTTATATAGGTTATAGAACTAGTAATTGGAATAGTAGAGCTGGAAACTATATGTCTTAGCCTAGTTTCCCAGAAATAAATGTAGAGAATATGAGGGTATTATGTGAGGGTAGCTTATTTGCCAGGGAGGAGGAGTGATGATCGAGGAGCAAAAAATTGAAGGATGGGAAAAGATGCAACATGTTGTTATCCAGTTGGCCTCTGCTACAGATGACTGTTCTTGAGCCTGTCAGGATCCTTAGAGGCAAATGGAGCCAGTATTTACCTGTTGGTGTTTATATCCTAGTGGTCAAGTGTGCCTTCAAGAATTTAACTCCCTCATATTTCTGTCATGCATATCACAAGTGCCAAATATTCTCCTATTGATATCTCATACCAGTGAGTCAGAGAGATTCCTGAGAACAATGTAAAAAGTAGGAGGCTCAGGCGAAGTTGTAATATACAGTTGATTTACTTGTCAGAAGCTGGTTAAAACCTCTGCATAACTAGTGACTAGAAACCACAGTTTAAAGTAAGAGGTAAGGCTGAGAAGATTTCAGTGAGTGTACAAGAAGTGTCTGATCATCATCATGGGTGATTTAATATAGGTATAAATTTATATTAGTAATCTACTTGTCAATCAAAACTGGCTTCTAGTGTATCGTACTGCATCTACTGAGTTCCTTAGAATAATTTTCATTTCTCATGTCAACAATTCAGCCCTTTTTAGTAATTTGCAGTAGAAATTGTAATCATTTTCATAGGTCATTAGCTCATGAAATCATAGAATGTTTTGCCATTTTTATTGTGTATTTTTTCCAGGATTTCAAAATCTATGTCAATTTGGCTATATAAACTTTTAACTATCCAGTGAAATACTTTATTTATTGATTTAGCTTACTCTGCATTTATTTTGCCAATCATCCCAGACATTTAACATTTCTTTGTTTCTCACTGACTTCTGCATATGCTTTTCTTTTGCACAGAGTACAGTCCTCTTATGAATCAGAAGATGAAGGCTTTTTACCTGTGCCAATTACAAATGTTTTATCTGTCTGGAGATTTAAATTGTTTAATTCAGACAAAGAAAATTCTCTGATCAAATTCTATATGCAAAGTCAACCAAAACGTTATGTTCTATTAGAAATGCAGGTGTTTGACACTATTTAATGGAACACAGTGGTGTTCCCACAATGTCTTGACAACCTGAAGTGTGCCTCCTGAATAGACTTGTGAAAGTTTAATTGGATAGGAGACTACCCCACAAGGGACCACTAGCACTTTAATAGCTAGCTGCAGACCCCTAGCGAGGTTGAATAATTACAATCAAGGAACTATAGCCGTTTCCATGACTGCACTTATACTTCTGCAGAAAGGCCTATTTTCCTCTACATGACAGTTCACTTTGTATTAATTATAGATTACATGCTTCAGCCCTCTATCATTATGCGAGCATATTCTCATAAAGGATGGTACATTAACCATGAAATACTGTGTTCATTGCATGTATGACTGTTCAACTCCCTGCACTGGGTGTGTGTATGTGGAAGAAAGGGAAAAAGAGGTCACTTTATAAATGTTAATGGCACCAGATGTGCAAATAACAAATCAAAAGTCAGCAAAGGAGAGGCTGGAACACTCTCAAACTAAAATGGAGCTATCATTGTGCACTTTACCCTCTATTTCCATTTTCCAATACATATTAGTTCAGAACGCAGCGGATTTGAAATATAGTTAACATTATATAATTGAATTATTCCAATTCATTGGAAGTTAAGAATTATCAGTAAAGCCACTCCTAATGGTCACTCTTCAAACCTCTCTGATTAGTGAGCACAGATCTTGGTCTGGGGAAAGAATTCATAGGTGATCATCTACTGTGTGCCCATCACTGAGGTAGAGGCTAAACCCTCATAACTCATTATGAACAACCCTCTTTAAAAATTATTATACTCACTGTACAGTAATGGGAAACACATCTGAGTTAACTGTATTCTGTGCCAGAGGGTAGGGAGAACTGGATTCATTTTCCAGACCATCACATGCCAACATCTATACACATTTGATGACACTTCTGCACGGGTAAAAGGGAAGTCGATTTCTGCATTGACTAAAGGAAGTAGGACAATACTGACAATTTTTTTCTTAAACTAATAAAATAAGCGCTATGCATGATAAGATTGTGTCATGATTTCCAAAACTGGATCTCAGTAGATCAATTGGGTTTTAATACAAATGGGTCTTAGGTACTTCAAATACATCTTAACTATCTCAGTGGAAAATATCTATTAACATTTCCTCAAGTTCTTCAAGACAGTTTACCCTAACACTTCTTCCTCTAATACTATATCACAGTGAGGGCTAGGCATGTTGTTAGGTATTCTATCAAATTTTCTATATCTGTCTCTATCTTTCATATTTCTCATTATTTCCCAGAGAGGTATCAAAATAAGATATGGTAGCTTTTGAGCAAAATATAGTTTGATGGGTCAACTATTATAATTTATTTTTTAAAGTATATTTTATTGATTATGCTATTATAGTTTTCCCAATTTTCCCCTTTGCTCCCCTTCACCTAGTACCCCCTTCCCTCTAGTAATCCCTCTACTTAATTCATTCCCATGGGTCATTTATATAAGTTCTTTGGCTTTTCCATTTCTTATATTATTATTAACACCCCTGCTGTCTATTTGGTACCTACCAATTATGCTGCTTAATCCCTGCACTTTTCCCCATGCTCTTTCTTTCCCCTTCCCAGTCCCTTCTTGCTTGCAAAGTTTCTTTTGATAAATCAGCTGATAGTCTTATGGGAAATCCTTTGTAGGTAACTGTCTCTTTTTCTATTTCTGTTTTTAAGATTCTTCCTTTATCTTTAAACTTTGGCATTTTAATTATGCTATGTCTTGGTGTGGTCCTCTTTGGGTCTGAATTGATTGGGACTCTCTGTGCTTTCTGGACTTTTATGTCTATTTTCTTAGCCAAATTACAAAAGTTTTCTTTTGCTATTTTTGAAAAAATAGCAAAAGAAAAGTTTTTTTTTTTAAATAAGTTTTCAATCTCTTGCTCTTCCTCTTCTTCTTTTGGCATCCCTATGATTCGGATGTTGGCATGTTTGGAGATGTTCCAGAGTCTTCTTATTCTCTCCTCATTTTTTGGAATTATTGTTTTTTCATTCTGTACTGGTTGACTGTTTATTTCTTCCTTATATTCCAAATCATTGATTTGAACCCTGGGAAGGGATTTCCTTCCCTTTATTGTTGTTTCCCTGTGGATTTTTATTATTTCACTTAGTGTTGCCTTCATTTCTTTCCTTACAAGTTTGCCATACTCAATGACATCTGTAAGCATCCTTATCACAGCAGTGTTTTGAACGCTGCATCTGATAGGTTGGCTATCTCTGTTTCACTTAGTTCTTTTTCTGGAATTTCGACCTATTCTTTCATTTGGGTCATATTTCTTTGTCTCCTCAATTTAGCAGACTCCCTGTGTGTGTTTCTGTGTATTGTGTAGAGCTGCTTTGACTCCATCTTGGTGCACCTATTTACATTGTAAGGGGCAGCATCTTAGATAATTACCAAGGTGGAGCAACCTACTTCTCTACTTTGTTATACTGTATGTGGAGGAGGGGCCTGAGAGGGAACAAGGCTGCTTGCTCAGCTCTTACCCCATTTCTAGTCACTTCTCCCACTTCCTGAATTTGACTGGCACCCTTCTAGCTTCTCCCCTGGTGCTGAATCCCCTGGTGCAGGGCTGTCAAACTCATTTTCACTGGGGGCCACATCAGCCTTCAAAGAGCCAAATGTAATTTTAGGACTGTATAAATGTAACTACTCTTTAACAGTTAAGCGAGAGCTCAGTGCTGCCTCTGAGTAGAAACAAGGTGCTGGGCTAGAAAAAATAAGGTGGAGGGTTGGGTTTGGACCCTGCAGGACTTGTATTTGCCACCTGTGCCCTAGTGGGTGGGTTTGCATACGTTCTAGAGCCATGTGGGTCCTTTAAACAGACTCTCCTAAGAGACTGGCAGTATCTTCTGCTGCCCCAACACTTTCTGGTTTTTACAGCCAGAAGTTATGAGGCTTTATTTTTCTAGTGCTGGAACCTGGGCTACACAGTCCGGCCTGGGGCTGGGATGGCTTATTCCCCAGGTGTCCCTCCTGGTTTTTATCCACCAAAGGTAAATGGGGAACCATCCATTCCACCAGCTACCACTGCTGCTCCCCCATAATGTCATTTCTCTGGCTTCCCATCTCCACCCCTCCTACCTGTCTGGATGAGTATTTATTCATTAAATCCTTGGTTATTGGACTTTCATAGAATTCAACTTTCTGGAAGTTCTGGTTGTGTTTTGTTTTGAGATTAGTTATGATCCTTCTGATGGTTGTGTGAGTCAACTATTAAAATTTATAACAAGATCTTTTTTTTTTTTTTAGGTAAATACTGCTTTAACTTTTTACTAAGAAAAATTTCAAAAGCAGAAAGGATACTTTAATGTTGATTTTTCCATTTATCAATTTTACCAGTTATAAAATAGTACATTGATTTATTAATATTTGAAAGTATCATTATAAACATAGATTTTTACATATAAATTGACTTCTTTCTAGCCATTATAGCTATGTCTTTAATGGTACTCAAAGTGATCTCTTTTTTAAAAATATATTTTTGTTTAATTCATAAGGGTTACATTGGTTAATAAAATTATATAGGTTTCAACAGTACAATTCTATAACACATCATCTGTATACTCTAAATCTGGTCTGTGAAAACTCGAATTGTGTCAAAAGTCCCTAGGCCATAAAAACAATAATCTTTTATAACTTCTGGTTTATTTAAAAGCAGAGTCCAAATGCATATTATAAATTTTTGCCACAGAGTTGAGTGTTAGCCTTTTCCTCCAAGAAGCCCTGGTTCCTCTTAGTGTGAAGAATGGTATTTAGAGACCACAAGTCTGGAAACATAAATGATCTCTGCTGGTGAATTTATCATTTCTTGACCTTTTGAGTGGACAGCAATAGAAATTTGTGTTTTTTTATAGGAAAATGTATCATGAATTCCTAAAGATATTTTCAATTCAAACTTATATTACAGAGCTTTGCTTAATTTATTTGCTTTTTTCATTGTATTTCTTTTCCCATATTTGAAAACCTTTGCTTCTAATGGCATTAATATCATTCATTATCATAATATAATATCATGACCAGTAACAATGGTATAATTTCTGAAAAAATACAAGGAATTCAAAATTTTTTAACTTTAAATGTCTCACCATCTTACTACAATTTCTCTGTGTAATTTGTCTAACAACTCTCATACACTATTAAGTTCATTTGCATTATTTTTATTTAATTTTAATGTAGTTCATGTATAGACATATGTATTTGTGTATATTTGTTTTTTATATATGAATATAAAATATATAGACATTTGTAAGTACCAAATTTAAATTTACAATGCAAGTTAAAATTATAAAGAAGTCTTATTTTATATACCTATTTTCCTATACCTATACCTATCTATTCTTATCTTCACAAGTAACCTTTTTTAAAAATGTTTTTGCATCTTCACATTTTCTCAAATGGTAGGTTACTTTAGCATACTAAACACATTTTCCTAAAACTTGAAGTTTTTTTACTTACATATACTAAAGCAGCAGTCCCCAACCTTTTTGGCACCAGGGACCAGTTCCATGGAAGACAATTTTTCCATGGACCAGGGTTAGGGGAGATGGTTTCCAGATGATTCAAGAGCATTACATTCAAGCTCACCTCCTGCTGTGTTACCCAGTTTTTAACAGGACTGGACCAGTGGTTCTCAGGCAGGAGGTTGGGGACCCCTGGGCTAAAGGATCTACATAGTAGTAACTAGAGATGTTTTTTATTTCTTTTTGTAGTTACAAAAAAGAAAGAAAGAAAAGACAGGGAGGGAGGGAGAGAGGGAGGAAGGGAGGGAGGAAGGAAGGAAGGAAAGGAGAAAAGGAAAGAAAAAGGAAGGAAACGAAAAGAAAGGAAAAAGAAAAAAAACTCTATTGCTTAGATGTTTCCCAGTATACTCAATTAGTCCCTTATTGATGAATTTTTGGGTTGCTTTTAGTGTTTTCTATAGCAACTAGTTATTCCAGCAAATTTTTAAAAATATTTTATTTCTTTATTTTTAGAGAAAGGGGAAGGGAGGGAGAAAGAGAGGGAGAGAAACAACATGTGGCCGCCTCCCACATGGCTCCCACTGGGGACCTGGCCCACAACCCAGGTACATGCCCTGACTGGGAATTAAACTGGCAACCCTTTGGTTCGAAGCCCATGTTCAATCCACTGAGCTACACCAGCCAGGGCTATTTCAGCAAATCTTAGCTATCAGTTTCTTGACTCATAGTTCATGCAATTGTTTGTAAAGGCAATGTCTCAATGAGGTCATCTCTAGCAGGTTTATTTAGGTGGTGTATTTTACCATGGATTGATGACTGGTTTGTTTTCATATTTATATGGTCAGTATATCTGATGGATGAGTAATATAGAAATAAAAGCCTCAGAATTGGTGGAACATTTTTTCTTTAACATAATCAGATTTGCATAAATGAACACTAAAAGGGCATTTTCTCATTTTTGTTTTCCTAAAGCAGAGGGAATAAATGTTAGGGAGGAAAATTCTTTTTCCTTGATACTGACAATGTTTCCATTTCTTATGAAAGAACAAAAAGGATATTACAACTCAACAGATTCTTCCCTTCTTAACGAAAGTTTAGATAAGGTGTTTCCTGTAATGATGGATAACCAAATCCCAGGGAAGTTCTTTCTTCTTGAGATGAAGTTTTACATTAATAGGTTTGCAAACTGATGCTCTGATAGCCAAATTCAGCCTATAAGCATAGTTTTATTGCCAAATCTCTTTGCCTTTTTTTAGAGACATTTCCTGCATTTGGTCACAGTTCTTACCCTTCCCCCATTGCTTGCATTCCTTTTGCCTCACTTATTCATTGTAAGTGTATGGCCTGAAAAGGTGTTTCATTTTATAAAGCATGCATGAAAGAATTAATGTTTTTGTTTTTGCCATGAAAGTATATACTTAAGAGATTAAAAATTTAGGTTCTACTTTTCAGATCTTGGTCCAACTTATTAAATAGGACTTAATGGTAGAACTTAACGAATAATTGGCATAGTTCTTCATAGAATTAGATCCTGAGGGTGATTATCATTAAGCACGATGTAGGCACAGTTAGAAAATCATCTGATTATTTGGTTATGGGGACAAATTGGAAATTTACTTATTAGTCAAATGTTATTTGTGAAATTTATTTTTATAATAATGGCTGACATATAATAATTTTATGTTAGCTACCTTCCTAAGAGTTTTACCAAAAATATTATTTTGGTAAAATAATATTTTACCAAATATTATTCAATTCTTTAAACAACCCTATGAGGTACTGTTGTATTCTTTATTTTATAGATGAGGAGTATAAAGTATGGAAATCCTAATTAAGTAGGTTGACACAGTTACATATTAATGGAATTTGAACTCAGGCATGCCTGATCCAGAGTGCACACTCCTAGCATATCACTTATGGTGCTGCTTCATTTATTCCACAGTCTCAAGTTGGAACAACTCTGGTCAATTTTCCAAACATGCCAGTTTTTCTCTTTTTATAGCTCTGCTTGTGAAAACATTGCTATAGCAACTGAAGTAAGTGATTGGAGAAACCTCACAGATATGACCCTGTTAACCCTTCCTTTTGTTCGTCGTGCTAACATTCAAACAATAGTTCCACTCAGAACACTTAAGTGTTAGCGAGATGAGAGAAAAAGAATTAGTTACTTCACTTTCAGGAATTTGGTTGCTTTACAAAAGCTTCTTGCAAGATACAGATTTTATTATGGCTCTGCTCAGAATGCTTTCAAGCCTCTTTAATCCCTGGTATGCACCCTTACTTCCCAACATGAGACCTCTATCTGGGAAAGTCTGGCTACTGATTTCCCTTTGGACTCACCTTTCTCACTGTATCTCCTTGCCATCTACCAAACAGTGCGTCCACCTGGAGGCACTTTCCCTCACTCAGCCTTTTACCTCACTTACATACTTATCAATATCTAAAACCATTTTTAATTATTTGTATTGAGGTAAAATTGGTAAATAACATTATTTTAACTTTGGGTATACAACATAATAGTTCAGTCTTTTGTATACACTACAATGTGAGCACCATGATAAGTCTAGTTACCATCAAAACCATTTTTTGAAATTCAGAAAAAGTCTAAACTTTATTCTTCTCAAGCCTGTATTATTTTCCTCTTCAAAAGAGGAGGGCACATATATTTTAAAAATTTAATTATTTTGTATCTTATAAATGTTTTTCTTATATTTTTATTTAACTACTCTATACATGAATATTTCATCTCTGCAAATAGATTGTAGGCATCTTCAGATGATTAGATATTTTTATGCTTATTTTTCTCTTCTCCTTACACCATGACTAGTGTAGTTACTGTAATGAAGATGTGTTTACTAAAACATTAATTTTAATTGCAAGAAAAATTGCTTTCTGTGAGTTGAATTAATTTCATGTCCATGCCACATGTGGAGTTGATATAAAATCATGGCCACAAATAGGTGAAGATTTGCTTTTCTAAAGGTGTATGTGTGCACAAGGAGTTATGTGGTTATTATTTTTATATACTACATATAATTCCTTGTTATACATATATAATATACATAAAGACACACTCCTTTAGAAAGGGTATATTTACATGTATCATACAATGTCTGTATTTGTGCACATGCACACAGACTCATATTCAAAGATTAGTACAGCAGAATAACGAACTATGCCAGAACAAAGTCCTGGTAACTGGGGAAAAAAAAAAAAGAAAGAAAGAAAGAGAGGTTTTATAACCCCTTGTGTTGGCTATCTGAAAGAATAGTCTCTTTCCACTCACAGCTGCATTGATAATTAAATTGAATGGGTTCAATTTTAGCTGAACATTAATGGTATAATTGCATTGCTGTAAGTAATTAAAACTGTAGCCTACTTATCCTGACAGATGGTTTGGTTGAAAGTTTCAACTGCAAACATACAATTTCTGTAAGTGGATTCTAGAGAATAGAATCATTCACTCATATTTTGATTACCTGGGAAATAATTCCATAGAATTTTATGCCAGTGAACTCTGCTATAGGAGGTAGTGGATAAACCTTCTCAGCCAATAAGACTGTGCAGATAATCATTTCTTTGCATAAATCAATCTTACCTATTTTGATGACTTCATTTATTATGATGGCTCAAGAATTACTTTAGCATAATACTAAACTTGAATTTCAAAACTTAGTCTAAGGGAAATGTTTTTAGTAAAAGGAATAAGCATTTTATTTCACATTATAAACACCCCTTTGACTCAAGTATTATTCCAAACTTCTTTATAAATATGGTATATGAATTAAAGGAAAATTAGGCCTGCATTGTATTAATGAAATATCCCAGTCTCTATGGAATTTATTCATCATTGCACATGGTAGCAAATTTGCAACGTTATGAAAGATGTTGTTCTACTCCATCATATTGTTATTTTACAAAAACCCTAGATTATTTTTGAGGAGATTTATCATCAATGAGAACAAATGCTTATATTAAAGTGTAGGACACTTTATAATTACTTTATTCGGTTCATTGTTAGGGACTCGAAGTAATAGGACCAGTGGAAACTTATCTCCCTTCCCTTCCCTTCCCTCTTTCCACTCTCCTATCTCTCTATGTTTTTCTTCCTCCCTTCCCTCTTTCCTCCCTTTTCTCTTCCATTTTTTTGATTTACTCTAATGTACTGCATCAGTATAAATGCTGAGAAACAGATCACATCTTTCCCTAGAGGTTTCCAGATGTGTCATAGAATTTGAAGTGTATGAGAGTGGTTCTCAAACAGAGAAGCCCATAGCAGGCATGTGGTCAAGCTAAGCACAAAGGCTACAAGATTCTCCTCAAGGCCATTTCACATTTTTATCTAATGAAATTGTCTCTATACCTGGACACAGTTTTTAAAAATTTAGTAAAATTTTCTTCTTGTTGTTGGTTAGATATCTTTAAATGTCTATTAGAAAAAAATTGAATAACTGCGGATTTTTAGTCATCACCAGCAACATCAAGTTCAAAATGACCTATCAAAAATGGGGTGATATTTAAAAATACATATTTCTATCTTAGTAATCTTACTGTGTCTGAGTCCTTTAGACTCAGGTAGACTACTTAAGGTAGTCCTGAACTACCTTAATTTCTATATAGAAAAACCTGTGACATTTTATTCTATTTGGCCAGAATTATAGGGATGGATGAAATTTTTAAGTGTGTGTGGGGGGTTCCGCCTGCAGAGTCCCCCCCGCCACCACCACCATGGATGAGAATAAGTCTACAAAGACATGATCTGCTTGGGGAGGAAAGGTGGCGGATCTCTCAAAGGAGAAAGGCCAAGAGCCTCTTCCTCACTGGGCTTTTATTGGGTCATTTTGCATAGGGATACAGGCTCATTAGTCATTGTCAGGCTGTAAGGGTCAAACAATAGCTGAGGGTCCATCACCCTCTTTTGCTATAGCCCCCCAAGTCCTTCCTTGGGGCCTCCACATGATCGTGGCCTGGCTTAGGTCATTCCCTCCTTGGGGAATCTTACCCATCATTGGCTACCGATTGAGCACTGGGGGCCAGTCATGGATGAAGTAAAAGGGGTGGAAGTGGTGCCCTTGCCAAGGAGATAAGCCTTGTCTCCTTAGTGGCTTATGGTCAGAAGGTCACTTACTCACCCTTAGCCATGGGGGTGGGTTACAGCTCCTGAAACCAGCAGGGCAGTTCCTAGCATTTAAGGTCTATTTTCATGTGATTGTCATCTGAAACATTTGGAAATAAAAGTCTAGATAATATCACCAAGACCTTTGGAAAACCTAGTTCATTCTTCCCAAAGTATTTCAAAAATCAGTTTTGGAATACCTACAGTAGTGCTAAGAATACCTAATATAACTTACTTGAATTAGGCACAAAATAACTAAATTTAAGTTTTTTTTGTTTTATTTGACAAATTGTGTAATAATCCCATGTAACTGGGTAATAACGCTTCAGGAGTGATTTGAGTAATGGGGAATCATTCACATCTAATATTCTGTTGAGGGTACAAAATATGTGTCAATTGTCATTGCTAGGGTAAAGCATCTCAGTTAAGTCCTTTAGCTTCTGAAAGATCTCCAATCAGCTATTTATTATGGCAATTCTACATGGACTGTTAAAATAGTCTCTGACAGGCACACGTAATACGCATGTATATGTTCTTTTTCTGGAAACACCGATCTGTTGACTGCCTATCAGGATTTGTAGTCTTCTTTCATGAGCAGTTCCACTGTTTTCACTGTATACACTTAAATATTAGCCCCTCTAATGTTTTACTCCCAAATATGAAGGTGAAAAATATCAGCATGTTAGTGTTTGCTCACTGTTGTAAGTAATCATGCTATATTTAACATTAGGACAAAATGGAAAGTTTTCTTTGACTCCTTTATTCATGACTGGAATTGGATATACAACAGTGACTACTCTACTTTTCTCCAAATATAATTTGTAACAAATGTAAATCAATTTAACGGAATATTATTCAGTATCGTGATTACTTACCATCCATCATAAAAATGTCATTTTTTGAGTACCTACTAAGTGAAAACCACTGGTATCTTACTGAATAAAGTGAAGGTCAAGGTTTGGACTATTGCTTTTAGAAGAATTATATACTTCATTTGAAACCACCTCATCAAAATTCTATCCCCATATGAAGTTCACATATTTATACATGACATTTGATAATTTGTGCTTTAAAAATATGTCATTTGAAATTTATGGTGTACCCACAGGATATGATGTACTGTGAGAGGGCAATATTTTCTTATTATTCCCCACATTTACTGGTCCATTTAAGTAATAGTTACTGAATACCCACTGTATGCCAGGAATATATCCATATGCCAGGAATATATCCGTATGCCAAGAATCAAATGGGAACAAGCCAGGCAAGGTTACTGTGATGATAAAACTTATCTTCCAGTGAAGAATATAGGTAGCAAATATAAGCAAATATGTGCTTAAGATAGAAAATAATGAAGTAGGAGTTCTGTGAGCCATCTGAATAGTAATAAAAATGTTCTTTCACAGAGTTTGGTAAGATGAGTGACATACATAAACATGTATTAGTACTAAAGTCTGTGGCCAACTACATATAAGAAGTGTGGAAAAGTTGCTTGATCTGACAAGGCAAAGTATACTGTATCTCTGACTTAATTAGAAAGTGCCTAATGGTAGACATATATAGGGTGGGGCAAAAGTAGGTTTACAGTTGTGAGTATGGGAAACAACAGTTTATTCTTATATTATTTATTAATTATTTTATTAACTGTAAACCCACTTTTGCCCCATCCTGTATTTTACCCAAATACTAAACTAATGATTAGGAATAGGTGGATATTGGGGAAGATAATTTGATAGAGATGGAAAAACTGAATAGGGAGTTCGAAATTGTTTTCAGGGAGAATATTGATTTGTGTCACAAAGGAAAAGAGAAAAACAAAACCCAGTCTTGTTTGAAGAACAAATGGATCAAGAAAATGTTGGGACATGTAAGGACATTCATTTTCAGTGCACAATTTTTCTCCGATGACATGAAAACCTAATCTTTCTTTTTCAGAAATGACTAGATGGATAATCCTGTGATTCTTTCCCTAAAAGAACACTCCTCTAGGTGACAGAAATAAACATCTCTAAAGAAATTTTAATGTCTATAATACATTATTTGAAAGTTGAGAACAAATGAACATAAATTAACTTACATATAATAAACCTATTTATAATGAAAGTTGCCCTAGATATCTTGTTACAGAAAAATTTTTGCATGCTAATCAATAAATTATTTAAAATTGTTTAAATGTGAGCATAATAATCAGAAATGGGATGGAGGACTATTTTAACTGGGCAGGTACACTACAAGGGGTCTCTGCAAGGAAATCACCATAGGTACTGGATACAGAAAGACAATTCTCTTTTACTCGCAAGTTTGTTGTTCAAATTGAAATGACAGCAGTAGGGTCAGATAGGCATGTATTTGATATACAAGTTCATAGGTGACCATGGGGGATCCCAAACTAAAAAAAAAAAAAAAAAAAAAAAAACAAAAAAAAAAAAAACAGGATAAGGAAGCCCTCTCTATGAGGAAAGTCTGTCTGTAATAAAGGTAGTAGGGTTCCAAATACACATCAGTGGTCAGAGAGATTTTCATCCCTTAGAGAGAAACTGGCAAGACAATCTCAGGGGCTTTGTTCAATATTTAGCCCTCTAGAACAGGGGTCCAGGTGTAAAACCTGGACTACAAGTACAAAAACTATTAACAAAACTAGATTACATGTTATGGTGAGTGCCCAAAATGGCAATGGTCTTTAAATACCAAATAAAGTTGCCAATTGAACTGAAGTAGGTAGCAAATTATTGAGATTTGGATTAGGTCAACCTTTGACTCTACTTTTAAGAATGTGTAGTTAAAGCATCTTAAATACATGTCTGTACTTTTAGGTAAGGATTGATCCTAAGATGTCATCATAGCATATTCATTCCACATATTCTATTCAGTAACTTTAATCTGCTATGCAATATTTTTGATGATAAAGATGCACATATTTAATAATTTGATCTCTGTAGAGTATCAGCCAATACATAATAAAAAAAAAGTTTATTGTTTTGTGTAAAACCCATTTTTGTTTGTATGTCCTAGTTATTACTTGTCTTAGCTTAGGATGGTATAACATTACTATAGACTGGATGAGTAAACAATAGACATTTATTTCTCATAGTTCTGGAAGCTGAGAAATCCAAGATGAAGGTGTTTTTAGATTCAGTTCTTGGTGAGGATCCTCTTCCTTGCTTGTAGATGTCTGCCTTCTTGATGTATCCTCACATGGTGTAGAGAGAAAGCTCTGGTGGTGTTTTTTTTTTTTTTTTTTTTTGTCGTCGACTTATAAGAGCACTAATCTCTTCATGGGGATTCCACCCTTATGACACCATCTAAACCTGATTATCTCCCAAAGGCCCCATGTTGTATTACTATCACATTGCAGGATAAGGCTTCAATATATAAATTTGGAAAGGATGCAAACATCAAGTCTATATTACTAGAAACCCACCTGGTAGACAAAGACATTATATATCATGAAAATTCAGTACAAAAGGACCAACTCAATGTACAGATAGAAAAAACTACTCCATTTACTAAGTCTCACCATATTTTATTTTAAATGCAAGAGTTTGCTTGCTTTATTTATCAGCTCTACATTTTGAGGGAAATGATTTCTACATGTAATGTAACATGACACAGTACCTAATATGTTGCTTGGAACCCAGTTGGAGCTCTATAAAATGCCTGAATAAATATAGCTTTTATATTCTTTGATTTCCTAGCAAATATACATCTATGAACATAAGAGATTCTGGCTAATCTCATAGCATTTTTATAGTTTCAAATACATAGGAAGAAAATCAAAGGAAGTATTTCCTACAAGAAGTTCCTCAAAGGAATAATACAGGGTGGGGCAAAAGTAGGTTTACAGTTGTGAGGACACAATACAGGGTTTATTTTTGTATTATTTTTTTATTATTTATTGTATTATTTATTTGTATTACAACTGTAAACCTACTTTTGCCCCACCCTGTATTCTCTGTCCTGGAAATGTTAATAATCTCTGAGACAGGATTGGCTCATGATTTTGTGCAGGGAAAAAAATGAATACTGGGATTCTTTTCCTGCCGATAAGAGTTTGTAGAGTAAAAGTCAATGCTGTCACTGTTTTGAATTCTCTGATCCAATACACAACGTGCATGTGTTTTTTTTTAAAAAGTAATTCACATTAGGTTTAGGATGAAAACAATTATAGTCTTAAAAATATGTTACAGGGATACACTGGAAGGTGAGATTATGTAGTAAAAGGTCAAAGAAGTGAGTTCCTCTCTCCTGATTCTGAAAAAATGGAAAAATGCTTTAAACGTACCCTTTAATTGTCCTGAAGGTACCCGAGTGTCCAGGTTTGCCTGGGACAGAATGGGGAAGTGTGTTTTGTAAACAGCCATGGCTGGATCAATTGCCTGTTGTTGCAGTGAGTCTTCATAACAAACACCAACAAAGTCTTAGTGGCTGGGAAATCCATGATTACAGTGCTTATGATAAAGTTTGTGAATGGCTTATTTTGTTGGAGCATGTGAAGGGACATTTGACCAAAAGTGATAAGGTTAGGTAAGAGTTGTTTTGGTGTGGGTGTTTGGCAAAACTAATAGAACAAATTTAATATCAACTATAACAGGTACATGATACTAATCAGCATTTGAAATGTCCATGAAAATGAAATAGAATGTGATGTCTGCTCTAGAAAGGATCACTATGTGTTTATACGATAAAGATATTTTATTGCTAATTGTTATAAAGAACATTGCTTTCTTAAATTGCCAAAGTAAAAGTGTTTGAGTTCCAGAAATGTCAATTTTCCTTCTTCTGCTTGTCCTGGACACTGTCATCGTCTCCTTGTCTTTATTACAGTTTATATTGCCATTACCTTTGTCCACATTTTACTAAAGGCGATTTTAAAATCATTTTTATTTACATTATTGAATATAATTGTGAATTAACAATTCTGTGAAGAAGCAGAGCAGGTGAATATTGTTATTTCTATTTTGTATTATCAGAAGCCTAGATAATCTAAAAAGCATATTTTTATTTGGAAAGCTAATATATCTTGATCCTTGATTTTAGCTCAAATCATCTGACTCAATTGTCTTTGTCCTTTATCTTACATTATAATGTCTCAATTCTCTTTCATTCCTAGATGTGAATCATATAAATTTGGAGATAGTAAGCAGTATGGAAAATAGACCAAATTTCTTTTCTGAAATTTGGTTCCAGATACCAAACATAGTATGTAGCACTCATCAAAATAATTGGACTTTTATTATTTTTAGCTGTCAATCTCAAAGCAGCTTAGTTGGAACAAATGTAAGAAAGGAGAGAAAAGGTTTGTGATTTCATCAAATTTAATTCTTTACTGGGCAGGGATTATTGCATTTACCATCCACATTGCATTTTTATTCCCCTCCTGAATTTTTGTCTAATATGTTTTATGATATTACTGTAGAATTGAAATCTAAAGAAATTATCAGAAGACTACTTGTAAAAATCAGTTTTTGAGTGGACTGTGATACATCATCTGAAAACCACATTTTAATTATCCGCTTTTAAATGAAACTGAGTTCCTCATTTTAAGAAGATCTAGAAATACTAGCTAATGTGTTTAATATTCAAAATGCGTACTCCAATTCAATCAGCTGAAAAATGCTAGACATTCAGAAGAATTAACTGCACATACATAATCAACAATATATTATTTCTAATTGAGTTAAATGCCAAAATGAGTTTAGCTTGTTCTGCAATGTTGAAAATATTTGTAATTTATTTTGAAGTGAATTCTTCTTTACAATGGACAAATTTATGAGAAACTAGATTTTTCTTAGCCATATGGGACTTCTATTTGTTTACAGTTATTTAGTTAAGTTTCAATAACTTAAATTGTACTGAACACCAGGTGGTACTGGTACTTGTATACATTAAGTTGATTATTTTACCAATAGTATGCATTTCAATTAAGATTATTTAGTCCTGTTGGACTCATTTGGGCCTCACTTGATTATTATTCTTTTCTTCCTTCCCTGCTGCTGTTGATGCTCCTGCTCTTCCTCCTCTTCCCTTGGCATTGCCCTCTCCTTCCCTGTCTCCCCTCCCTTCACCTGTCTCTTGCTCTCTCTCTCTCTCTCTCTCTCCCACTCCCCTTTTGTTTCAAAATGGAGGCTTTTAAGATATGAAGTGAATGACCATGCATTGTGAGTTGACTAAAGTTTATTACTTTAGTAATGGTTTTTTAACTTTTCTGATTGCAATATTACCCTATAAAACTAGAAAAATTAAATGATTGAATAGGTCTCCCTCTTGAGAAAATATAAATGTCTGTTAATATTTACCTTTTATCATTTGCAATAATTGTCTTTAAAATATTGAGGTGGAGCAAACTCATTTTTAAGCTGTTTACAAAACAGTTATTAGCATTATATTAAGAAAGGTTGATTTGTTCATGTAAAAAATCTTATGAGCTTCTCTAATGCTCAAAGAACAGTGGGAAATATAATAAGGAACTTAAAAATGAATGGTTCCAAATTCATGAAACTTAAATCCATTGTTCCAGGAAGGGTTTCTTCAATATGAAAAAGCAATGCAAACATGGAAAAGGACCAGATGTGCCCAGGGGGATATTGAGATAGATAAAGGGGCTTAATATATGATGTGGCCTAGAGAATAAAATGTACAGCATTTTAAAGTTCACTGGGAATATTTCCTGAATTAATGAGTAATGTTAATCAGAAAAATATGAATGAATTTTGAGATACTAAACTCAATTTTCAAGAAATACCATGAAATTTCTTTCTAAAAAATGTTCAAGGTTTATGGCTAAGAATTATACCTTATATTAAAAATATATTTAATTTAAAATATATTTAAGTAACTCTACATTGGGATATAAGAGAGATGTATAAAATACATTTTTATGACCTTGAACAGTGTTGGTACCATTTCAAAAAACAGAAAATGAAGAAAAATACAAAGTAATTTGCAATTGAGTTCCAGTAAGTATGGTGAAGAAAATTTATCTTTCACTCTTATAAAGTGAGAAGTTTCCTCAGGCTTGAGCTATATATCGAGGTTTGAACACGAGCTTGCTCGCTTATAAAATAGGGCACTGCCCTGGCTGGTATGGCTTGGTGGACTGAGTGCTGGCATGTGAACCAAAGAGTTGCTGGTTCAATTCCAAGTCAGGGCACATGCCTGGGTTGGGGGCCAGGTCCCCAGTCAGGGTTGTGTGAGAGGCAACCACATGTTAATGTTTTTCTCCCTTTATTTCTCCCTCTCTTCTCTTTTCTAAAAAAAAAAAAAAATAGGGCACTTGTGGAATTAAGAAGCTACACACTCATATTCACACATCAAATATAAATTATTATTTAAAATTTTAGGAAGCATAAATACATAAACATAGTATCAGATAAAGTAACACCTAGAGCATTAAACAATACCAAAATATGTCTATTGGATCAAAATGTTAGAGAATCCTATAATTAATATTGGAATTACATAAAGCCATATTTAATAATGAGTTTTGTCTTTAGAGTCTGTCAGTGGTAGTTGAAATCCTTTGATTTTGATGCCCCACTTTCGTGTGTGTGTGTGTGTGTGTGTGTGTGCACGTGTACTTTGGCCCATCTTGTATCCTTCTGTCATTCCTTACATAATCATGGTTTGAGCACTCAACCCATTTTTTTACTGTTCTATTTACAGTGTCTTTAGCTGAGATATTCAAAACTGTATCTTTACCCATGACTTCTCTGCTTTCTTTCAGACTAGTATGACTCAAGTTCTTAATATGTCTTTTGGAGTGTTCTATAAGCACATTTATGTGTTTAGAATGAATGAACTATCAAATTTCCTCCCCAAACCATTTTTCTTTCTATATTCATATCCTCATAGATTAATCCAATGTAGTGGTATTTAGGCTGTTGTCTTTGGATATATTCATGGAACCCATGAAATAGTATGAGCATCTTTTAGTCATAAGACAGGCATTACTCAGATTTTTAAATAAGTCCATGACCCTCAAAATATTAAGAACAATAGGCTTAGGAACACCCAGGACATCTTTAAACATCCCAACATTCGAATTATAGGGGTGCCAGAAGGGGAAGAAGAAGAGCAACAAGTGGAAAACTTATTTGAACAAATAATAAAGGAAAACTTCCCCAATCTGGCAAAAGAAATAGACTTCCAGGAAGTCCAAGAAGCTCAGAGAGTCCCAAAGAAGTTGGACCCAAGGAGGAACACACCAAGGCACATCATAATTATATTAGCCAAGATTCAAATGAAGGAGAGAATTCTAGAAGCAGCAAGGGATAAGGGGACAGTCACCTACAAAGGAGTTCCCATCAGACTGTCAGCTGATTTCTCAAAAGAGACCTTACAGGCAAGAAGGGGCTGGAAAGAAGTATCCCAGGTCATAAAAGTCAAGGACCTACATCCAAGATTGCTCTATCCAGAGAAGCTGTCATTTAGAATGGAAGGGCAGATAAAGTGCTTCTCAGATAAGGTCAAGTTCAAGGAGTTCATCATCATCAAGCCCTTATTATATAAAATGTTAAAGGGACTTATCTAAGAAAAAGAAGATAAAATCTATGACAGTAAAAAAGCAAACTCACAGATTATTAACAACCACACCTAAAACAAAAGCAAACTAAGCAAACAGCTAGAACAGGAACAGAAACACAGAAATGGAGATCATATGGAGGGTTAGCAATGGGGGAGTGGGAGGAGAAGAGTAGGGGAAAAAGAACAGAGAACAAGTAGCATAGATGGTGGGTAGAAAATAGACAGGGGGAGGGCAAGAATAGTGTGGGAAATGTAGAAGCTAAAGAACTTATGACACATGGACATGAACTAAAGGGGGGAATGTGGGCGGGAGGGGGCTTGCAAGGTAGAGGGGAATGATGGGGGAGAAATGGGACAACTGTAATAGCATAATCAGTAAAATATAAAAAATAAAAATATATTAAGAACAGCTGTGTTATAGAAATAAACCAGAAATGTGGAGATATTCTACTCCATATTGCTGAATCCCTATATTCTATCAACTATCAATATATACAGATTAATATTTGAATCCTCTGCTATATTTTTATTATCAGAACCTTAATTGAAACTATCAGTTCTTCTCATTTGAATTATTGCAAGTGTCTTCTGAACAATTTCTCTAATTTCTGCTATTGTGATCTATTTCATGCTACTACTGAAATGCCCTTTCCGAATTTTGTATTTGACTATAGGATTTTCTCACTTGGAATCCATCAATAGCCTCTGTTTAGATTTCTGAGAGAATTTGAAGAATCAGACTCTCTGCAGTGTCTGCATTTCCTCCTTTTGTACACATTGTCAATTTAGAATCATTGCTGTAATGAAATATAGGTACTATTGGAGTATAATTTTTAGGTGAGGTATATTGAGCAAGAAATGAGAGATGAGTTACTCAAATTATTGGCCTCTGCCTACCTCTCTAGCTTTATTTCTTACTGTTCAGATTTATGCATTCTTTCATCCTGTCATTATTGAACTTAGTAAAGTTATTCAAATTGACCATATTTTTTCACTGCCTTTCAATGTATTGTTACCTCTGGGCATGTTCTTCTCAATATTATTTATCTACCTAACTTCTAATAGTGCTTTAAATTCTAGCTATGTTTTACGTCCTTCTCTTGTCCTCAGTATTATTTAGATGCCCACTTCTGTGCTCTAAGAGTATTCTATGCATACTTGTACCCCAGCATTTATTAATATGTTGTGATCATGAATTAATATTTTGTCCTTTAGTAGACTAGAAACTGAATAGAACAGAGATCTTTCTATTTTCAGCAATATTAGCACTCAATACATTTTTGTTGAATGAATTTTTGTTCTATCATTCATTGGGTATATAACCTTGGGTACAAAAATAACCTAAATTCACTCATTGTTGTGTTATCTTTGTCGATGCTATTTTTCTTATCGGTCATATGGGAATAATAATCATGTCTGCTTTAAAAAGCCATTTAAAAACAAATTAGATGATGGCAATCTATTATGAGTTGTGTCACACCATTACTTTCTAATACTGTTTTAGAATTTTCAAGTGACTTTCACTACAAATTAAAGTAGGTTCAAGATAATCATTTGATATTTTCACTTCTGCTTCTTCCCATATTGATATTTGTAAGGTGGATGTAGTTAAATGAGAGATGTCCCTGAAATGAATGCAAAAATAAGCCACAGAGAAACCTCAGTCATCTGATGCATCACAGCAGTGGAAAATGGTAGCTGCTTATCTGACCTGTGATTTTGCTCCTTAAAAACATGTTATTTTCTCCTCTCCTTTAAGCCTTATTTCACTGTCCAGAAAAGTGTAATTAGGAACAAAATATGTTAAAGGGTTATTAAGATTGCAGAAGTGTCTGAAAGAGTAGCGAAAATTATGTTTGAGCATCAACTGGAAAAAAATGTTTACAATGATGCCTTTTTTAACTCTTAAGTTGCATACTTTAAATTCCAACACTTTGGCCTGGTAAAAAAAAGATCCTACAGATTGTTTCAATTACTTCTGAATATTTCAATCTCTTTACATTTTGAAAATCAGCTTCAAGAACAACTGACAGGTTTCTCTAACCTTAAGTACAGAGACATATAGAGAAGACAGATTAAATGAAGGAGTGGGGTGATGTATTGGTTTGGCAAAAAGTTTGTTTGGTTTTTTTCTTTAAGATGTCCCTAGTAGTTACAGGAACAAGTATAAAGGACACATGGACAAAAACTATGGCGGGGGGGTGGGAATGGGAGGGAGGTGGGGAGGGTTGGGGTGGCGGGTTCGGGTGAGAATAAAAGACAGAAAACTGTACAAGATCAACAATGAAAATAAAAATTAAAAAAAAAAAGAAATTAACAAATAAGTCAGTAGGTTGTGGATAGTGAGAACCAGGCTTTTCAGTGTTGAAGAAAAACGTTACAAACAAGGGAAGAGGGAAGACTACATCAAGCCCTGGGATTGGACTGGGATTGGAACTAGCAGTATGAACTCATGAGTTTTAATACATACGCAGATAAAATGAGTGAGAGAGAAACAAGTAAAGAAGTCTAGTAGAAAATTAGAAATGCCATTTTGGTTATTTATTTATTTATAGAGAGAGAGGGAAGAGAGGGAGAGAAACATCAATGTGTGGTTGCCTCTCAATCGCCCCCTACTAGGGACCTGGCCCGCAACCCAGGCATGTGCCCTGACTGGGAATCAAACAGGCAACCCTTTGGTTCATAGGCCAGCACTCAGTCCACTGAGCCACACCAGCCAAGGCTAGAGATGTCATTTTGGAAGCCCAGAAAAGAGACATAAATTTATAAGGCAGTGATGCTGGGAAAAGATTACAATAATGAGTTGAAGGACAAGGGCCAGGACAGATCCCCACTCTCGTACCCTGGCCTGACGTTGGTGAAACTCTCAAAGTCTTGCCCCACCCTTTCTTGTTCTTGGTGGAGAGTATTGGAGGTTCTTACCATAACATTCTGCATGATTTATTTTAAAGATACCAGCCACCCAATTGAAGAGAGGAACATTTGGGACACAGCTGCAGTAGTAGCTTCCGATTTCATTTCTGCAATATGATATCTGCTTGCACTTTGCCTGCCCCGTCTTACACTCATCAATGTCTGTGAATCAAGAGAAAACATTGCTGTGCATCCTCATAGAACTATACCATTTTCCCTTGCCCATGGAATCTCTACCACCCAATGTCATTTATAAAGGTACCCAGAACAACATCTATTCTTACATAAAATGACTCCATATGATAAAGATAATAGTTCCCCTTTGATTATAAACCCAATAAATCCCAATAAAAATATCTACAAGTATTTAATGGAATGAGATGAGTTGCTACCATCATGCAAGAATAGCCAGAAAAACAAGTTGGAACTAGCCTTCCGGACATTGGTGGACATCAGAATGTACTACAGAGGCTCAATAAAACAATGAGATGCTGGTGCATGAAGAGGGAGACCAGTGGAAGAGACTAAAGGTCCAGAAATAGACCCCAAGACACATGGAGCTTTAGAATCTGATAACAGTGACATGTCAAATTACTGAATAACATGTTCTGCTGGAAAACTGTGGAAGGACAGGTGCTCTCCTGTGTTGCTGGTGAGAATGCAAACTGGTACGGCCTCTCTGGAATTAAATTGGGAGTATTTGGAATACCCACTCAAGCTACAAATGGATTTACCTCTTCCCTCAGGCATCTCACTTCTAGGACTGTACTCTACAGACACACTGCCATGAGTATTAGAAACTGCCTAAATGTCAAAAACAACTGAAATGCCCATACTTAGGAGAGGATTGAATAAACTGTGGTTCATCCCAAAGCTATAAGAAAAGAAAATGGGGACAATTTCCATGAACTGATTTGGAGTAATTTCTAGTATATGTTTAAGCTAAAAGGGCAAAGTTCAAAAGGACATCTATGGTGTCCTATCAAAAGTGTCATGGACACAGAAGACAAGGAAAGACCGAGGCTCTGTCCCAGATGAGACAAGACTAAGGGCTAAGACCATTAAAGGCAATGTGGGATTCTGGAACGTCTCTTGGAACAGAAAAAAAGGGGCATTAGGGAAGAACTAGTGAACCTTTGAAGGGGTCTGTAGTTAATATCATTCCCTGGTGCTGATCATTGTACTGTGGCCATGTCTTTGGTTTACCTTAGGGGAACCAAGTGAAGGGAAAAAAGAATTCACACACACACACACACACACACACACACACAAAAAGATGTCCCTAGTAGTGCTTAGTTGTCATTAACTCCATTTGAAACAATTTTGTTAGATTGTATTGGAGAGCTGTCATATCAGTGTGCATTGAAAAAAACCCACCAAAATTGGTGAATTTTTGTGTAGTTATTTTAATATTGAAGATGGAAGAAAATATGCAACATTTTTGACATATTATGCTTTATTATTTCAAGAAAGGTAAAAATGCAACAGAAACACAGAAAAGATTTGTGCAGTATATGGAGAAGGTGCTGTGACTGACTAAACATGTCAAAAGTGGTTTACAAAGTTTTGTGCTAGACATTTCTCACTGGATGATACTCCACAGTTCAGTAGACAAGCTGAAGTTGATAGGGATCAAATCAAGACAGTAACTGAGTACTATCAATGTTTTACCATGGGGGAGAGAGCTGACATACTCAAAATATCCAAATCACTAAAGTTACTGGTAAAAATGAAATGTCTTTTATTCTATGGGGAAAAAAAACATGCAGACTTTTTGGCCAACCCATACAACACGTGCTAAGTATAGGAAGAAGAATTTTGTGAGCTCTGTAAGCATTGGTACTTTGACATAGGTCATGGTAGAAGTACGTACAGCCTGAAAATTGGCAAATGCCACAAGTCAGGCATTTCCCTTCTCTCCCAAGTGCCAGTTTACCAGCACCAGCACTGGCAATTGGGAGAAGGGAAGAAAATATTCTAAAGAGATAAATAACCATGTTTAACTCCTGAAGAATCTGAATTCTAGCAAACTTTGTAATGACTAATAGATACTCTGGGCTCTTCCCACCTAGAGATTTGTTTATAGAGACTAAATGAGCTTCAAAGTGAGGAGTTGTTTGCCCAATAAACTTATCCTAACTCAATTAAAACTAAATTAGTGCTTTTATGCATATGCATGTGCACGAAAAATAAAAGCTATTTTTTGAAAGTTACCTAAGAGGAAAAGAGCAAACAAATTTGAATGATTTATCCATCCTGACTTATGGCACTACTAATTACTCTTTTTGTAATAAACTTCATTTTGTTTTTTTCTTTTTAGAGCAGTTTTATGTTCACAGAAAAATTGAGCAGGCAGTGCAGAGAGTTCTCATTTACTCAGCTGCCGCCACTTGGGGCACAGTCTCTCCCACTGTCAACACACTGCGCCCAACTAGTGCATTTCTCACAGTGGACGAACGTACACATCGTCATCACCAGAACGTCATAGCTTATGTCCGGGTTCACTCGTGGTGGTGTCCTTTCTATGGATTTCGATAGGTGTATAATGGCATATGTGCCCCACTATAACATAAGTCCAGTTTCAGTGCCCCAAATCCTCTGTGCTCTTCTTCTTCATCCCTATCTCCCCTCCTGACCACTAACAACAGATTTTCCTACTCTCTGCATGGTTTCCCTCTTTCATAATGGCATATAATATACGTGTAGCCTTTTTTCACTTAGTATAAATACGCATTTCTGTTTCTTCCATGTCTTTTCATGGGCCAACAGCTAATTTCTTTTTAGTGCTGAGTAATATTTCACTGTCTGGATATGCCAGTTTGTTTATATTCATCTTCTGAAGGACATTTTGGTTGCTTCTGAGTTTTGTTAATTCTAAATAAAGTTGCTGTGAACCTCTGAGTGCAGGTTTTTGTGTGCAAAGAATTTTGTGTGGAAATTTTCAGTTCATTGGGGTAAGTGCAAAGGAATTCAATTCACAGTTTGCATAGTAGCACTATGCTTAGTTTTCTTAAAAAGCAGCCAACTGTCTTGCCGAGCGGCTGTACCATTTTGCATTTCCACCAGCAATGAATGAGAGCTCCTCTCGCTCCACATTCTTACCAGCATTCAGTGTTTTCACTGTTCTGGATTTTGGTATTCTAACAGGAGTGTTGTTATTCTTTTAATTTGCATTACCTTAATGACCTATGATACTAATTATTCTTCATATGTTTATATGCTGTCTGTACACTTTGTTTGGTGAGTTATTTGGACAGACCTGCTTCCTTTTAAATTAGGTTTTTCATTTTCTAATTGTTGAATTTTAAGAGTTCTTTGTACAGTATATTTTGGATAGCAGTAATTTATCAAACATGTCCTTTGCTAATATTTTCTCTGCCTGCAGGCTTTTTTCCCCCTCATTCTCTTAATCCCTTCCCATTCTCTTAATCCTTAATTAATTTTACTGTGCTTTCAGGGGATATATACTTCTTGTTACAAATAAAAATATCCTGAGTATAATTTAAAAACAATATTGAAAAGTATTAGTTTGAACCACACATAATGTGTCATTTCATAGGCCAAAAGATGATACAAAGTCTTGGTGATCATGAATTTGATGCTCTAAGGCACGAGTGGCAAACAAGGCCCGAGGGCAGAATCCGGCCCTCCACCTTGTTTTATCCCGCCTGGCACCTTGTTTCTACCCAGCGGCAGCGCCGAGCTCTCACTTAACTCTTGAGGAGTAGTTACATTTATACTCAGCCCTTTGAAGACAACTGCCAGGCTGACAGGACCCCCGATGAAAATGAGTTTGACAGGCCCGTTCTAAGGTTTAAAGTTTTGGATTTCTTCAGTAAACAGACTAAATTTTAGGTTGGGATTAAAACATTAAAGAAGATAATATTTTAAAGCAGGATTTCCCCTCATCATCACTTTTGATGTTTTTTGACTGGATGATTCTTTTGTGTTCAGGTTTCCCTGTGCTTTAGAGGAAGTTTATCTGTTGTGACAACCCATAATGTTTACAGAAATCGCCAGATGTCTCCTGAGGGGTAAAATCATCCCACATGAAAATCACTGTCCTAAAGATAATCTGTTTTGATAATGACTCATTTTTAGAAACATAATCTTATGTATCACTTACTCACATGGGCATAGCTGAACATTTCTTTGAATTCTTTCAGATCTTAAACACAAGCTCTCAATTCCTAGGGATAAACAAATTAAAACACTTAGCATATCATCATTGTCTTTAAATCAGGAGAAGACTAAAGATGCTGTCATCTTTTGACAGTTTTTTTCTTATAACACACACTTTATTTTTTGAGGTTTATTGAGATATGATTGACAAATAAAGTTGTAATTTTAAAGTATTCAACATGATGATATGTATACATTTTGAAAGGATTCCAACTATCATGTTATTTAACACACCCATGAAAGTATCATCGACCATAGTAACCATGTTATACATTAGAACCTCAAACCTTATTCATCCTCTTACTGAAAGTTTGTACCCTTTTAGCAGCCTCTCCATTTCCTCTTTTGTTATTTCTTGTCTTCTTGATGACAGCCATTGTAACAGAAGTGAATTGATATCTCACTGTGGTTTGGTTTACATTTCCTTGATGATTAATGATGTTGAACATCTTTTCATATAGCTGTTGACTATTTGTATGTCATCTCTGGAAAAGGTGCCCTTTGCCCATTTTTAAACTGTGTTTGTTGTTTTACTATTGACTGGTACAAGTTCCTTGAATATTTTGGATAGTAATCCTTCAGCAATTTGCAGCTTGCAGGTATTTTCTCCCATTTCATAGTTTGTCTTTTCATTATGTTGATGGTTTGCTATGCAGAAGATTTTTAGTTTGTTGTAGTCCCTTGTTTATTTTTGCTTTTGTTTTATTTTAAATCTCATTCAAAAAAGCTTTACCAAGACCAATGTCAAGAAGCTTATTCCCTATGTTTTATTTTAGAAGTTTTGTGGTTTCAGGTAATATAGTTAAGTTTCTAATCCATGTCCAGTTAATGTTTGTGTATGGTGTAAGTTAGAGGTCTAGTTTCATTATTTGGCCAACACCATTTATTGAAGAAACTGTCCTTTCCCCATTGTATATGCTTCCTATTCTGTTTCATTGATCTGCGTTTCTGATTTTATACCATACCAGCTCTTTTGATTACTATAGTTTCAAAATATAGTTTGATATCAGACAGTGTGATGCCTATGGCTTTGCTTTTCTTTCTCAAAATTACTTTGCCTATTTGGGACCTTTTGTTGTTCTACACAAATTTCTTTTTCTACTTCTATGGAAAAAATGCCAAAGAATTTTAATAGGATTGCATTGAATTTTTAGATTGCTTTGGGTACTGTGGACATTTTAATAATATTAATTCTTCCAATGTATGAATATAAAATTCTTTTCATTTAGTTGTATTTAACTTCTTTTATAGATGTTCAGTGTACAGATCTTTTACCTCCTTGGTTAAATTTATTCCTAGGTATATTATTCTATTTTATGTGTTTGCAAATGGGATGGCTTTCTTAATTTCTTTTTTCCCAATAGTTTATTTTCATTGTAGAGAAACAAAACTGATTTTTTTTGTATATCGACTTTGTATCCTGTAAATTTATTAAACTTGTTTATTAGTTTTAAAAGATTCTTGGTAGAACTTTTAGGGTTTTCAATATAAAATAATGTCACCTGCAAACAGAGATAGTTTTAGCTCTTGCTTTCCTATGCAGATGCTATTTATTTATTTATGCCTAATTGCTCTGACGAGAACATCCAGTAGTGTGTTGAAAAAAGTGGTAAGAATGGGCAACTTTGTCTTCTTGCTCCTGATATTCAAGGAAAAGCTTTCAGGTTTCTACCATTGAGTATGATGTTTGCTGTGAGCTTGTGCTGTATGGCCTTCATTGTGTTGAGACAATTTTTTTTATTCCTCATTTGCTTGGCATTTTTAAAAAATCATAAAAGTGTATTATTGTCAAATGTTTTGTCTGTATCTATTAAGATAGTCATGACTTTTATCCTTCATTTTGTTAATGTGTGTACCGTATTTATTAAATTGCACATGTTGAATCATCCTTGCATCCTGGGGATAAATGCCACTTGATCATGATGTATAGTCCTTTCAGTTTCCTTGTGAATTTGGTTTGCCAGTATTTTGTTGAGAATTTTTGCATCTATATTCATCAGAGATATTGGCCTACATATTTTTTTCTTTGTAGTACCTCTATCTGGTTTTGGTATCAATGTAATACTGACCTTGTAAAATAAGTTAAAAAGTGTTCCCTCCTTTTATACTTTCTGGAAGACTTTGAGGATTATTATTAGTTCTTTTTAAAATGGGTAGAATTTTCTTAATGGGTAGAATTCACCCATAAAATTATCTGGTCCTGGAGTTTTCTTTGCTGGGCCTGTGTGTATAGCCATGGGTGGTGCCTCTTTGCCTTCATGAAGAAACTTCTTCTTTATTTTCTATAGTCCTGTGGGATTTATGAATGCAAGTCCTACTAGCTTTCAGAGCTCGGTGATTCTGGGATCCATCCTTCAAGTAGCAGTCATAAAAGTTGGGCCTCTTACTGTATGGGCATGCTTCTTCTAAGAGGAAACTGGCAACCTGTTTTCATCATTGAAACAAGCCAGTGGGAGAAGCCAGGGAAAGTGTCCACCTACACTTTTGGGCTCTGAAGGGAATCACAGTTAGCACCTAGATGTAGGCTAGTTAGAACTGGACCCTCAGGATGCAGCTTGTACAATAAATGTGCAGTCAAATCATACTGGGAGACAGGTGCTTTTGCCTGCCCTCTGCGCTGAGCTCTGTGCATAGCTGCAGTGAGTGCTCATGTCCCCAGGAATAACTGCTTCTTTGCTGTAGCCCTGTGGGAACATGCACATGAGTCCCATTGGCTTTCAGATCTCAGTGTCTGGGGGGTTCATCCCTCTGCTGGGAGTCTTAAAAGTGGAGGACTGGGTGTGTGGCACAAATCCATCACTTTTAAAGGGGAGACAATTGTCCGGTGCTGTGCTGGAGCAGGGTTTATGGTGAATGTATGTTCGTGTCTCAGACTTTCCTACCATTTGGATGTGGATATATTCCTATTTTGCCTATGTGTAGTAGTTGCTCAGCTAGTGTCTGGATGTCTTTCAGGGGAAATTGCTCCATGCATAGCTGTACATCTGGTGCATCTGTGGGAGAAAGAAAATTCAGGAGCCTCCTGTCACAGAGTCCTACAGTTTTGATAGTGAGTGCTCAGTTCTCATAGTGGAGATTCACCTATTCTTCACCCAGCTGTTCTCTAACTAATAGTTCTATAGATAGTTTTCCACAAGTCTAAAAGAGGATATTGAAACATCTAACACAAAATCATAACTTACCACTTTTACAAACCCCAACACTATAAGAATTTATTCTTAATTTAATAGCAATCTCAATCCTTCTTTTTATAGCCTACTAGTTGACGTATGAAGGTCTGTCCATAAAGTATCCAGCCACACCCTTTGAAAAGTAGAGACATTTATTGAAGAAGATACAAAATACAAGAAACATTATATATAGGACAATGAGGCCTCAGTTCCCTTCAAAGTAGGCCCGTTGGGACCTCACACAGTTCTCCCAGAGTCTCTTCCACTGTTCAAAACACTGTAAAATTCTTGGTGCCATCAGCTGGCCCATTGTATTTTCCTGAATGGTCCGAAATCTCTTCCCTTTCAAAGGTGATTTTAGTTTTGGGAAAAGCCAGAAGTCATAGGGCACCAAATCTGGGCTGTAAGAAGGGCTGAGTCATCTGGGTGATGTGATGTTTCATCAAGAAACTCTGCACAAGATGTGATGCAGGAGTGGGCTGTTGCAGTGATGAAGCTCCCAATCACCAGTTGCCCGTAGCTGTGGGTGTTTTTTCATTGTGTTGAATCTCGCAACCAACAAAGAAAATTGAGGCAGTACTCCTTATTAATTATTTGGTTTGGAGGGGCATACTCATGACCTTACCAATAAAAAAAACAGAGTTAACATAGTGTTGATTTTGCTGCAACTTTGCCTCTTCTTCTTTGGATGTGGAGAACCAGGCAACTTCCATTGGGATGATAGCCTTCCTTTCCAAATCATAGCTGTAGACCCACCATTCGTCTCCGGTTATGACCTTCCTAAGGAAATCTCATTCATTGATAGTGATTTGAATCAAGTCATTAGCAACTGCAACACGATGTTCCTTCTGCTCTGGTAGCAGAAGCTGCAGAACACATTTTGCCATGACACATTTCATGCCAAGATCCTGCATCAAAATTTCAGACACAGTAGTTTTTGGAATCCCCAGATCAGCTTCTAGTTCTTTCACTGTCACTCACTGAAATTTGTTGATTGCAACCCATACATGTTCTACATTTTCAGATTCTGCTTGTTGCAGACTTTGCAGAACATGGATCATTTTCAACAGATTCTTTACCATCTTTGAAGCATTTGCTCCATGCCTTCATTTGTGGTGCACTCATTGCATCATCCCTGAAAGCCTACTGAATCATCTGAATAATTTCCACAAAGTCATGTTCAAGCTTAATGCAAAATTTGATGTAGATTTGTTGCTCTACTTGCTAAGTGACACTTTTGAAAGTGACATCCTCATAGTATGCATGACTCACTTAATGGCGCCTACCACCCCCACTGATTAGTACAGTGAAGTCATCATTTTTCATGCATGCACATTCCAGTCCACTCTCCTTGGCTGTCAGGTTACATTGATGTGCAAAATTGTATATAAAAAAATTACATAGCTTATTTCCTCATGGTTAGGCACCTCATATGTTGTCTTGGTGATTTTAAACTATATATAGGTATATACTATAAGACTTGGGGTTTTTACTATTTCTTAAAAGCACATAATATGCAAAATCTCTTAGAGATAAGGGTACTGCTGTGTGATCATTACTGTCAGCCCAACTTGGCATTAATTTCCTTAATTCCCTTTCCCAAACACCAAAAGACAATGAGAGGTAGGAGAATAATTTAAATGTTCCTGTGGTGCTTGTAGGATGGCAGTGCTGTGCATCCTTATTTCGCTGCAGACAACAATTCCATGTACCAAGAGGATAATTTTTTTTCAGGAGACTCCAGCAGATAAATTTTTATTGTTGTAAATAATTCATCAGCTTGTTATAATGAAACCACTTCACATTAAACATTTCCTTGCTCTGTCTTAAATGCACAGAGATGTTCCACTGGATACTACTAAAATCTGATGCAAACTGAAGGTTCCCCAGTTTATAATGAGTTGTAGATCTTTAAGGAACTGAGCCAGCCCAGTGCTATGGGACTTGGTTAGACATTTGCCAGAAAAAGAAAAGCTAAGCAGAGTGTTGAGTAAAGGAACAAAGCAAATAATAGAGCTTTGCTGGTCATTATGTTAATCCAAGAGATTTAATAGTCACGGCACATCTGGAGGTTAGTTTTCAAGTTGGTCCTTCAGAGACTATGAAGGAGATTAAAATTTATATAGGGCAGATGTAATTTTCAATAAAATTTAAGGGGTGGTAATAATTTTCCATATTTGGTATCTCTCAATGTATCACATATAGAATGGAAAATGATAATACCAAGTCTAAATATTTTCTTTTTGAGATATAAAGGACAGTTTATTTAAAATCACCCCCCCCAAAAAAAAGAGTTTTGAGAGTACTCTGTAGAGTTCCTCCTATTTTAGAAGCTTAACTCTATAAATCTGTCTCCTTCAGGAAGAAGCCCACTTGCCTAATGACAAGTTGTCCGTGGCTTGAGGGACTCTCAGTGTTTGTGGGCAGATTCAGCCTCCGATCCAGGAGGATCCACTGCCAAGCTTTCTCCCTCAAGCCTGCCCCTCCTCATTCTCACCGCCACTTTTGACTCATAACAGGCTTCTTAGTATACAGTAATTTGGATCTTGTTTAATAATTTTGTACTTGTCTAGCATTAAAGGAGACTCTCAGAATGAATTCCCAAGGGGGGAATATTTCAGCAAATTCAAATGCAGCTTATAAATATTTTATTTAACTTGTCATTTAACATGATACCTGCCTCACAACTCCTGATGCTGGCTTCCTCGGCTTCCCATTAGAATACATAAGAAGAGAAAAGTGATCAATATGCCCAAACCCAGGACTGACAATTTACCTAAGGCTAAAATGTGGGGAAAATATAAAATGCATTAAATGTAGGTGAAGGCAGAATGAAAAAAGCATGTTCAGACCACCTGAGGAAAGAGACATCAGAGCCCTCCACCATCCCGTATACCCTACCTCAGTATATTTATTCACCAGAATATTGGGCAGTTGTACCTATGGCCCTCAGGAGCCAGTTTCTGAAGCAATTTGATTAGTATGGCCCTCCCTGCTCAGCAATTAATTTTAATTGCATTAGAAATATATAAAATATATTTTCATTTTTTAATTCACAGTATACCGGTAAAGAAAAAGATTCATTTGCATTCTCCTCCCTGAGGTAATCTCAGTTACTAATTTGCTATGCCATTGCAAATCATTTTACTATGTATTTACATACATATGAATATGTGTACATACCCAAACATAACAAAATGCTTTGTATTTGTATACACATACAACCATTCTTTTCAGTAAAAAATTATACACAGAATGTATTACTTGATGTCTTTTTCTTTGTTGATTTTATTAATAACATAGATATATATGTTTTGGGGGTATTTTTGATAATAAAATGCTGTAGATTAAAACTTTAAAATAAATATGGGTTTGCATAGGAATCACTGGGCAGGTTGTTAAAAATGCAGATTTCAAGGTTCTGTTGCAAAAATTCCTACTTAGTAATCTAGATGGGGCTCTCCACAATCTTTTTGTTTAAAAAAACAAAAAACACATGCCCTGGCTGGTGTAGCTCAGTGTATTGGGCATGGGCCTATGAACCAAAAGGTTGTCAGTTCGATTCCCAGTCAGGGCACATGCCTGGGTTGTGGGCCAGGTCCCCAGTTGGGAAGCACAAGAGAAAACCACACATTGATATTTCTCTCCCTTTCTTTCTCCTTCCCTTTCCCTCTCTCTAAAAATAAATAAATAAAATCTTTTTAAAAAAAATCCACAGAAAATTTTATACAGAAGCTTCCACAAATAAGAACTTCATAAACCGAAGTTTCAGAAATACTGTAATAGCAATTCATCAATAAAATGATTGCTCAGTGATGATAATGTAACAAAAAAGTAGTATCAATGCGTAGCTATAAAAGTATCTTTGAAAATTGAGCTAGGAATTACAAGCACCAACTCAAGGAAGATTTTGGGTTTTGTTTGTTTTACATATGGAACAAAATACGAAGACAGAAAAGAAAATATTAAACACCAGCTTTAGAATATCTAATATATTTTTTAAAAAAATAGAAGGTGTAGATCTACACTGCCCACCATGGTAGCCAATAACCAAGTGTGACTATTTCAATTTCAATTACTTAACAATGAATAAAATTTAAAAAAGTGAATAGTAGTACTAGTCACATTTTTAGTCACGTTTAAAGTACCCATGCCATATGTGAGTCGTCACAATTTTATTGGAGTATTTTCATTGTCACACAAACTTCTGTTGTACAGCACTGCAGAAAGAGAACATATTATTTAAATTCAAACAAATAATAAAACAATATTTCTGAATAGAAAAAAATGTAAGAGTTTCAAATCAAAGAACTCTTACTGGTAGCTCCGATTAGCAAGATCTGCTCTAAATACAAGCAGGGTATTTAATGTTTTCAATTACAGTTTACATTCAGTATTATTTTGTATTCATTTCAGGTGTATAGCATAGTGATTAGACAATCATATACTTTACAGAATGTTCCCCTAATATTTCTAGGATCCAATTGGCAGCATACATAGTTATTAAAATATTATTGACTATATTCCCTGGGCTAGATGTTACATCCCCATTACTATTCCATAACTACCAATTTGTACTTCTGCAAGCCCTTCACCCTTTTCACCCAGTCCCCCAACTCTGCTCCTCTCTGGCAATTATCAATCTGTTCTCTGTTTTGTTTGTTTGTTTATATTGTTTTTTAGGTTCTACATGTAAGTGAAATCATATGGCATCTGTGTTACTCTGACTGACTTATTTCACCTAGAATAATACCCTCTAGTTCTACCCAGGTTGTTGCAAAAGGTACAATTTCTTTCTTTTTTACGGCCAAGTAATATTCCATGGTATATAGTACCACGGCTTTTTTATCCACTTGTCTATTGATGGAATGGACACTTGGGTTGCTCCCATATCTTGATTATTGTAAATAATTCTGCAATAGACATAGGGGTGCAGGTGTTCTATTAAATTAGTGGTTGTGGTTTCTTCAGATATATATCAAGAAGTAGAATCTCTGGGTACAATATATGAGCACAATATATGCTTCCATTTATTTGTGTCGTCTTCAATTTCTTCAGTGTCATACTTTTCTGAATACAGGTCTTTTACATCTTTGTTTAAATTCATTCCTGGGTATTTTATTTATTTATTTTTTGATGGAATTGCAAATGGGATTATATTCTTAATTTCCCTTTCTGATAGTTCATTATCGGTGTATAAAATGCAACTGATTTCTGGATATTTATTCTGCATCTTGCTACTTTACCAAATTAAATGATCAGTTATAGTAATTTTTTGGTGGAATTTTTAGGGTTCTCTATAATACATTATCATGTCATCTGCAGATAATGTCAGTGTCACTTCTTTCTTTCCAATTTGGGTGCCTTTTATTTTGTCCTTTTGTCTGATTGTTGTGGCTAAGACTTCCAGTAGTATGTTGATCAAGTGTGGTGAAAACAGACATCCATGTTTTGTTCTGAATTTTAAAGGAAACACTTGTAGTTTTTTCCCATTGGGTTTGTCATATGTGGCCTTTATGATGTTGAGGTGTTTCCTTTATTCCCACTTTACTGAGGGTTTTTACCATAAATGGGTGATGGATATGATCATGTTGTTTTAATCCTTCATTTTGTTTATGTGGTGTATCAAGTTTATTGATTAGTGAATATTGTACCAGCCTTGCAATCTTGGGATAAATCCCTCTTGATCATGGTGTATGATCTTTTTAAAGTATTTCTGGATTGAGTCTGCTAATATTTTTTGAGGATATTAGTGCTTATTTCAATCGGGGATATTGGCCTATAATTTTTTTTTTTGTAGTGCCTTCATATGGTTTTGGAATTAAGATAATGCTGGTCTCATAAAATGAGTTTGAGAGTATTTTCTCTTTCTGAATATTTTAGAATAGTTTGAGAATGATTGGTTTTAGTTCTTTGAATGTTTGGTAAAATTCACATGTGAAGTCATCCCATCCAGTACTTTTGTTTGTTGGGAGTTTTTTGATTACTACTTCAATTTCACTAGTTGTAATCTGTCCATTCAGATTCTCTGATTCACCCTGATCTAGTTTTGGAAGACTGTATGTTTCTAGAAATTTATCCAGGTTGTCAAATTTGTTGGCATATTGTTGTTTATAATATTTTCTTACACTCAGTTGTATTTCTTTGGTGTCAGATGTAATTTCTCCTTTTTATTGTTTGATTTTATTTGTTTGGGTCCTCTTTTTCTTGATATGTCTGATTAAAGATTTATCATTTTTAATCTTTCAAAAAATCAGCTCTTAGTTTCATTAATTTTTGGTTTATTTTAAAGAATCTGTTTTATTTAGTTCTGCTTTAAGCTTTATTATTTCCTATCATCTACTCACTTTGCACATGGTTTGTTGTTATTTTTTTCCAGTTCCTTTTAGTGTAAAGTAAGATTATTTGAGATTTTTCTTATTTCTTGAGATAGGCCTATAGGGCCATGAATTTCCCTCATAGGACTATTTTGGTTGTGCCCCATATTTTTTAGGTAGTGTTTTCATTTTCATTTGTTTCAAGGCATCTCTTGGTTTCTTCCTTGATCTTATTTTAACCCATTTGTTGTTTAGTAGCATGTTAGTTAGCTTCTATGTCTTTGTGTGTTTTTCAGTTTTCTTCTTGCAATTAATTTCTAGTTTCATGCCTTTTGTGATTGGAGATGCTTGATATGATTTCAATTTTCTTAAATTTATTGAGATTTGTGTCCTAACATGTGGTCTACCCTAGAAAATTTTCCACTTGAAAAGAATGTATATTCTGCTGCTTTGGGGTGAAATGCTGTGAAAATATGAATTAAATCCAATTGGTCTGGTCTATCATTTAAGGCTATGTTTTCGTTGTTGATTTTGTGTGTGGAAGATCTATTTATTGATATCAGTGGGGTGTTAAAATCACCTGCTATGACTGTATTACTGTTGATTTCTCCCTTTATGTCTATCAACATTTGCTTTATATATTTAGGTGCTCCTCTGTTAGATGCATACATGTTTACAAGGGTTATAGTCTATTGTTGGAATATATCCCATTATCATTAAGTAATGTTCTTCCTTATTTCTTTCTTCAGCCTTTATTTTGAAGTCTGTTTTATTTGATATAAGTACTATACCACAGCTTTTTTTCATTTCCATTTACATGATATATCCTGTCTATCCTTTTATTTTCAGTATTTGTGTATCTTTCATTTAGCAGTGAATTTCATATAGACAGCATATAGATAGGTTTTGTTCGCTTATCCACTCAGCTATACTATGTCTTTTGGTTGGAGGATTTAAACCATTTATTTTAAGGTGATTATTAATAGGTATGTGTTTATCACCATTTTATTCTCTATAACTATATTCCTCTCTTTTAAAATTTTTCTTTTCTTTAAGAAGGCCTTTTCACATTTCTTGCAACACTGGTTTAGCAGTGATAAGCTTCTTTAACTTTTTCTTGTCTGGGAAGCTTGATATATCATCTTCAATTTTGAATGAAAGCTTTGCCAAGTAGAGTAGTTTTGATTGTAGGTCATTTCTTTTTATGGCTTTAAATATTTCAAGCCAATTTCTACTGGCCTGAAATGTTTCTGTTGAGAAATTATCTAACAGTATTATGAGAGCTCCCTTGTATGTGACTAAGTGTCTTTCTTTGGCTTTTAAGAACTTGTTTCTTTAACATTTTCCATTTTAATTATGATGTATCTTGGTGGGGGCTTCTTTGGGTTTATTTTGTTTGGGACTTTGTGTGCTCTTTGGACATGGGTATCTTTTTCCTTCACCAGTTTAGAGAAGTTTTCCATCATTATTTCTTCAAATAGGTTCTTGATTTTTTTTTTTTTGTTTGGTCTCTCTTGTCACCTCCTTGTACCCTTATGATGAGAATGTTATTACACTTCATATCATCCCAGAGGTCCCTTACATCATACTAATTTTTTAAATTCTTTTTTGCTGCTCTGATTGGGTGTTTTCAGCTACCTTTTCTTCTTAATCACTGATTTGGGCCTCTACTTCTCTAATCTAGTGGATACATTCTAGTATAGTCTTCATTTCTGATATTGAGTTCTTTATCTCTGATTCTTTTTTATGGTTTATACGCTTTTTAAAAAAAAATCTGGTTGCAGCTTTCACTAAGTTCCTTTAGCATCCTTATAACCATTGTTTTGAACTCTGTATCTGGTAACTTGCTTTCCTCCATTTCATTTAGTTCTTTTTCTGGAGATTTTCTTATTCTTTAATTTGGGGCATGTTTCTTTGTTTCCCCATTTTGACTGACTCTGTGTATTTTTTTCTGTATACTAGGTAGATCTTTTATGGTTTGTAGGTTGGCCTTATTTAGTAGGTGTCTTCTGGAGCTCAGAGGCTGTTTCCCTAATCCTAATATTGGTGCCCCAGGAATGTCCCTTGAGTTTTTTGAGCCCTCCTTTTGTAGTTGAGTCTTTATTGCTGTTGGATCATTATAGGTGGGGTTGTCCCTCTGGCTGGTTAGGAAGATCAACCCCATGCACAATGTATGAGCTACTGTTTAGGGGCTAGTTCCACAAAGTTGAATTCAGTCCAACAGCATCTAGTGTCTGCTGAGATCTCCCTTTGGGTGTGCTGCTTGTGGAACTAATTGGATCCTACTCTGATGAGGTTTGAGTCTTTGATTGTGTTGATTCTTGAGTCTCTTTGGAAGGGATCCAGTACTGATTGGTGTCAGGCACTGCCAGTAGCAGGCCCTGGGCTACCTTTTTGGAGCTACAAAGTGATCCACAGTTTATGGCTTGCTCTCTCTCTACTGGGCCTGGGTGTCTTGTGAATATCCAAGCTGTGCACCAAGGCCTGTTTCTACCAGCACCAAGCTCAGGGGCATGTTAGCAAAAGGCCCAAGTCTCCTCCAGATTTGCCTCGACCTGTTAGGCTCAGCTACTGAAAGAGCCTCTGGTAGTATGTGAGTTACTTGTGGGAGGCTCTCAGTGGGTAGCTAGATAGGGATGAGTGGTGCTCACCAGATTGATACAGATTCAAACTCAGTGCTGGTGCTGTGTTTAAGACTACTCAGTAATAATCTTGGCGTACACCAAAGTCTGTGGGCACCCACAAGTGGTGGAACCATGTCTCAGGGAGTCATCAGGTCCAAACAGACTTAGATTTCCCCAGGTGAATCAAGGACTCTGTACCAGTTGGGCATGTGAGGTAATGATGTCCCCTGCCCGGTTGCCACATAATTCAATCTGTCCTGAATTCTGCCTGGCCCTCCTCCAGAGACTGAGCTTGGCAGAACAGGGAGCAGGGAAGGAGGGGTTATTGGATCTTCCATGGTGGGGTACAGGTCAGGCTCATGGGAAGGGAGAAATGGTCCTTACCGGAGCCATCTAACTGAGTATCTGACTCTCACCATGTTCACCCAGACCTCTATACTATGGGGCAGGGCAGCTGACTTCTCTGTAGGGTATGAGCTTGGCAGGGTGGGGCAACGGGGAGTAGGAAGGATGGGACTACTGCATTTCCCCAGGCTGATGCCATATGGAGAGGAGTGCTAGGCCCAATAAACTCAGACTCTATGAGCGGTGTTGGAGAGTGACTCTGCACAGGAACCCTGACGATTGTCCCTCCAGGTCTTTTCCCATAGCCACACAATCCAGTCTCTCCCTGCATGACTCTAGTTCACTCTGAGCCACCTTACCTCCCCAGAGCCCATTTTGAAGTCACTGCATTGGTCCTTTAAGAGGGCAACTGAGTTTTTAGCAGACTCAAGTTTCTCCATGGCAAACATGGGGATTCACTGCTAGGCGTTATGTGGGTTTCTCTTTGTGGCCTTGGTTCTCTGGGCTGAGAAGCCCAGTTTGGGGTTGGGACACCATGCTCCTCATGAGGGATCTTTGCAGCTGAGATATCCCTCCAGATTCTCAGACGCTGAATGTGGATGGGGGCAGATCACCCCTTTTTAGACAGCCCTGCCTACCAGTCTTGATGTGTCTTCTTCTGTAAATCCTTGGTTGCAAGACTTCTCTTCAGCTAGTCTTCAGCTGGTTATTCAGGTTGATTGTTCTATATTTTAGTTGTAATTCCATTCGGGTCCTGGGGGGTTGTGATTATAACTTCTACCTACTCTGCTGCCATCTTCTCCAATCCCCAAATCTACTTTTTCAAATATTAAGTAGTAGCCATGTCAGCTTTCTTTTTCTTACTGTTTGCTTGCTTTAACTTTTTCTATTCTTTTACTCTCAAAATATACCTGTTATAAGTACTCTTTTAAATACTATGCATTTGGTCACTCTTTGTTTTTTGTTGTTTTAATTGCAACCTGATATTCTTTGAATTTAAATACAAATGTTCAGTCTATTATATTAATGTGATTACTTATAAATGAGAATAAGACTAATATTTTGCTATTATTTTCTATTTTTCCAAATTAAATTTTGTCCTCTACTCTTAATTTCCAGAATTGTCTCATGTTAACATTATTTATTATTGGTTTACTTCATCTATTGGCTTTTCAGTGGTACCTTTTCATCTTTTTATTTTTTAGTGGTTTTTTTACAGATTGTCATTCTGTTCCATTATACTTGGAATTAATATTGGACTACTTCACATAAAATAAAGGAACTTACAAAAATAGACTTCTATTTTAACTCCATTCTTTTTTTGTTATTGTTGTCAAATATTTTTACTTAGATATACATTATAAATCTCACAATAAGATGTCAATGTTTTAAATAGTCAGCTATCTGCTGAAATTAAGAGAGGGGAAAATAAAAAAATAAGCTTTCATAGTTATCTATGTATTTACTACATTTAGTATTATTAATATCTTTCTCTACATCAAAGTTTGCATCTAGTATAATTTATCCTCAGCCTTATGAATTGTCTTTTGCATGTACATCTGCTGACAATGGATTATACCAGTTTTTGATATTTAAACAAACTACATTTCACTCTCCTTTTTTAGATTATTTTTAAATTTATTTTCAGTCAGAGTTTTTATACAATATTGTGTTACTTTCAGATGTACAACATAGTGATACAACCTTTATGTAATTTGCAAAGATTGACATCATGCATAGTTATTACAATATCATTGATTATATTCTATGGTGTACTTTATATCCTCCCCCCATCTAGTTGACCATCACTTGTTCTCTGTATCTATGAGTTTGTTTCTGATTTATTTGTTCATGTACTTTTTTTTTTTAGATTTCACATATAAATGAAGTCATATGGTATTTGTTTTTCTCTGCCTGACTTATTTCACATAGCATAATACTTAGGTGGCGGAAGAGATACTGTGATCATTTTTGAAGGATGTTTTTGCTGGCTATGGAATTCTGAATGAAAAGATTTTGTTTTTCTTCCAGCAATAAAAATGTTACCTGCTTGCCTTATGGATGGCATTGTTTCTCAAGAGAAGTTACTTATTCTATTTAGATTTGTTTCCCAACATATATGTTTTTTCTTTGAGTGTTTTTTTTTGTTGTTGTTTTTACATTTTTCCCTTTATCTCTTGTTTCCAATAGCTTAACAGTATGTATGTATATATGATTCTTTATGTTTGGGGTTTATTTCTTGGATCTATATATTGTTTTTCCCAATTTGGGGAATTTTTCAGTAAATGTTTTATCAAATATTGCTTTTGTTTAAGTTTCTCTTCTATCCTTCTGAAACTGAGTAGCATTTGTTTCACTATATCACTCATGTCTTATGCATTTTTAAATATTTTTTTAAATGTTTATTTTATGTACTTTTTTTTTCTTTTAGATTTTATTTATTTATCTTTAGAGGGGAAGGGAAGGAGAGAGGGAGAGAAACATCAATGTGCAGTTGCCTCTTGTATGTCCCCTGCCGGGAACTGGCCTGGCAACCCAGGCATGTGCCCTGACTGGGAATCGAACCGCGATCCTTCGGTTCGCAGGCCCGCGCTCAATCCACTGAGCTACACCAGCCAGGGTAAATATTTTGATTTTATTTGTTTCTTGGCTTCAGTTTGGATGCTTTCTATTGATCTATATCTAGTTGTTAATATACTCTTAAGTATATTTAGTCATTTTCTAATTTTATATATTGTGTTTGCATTATATAATATCCATATGTTCTTATGTCTTAAAATTTTTATTGCAGTAAAATTTACACACAGTGGTGAAATGTACAGAATTTAATATACAGTTCAATGTATTTTGACAAACCCACACATTTATGTAAAGCATACCCCATCTAGATATAGAATATTATCATCTCCTCAGAAATATCCCTGATGCCCTATCTTGTATATCTATGTTTATGTAGGTTAAAATACATAATTTTCTGTTTACTTACTTTCTTAGATACACTTCACTTGTGAAATTATCCATCTTTCCTTTCTATTGTCCATTTTTCCTCTTTAACAGAGTCTATTAAAGTACTTGCACACTAATTCCTATATCTGACACCTTGTTCACCTGGACCTCTATACTATTAGACCCAGCAGCTGACACTTCTGCAGGATGTGAGCTTGGCAGGGTGGGGCAACAGGGAGTAGGGAGGATGGAGCTATCGTATTCCCCAGTTAGAGTTGACACACAATATTCACCTGCAGTCTATTTTTAATGTATATTTATTTCTCTTTTATGGTCTTGTCTTTTGGTTTGCCTATTAATTTTGTTAGTGATGACAGATATATTTGTATATAAGAAAAAGTTACAAAGTCTTCAGATAATATTTTCATGTTATAGAGAATATCCCTATTTTATTCTGCTAAGCGGATAGATGGAGATTGATCACCTTAATCCAATTAGGGGGAAAAGTGATTTAAGACTGGCCTGCTGCTTTGATAAGGCTCAATTTGTTTCTGGTTTAACCTATTTTCTAAGGACATAGCCCCATGGGCCTTTCAACAGAAATCGTGATGTGTACTTTGGGGCACTTTCCTCTGGCAAGTCCTAAACCTAAATCCTAGTTTTGACTGAACAAGGAGATTGTCAAAACTTTTTTTTTTTTTTTTACAGAGTATGTCAGCTTAGTTTTCGGCCTTCCTTGGGCTCTAGAAGTGCACAAATGTCTTCAGGAGGAAAAAGAAAAAAATGCCAGAGTTTGAGATCCAACTGTCTCCCAGTTAATCTTTTTCCATTAGAAAGCTAATGTTAATCTTGTCTCTGTCCTCAGAAGTCACCCAGTGTTTGGCCAAAGCCTGGTTTTTCAGCCCATTTTCCTCAGAATTTGCAGAAAACCTCAGCACATAATTATAGAATAGCAGCTTATCTCTCACTTTTCTCCACTATTCAGAATTGTGTTCTCTATAGTCCTCATTACTTTCCTGCCTTTAAGCAAAGTATTTTGTATTGTACCTTGGGGAACACTGATGGGCTACAAAGTAATTCATCCTGTGTTCTTTAGTTAAATTTTTAACATGCAGATATAACAACTGTTATAATAACTAGTAAGTTATTAGCCAAAAGAATTATACAAATTGCAGAATGGCAACAGAGTTCTGGTCAGCAGAATAAATTCTCAACAACTAGCTTTCTAAGAGATATAAATTTTGAATATAGAATTATATACATATATATAACTTGTCTTTGAGTGTATATGAAAAAATATTTTAATATACAAAAATCCAGAAAGTTGTTTGAGCATGTACTATCTCCAAAGAGAATGAAATTGAGGAAACAATCCAGCTGGATGAATAATAAGAAAATATGAAATAATAAACAACACTGCTGAAAAGATTATAAGAAATAAAACTATCAAGACATATAATTTGTGTGTGTGTGTGTGTGTGTGTGTGTATAATTGTATATAGTGTTCTTTGGTTTGAACTATTTTTATTTTGAAGTTAATGTCTACCTTCATTAGAGAAACTAATGCCTGTCTTTAAATATGTTTGATTTGTTTTCCCAAATTTACTTAAATTGAATATATTTTTCTTTTTTATAGTAGGGAAATAAGTATACTGAATATTTATATGTTCTTGTGTAACTAATATGTGTCTTGCTTAACCTACCCATGATAATAATATATAGGTGACATAATCATACCTGACTCATTAATTACCTATTTATATTCTTTCTTTGTTGTGGGTAGTGGCCTCACTTCAAATGCTAGCTGTAATATATTCATCAAAATTTTACTTGGCCCTGGCTGGCGTAGCTCAGTGGATTGAGCTCGGGCTGTGAAGCAAAGTGTCGCAGGTTCGATTCCCAGTCAGGGCACATGCCTGGGTGGCAGGCCAGGCTCCTAGTGGGGGGCCACGTGAGAGGCAACCACACATTGATGTTTCTCTCCCTCTCTTTCTCCCTACCTTACCTTTTCTAAAAATAAATAAATAAAATCTTAAAAAAAAAATTAAAAAAAAAATTTTACTAATCTACTCTTTTCTGTGGAAAGTTGTTAGCTGCTAGAATTGGTAATTTGGGATTCTTAAGGTATATTCCCAGCAGTGGAATCACTGGATCAAAAGGCAGCTCCATTTTTAGACAAAACAAAACAAAACAAAAAAAGTTTATAAAAACAAATGCATTTTCAAGAGTTCTTATATACTTGATATATCAGTAATCACTAACGTCAAGGACTTCAGGTGAGCCCAGTGAATTTGGCATTTACTTGCATATTTCTAGTCATGTAGAAGTGGAGACATCTGAATAGAATCAGATTCTAAAGTTCCTCTTCTTTTCCTGCTTTAAGCTGTGAGGCAGAACCATGGGTATTGCCTTACTTCTCCCATTGCCCACATTTTCAAAATCTGTTTAAATAAAAGGAAAGCAAAACTGTTGACTTAATTATCAGACTCACATCTCTTTTTTGCTTATTAGATTCCTCCTATAGGCAAGATCATATGGTTTTTGTCTTTCATAAACTGGTTTATTTTACTTAGCATAATACTCTCCAGTTCAATTCATGCTGTCCCCAAAGGTAGGAGTTCCTTCTTTCTTCTGCTGCATAGTATTCCACTGTGTAATGTACCAGTTTTTTGACCTACTCATTTACTGATGGGCACTAACACTGTTACTATCACTTTGCTATTGTAAATAGCACTGGTGTGAACATTGGGGTGCATAAATTCTTTTGAATCGGTAATTTGGGATTCTTAGGGTATACTCTCAGCAGTGGAATTGCTGGGTCAAAAGGCAGTTCCATTTTTTAGTTTTCTGATAAAATTCCATACTTTTTTTCTACAGTGGCTGTACCAGTCTGCATTCCTACCAACGGTGTACTAGGGTTCCCCTTTCTCCACATACTTGCCAGCACTTGGTTGATTTTTTTAATGATGACCATTCTAAGGGGTGTGAGGAGATATCTCATTGTGGTTTTAATTTGCATCTCTCTGATGGCTAGTGATGTTGAGCATATGTTCATATGCCTGTGGGCCATCCATATGTCCTCCTTGGAAAAGTGTCTGTTCAGGTCCTTTGCTCATTTCTTAATTGGATTGTTTGTCTTCTTGATGTTGAATTGGATGAGTTCTTTACATATTTTGGAGATCAAAACCTTGTCCGATGTATTATTGACAAATCTGTTCTCCCATCTGGCCAATTTTATTTTCATTTTGATGATGGTTTCTTTAGCCATGCAGAAGCTTTTAAATTTGATATAGTCCCATGTGTTTATTTTTTCCTTTCCCTTGCCATAGGAGATATACTGGCAAAATATTGCTATCTGGGATATCTAAAATTTTACTGCCTATGTTTTCCTCTAGGACTTTTATGCTGTAATGAATTATAGTTAAGTCTTTTGTCCATTTTGAGTTTATTCTGGTGTTTGGTGGAAGTTGGTGGTCTAGTTCCAGTTTTTTTTCTATGTACCTGTCCAGTTTTCCCAACACCATTTATTGAAGAGGCTATTTTTATCCCATTGTATGCTCATGACTCCTTTGTCAAATATTAATTGACATAGAGTTTATTTCTGAGCTCTCTATTCTGTTCCACTAATCTATGTGTCTGTTCTTATGCCAGTACCTGACTGTTTTGATTACAGTGGCCTTGTAATACCTGTTTGATATCAGGTATTGTGATCTCTCCTACTTTGTTCTTCTTTCTCAAGATTGCTGAGGCTATTCAGGGTGTTTTCTTGTTCTATATAAATTTTTGAAATATTTGTTCTAGATCAATGAAATATGCCATTGGTATTTTAATAGGAATTGCACTGAATCTATCTAAAGATTGCTTAGAGTAGTATGGACATTTTAATCATGTTAATTCTTTCAATCTGTGAACATGCTATATGCCTCCATTTATTTGTATCTTCCCTAATTTATTTCTTCAGTGTTCTGTAGTTTCCAAGTACAGGTCTTTTATCTCCAAGGTTAAATTTATTCCTAGATAGTTTATTTTGCTAGTTGCTACAGTAAATGGGATTTTTCCCTAGTTTCTCTTTCTGATATCTCATTGTTGGTGTACAAAAATGCCCTCAAATTCTGAATATTGAATTTGTATTCTGCTATTTTGCCAAATTCATTTATTAGGTTAAATAGTTTTTTGGTGGAAACTAGGGTTTTCTACGTACACTATCATGTCATCTGTGAATAATGACAGTTTTACTTCTTCCTTTCCAATTTGGATGTTTTTTATTTTTTATTTTTTTTTTATCACTGTGGCTATAACTTCCAGTAATATGTTGAAAAAGAATGGTGAAAGCAGATACCCTTGTCTTGTTCCTGATCTTAAATGGAAAGCTTTTGGTTTTGACCACTGAGTACGATATTGGCTGTAGGGTTCTCATATATGGCCTTTATATATTGAGGTATGTTCCTTCTATTCCTACTTTGTTGAGTGTTTTTTATCATAAATGGGTGCTGGATTTTATCAAATGCTTTTTCAGCAGCTACTGATATGATCATGTGATTTTTGGCCTTCATTCTGTTTATGTGATATATTACTTTATTGATTTGTGAATATTGTACCATCCTTACATTCCTGGGATGAATTCCACTTAATCACGGTGTATGATCTTTTTAATGTATTGCTGGACCCAGATTGCCAATATTTTGTTGAGGATTTTAGCACCTACGTTCATCAGAGATATTGGCCTGTAGTTTTCTTTCTTGTTGTGTTTTTACCTGGTTTTAGAATTAAGATAGTACCAGCCTCATAAAAATGGTTTGGGAGTCTCTCCTCTTCTTGAATTTTTTGAAATAGTTTGAAAAGAATAGGAATTAGTTCTTCGTTAAGTGTTTGGTAAAATTTACCTGTGAAGGCATCAGGTCCAGGGCCTTTTACGTGCCAGGAGTTTTTTGATTACTGCTTCACTAGTTGTTATTGGTCTGTCCAGGTGTTCTGCTTGTTCTTGATTCAGTTGGGAAGATTGCATGTTTCTAGAAATTTGTCCATTTTGTTTAGGTTGTCCAATATTGTGACATATAGTTGTTTATAGTAATTTCTTACAATACTTTCTGTGGTATTGGTTATAATTTTTCCTCTTTCATTTCTAATATTACTTATTTGATCTTCTCTCTTTTGTTCTTGATGAGTCTGGGTAAAGGTTTGTCAATTTTGTTTATCTTTTCAAAGAATCAGCTCCTGGATTAATTGATTCTTTGAATTGTTTTTTTATTTTTTATTTTAGTCTCTATGTCATTTAGTCTTTGTCATTTTTTTTAGTCTCAATGTTATTTAATATTGATTATTTCCTTCTACTTGCTCTTGGCTTTGTTTATTGTTGTTCCTCTAGTTCTTAGATGTAGGGTTAGGTTGTTTATTTGAGATTTTTTTATCTTCTTTAGGTATGTCTGTATTGCTATGAATTTCTCTCTCAGGACTGCCTTCACTGCGTCCCACAGTTTGGGGGCTGTTTTGTGTTCATTTTTATTTGTGCCCAGTTATTTTTTATTTCTTCATTGATTTCATTGTTAACCCATTCATTATTTAATAATATATTATTCAATCTCCATGAATTTGATTGTGTTTGGGTTTTTTTTCTTGAGGTTGGTTTATAGTTTCAAGCCATTGTGATCCAAGAAGATGCTTGAGGTGATTTCAATTATCTTAAATTTGTTGAGGCCTGTTTTGTGTCCTACCACGTGGTCTATCTTTGAAAATGTTCCATGTGCATTTGAAAAGATTATTTACATATTTTGCTTCTTTGGAGTGGAAGATTCTGTATATATCAATTAAGTCCATTTAATCTAGAGTGTTGTTCAATGACTCAGTATCTTTGTTGATTCTTTGGAAGATCTACCCATTTTTGACAGTGAGGTGTTTAAAATCCCCTACATTGACTGTTGCTGTCAACATCTTTCTTGAAGTCCTCCAAGATTTTCTTTATATATTAGGTGCTCCTATGTTGGATGCATATATGTTTACAACAGTTATATCCTCTTGTTGTACTATTCCCTTATATAGTTACCTTGTTTGTCTCTCATCACAGCCTTTGTTTTGAAGTCTATTGTCTGACATAATTATTGCAACCCCAGCTTTTTTTTCATGTCCATTTGCATGGAATATTTTTTTCTATCCCTTCACTTTCAGCCTGTGTAGATCTCTTGTTTTGAGGTGGGTCTCTTGTAGACAGCGCATATGTGAGTTTGTTTTTATCCATTCAGCTATCCTATGTCTTTTGATTGGGACATTTACTCCATTTACATTTAAGGTTATTATTGATAGGTACTAATTACCATTTTTTCTGTTTGTACCTGTGTTCCTCTCTCTCTCTTTTTCTTCATCCTCTTAAAGCAGTCCCTCCAGCAACTCTTCCAATGCTGGTTTGGTGGAGGTGTACTCTTTTTGTTTTTCGTTTTGGGGTGTTTTTTGTTTTATTTTGTTTTGTCTGTGAAGTTCCTTCTTTTGCCTTCTATTTTAAATGAGAACCTTACTGGATAGAGTATTATTGGTTGTAGGCCTTTGCTTTCCATTATTTGGAATATTTTCATGCCATTCCCTTCTGGCTTATAGTGTTTTTGTTGAGAAATTAGCTGCTACCCTTATCGGAGCCCCATTTGTATCTCCCTTGCTGTTTCTCCCTTGCTGCCTTTAAGTTTCTTTCTCTTTAAATTTTGTCAATTGTGATGTGTCTTGGAGAGGGCCTCTTTGGGTTCATCTTGATTGGGACCCCCTGTACTATCTTGACTTGCATGACTTTTTCCCTCTCCAAGTTAGGGAAGTTTTCTTTCATTACTTTTTCCAACAGGATTTCTATCCCTTGTTCCTTTTCTTCTCCTTCTGGTCTCTGTGTGATAGAAATATTATTCTGTTCCATGTTGTCCTGCAAATATGAGATTTGAAATAAACTAAAATAAAAAATGGTGAAATGATAGGAACAAAGTTGAAAAAAGAACAAATGTTAAAAAGCTATGCAGGAGCCCTGGCTGGTGTAGCTCAGTGGATTGAGCACGGGCCTGCGAAGCAAAGGATCGCGGTTTGATTCCCAGTCAGGGCACATGCCTGGGTTGCAGGCCAGTTCCCAGCATGGGACACACAAGAGGCAACCGTACATTGATATTTCTCTCCCTCTCCCCCTCTCCTACCCTTCCCCTCTAAAGATAAATAAATAAAAATCTTTAAAAAAAAATTAAAAAAAAAAAAAAAAAAGCTATGCAGGAGAAAAAATAATGCAAATAATGAAACCATTACATGGTGGAATTCATTTCAGCCAAGTCTATTGTTTGCCAGTCTTCTCTTTCTGGATCCGCCCCTAGTAATGTTAGATGGTGTCCTATTCTAGCCCTATGGAGTCTGTTTGAGACTACAAGCTATCTGATCCACAGTCTGTGGCTGTCTCTTTCAGGCTTGGCTGGTCCGCACTGTTCTGTCCTGCCAGCTTTCCATTAGCACAAAGTCCTGGAGTGGTTTATCTAATGTCTGAGACCAATGCCAATACTACCTCCACTTGCCTCCACAGGGGGCCTGTGGTGTGATAGGGAGAGTGGAATCCCTTGGTTGCCCTAGGGGAGTGCTGTTCATTGTTCAGGGAAGACGGTGGGAGTGTTTCCCTGCCTCCCACTCCAAGTCTTATTGGTCTGTCCCAGATTATTTCCAGTCATGTATAGTTTCTGGTGAATTAGCTGTCTATTTCCTCTTAGGGGCCAATCTGTGGAAAGGGGCAGCTCTTTCCTGCTTGGTGCTGATGGCAGCTCTGTAGATAAGCCGAGGCTGGGCAGGGCTCTGAGCACCCCTTGTTACACCTGTCTCTAATCTCTCTGCTCTGCTGCTTTCAGTGGATCAGGGCCCAAGAACCCTCTTAGGTCATAGTGTCTGATAATAGTTCAGGAAGGGCTGTTTCAGAGCTTTTCCTTCTTGCCCAGCAGATATGTGCTCAGCAGAGGGTGCCTAAGCCAGGCCTCACTGATCTGCAGAGCCTGCAGTTTCAGGGAGGGGGCTGAGCAGTCTGCCTGTGAGAGCATCTGCCTGGCTGCATCAATCTCAAGCATTGAGCTCCTGGCTGTCCAGTCCTCAGCCTGCCACTCTCACAGGAGACTCGGGCTTTAACTCTCCACTCTGAACAGCCTCCTGCTCGCCAGCTGTGCTGGGTTGGGTCCCACAGTCCCTTCAGTGTGACACTTTGTGTTCTTCCTGTGTAGCTGGACTCTGGGATGAAACTGTATTTTCACTCTGGTTTCTTTGTTGGCAGAGCTGCTACACACACATGCATGCACACAAGCACAGGGTCTCTGTCAAGTCCCATCTTGGATCCTCTTTTAAAAGCATCTCTGTGTGGCCCCCACACTGCAGCACTGAGCCCTGGGCTGGTTCTCTGTGCTCCACCTCCCCAAATAGCACAGAGTCTCTCTCAGTCAAGGCTGACCACAGCTTGCCAGTGCCCTTGACAGTTTTAGGAGATAGAGTTTCTCTCTGGAACTCTCCTGGGTGTGCTGAAGCTATGAATGTGCCTCTTGCTGTGTGTGTGTAGCCTAAGTCTCCCAGACTTTGTATACCCCTCCAAGTCTCACAATTAGGGTTGGTGGTTTCCCTATGTGGCATCAGGGTCCTTCTCCGGGAGGGGAGGGAGCATTTTCTGTCTGTTCTCTCCTTTATTGCAGACACCTTGCACAGGGCATTTCCCCCTCCACTTATAAAAATCGCTTACCAGGCAGAGCAAAGCATCTTTAGTACTCTTTGGCTTCAAAAATTTGTATCAGCTGAGATTCTGTTGACTATTCAGATCACTTTCCAGAAATATCAGCTGAATATCTGTCCTGGGGGCACAAGCATGTGGGCTCAGCTTCCACCTACTTGGCCTCCATCTTCCGAATCTCTGTAGTGTTTTAATAACATATGTGTAAAGATAAAAGTGATGGTTAAGAGACCAGTTTTGAAACCAAAGGCACAGCATAGGAACATTTTTCAAAATATCAAAACAAAACTTTATAATATAAAAGATATAGAAGTCAAGAGGGAAGTCTAAGTTAGATAAATTATGTTTATAGTATGGTTTGCTGAAAGGAGAAAGGGTTAATAAGTATTGAATATTCACAGTGAAAGGAAATACAGGCTGTTACTGCCATTTATATAGGAAACAAGACAAATATGCTGCCACCACTGCTGCTTCCTCCTCCTCCTCCTCTTCTTATTATTATTAAAGTTTATTTTGGAGATCCTTACTTATCCTAATAGGAAAGAAACAAAACTGCCTCCAATTGTGGGGAAAAATATAAAACATTCAATTATTTTTCTTTAATGAGAATCAAGTCAACAGTTATTAGAAATGATAAGATTAGTACATACAAATAAAAGAAAATACATGGAAATACATTGAAATATATGGAAACATACAAACTAATAATTTTGCAATATACTAGAAATAAACCAACACTAATAATTGAAGAAAAAGGCTAAGCATTAAAGAAACAAACATAATAATTAGAAATATACTTAAAAATGTATGTAACAAACCATATAATAAATATTATATAAATTTATTAAAGTGTTTTACAAAAAAACTAAATAGAGAAGCCTACCATTTTATATAAAAATTGTATGAAATCAATACTGTGGGGAAAAATCAGTTTATGATTGATTAATCCACATGGTCAATGTTGTAAGGACTTGCATAACTTGACAAATGGATTTTAAATTCATCTGTAATTTATCAAGAATATCCAATACATTGAAAAGAAAGGCTAATTAGGAAATCAATGAAATATCAATAAAGCTGAAGTTAAAAATGAACTAAAATAAAACCCTACATACAATAAAATACAAAAAGTATAGAGATTCAATCTAAAAATACAATGAGAAATAAAAGATCATAATCAGCATAAATAGTTGAAAATGTGGCATTTGCCAAAGTGTGATTATGTAACAGCAGAGGTAAACGGATTATTTTATGTGGTTCAAAGGGAAACAATTTAAGTTTTAAAAACCATTAGTTTCTGTAACCTACATAAGATTTATCTAATAAATGCCTCAACTCACCTACTTCTCCCCAAAATTATGAGCATTATAATGTAGAACAAGGATGTATTAAATAGGAAGTTAGGTTAAAATGATTTAAATAAAAGACTAAATTATGATACAGATGACACACAGATATGTTAAATGGTGAAACTGTACAAAATGATAAAGTTTTAGAATATTTGCACTAGTTATTGAAAGATGATCTGATAAATGGCTGTTTATTTGGAGAAATTTTGAGTTAGGTGCATAACTCAATATATGTTGGATTCCAGAAGCAATACATTTAAAAATATATTAATAATATACTACAAAGTATCAAAAATATGAGAAACTCTATAGCCTTGGGAAAAGACAATATTTTCAAACAGACCTGGAACTCAGACAATATAGAAAACTACTGCCAGATTTTACTCCAAAACATTTAAATATATTATCTGAGAAAAAAATATCATGAGCATAGTAAAAGAGAAATATAATACTAGGAAAAAATAATTGCCACATATAAATAGAAGAATGATCAATTGCTACTAGACCCATCTTATGCGGCACGGGAAACGAACTCCTTTGGCCAACCCAATATAAAGAGTTGTCAAATGAAGAAATGGGTGACTAACTGAACGGAAACATAGACAGAGTCTATGAAGAGGTTACTCACACACACAGATAATACAAATGGCAACAAACATACAGATGTTCTGCCACACAAATGATAGAAAATGTAAGCTAAAATAATAAGGTATTATTTCACCAATTTAGAAAACCTTACATTCTTAGTAAAACAAAGTGCTAAGAATGGTGTGGAAACAGGTATTATAATGCAATGTTGATAGGATAGATTATTATATGCAAAGCAACAGGCCTTAAAATAATATATGAAATTGCTTTTGGAAACTGGAGTGGGTTTATAAACCAGCAATTTTAAGTTTTAACTTCAAAACTGTATTGAGGTAATTTTGAAAATGAGAAATTTTTTTGAAATTAAAAAAAAATTTGACTTGATCACAATAAAGGGCTTAAAAATGACTCATATATGAACAGTTACTCACATAAGTTAAACTTGGTAGTGAATGTAGGAAAATGGACTAAGCATCCCACTAAATATCAGTTAAATACAAATTAAAACATTAAATATAATTTTCAAGTATCAGTTTCTCAGAGAATGGTAAAATAAGGAATATGGAATATTGTTCTCTTGGTAGAAAGACACCTCTTTAAAATAAAAGGTTAAACTATGTGTCAATTTCAAGAAGGCAATTGATGATGTATGAAAATGAATTTTATTATATTGATTTTTAGACTATATTTTACTTATGCAAAAGTACTAGAAAAATACAGGGATGTCTATATAGCATTTTGGTTTATTTGTCTTTGAACAATTATTTTTAGTATATATTTGCATGCCATAAAATTAAGCATTTTAAAGTATACAAGTGAATTTTAGCATATCCATCTGCTAAGGTGCATTCATCACCACTGTTTAATTCCACAATATTGTCATTACTCCCAAAGAAACTCATATCAGTTAGCAATCAATCCCAATTTTCCCTCCCTTCATTTCCTGGAAACTACTAATTTACATTCTGTGTTTGTGGTTTTGCCTATTTCATACATTCATAAATACAAAATAACATGATGCATGTTCACTGTGTCTTGCTTCCTTCCTTTAGTATAATGTTTCTAATATCTTTTCATACTGTGCCATACAAAGAGATTCACTCCCTTTTTATGGCTGAATAATATTCTACTGTATAGATATAGTACATATTATTTATCCATTTTTCAGCTGGTGGACATTTGTGTTATTTCCACTTTAGGTTATTATGAATAATGGCACTATAAACATTTGAGGAACTGCTTAACTATTTTCCACAGCAGTTTTACCATTTTATATTCTCACCAGCAATGTGTGTTTCAATTTCACTACACCATTGGCAACATTAATTTTCTGCTTCTTTTTTTTTATCATCATCATCATCATCATCATCATCATTATTCATTCAGTACATTGGCAACATTAATTTTCTGTTTCTATTTATTATTATAATAATTATTATCCATTCAATATGAAGTGGTATCTCATTGTTGTTCTGATTTGCATTTTCCTAATGTATAAAGATACAACATCTTTTCATGGGCTACTGCCCATGTGTATATTGTTTTGGAGAAATGCATATTCATACCCTCTGCCCATTTTATAAATTGGGTTGTTTATATTTTAGAAGTTGTAAGAGTTCTTTATGTATTCTAAATACTAGACCCATATATGAATCGCAAATATTTTCTTCCATTCTGCTGGCTGTCTTTTCACTTTCTTGATAGTGTCTTTAGACAAAAACTTTATTTTGATGAAGTCCAAATTAACTATTTTTTTTTTTGTGGCTTGTGCTTTTAGTATCAAAGAAACTTTTCTCTAAGGCAATAATACCATGCAGATGTACATTTCTAAGAATTTTATATTATTGTCTCTTACACTTATATCTTTGATTCTTTTTGAGTTAATTTTGGTATCAGGTGTAAGCTAGGTCTGCATGTGGCACTGTATAGTGTCTGCAAGCTTTTGCATGTGGCTATTTAGTTTTTCCAGCACCAGCTTTTGAAAAAACTATTCTTTCCTCATTGAATGATCTTGGCAACCTCCTCAAAAAGCAATTGACCATAAATTTATAGATATTTTCTTTAGGTGCTCAATTCCGTTTCATTGATCTATATGTCTATCCTTATACCAGCACCATGCTGTTTTGGTTACTGCAGCTCTATAGTAAGTTTTGAAATCAAGATTTGTGATTCATCTAACTTTGTTCCTCATTTCCAAGATTGGTTTGAGTATCTGGGGTCCCTTGTATTTGCATTTGAATTTTATGATCAGATCGTCCATTTTTTGCAAAAGGGAATTTGAAATTTTGGTAAGGATTATATTGAATCTGTAGAACAATTTGATTTCTTCTTCCATCAAAATTTTGAGTCTTTTCAGTCCACAAACATTTAATCTGTCTTTACACTTATTTATCATTTAATTTCTTTTAACAATACTTTGTAGTTTTTGTGTGGTGTACTTCTTTGATTAATTTCTAAGTATCATATTCATGTTTATTCATTTTAGATAAAATTGATTTCTCAATTTCTCTATTAGATTGAATAGTGCTAATCCCAAGACATACAACTGATTTTTGTTTCTTGATCTTATGTCCTATAACTTTATTGAACTCACTTATTTGTTCAAAATTTGTGTGTGTATGACTGTTCTTTAGAATTTCTTCATATAAGATCATATCTTCTGTGAATAGAAATAGTTTTGTTTTTATTTTAGTGCTTAATTTCCCTGTTTAGAACTTTCAATACAATGTTGAATAGAAGTGACAAGAACAGATATCATGTCTTATTTCTGATCTCAGGGGGAAAATTTTTCATCTTTTGTCATTAAGTATGACATTAGCTGTGGTTTTTTTTGTGGACTAACTCTATCAGGCTGAGGAATTTCTCTTGTTTTCCTTTTTTATTTAGTGGTTTTTTTTTTCTTCATGAAATAGTATTGGGTCAAAAGCTTTTCCGAATCTATTGAAATGATTGCTTTTTTCCTTAAATTATTCTATTAATGTGGTATATTACATTGAATATTTTTCATATGTTGGTTCAACCTTGCAAACTGGGACAAATCCCAGAAGGTCATAGTGTCTAATCCTTTTAATATGCTATAGGATTCAGTATGGTATTGTTTTAAGGCTTTTTGTAACATATTCATAAGGTATATTTATCTATATTAGTTCTGTTGTTGTTTCTAATTCCTCCTGTGATTTTTTTCTTGACCCATTCATTACTCAGGAATCTGTTGTGGGATGAATAATACCTCCCCAAAAAGATATGTTGAAATCCTAACACCCACTATTGCAGGATGTGACTTTATTTGGAAATAAGGTTGTTGCAGAGGTAATTTGTGAAATTAAGATGAAGTCATACAGGAATAAGTTGGGCCCCTAATCCAAGATGACCACCATCCTTATAAGAAGACAGCTATGTGAAGGCAGACACAGTGAGAATGCCTTGTGACGTGAGACACTAATTGGAGTTATGTAGCTTCAATTCAAAGAACAGCAAGATTGCCAGGAAACTATCAACTAGTAAGCTGCAGGCAAGGATTCCTCTACTGGTTTTTCAGAAAGTACAGACTGATAACACCTTGATTTCAGATTCTTAGCCTCTAGAACTGTGAGACAAGAAACTATTGTTTTATGTTTGTGACACTCTGTTCCAGCAACCCTAGAAAACTAATAGAGTGGTATTTATTTTTACAACTTTATTCAAGAATTATTAAAAGTATGGCTGCATACATTTAAAGTACACAACGTGATTATTTGATAGGCATATACATTGTGGAATAATTACCAAGATAAAGATAATTAACATTCACCTCACATAGTTCACTCTTTTGTGTGTATGTGTGTGTGCATATTGCACACGTGCACACAGCACAAATACCTAAGATTTACTCTCAACAACTTTCTATAGTCACCATTCTATACATTATATCATCAGACTTATTTTCCTTATAACTGAAAGTTTGTACTCTTGACCTACATTTCCCCCTCTTCTCAGCTTAATAATGGCAAACATTGTTCTGTCCTGCTGTTATTTGGTTACTTTCTTTCTTTTTTTTAAGATTAACATTTAAGTAATACCATATAGTATTTATCTTTCTCTTGCCAGCTTAACTCAATTAGAATAATGCCTTCCAAATCCATGTGTTTTCTCAGTTTCTTCTTTTCTAAGAAAATTCCATTGTGTATATATACCATAGTTTCTTTATCCATTCATACATTGAAGGACATGTATGTTTTCACATCTTGGCTATTGTGAATAATGCTGCAGTATAAATGGGACTGCAGATACCTGAAAGGAGTTTTGATTTAATTTATTTCAGTTATATACCCAGCAGTGGGATTGCTGCATCATAATTTCTACATGTTTATGAAGTTTTCAAATTCCAATTTTATCAGTTTTTAATTACATTTCATTCATTTAGAGAATATGCTTTTAATTATTTCTACTTTTAAAAATTTACTGAGATTAGTTTTATGATGTGATATAGAGTCTGTCCTGGGGAATATTCCACGCATACTTGAAAAGAATGTGCATTTTGCTATTGTTAGTTGAAATGTTATGTAGGTATCTGTTAGTTCCAGTTGATTTATAGTGTGAATCAAGTCTTCTGATTTTTTGTCTAATCTTCCACCTAGTTTTTCTGTCTACTATTGAAAGTGGAATAGTGATACATGCAACTACTATAGTTAAATCTGCTATTTCTCCCTGCAAATCTGTCAGTTTTGTTTAATGTATTTTCAGGATCTCCTGTTAGGTGCATACATGTTTAAAATTTTAATATATTTTTAATGTACTCACCCTTTCATCATTATGTTATATCCTTCTTTGTTTCTCATAACAATTGTTGTTCTAGAGTCTCTTCTGTATGATATTAGTATAGGTACACCGGCTCTCTTTTAGTTACTTTTTGCCTAAAAAAACTTTCCATCCTTTTACTTTCTTTCTTTTTTTTTTTTTTCAGATGGTTGCAATTTTATTTTTTTTTCTTTTTCAGTATTTTTTGTATGTTTATTACTTTATTTATTTATTTTTTTAACAAAGATAGTTGCTTTTTTTTATTTTTTTAATCAGTATTTTTTAATTGTTGATATTGTACAGTTTTCTGTCTTTTACCCCGCCCCAGCCCACCACCCCAGCCCTCCCCACCTTCCTCCCATTTCCACCCCCCCCCCCCATAGTTTTTGTCCATGAGTCCTTTATACTTGTTGCTCTAAACCGTTCCCCTTTTCCCCTGAAATTCCCTCCCCTCCCACTCTGGACACTGTCAGACTGTTCTCAAATTCAGTGTCTTTGTTTATATTATGCTTGTTTGTTTTGTTGATTAGCTTCCTGTTAAAGGTGAGATCATATGGTATTTGTCTTTCACTGCCTGGCTTATTTCGCTTAGCATGATACTCTCCAATTCCTTCCTTTTACTTTCAACCCATTGTGTCACTGAAAATAAAGTGAACCTTTTGTAGATAGCATATTGTATATTGATGCTGTGGTTGCAGCCAAAAAAAAAAAAAATGCAGGGATACTTTATATTTAATTTTATAAGTGTCTGTATTGCTTGAATGTTTTAATCAACATTGACTGCAGTTAGAATAGAAAAATTAAAGACATGTACATTAAAATAAGTGCTTCTAAAACACGGGAGACAATAAAAGGAAGGTAACAATACAGATCGCAAATGTTTGGAAACAAAGAGCAAAAGCACAGCACAGGCAAGGTTAGCAAAGAATATGACAGATGTTGAGGCCAAGTGTGCATGGAAAGCAGGCATCCTCTGCTGTTGACGAAGGCCAAGGGGAGCCCTTCGTGAGGGTCTTCAAGAGTAAAGTTTTGAAATGTGAACAGATCTGCCACTTGGATGATGACAATGAAAACTTGCTAGTTACAGTGATTAAAATGATGGACCTATGTGTTCTATATCTATAATATGTTATTACTGGAGTTAAAAAATGTGTCATGCATCTGTGTAGTTTATTCCACATTATTTTGTAACCACTAACGATCTTAGGAAGATAGGTAAACTTTAATACTTATGAAAATTTTGGTATTCTTCATGGGGAGAATTGAGTAGATACAAGTTTCTAACATTATTACTATGCATTTATGATATAATAGAAAAATAAATTTGGGTTATTATAGGATCCTTAATGAAGAAAAGACCTGAAAGTACATACATATTGACTATCTGTTTAGGAAGACAGATGTTTTGTTCTTTCTGCTTCTATGTTGCGTACTTGATCTTATCACTGCCATTTACCATGCTGCTGCAAAGGATGTCTCAGACTAGTCTCTAAGAAAATTTTAATTTTATTTCCTGTATGTGTTAATTGGTGACATTTTCCACTTTAAAAATTAAAGACTAGTGGACTAATGAGAGAAATCTGATATCTTATCTGATACTAAAAATTCCCTGCTTTGTCTTTAATAAAGACATATACAGGGTCTGGCACTAACAATGCCCCTTTTATTACAAAATCTTTTATTACAAAATCATAAGCATGCATTTCTTTGTAACATAACAATATCACACTCAAGCACAGTGTATGACATTTTAGGTGAAATGTTCAAATTGCTGTTCATCTCATGCGAGACATTAACATATCCTACCAATCAAACTCAGGTGTTACTTCTGCCAGACCCTGTATATATATATATAATCTAGGGAATAAAATATGCTTTTAGCTATTAAAAATTTGATAATTTTTACAATTATAAAATACACAAAATACATAAAAAGTCTTAAGTAATAACATGATAAATATCCCTGTACCTGATATCCTTAATTATATTACAATAATTAATCTTTTACTTAAGGTTTTTTTTTTTTTTTAAACAAAGAAGTAGAACTTTATAGTAAACATTGAAGTTCTCTTTGTTCCTCTCCTTAGGAATATCCCCCACATACCCAGTTGAAAACACTCTGATTATATTTTTATATATTCATCCAGTCTATTTAAAATATATATACAAAGCAAGGAAATGGTTAAAAAAGGAAAAGACATGGAACCAACCTAAAGGATTTCCCACTGGAAAAATCTGGAACAATTTGATCAACTTAATAAATAAAGACAGCATTATATTACGTCTCAAATAATAAAATAATATCTGTGCGTGCATACCAATGTAAATGATTTAATAGATATATGAGGGAGAAGAGACAAACACTCCTTTCATTAAAAAATCAAATAATATATGTATAAAACTTTCACCTCTTCTTATAAAAAAAAGTCATAACCTGAGTCTAATGTTGAGAAATTTTTAGCCAAATCAAACTGAGAGATAGTTTACAAAATACTTTATCAGTAGTTTTCAAATATATGTATATATATTTCAAACATACACATACATATGTATATACATATATGTGCATATATAGTGGTATAATATATGCATTTGTGTAACTTGATTTTTTCACTCAATTTTATTTTCAAAATTGTTCATGATGTATGCCTATGGTTAAATATGGCATTAATTGCATATATTAATCTCTGTTTCTTCCTTAAACTCCAGGAACATTTTAATAACACAGTATGCCCAAAGGACAAAAGACACGTAGATTGTGGTAATAGCAAAGAGAGTGAGCCAACAAAACAAGCTCAAAGCAGATGAGTGAATGATGACTAATTTAGCAAACTGAAGTAAAGCTGAAGCTGAAGCTAAAGCTAAGTCTACAGGAGCTGGAATAGTGGGGTATCCAGAAAATGTTCATTTTATGAAGGAAAAGCCTGGTACTGTGTGCCTATGTATGCAGGGAGTTAGACTGAAAATGAAAGTGACAGAATGAAGGCCCTTTAAACAGCTGGTTAATTTCTTCATGTCATACTCCATCCAAGGCTCCCAAGAAACTAACAGGGGTTGGAAGACAGGTAAGGGATTGATAAAAAGGCCTCAACCATGTCACGTAAGATGCTTTATGCCTTTCACCTAACAAAGCATCCAAGCTCTAGGAGACTCCTTTTGCAAACAGCCCCCCTGTTACAGCTCTCACCTCTCCGGCTGTCCAGTTCCACCCTCTCCCTCTTAATAACCCATACCTGCATCCACAGGCAGGGCCAACTCTATGTCCATAATCCACAGGAAGTAGTTCTAGAAGAAGAGCCTCTACTTTCCAGAACCAGAATGGGTACTGGTTATTAAGAATAAATTCATCTCAAAAACCAGAGAGGGGAATAATGGGACAAAAGCCCCTCTCTCAGGCCATTATTCCCAGAGCTGGCTAGACCCCAAGCATGACTGACTCTAATTGTTTTATGAGCTTTTATCCTCAGGACTAAAAAATTACTGGAAATGCCCCAAAGGTGAAGAGGCTCTGGGAATCCATGAAACAGGACATACCAGACCACATGGGCTGTACCCTTCACCCAAAGGTAGTGTCAAAACAAGTTGCATCCCAACTGAAACATCCTGCTCTACAGCCGCCCCATTACCCGATAAAAACTCGAAGCCCTAACCCTTCAGTGCTGGTGCTGCTGCTGCTGCTGCTGCAGCTGCTGCAGCTGCTGCTGCACATCTCCACACCTAGTCCTTTCCCTGCCTTGGGAAAGTAAAAATGAAACCTTTAATCTCTGAAAAAAAAAGTCCCCCAAAAGGAATTTTCTGATTGATAGCAATCTCCTACATAGTGCTAGTGTAGTAAACACAAAATTCTATCCCTGTTTAAAAACCCATATACCTGTATATTCACAAAGAATAATAATAACAGCCATTATAATAACAGCAATTTGATTTTAGGGAGTCCAAGATGGACTGTCCAAGAACCCAGACTGTGACAAATGAGCATAACAAATATATCACATATTACTGAAGGGAGTAGGAAAAAAACAAAGTAACCTTGGGAAGCAGTGTTTTACTGGATACTTTAAGATTAAATGCAAAGATTACACATAAATATCATACTCTCATTGGTACATATTTCCCCCCACCGATTCTAAAATTACATGTATACAAGGATTGAACAAATAAGTAAAAAAATTGTAGTTGACAGGATTCGAGTTCTCACCTTCAGACGAAGAAGGCAAGGCTAGAACAAGCCCTGTGGTTTTGACTGGATGTGAGTTGGAGACCAATATGAACTCATGTTCATTTTACTATCTCTACTGATATGCAAATACAGAAATAAATGTAGATGTGTGGGTGTTATGAGGGCAGACAATGTTAAATTGTATCCATAAATAAAAATGTGGACCAATGCTGGAGAATAGATCATATAAAGCCTCACAGGAAGTGATTATTTCTTTGGATTTTATCTTGAGAGATAGCAAGCCAGTGGAGGGCTTTGAGCAGAGGAGGAATATGACTAGATGTTATATTTTTAAAGTATTCTTATGACTGCTCTGGTGCAAAAAGGGTGTAGAGAGGCATGAGTGGAAAAAAATTCAATTAGGAGGCTATTTCTGTAATACAAATGAGAGACAGTGTTGTTGGGCAGCAGTAGCGTGTAGGTCATGAGAAGTGGTCAGAGTTTGTGGGTCTGTGCATAAGTCTGTGAACATGTGCATAAGTCTGTGAATAGTTACATATTTATGTTAACTATGAGGTTACATTTACATGATTATTTCTCTCAAAAACAGTAAAAAATGTCTCCAAGTATTTTAAGAGCTTTCTAAAAATAATGCTTCTGGAGTTAAAGATAAATGATGATTCACATTAAATAAAACAGTAGTTTAGGTGGTTATTACAAATTTATTAAATAAAGTAGGATTTGAGAAAATCTTACATTTAAATATAAAGTTGATGCTTAACCGGAAGTCCTATTATAGAAGCAAATTATGGAATCAGGTTATAACAAGCATGAGGTCTATCTTGGTCCAATTCACAATTTATGTATAACTTTGAAGCTTGGCTGCTGTAGTAGTGGAAGAAGAAGAATAGAGTGAAAATGGATAAATCTAGAACAGTCAATAATTGTATTTTGCAAATAGGGTCAGATACTGATCATATGTGACAATTACGACATTTAATTTTCAATCATATGTCTATTATATGTACCTCTCAAATCTTTATTTAAAAATAGTGACTTGAAAAATTAAATGGCTATTTCAAAAGCATTTTAAATGGATATTTTAAACTTTTTTATGTTAAAACTTTCGATTAATTGTTAAACAATTGAACCCATATAGTTCTATACAACTATTTATCATGAGGGCAGTATTGGTCAAATCAAGGGCACCTCTTTTTCAGATGTAAAACATGGTATTGCTCCCCAGGGTCATGGTTCTCATTCATTCTATATAAGTAAAGTTGAAAACTACAGCATCTTCTGAAACATTAAAAGAAATAATAATTTTAGGGTATTAGTAGTATTGAATATTTAATTTTTACATGAGAATATATATAAAATGAAATATATTAATAATACATTAAGAGCTTTGAGTGAACACCTGCTATTGCTAAAGCATTATATTTGGTCAAGACATTATAATTCTGATATTCACATTTAATGATAGCTGGATTGAAGATTTATAAATGACTAAGATACTTAACTAGCTAAGTCTAATACACAATTGTGCACATTTTAACTCTTCTGTTTTTATTCTAATAATTCATTTATTTTACTAAAGTTGATTTATAAAGTGAGACGGAGATTTTTTTTTCATGCCTTGGCTCTTCTGAGAGTACTAGCTTCAAACTCCACAAAATCAATTTTGAGCTAATCTCATACCAAATGTACCAACAGAACCATTTTCAAAAATTCTAAGAGCTGGGCAGTTCCCTTGAGCTGTGAGTGAGTCGTGATGGTGATGCTTTATGTTGGGAAAGAATAAGATCAGGAGAAGAAATGCTTTAACTGCATATGGACACACATGAAAAGAATATAGTATTTTAATACCTACAGAGAGATCCTTACTTAATATTGTATATGCCTTGTTAATAGATGTATTTATAATTCCAGATGCTGCATAGACCAATTACCATGGACTTGATAATGTGAGGTTCATTTTAAAATTATTTTGAAAAAGCAAAATTTTAATTTGTGGTTATTAAAAACCACTATTATGAACAGAAAAAATGCACAGAATTGTAATGAAAATCACACACACACATTTATCCCCAGGAAATTCAAGAAGCAATGGAATAACAAAAGCCTATTTCATGAAACACACATTATTTTGGCATCAATGCTTCAGCAATTCCTGATGTTTCTCCTGACAATAACTCAGATTGTTGCAATAAAGACTGTGTGTTTGATTATTTGGATACCTGTCATGCATAACTGGAGGGCGGCTGTAAAAACCAGGATTAATCAAAGTAGGATTATAATTTTATGCAACACCTGTTTCGACCAGCTGCCTCTGATTGTAGATTCTATTCCTCTAGTCTTCCCAAATTACACAATAAAGCAATTTAGAAATCAGTGGAGAGTCCAGTGTCATCGTGCCAGTATGGAAGTCAAACACTAGAGCACAGGAACCTTTGAGCCACCTGATTTGATTTGTTTAGATTTTTTCCAGAAAGAGGAGAGCAAGCCGATGATATAATATCTTGGAATACCCTAAGAAAAGCTTTTGATTTATAATTTTATACCCCTTCTTTTTTGTTTGTTATTAAATTCAGTTTGACTTAAGAAGTAACTCTGATCACTTGCGAAGTACTATAAGTATGTAAATGAAACATGGGACACAATTTCAGTACTAAAGGAAAAGCTTGTGGTGTTGCTGGGGAAACAATAGTTTCACAGATAAAGGAAAGATTCAAGTTCCCATGTACCTAGAAATGTCTGAGAGAACAATGAGTGAAGAGGATAATATTTCTTATGTAAAGAACACACTATTTATGTTTGATGGACCACACTGAAATGGATGCAATGCCACAAACATCTTTGGCTCCTGACATGTGGCATAACTGAGGGCTCATTGTCACAAATAAAGTGTAGTAAAATGTATTGAGCCCTGGCTGGTGTAGCTCAGTGGATTGAGCGCGGGCCTGCGAACCAGAGGATCGAGGTTCGATTCCCAGTCAGGGCACATGCCTGGGTTGCAGGCCAGTTCCCAGCAGGGGACACATGAGAGGCAACTGTACATTGATATTTCTCTCTCTCTCCCTCTCTCCTACCCTTCCCCTCTAAAGATAAATAAATAATCTAAAAAAAAAAAAAAAAAAAAAAGACCAGTATCATTTAAAAAAAAAAAAGTATTGAAAATTTCTTCCCTAAGCATGTGCTCTATGAGGTGTTACATGTCATTCATGTTTCTGTATATGTGTGTCCATAAAAAGAAAGGTACGTGTATATTAAAGTACACGTATTTCATATACGTGTAATAGTAATTATAGGGTAATACTATTACAGGGTAATACTAGTAATTACAAAGGTAATAGTCATGTATTTTAATTTTAAAATTTTATCCATATCAATTTAATGTGCTTTTAAATGCCATGATGTCTAAATGTCAATCTTTGATTTATCTTGTTTAGTGGTTTCTTTGAGTTTCACATCTTAACTTCATTTGGAAGTAAACAAATATTCTCAAGTGCATACATCTACTTTTCTGTTTGAAATAAACCACATTTATATTCTTCCCTATACTTTGAAATATGGACTAATACAATTAAGAATCTTTCAATATGATAAAAATGCTAATTACCTAGTTAACAAAAACAATGATTGGCAAAGAGATACATATATTCAGTTACTGAGCTAAGAAAATTTTACTTTCACTTCTTTAATATTTAGTATAGCTCTGCTATAAAACTATCCTTCCTTTTTGTTTATTAGCCTCAAAGGATGAAAATAAAGATTTGTCCTCAGCATAAATGCAATTAGAATTCTTATTTGCTCCCTATAGTCACAAGTATGTAGACTGTGAATTAAATTAGTTGCAGTTGAAAACATAGAATTGCAGTTGAAAATATAATTTAGAATAAGATTCAGAAAACTATAGTTTCAGTTTCCCTTTATGTTTTAAAATTAAATTTTTAAGTTTAATTGTATAACTATTCTAGTTCATTTTCAAAATGAACAATTGGGACTCTATCATACATGGTAAGTCCTCACTTAATGTCATGGATAGATTCTCGAAACTGGAGTAAAACATGGTATGACAAAACTGATTTACCGTAGCTCACTGATATGAGGAGGAGCTAAGTTGTTGCTACAGCATCTGATCAACATTATAACAAAATGATGTTGAATAAAATGATGTTATCCAAGGAAATGCTGTATTTCTAATATATGGAAACTTTTGTAAATTATTTTTAAATATCAGTTTAAGTAATACAGCATATCTGAAACTTGGTTTCTTCAGCTGGGAATCAGTAACATAACATGGCTGGACCTATTTAGGCAGCATATTCTTAGCCTAGTTAATTATATAATTGCCTTAGCAAAAATCCTGGGGTGTAATGGAAGAGAACTGCACCCAAAGTTGTGACACCTCTATCCTTGGCTACCTCTTTCCCTTGGTATTCATCCAGCATACCTTACACAAGTACTTGGAGAGTGCCTTTCACGGGCAGTGGACTTAGTCAAGGCATTTTGCATGTGTGTGTTTGTTAAGCTCCGGTTTGCTCACATGGGGGGAAAAATTGGGCTTGAATCATTAGGATTCCCTTAATTGTATAATGATGAACTCGAAAAGTGCTAATCTTTTAAATCTTGCTGACAAATTAAAGCACAATAATGTGGCTAGATGACTATGTTAAATGAGTTTCTAGAGTAATATAATATACAAAAAAAATAAAATGCATAATATTGCGTGTGTGAGTGTATGAGTACTTGTGGGGTGCACTGAAATTTAAAAGCATGTCATCATTTCATCCATATATATATTTTTTATTCATATATTTGTCACATATTGCTTGCACCCATTGTCTTTGGTACACTAAATAAAAATGACGAAGCATAGCGCATGGGTGCTGAAATCTAGAGCTCAAACAAAGGATTTCAACTGTGATAGACATATCTATCCGTTAGGTCATTCCTATATTCTTCAAATAGAGTTACCTCAAAATTTCTCTGCTTTCAGGTTTCTTACCAAAATATGCCATAACTTCCTCTTTAGCACTGTCAGCAAGTAACATTTTTTCCAGTTTTAGTGAAAATTAAGTTCTGTAAGGAACACATTTTCTTAAATTATTAGGAATATCATGCTATGCTCATGTTTTTATATATATCTGTAATTTCCAGGTTTTGTAATTCATTTAAATTAATCTAATATAGAATTACTTTTTATATAATGGTACCCCTGATAATGGAAAAGATCAATCTTCCTCATCCCTTGAAAATGTTAGATCCTGGTCATATTAACACTCTTCAATACATCCTCTTTTGTTAGTTGCTTGTTTTAATTTTTATTGTAATTTCTTGTGATAAAATATAGATAATATTAAGTTTACCATTTAACTATGTAATGATTTTATTTAAAAATTCTGAAAGTTGCAAAAGGAAAGGAAGCCTTGACATAAGTGAAACAATATATTCAAATTGCTGAAAAAAATATTTTGGAATTCTATATCAATTAAAGCTATCCTTCAGAAGTAAAGGTAAAATAAAGACATTCTCGGTTAAACAAAGGCTGAGGGGATTTGTTACATGCAAGCCTGCTGTAAAAGAAATACTAAAGAAAGCCCCTTTCCCTGATGTAGTCTTATTTCAGCTATCTGCATAGCTTCCTTTAAGTGTTTTCTCAGATGCTACATTCACAGTGAAGCCATACCTAGAAAGCCAGTCTTATAAACTTCAGTATCCATCTGTGTCATATCCTATGCCCTTTCATTACATCACTTATGTCTTGTGGACTAATGTCTTTCATACTATATGTTTGATGAATTCCCCAATCAGAATATGAATCCTACAAGAACAGGCATTTCGTCTCTCTCTCTCTCTCTCTCTCTCTCTCTCTTTCTCTCTCTCTCTCCCTCTCCCCCACCCCCCCTACTTCTATACACCCAGAAGGTCTGCCACAAAAGATTCTAAAAATATATTTGTATAGCCCTGGCTGGGTGGCTCAGTTGGTTGGATCACGATCCCATACATCAACAGGTTGCAGGTTTGATTCCCGATCAGAGCACATACCTAGGTTATGGGTTCAATCCCCATTCCAAATGGTACAGGAGGCAACTAATAATATTTCTCTCTCTGAAATTAATAAACATATCCTTGGGTGAGGATTAAATATATGTATATTTGTATTTTTTCTATATTCAAATGTAATCATGCACTATAAACAGATGGCACTCTCAAAAGGATTACACTGGAGATAATCTAGTAATAGGACTACATACAGTGATGTATGACTTCAAGGAACCAGTAAGGATGGTGAGGCACCCGGATATTAGCAATGTGGTAACTGCTTCCCATGTTGAAGGGACAAAGGAGGAAATGATGTAAATGGAGCTGTGAGAGAGTGAGAAGTATGGAGGGTCTGCCAGCTGGAGCTTTAAGTACTCCCAGGGACCTGGCAGGCCAGAGCAGGGGCGTAGATTAATATGCCACCCTCTCCCTTCTCACTCGTCCGATCTCCAGCTGCTGACTTCCACTGGCAAAACCTAATCAGAAAATTATTATTGGTGACAACAGTCCTCATGATTATGGGAAGATAGAGATTGAAGGGTGGGGCAAAAAACAACCAAACTATCACTCTGTCTTTCCAGGGGATTAGAAGTGGGCTTATTGGCTAATTGTGACATTTAAAACAACTGTGAACATCTTGAATCAGAAGATTTATGACAGTTTTTCTTAAGTACCATATTTTTTAAATAAGTGTATCAGAAATTACACATCTAATGAAGATTGATGGCTTCAAGGTAGATGCCTTCCAAATGTATACACTTAATCTAAGTCATCTCATTCCTCACAATTTTTTAAAATTTCCTTAATTTCATTAAAAATTGTTTATTTCATTTGAATGTTTTAAAAGTATCAACTCTGAGGATAAATTGCATATTTTGTAAATAATCAAAATCATTATAACAAAGGTAATAAAAGGGGAACATTTTAGGAAGTTGTACGTGTGTGTGTATGTGTGGCAAAAATCAAGGAAACTGATAATGAGAGTGATTCCTCCAGCCCCAGGTGGAAGAGGTCATTTTATTATAATTAAATGACTTTATATTATGTAGGCATACTATATGAGACAGAGTATTCAGAAAAAAATATTTTTTTAACTCACTGCACATTGATATGTGAGGGAACCTTAAAGATTTAAAGTATATTTATGTTAATGTAAATTTCCAGTTTCCATATTCATTAAATTCTGACCAGTATTCTGATTTGAGTGTCTCTTGATGGTAACAAGTAGAAGTACCTTATTAACCTTTTGAAACTCATTAATGAGATAACATAATTAAGCTGTGTTTTGATAATTAATTGAATATGTGGTCTCTTGGTAGCTTAACCAACAACCCTTTAAAAGATGAAAAGTTATGTCTCTATTATAAAAAGTATTTCTTTCTTTGTACCACTCTTCCTGAGGTAAGAAATGATGTTAGTCATGTTTTAAAAAAGCTAAAAAGATGGATTTGATTTTGAAAGTTTCTTCCTCTTTTTAGGTGTATAAGTTTGATATGTGACTAACCCTTCTCTAAAACTCAGTTTCCCTAGCTGTAAAATGATTGATGAGATTATGTACCTTACAGTAGTGTGGTAATTAAAGTATATACTAAATGTAAAATAATTACTGTCTAATTCTGACTTATATGAAAAGGGGAGGAGAGAAATATTTCCAGACTCCAAAGACTTTGGACAATATAGTCCAATCATGGCAATGCTATTATCTTCTGTTTCTTTCCTACTGTTAATGTATTAAATTTAAATGACAACTAACTTTTTTCCAGTATCATAAATTTAATTTGAGAGTAACAAATTTGCTTCTATTCCTTTGAAGTAAGGGAAGAATAAGTAGATTTTTATTTAGTTAATTTACTCTATGTTTATACAATTTTTCTTTAAAATTTATGTTTGTTGATAAAAATATATGACAAAATTGAGCTCTCAAAATAAGTCATTCTACAAGCAGTATAACATTAAAATAGTCATACACAGAGAAAACACTTAATTTAGAATCTAATTTTAGTTCTCCTCTTGCTTGACTTTGGACAAGTTATAAAACATCCTGGGACTTAGCTTCCTTATATCTAAATTGATAAAATAATTTCTAGGCCTCTTTCACAAATAACATGCATTGGCATTAGAGACATAGGTTTTAGTGTCAGAGATGCCAATACATTCTAGACCTGTTATGTCTAGCAAGTGACATAACATACTTGTCTAAGGCCTGGCTTCTTTCTTTGTGAAATATGCTTAATATTTTCTATCACATAGGTTATGAGGATGAAAAGCAGACATGAATATGAAACATTTAAAATGGTTTGTGCAACTTTAAAAAGTGTTTAAAAATAACCATTTTAGTTTTTTTAATTTATTTTTATTGTATTTTTCCATTACCATTTATTCCCCTTATATCCTCTTCCATCTCCATCCATCTGCAATCACCAAACTGTTGTCCATGTCCATGAATCCTTTTTCTTTCTCACTCAATCCCTCTACCCCCAAACCACTCCTCCAGAGCTCTCAGCCTGCTCTCTCTGAGTCTGTCTCTATTTTGCTTGTTTGTTCATTAGATTCCACATATAAGTAAAATCATATAGTATTTGTCCCTCTCCAACTGGCTTATTCTACTTAACATAATGTTCTCCTGGTCCCGCCATACCGTCACAAAGGGTAAAATTTTCTTCTTTTTTATGGCAGAGTAGTATGCCATTGTGTAAATGTCCCATAGTTGTTGTATTCGCTCATCTACTGATGGACACATGGGCTGTTTCCAAATCTTTGCTATTGTAAGTAACATTGCAATGAACATAGAGGTGTATATATTCTTTCAAATTAGTGTTTCAGGTTTTTTTGGATAAATTCCCAGAAGTGGAATTGCTGGGTCATAAGGCAGTCCTGTTTTTAATTTTTGAGGTTACTCTATACTACCTTCCACAGAGGCTGCACAAATATGCATTCCCACTAACAGTGCAAAAGGGTTCCACTTTCTTCTTCATTCTTGCCAGCAGTTACTGTTTGTTGAAAAAGAGGGCATACAGATGGCGAATAAACATATGAAAAGATGCTCATTGTCGCTAATCATCAGAGAAATGCAAATTAAAACCACAATGAGCTATTGTACTACCTCACACTGGCCAGAATAACTATCATCAATAAATCAAAATAACCATTTTGATAATGAAAATATACTAATTCCACCAGCCATGATGTTTATTTTTCTATTATAGTTGATACTCGATATTATTTTATATTATTTTCAGGTGCATAGCATAATGGTTAGACAATTATATAATTTACAAAGTGTCTCCCATATAATTGAAGTACCCACCTGGCACCATAGTTAGTTATTATAACATTATTGACTATATTCCATATGCTGTACTTTACATCCCCATGACTGTTTTATAACTACCAATTGGTATTTAATCTCTTCACCTTTTTTCACCCAGTTACCCAAGGAACCTCTTTTCTGGCAACCATCAGTTTGTTTTCTGCAAGTAGGTGTCCGTTTCTGTTTTGTCTTTTAATTTTGGTATTTAGCTTCCACATAGTAGTAAAATCATATGGTATTTGCCTTTTTCTGTCTGTCTGACTTATTTCACTTAGCATAATACCCTCTAGGTCCATCCATGTTGACACAAATGGGTAAGATTTCATGCTTTTTTTTTATGGCTTGAGTAATACTCTATTGTATATATGTGCCATAGCCTTTTTGTCCACTCATCTATTGGTGGCCGCTAGGGTTGCTTCTATTTCTTGGCTATTGTAAATAATGCCACAGTGAACATAGGGTGTGTATATCCTTTCACATTAGCGTTTTGGGTTTCTTTGCACATATACCCAGAAGTGGAACTGCTTGGTCATAAGGCTTCATTTATTTATTTATTTATTGTTCACAGTATAAGATACAGAAATACTTATTCTTTCAACCTAAATGTGAACAAAATTGACAAATTACCTATAGGGTAGATTAGATTGGACAATCCTAGTTAGTAAGCATGGCATTAAGGACACTCAAATTCTGATTTTTTTTTAGGTGGTAATAATGTTGATCAAACTCATTTTAGTTGATAATTGACCAGGTTTTAATTTCTTATTTCCAAAGATCATATTTTTGGAATTACCATTAGCAAAAGCACTTCATACAGTCATGAGGAAAGCAGTGTTAATAATCGCCACCTTCTGTGAAGCTGCATGTTTAAGGAAAGGTTCCCTTACACTGACTGCAGAATAAGTAACTTGGTGTTTCTGTTGAATGTATGTTCTAGTATTCATCTCTCTGTTTATACACAATAATGAAATGAATAAGAAGCAACTCAGGAACAATAACTTACTCCCATGAAATACATGATAGTGTCATTCTAAATTCTCTAGAAACTTTATTATGGCATCTTATTATATTAATTATCAAAAGCATATAGCTACACAATAACCATGTGGTTTTAAGACATGTATGAGTATGTCACTTACATCTATCATTCACATCCCTGAAAATATAAATAGCAATAAGTTAGTTTCAAGTTTTATCATGGTTTTAGAGGTATGGTATATATATTCTGACACCTATTTATATATAAACTTATACATATGCATATGCATAAATACATGTATTGCTTTTCTCAAGTTATACATACTAGTAGTATATTTGCAAAATATAACAGAATCAGTTCAACTTCAAAAGGAGAATTTTATGATATTCACCATTCTTTTTAAAAGCAAAGATAATCAAATTTTAGAAGTTTCATTCTAAGGAACTATATTTTCATTTGGTTATATAGTAGATGAGCATCACCTTCATTATGATTCCTATTTATTTTTTCATTCAGTGTAACTTCTGGGAATCAGGCTTTCTCTAATTTCTATCCTCACTTTGCAAATTAATATAAGGTTAATAAAAATGTTCACAAAATCCCAATTCTAATTAATTATTGGGACCACTGATTTCCTTGGAGACTACCAAATTATTTCCTTTATTGTTTTGTTAACTATCATTATAGTTTTCTAAACTCTAAATTATATCTTAAACAATATCTAGCACTTCATTTATTCTTTGAAAAGATTTGGGCCTTGTATGTAGCATTTAATGATCTATTTTAATACAGTCTAAATATTTTAGTTAGAAGTATAATATAGGAATCTAAGAATAATCCATAACTATTAAGACATTTAACATTTTAATATAAAGAAACACTGTACACTGTTTTTTTTTAAATATTGAAAGCTTTATGTTGAAGTAAATTATTCTAATCCATAAACCCTATTATTTGCCACTTCTCCAAAATAATTCAAATGATTGTTATCTGAAAATTTATCAACATCATACTTCTTGATTATTTATTTATGTGTAATAATTTGGGTAATTTAAGGTAAAATTTTGGGCTACAGTTTTTCTTTTAATATATAAATTCTGTCCAGAAAGTATCCAGCCATATGCTATGAAAAATACAGACATTTATTGAAAAAGAAACAAAAAAAAAACATTATACCTAGGATGATGATACCTAGTCCCCTTCAAAGTAGGCATCTTGGGCCTCACGCAGTTCTTCTAATTGCCATCAGCTGCCCCATCATATTTTCCTCAATGTAAACGTGGTCTGAAATCTTTGCCCTTTCAAAGCTGGTTTTGATTTAAGGAAAAGCCAGAAGTCACAGGGCACCAAATCTGGACTGCAGCAGGGCTGAGTCGCCTGGGTGATTCAATGTTTTGCCCAAAACCTCTACAGGAGATATGATGCATAAGCTGTCGTGTTGGTGTGATGAAGCTGCCAATCACCTGTTGCCCATAACTGCAGACTTCCAAATCATCCAAATGTTTCCACAGAGGGGTAGTCAAGCTTAATGCAAAATTTGATGCAGATTTGTTGCTGTACTCACTCATTCATTTTGAATATGGTGGCCACACAGTTCATATGCTACTGCAATGGCATCTACTGCCCCCAATGATGAGTACAGTGAAGGCATCGTGGTTCACGCATGCACATTCCAGTCCACTCTCCTTGGCTGTCAGGTTACATCGATGTTACACAAACCATTCTTGTTATATTAATATAATGGACTTTTTCTGGACAGACTTCATATAAACATGGGATAGTCCTTCCTTTTTTTACTAAAAAATCCCCAAAGCTCATATGGTAAAAGGAAACTAACCCTCATAATGATAAAATCTCATTTCAAAAAGTATTTAATTTAAAAGCAATTATGTTTTTTTATAATAGCACAATAAATAGGTACAAATGTAATCTATTTTCTGAAACTTTTCAAAAATAACTTGTATGATAATAAGATATTATGTTATATAGACATTCCAATATGTAAATTAGAAGTTTGAATATAGCTTTTAATTTCTATACTTAGACCATACACCAAACACCCAATTTTACCAATTTTTGTTAAGTTGGTGGTTGAAAATATAGATAAGGAACTTGGAAGATATCATTATAAATATAGGTATAGTTAGATATTTAAATAAATAATTATTTGGGTAAATAAATATAATTTTATAGATCTATTTTAATATACTTTCTCTTTTAATTCTAATAAATTGATATTCACAAGTAGAAATCAGTCTTTATTATTGATGGCAAATACAAATATTATTTTTATTTCTCTTTAAAAATCAGGTTTATTGAAATATAATTCACACAACAAAATCTGTCATTTTAAGTTATACATATCATCAGTTTTGACAAATGAATACAATTTGAAACCATCATCATAGTAAAAATGTAGAACACTTTTATTAAAACAAAATCATACTCATGCCATTTTAGATTCACTATTTTCCCTCAAATAATAATCTCAGAGAAACTTTGATGTCTTTTCTACCATTACAGATGTGGTGTCTCTAAAATACCAAATAAATAGAATCATACAATAAGTAGCATTGTGTCTAGCTTCTTTTGCTTAGCACAAGGCTCTTTGGATGCATCCACACCGTTGCACATATTGGATCATTCCTTTTTCTGGATGAAGTATGCCATTTTGTTGAGGTTCCAAAATTATTTTACTTAAACCAATTGTATTTAAGTTTATGATCAATTTGGGGTTAACTTCTACATATAAAGTGAGTTTGAGATTCATTCTTTTCCATACGATTATTTGTTACAGCACAATTGTTTTAAAAGGACTATCATTTTTCCCATAAATTTGCAAATTAGACCACACAATTTGATCATGAATTCTTGGCCTATTTTAGGACTCTATTCGGTGTGCCATTCACATATATACTTATACTGATGTCAGTAACTTAGTCTTATTACTATATTAAAATCAGAGCAGGTAAGTATGTCAACTGTGGTCTTGTTCAAAATTGGGCTATTCTAGTTCTTTACATTTTACATATATTTTGTAAATGGTTCAATTCTTACAAAATTTTTGCTATTTTTATCAAGACTGTGTTAAATCTGTTGATCATAATGGGAAGAATTTAGAATCTTAATAGTGAATATTCAGAGTCTCTATATATTTAGGTCATCTTTAATTTTTCTCAGCAATTCTAGTTTTCATTGTGCAGTCAAGTCATAAATGTTCATTGCTACTGTTTAGAAGTAAAAGTACTATTTGCCTATTGATATTGTATAATGACTTGTACTAAATATATGTGTTAGTTTTATTAGTTTTTTTTTTAATTGTTTAGATTCCTTGGGTCCTTCTTTGTTGAAAATTATCTTGTCTACAAGTAGAGAGAGAGAGAGTTATTTTTTCTTATTCATCTATGATTTTTATTTCTTTTTCTTACCTTTTTATAATAGCTGGGATATGTTATCAAATGTTAAATAGAAGTAGTAAAGGCACGTATCCTTGCCTTGTTCCTAATCTTTAGGGAAAACAGTTATTGTTTTCATGTTTTAAATATGATATTAATTGTGGGTTGTCATTCATGCACTTGTCAAGTTTACATTGTGCCCCTTGTTAAAAGTCTTTATTTATTTATTTATAAATTTATTGGAGTGACATCTGTTAATAAAATCATGGAAGTTTCAGGTGTACATTTTTCTATGCTAAAAGATGTATATATTCCACTCTGTGCCCACCACCTAAAATCAAACTATTTTCTGTCATCATATATTAGGCCCCGTCCACCCCACCCACTCATTTCCCTCTGGTAACCACCACACTATGGTCTGTATCCATGAATTTCAGTTTAATATTACACATATGAGTGAAATCATATGTAGGCCCTAGTTCATTTGGTTAGAGTGTTGTCCTGATATGCTGAGGTTGTGGGTTCAGTCTCTAGTTAGAGCACATACAAGAAGCAACCAATAAATGCATAAGTGGAACAACAATTGATGTTTCTCTCACTCCTCCCTCCTTCCTTCTCTCCCTTTCTCTCTCTAAAATTAGTAAATAAAAATTTTAAAAATGCATATGAACTTTTAAAATTTTATTTATTTTTAGAGAGGGGAAGGGAGGGAGAAAGAGGAGGAGAGAAACAGCAATGTGTGAGGGACACATAGATTGGTTGCCTCTTGTTCACCCCCAAGTAGGGACCTGGACCACAATCCAGGCTTGTGCCCCAACAGGAAATCAAACCTGCAACCTTTCAGTTTGTAGGCCAGTGTCCTCAATCCACTGAGCCACACCAGCCAGGGCCTAACTTTTTTTAATGCTTTTTATTTATTTATTTTTTTGGCATCCTTTGAGCTAATTATATTTTTAAAGACATTTTAGATAGTTGACATGGTAAATTACATGGATTTGTGAATGCTGACCCAACCTCACAATCCTTGGAAAAGTCCCATTTTGTCATGATATTTAGATCCTTTTAATCTAGTGACAAATGCATTTTTCAAATACTTCAAGACTTCTGCATATGTATTCATTAGGAATTGTAGTGTTCAGTTTCTTTTAATTGTCTGCTTTCAGAATTAAGTTAGATTCATTAAGTACACTGGAACAGGATCTTTAGTTTTTGAAGGGTTAGAATTGGTTTTATTTCTCTAATACATGTTCCCTAGAATTTACCAGTGAAGACCCCTGATTCTGGAGTTTTCTTTGTCAACAATGTTTTGAACTATAATTTTATATAATTCATACCATGAGGATATTCAGAGTATCTCTTCTTGAGTGAGGTTTGGTATTATCTTTCAAAAATTAGTCGATTTAATCTGTTTTCTTTCTTTTTTTTTTTTTTGATTTACACATTGTCCCTTTATTTTTTTATTTTTTTAAAATATATTTTATCGATTATGCTATTACAGTTGTCCCATTTCTCCCCCATCATTCCCCTCCACCCTACACACCCTCTCCCACCCACATTCCCCCCTTTAGTTCATGTCCATGGGTCATAAGTTTTCTAGCTTCTACATTTCCCATACATTTCCCATTCTTGCCCTCCCCCTGTCTATTTTTTTCCCCTTATCTATGCTACTCATTCTCTGTACCTTTTCCCCCTCTCTCCTCCTCCCATGCCCCTGTTGCTAACCCTCCATATGATCTCCATTTCTGTGGTTCTGTTCTTGTTCTAGCTGTTTGCTTAGTTTGCTTTTGTTTTAGGTGTGTTTCTTGATAGCTATGAGTTTGTTGTCTTTTCACTGTCATAGTTTTATCTTCTTTTTCTTAGATAAGTCCCTTTAACGTTTCATATAATAAGGGCTTGGTGATGATGAACTCCTTGAACTTGACCTTATCTGAGAAGCACTTTATCTTCCCTTCCATTCTAAATGACAGCTTTGCTGGATAGAGTAATTTTGGATGTAGGTCCCTGCTTTTCAAGATTTCAAATATTTCTTTCCAGCCCCTTCTTGCCTGGAAGGTCTCTTTTGAGAAATCAGCTGACAGTCTGATGTGAACTCCCTTGTAGGTGACTGTCCCCTTATCCCTTGCTGCTTCTAGAATTCTCTGCTTCGTTTTAATCTTGGCTAATGTATTTACAATGTGCCTTGGTGTGTTCCTCCTTGGGTCCAACTTCTTTGGGACTCTCTGAGCTTCCTGGTAGTCTATTTCCTTTGCCAGATTGGGGAAGTTCTCCTTTATTATTTGTTCAAATAAGTTTTCCACTCGTTGCTGTTCTTCTTCCCCTTCTGGGACCCCTATAATTCGGATGTTGGGACGTTTAACGATGTCCCGGAGGTTCCTAAGCCTCTCCTCATTTTTTTGAATTCTTTTTTCTTCTTCGTCTTCTGTTTGGTTGTTAGTTTCTTCCTTCTGGTCCACTCCATTGATTTGAGTCCCAGTTTTCCTTTCATCTCTATCAGTTCCCCATGCATCTTCCTTCATTTCACGTATTGTAGCCTGCATTTTTTCATCTAGTTTGTGAGCAAAATCAACCAATTCTGTGAGCATTTTGATGACCAGTGCTTTGAACTGTGCATCTGACAAGTTGGCTATCTCTTCACTTCTTAGAGGAATTGGCTCTGGGGCTTTTATTTGTTTTCCGGTTTGAGCCATTTTTGGTGGGTTTTTTTTTGTTGTTGTTGTTTTGGTTTTAGTCTGGTTGCAGCTATTACGTAGTGAGGGGGTGGAGCCTTAGGTGTTCCTCAGGGCGGGGCAGCCCAGTCTCTGGGTTGTGACGCTATAGGTGGGGGCAGGGTCCGAGAGGGAAGAATGGCGCCTGTTCTGCTCTCTCCTGGACTCCGGTCCCTTCCGCCGCTTCCCCTTCGCCTGGATTATCTGTGCACGCGCGCGTGGTGTTACGTAGTGAGGAGTGGAGCCTCTGGTGCTCGCCAGTGCAGGGCAGCCCAGTCGCTGGGTTGTGACGCTATATGTGGGGGCGGGGTCTAAAAAATGATATAAAGTAGCTCATAATCTATTATCTTTTTAATATCAGTGCAATCAGTAGTGATACAACTTCTTTCATTGCTGGTAATTTGTGTCAACTCTTTTCTTATTAGTTAAAATAGAGATTTTGATTTCATTGATTGTCTCTATTGATTTTCCTCCATTGATTTCTGCTCTTATTGCTTTCTTGGATTTAATTTGTTTTTCTTCTTCTAGCTTCTTAAATTGAAAGATTGTATCGTTGATCTAAAACTCTTTTTACTTTTTATATTAATGGTATTTAATGCTTTATTTTTTCTTACAAAATGATTTATTCTTAAGCTCCCCACTTTTAAAAATGTTTTAATTTTTATTCAGTTCATAAAGTTTCAAGTTTCTCTTTTTATATTTTTTTCTTTAACTTGTAACTTAGTAGTATGTTCTTTAATTTTCAAATATTAGGGAATTTTCCAGATATGGTATATTTGTTCATTGATTTTGAATTTTGTTTTGTTTCCATGAAAAATTATTTTCCATGTTTTATCCCATTTGAGGTTTTAGATATATGTTTTAATTATTAGAATATAGTTTATCTTAATGTATGTTCCATGTGCACTTAGAAATAATGTATATTCTCTGGTCGGATGACTCCTCCAATTGTCAATATGGTAAAGTTAGTTGACAGTTTGTCTTCTGTATCCTTACTGAATTTTTAATCTGCTGTTCTGTCAATCACTGAGAGAGGACTTCGAAATCTATAATCATAATCATGAATTTGCATGTTTCTCCTTTATTTTTAAAATTTGAACCTATGTTATTATGTAGATACACATTTACAACAGTTTTGTCTGTTTGATGATCTCATTGCATTATCACTGTTGTTACCTGTTAATTTTATTTTTCTTTGGAGTTTACTGAAATATAAATTTAGTTATTTCAGGTCTCTTTGATGAAAGTTTGCATATACTTGCCACAAAATAGACTAGAGTATCTCTTAGTCCTGTTATCAGCACCTAGTGGAAGACCATTAACAACAGCCCATACATACAGATGGCCAATTACATATGAAAAGATGCTCAACAGACACTAATCATCAGAGAAATACAAATTAAAACAAAAATGAGCTATCAACTCACACCTGTCAAAATGGCTATCATCAATATATAAACAAACAAGTGTTGGCCAGGGTATGGAGGAAAGGGAACTCTCATGCACTGTTGGTGGGAATGAAGACTGGTGCAGCTACTGTGTAAAGCTGTACAGGTTTACCTCAAAAAATTAAAAATGGAACTTTCTTATGACCCAGCAATTCCACTTCTCAGAATATATCCAAAGAAACCTGAAACACTAATTTGAAAGAACATATGCATCCCTATGTTCATTGCCATGTTATTTACAATAGCCAAGATTTGGAAGTAGCCCAAGTATCCATAAGTAGATGAGTGGATAAAAAAGCAGTGGTATTGGGTTGGCCAAAAAGTTTGTTATGGGTTTTTTTGTTTGTTTTTTTTTAAGATGGCTTTAGTGGTGCTTAGTTGTCTTTAACTTCATTCAAAACAATTTTGTTTGATTGTATTGTGACAGCTGTCTTTAAAAAACATCAAAATTGGTGAATTTTCATGCAGCCATTTTAACATTGAGATGGAAGAAAATATATAACATTTTAGTGTATCATGCTTTATTATTTCAGGAAAGGTAAAAATGCAACTGAAATATTAAAAAAAATCTTTTGTGTAGTATATGGAGAAGGTGCTATGACTGATTGAATGTGTCAAAAGTAGTTTGTGAAATTTCTTGGTACTATTGACATTTTGGCCAAATAATTCTTCACTGTGGGGCTGTCTTATGCATTGGAAGATGCTTAGCAGCACTCCTGACCTCTACTCACCAGAAGCCAATAGTGGGAGATAGCCAACATACTCAAAATATCCAAATCAAAAAATTTATGAGTGAAAATAAAAAATGTCTTTTATTTTACACATTTTTTTGTAAAAAATATAATGGACTTTTTTCACCAATCCAATACATTTACACAATGGAATACTACTCGGTTGTAAAAAAAGAAGGAAATCTTACCTTTTGTAACAGCATGGGAGAACCTGGAGAGTGTTATGCTAAGTGAAATAAGCTGGTCAGAGAAAGACAAATACAATAAAATTTCATGTGGAATCTGATGAACAAAATAAACTAACAAACAAAATAGAAACAGACTTATAGATACAGAGACCAGACTGACAGCTATAAGAGGGGTGGAGGGTTGGGGAGGCTGGGTGAAAAAAGGTGAAAGGATTTAGGAAAAAAAAACTCACAGACACAGATAACAGTATGGTGATTACCACAGGGAAAGGGGAATGGGGGAAGGTAGAGGAGAGTAAAGGGGGGGGATAAATGGTGATGGAAGGAGACCTGACTTGAGGTTGTAAACACACAACGCAATATACAGATGATATATTGGGTTGGGCAAAGAGTCTGCATGTTTATTTTCTATAAAATAAAAAAACACATTTTTTTTTATTTTCACCAAAAACTTTATTTATTTGGATATTTTGAGCATGTTGGCTTTCTCCTGCATGGTATAATGTTGATTGTTCTCAATGTCTCTCTTGATTTGATCATTATTAACTTTAACTGGTCTACCTCACCGCAGAGCATCATCTAGAGAGAAATCTCCAACACAAAACTTCACAAACCACTTTTGGCATGATCCATCAGTCACAGCACGTTCTCCATACACTGCACAAAACTTTTTTTGCATTTTCATTGCATTTTTACCTGTCTTGAAATAATAAAGCATAATACACTGAAAATGTTTTCTTCCATCTTCAATATTAAAATGGCTGCACAAAAATTCACCAATTTTGATTTTTTTAAATGCACATTGACATGACAGCTGTCACCATATAATCAAACAAAATTGTTCTGAATAAGTTCAACACAGCTAAGTGCTACTAGAGCCATCTTATGGGAAAAAAACCCAACAAATTTTTGGCCAACCCAATATTGTATAATTGTACTTCTGAAACATATCATTTTGTTAACCAATGTCACTCCAATAAATTCAATTAAATAAAGTAATAAAACAATAAAATCATATTAAAACTTTAACAACTCATACCTTTTATTTAGGCGTTCTTCAGATTTCACATTGTCATGCTGGCCCATATTCTATCTTTAAGAAATTAAATTTCAGTTGCTTTTGTCTTCCATGCTTATGTGGCTTCCACCTCCTTTTCCCATGCTCTGACAAAGATGAAATAGCTCTTAGGGCCTGTCTTCCCTCAGAATGGAGTTCCTTCAGAATTTTATTCATCTGTCTGCCTCACTAGCTCATTTCTCCAATGGGCTAAAAAAATGTTACAATTGTATAGACTATCTGGAATTTACTTATTAGAAAGAGAATAAATTTTGTGGATTTTTCCATGTATAGTAAAAGCAAGACATAAAAAAAATTCTTTAAAAATAAAATTATACTGAATATTATGTGGTAAATTTAAATCAAGTTCATTATCTTAGTAACTTTTGTTTTTCATATATAAAAGATTGAAGATGCTAGTAATAAAATTGAAAAAATTACATGTTGATAAGCATTCTCCCATCAGCATCGTCAATCTATTTATTAACAATATTAACAGAGAATGTGCCTGAAGTACTTTACACTGTACACATTGCATTAACTATAGGTATGTTATCTCATTTTATACAATTGAAGAACTTCCTATTATCCTCACTTGATATATGAGAAACTGTGACTTAGCGTTATCAAAGCTCTTGCCTACGTAGTCACTAAATGGTGCAGGTGGGCTGTGAACCTCGATAGTCTACCTGCAGATCTAAATATAAAATAAAGACACTGTGCTGGCTTACAGAGGAAGAATTTGAAAAAGTATGTCTTATTTGGATTTAATTAGTATTGATACAGAGACACATTCATATAATTCATACCAATGCAAGATCTGAGCATTTTAACTTCACATCCTAAAGAATGGTCTAATAGTAATACATCATGTATTCTCAAGGATAGAGGAAGAAAAGGAGTTTTAAGAAAGCATTCCCTTTAATTAATGTTTTTGGACTTCAACTTATTATCCTTTGTTTTTGATTCATTAATAGAACTACTCAAGTCTTTTAACTACCAAACATGGTTAAATATGTTTTTCTTATTTAAAGCAGTGATTTTCAAATATTTTTGTTTACTCCCTCAAGGTATACATTTATACTCATGATCCATTTCTTCTCTAAATCAGTAAATACATATATAATAAAGGCTTCTGGGAAAAGTAGTTCCCTTTCCATATATAATGCATTATTCTGCTCTATTGTAGTTCATTTTTAATATGCTGATTGTAAAACACTAATTTTATTTTTATTGAGGTGTAATTGCCCTAAAACACTAAGTGTGAGGTGTAAAACATGTTGATTTGATATAGTTGAGTATTGCAATTATGACTGTCACCATGTTAGCTGACACCTCCATCATATTATATCAAGATTTCTTTTTTGGTGGGGAGAACAATTAAGATCTAGTCTTACTAACTTTGAAGCTTCTTATACCAAATTGCTGACAATAATCACTCTACTGTGTATTAGATCTCTGGGATGTATTTATCTACTAGTTGCAAGTTTTACCCTTAAACAACATCTCCCCAGTTCTTCACCACCAGTTCCTGGCAGCCACTGTTCTCTTCTTTGTTTTTACAAGTTTGGCTGTTTTAGATTTTACATGTAAGTAATGTCATACAGTATTTGTCTTTCTCTGTCTGATTTAACTCACTTAGCATAATGCCCTCAAGATTGATTCTTGTTGCCAGAAATGATTGCCAATTCTTGTTGCCCTCAAGATTGATCCTTGTTGCCAGGTTTTCCTTCTTTCTCATGGCTGTATAATATTCCATCACATGTATGTATCACATCTTCTTATCCATTCATTCATTGATGGATACTAAAGTTGTTTCTGTATCTTAACTATAGTATTGCAATGAACATGGGAGTACAGATGTCTTTTCAACCTCCCTTTTCATTTTCCTTAGCTATATACCCAGAAGTGGGATTGCTGAATCATACGGTAGTTCTATTTTTAATTTTTAAGGAACCACCCTACTGTTTTCCATAATGACTTTACCAATTCACATTCTTACCAACATTGTACAAAGTTTCCCCTTACTCTGTATCTAGTCTACAATGGTTAACTCTGGTTGTTGTTTTTTTAATTTTGAATTGTATTTTTCAATTACAGTTTATATTCAACATTAATTTTTATTAGTTTTAGGTATATCATTAATTTTTATTAGTTTTAGGTATATGGCTTGATGAATGCAATTCTAATAGGTGTGAGATATCTCGTGGTTTCAATTTACATTATCCTTTTGATTAGTGATGCTCAGCATCTTTTTATGAACCTATTGATCATTTGTATGTCTTCTTTGGAAAATGTCTCTTCAGTTGCCCAGTCCATTTTAAATAAGATTTTTTTGATAAGTTGTATGAGCTTTTTCTATATTTTGAGTATTAAAACTATTCAATATATAGTTAGCAAATATGTTCTTTCATTTCATAGGTTGCCTTTTCATTTTGTTGATTGTATCTTTTACTGTGCAGAAGCTTTTTAGTGTGCTGTAGTTCTATTTATTTTTGTTTTTGTTGCTTGTGCTTTGGTGTCATATCAAAAAAAATGTCATGCTAAGAACAATGTCAAGGTCTTGCTATGTTTTCTTCTAGGCCTTTTATGGTATCAGATTTTATGTTTAAGACTTTTAAGCCATTTTGAGATAATTTTTGTGAATGGTGTAAGACAGGGATTTAATTTCATTTTTGCCATGTGCCTGTCAGGTATTCCCAACACCCTTTGTTGAAGAGACTCTCCTTTTCCCATTGAGTGTTTTTCCCTTGTCATTTATTAGTCAACCATATATGAGGGGATCTATTTCTGGGCCCTCTATTCTTTTCCATTTCAAGTTTACATTAGCTATGTCATTTCACTACCTTTTGTAGAGTACCTCACACATAGTCTATATATAATAATTATCTTTCTTCTTAGTACCTCCATCCTTCCTTCCTTACTGTGCATGAGGCATGCTATTAACATGCTGCACAATTTATCAGCTTGGCTAATATAAGCGTTCTGACTAGAAAAACAGGTGCGTTTTTGCTCAGTTGTTTGTCCATTATTGTAGCCTTTTCTCTAAAACCTGTCCTCTCTCAACTTCTATTCACATTGCTAAACATATGGGGAAAAATTACCCTTACTGTGTAAAGTGACTATTTTTTGGTTAAAGGTAAAGCATAAAAATCTGGTGGCCAACTATGTTTTATTTTGCTTGTATAACTGAGAAATATGCTCCATTATAGGAGTGTTTAGCCCTCAAATGTCTGATTTACATTTTGCTGAACTATTCTTAAAGATAAATTCCACAGAATATAGTTTACTATAACTTCATAAAATTATGGTGAACCATACTTATGTGTGACCTTCAATAATATGATAATTTATTTAAATATGCTTTACTAATTAAGAATATTTAAAATGGAGTGCACTTAAATTATTCTTACCAATTATCTATATAAGAAATTATTGAAATGATCAATTACCATAATCAACAATCATTACTGAAATAAGATAAGTATCTTCAAAATATTGGCTGCTTGAATTTTTTGAATGTTTTTCTTTGGGGATTTAAATTTGTTCCCTAAGCATTTCTCTTTAGAAGATTATGGACCATAAAGTCTATACCATAACACAAACCAAATATTTTACTAATGTTTACTAATGTCACTAATGTTTTTCAGGTAAAAATTACAAATGTGTTAGAAAGAAGTATATGCATTTTCTATTTCAAGTATGAATTTTATCCTTTTTATGCTTAGAGCAATAGAAATTGAAAGAATGTTAGGGATCCCAATTTCATTCCTTCCATTTAGATAATTCTCATAATTAAAGGCAGATCATTGGAGATTTTTTTTTACTTGAAGCTCCTCAGGGACTCAAATTTTATGACCTATGTCATTAGCCAGTTAGCTGTTTGTCCCTTAGTGACTCAAGATTTTTTTTCTGAATATCTAATAGAATCTTTCTTACTTTCAGTAAGTCAATTCCTTTTACTCAGTGACTATTGTTAGTTATTATAATAAGCAAACTTTAATATATTCCAAAGCACTGATTATATTCTCAACTGGCCTTCTCTATTCTGAGTTAAGCAATATATCATTCATTTTTCTGTCTTGTGGACTTTCCCCATTTACCCAATGGTTGTCTTTGGCCAACAAGTATCTATCATTCTAGATAGTTGAAAAAGTACAACTACAATAATATAAATGTTGGTGTTTCCAAAATTGTTGAAAAGAAGCAGAAGTCACAGGATATCTATCACTAGAGAATTTTACCTCATAGCTATGAACCAAAACTCAAAAGTCTCCACAGCCCCCATATGACCACTAAAACCATCTTTCAAGAGCCTTGATGCTGAGTCTGGACAGACATACTGACAGGGGCTGGTGCAACAGCCTCCCAATTTTCACATGGCTACAACCTTGATAGCTGGCATCCAGAACAATAAAAATATGTCCCTTATTCCACTTCCTTCTTCTGAGTCTCACATGAACACCTCTAATGGTTAAAACTTAATTTGTAAGTGAGGGTTAAGTCTAATATTTGTGAAGATAAGAAAAAATATATACAACAGTTGGAAAGAACTACACTAGCAAGGCAGAGCAATAGCCAAACTGTGATAAAATGAAGAAATAGGGTCAGTGGGTAATGTGGTTAATGGGTATTTCTCTGTGACATAACAAGCTTAGCTGTGTTATGATGTTCAGCTACTATTGTATTTAATATCACAGAACATTAATGAACTGAAAAGTTTATATAGTCAACCAATGAGTCTCCTATATTACATTGACATCATTTGCCTATTTGTTCATTGCATTAGCTAATTAACTTATAGAAAAATGGACAGTGTACAATTAAAATATTGGTGAAAATTAGTGGATAATTAATAGCTTATTAACTGGTATTTGGGAAAAAATGAAACATATTATGAGTTGGCCAAAAAGTCTGTTTAATTCTTTCAAAAAAAGGCACATTTTTCATTTTCACCAATAATTTTATTGATTTGGATATTTTGAGTATGTTGGCTATCTCCCATGTGGTGTAACATTGATTTTTCTCAATGAAAGTCTCAACTTGATGGCTAAAAACTTCTACTGGTCTAGCCCACTGTGGAGCATCAATCCGGTGAGAAAGCTCCAGCACAGAACTTCACACATCACTTTTGACATGTTCAATCAGTCCTGGCACCTACTCCATACATGGCACTTTTTTTTTTTTTTTTTTTTTTTTTTTTTTGCATTTCAGCTGTTTTTTTACCTTTCTTGATATAATAAAGCATAATATGCCAAAAATGTTGCATATTTTCTTCCATCATCAATATTAAAATGGCTACACAAAAATTCACCTATTTTGATAACTTTTTAAAATGAAGGCTGATGACAGCTGTCACAATACAATTTAACAAAAATTGTTTCAAATGAAGTTAAAGACAACTAAGCACTCTAGAGTCTTCTTATGTTAAAAAAAAAAAACACTTTTCAGCCAACCCAATAGTTCAAATTAAGTTAAAATAACATTTTAGTCATAGCTCAAAATTAATTCCAGATAGATAAAAGAAAATAAAATATAATAAAATATAAGCATATATTTATATAATTTTATTAGAAATAGGTCTTTGTGTGCATCTCATTAAAATTACAAAACATAAAGGCAAACATGAGACTTCCAGTCAAGATGGCAGCATAGGGAGACATGGCTTGCATCTTCACACAACCACAACAAAAATTACAGCTAAAATATAGAACAACTATTACTCAAAACTATTAGAAATTGAGTTGAATAGAAGTATAACTACAAAACTGAAAAAACCATATCCATTCAGACTGGTAGGAGGGGTGCAAATGTAGAGTGGGATGGTCTCTTATCCATGTTTGGTGGATAAAAATTTGAGAGGGATATATTGGGAGCGAGGAGTCCCAGTTCCACATCAGCCTCTCCAGCCCAGGGATCCAGTGCCAGGAAGATGGGTCCCCACAAAGTTCTGACTGCAAAAACCAGCAGGAATTGAATTGGTGGAAGAAACTTCTAGAACCCCAAGCAGTCCCCTTAAAGAACTCACTAGAACTCTTAAAGAACTTAAATTCTAGAAAATGTATTTAAACTGTTTTTCTTAATAATTTCTTCTCCATCATTTGTGTTTTTAGATTTATTATTCAGTTTTTTATGTTCCTAAACTAATGCTATTATTTAATTTTTCTCTCCTATTTTCCACTGATTAAGTCTTATCCTAATTTTAAATATTTTTCTTCATGGTATCTTCCATTTTCAATATGCATAGCAGAACTTGTGAATAAAAGTTTTTACTATGAAAAATTCTCTCTGACCCTTTTCATTGGGAGTTACAAGATTTCAATACTTGTATTTTCTTTTGGGTCAGTCTTCCTCTTCAGAAGCAATGTCTCTAACTCCCATGTGGAAGATATAAAGTTGGCTTCCATAATTCTTGGAACCTGATGGGATAAGTGATTAGGGTAGTTAATATTAAGGGAACAGAGATTAGGTGAACTGTAAATTCTTATATTCTTTGTCTTCAAATATTAAAGCTAGGCAAATGATGGCATGAAACTACCCATGACAGAAATATGAAAATTAGGGATTGAAGTTAATTTGAAAGCAAGAATAATGCCCTTTGCTGTTGAATTTGAAATGATGTTGAGACATCAAGTGAGACTGTCAGTCAGCTGGAGATAAGTATGGGCATGTGGGTCTTACTTAAGTAGGACTAAATTTTGAGTTAAAAGTATGCTACATTTACCATTAATTACTTATTGTTTTTGTAAGTTATATGTGAATATTTTAACAATTATTACTGTCTTTCATTACACACTGGTATCAGTAAAAAAGAAAAATGCCTGATGCCTAGTCTGTTTCCCCTTTAAAACACATGTACAATATTCTGATGGTTGTTTATCATAGATATTATCTCAGAGCATTACCTCATCTAATTATACCAAAAAAATGAAAGTACCAAAAAAAAAAAAAAAAAAAAACCAACAACAAGGTTTAAGATAAAATATGCCTGGGCAAATTAGTGCAAAGACTGATCCACTTAAGCTATTAATATAAAGACTACGGAGCCTTATTTTCACATGAAATGTTTAGTAGAATCAGAACATCAGGGCGGCATGCACAAAGGGCATTCTTCCTCAGCAATGAGAATTATCCTTTGCTTTTGGCCACTGCTACAGTTTAGATGTTCGCTGTGATGCCATCTGTTAAGGTTGATTGTGCAGTGACCTTAGGCAGTCCAAAACCTGTTCAATTGAGCCCATATATAGAGTTCTGGGTGGAAACCAGGAGGACAGATGGTAAGGTTGGAGATGAGGAACTTGTTTGTTACAGCTGATGAAAATCATTCTTCTTGCCAAAGTCATTAAATGTGATATCCTTGGCACAGCATTTCTCAACAAATAGGGTGTCCCACTTGGTGGGTTAGCTGCAGGTAAATTAAAGCATTCAACAGTCTCTGACTATTTAGGTTTGCCTAGTTCTTTACTTTTACATCCCTGACATCCTAAGATTAAGTCAACGTTCAGCAACAGGATCCTTTGTGCTCAGTTAAATACAGCATCTCATATGTGTAGCTTTAAAAACACACATGTACAATGGGTAGTACAAATTGGACTAATTCTCAGCTAATTAAACTATTTTCAATTGAACGGAACCAAAAAGAGGAAAAAGACTCCTATCAGGAAGCTGTATAAAAATTCAAATAAATCAACTAACTTCATATCCATGTATATATGTAGCATACACACTTCTCAATTCCAATCATTTAAGAAAATGTATTAAAATCTTTTCATAGGAAATAAATATGTATATGATTAGACAAGATAATTATTGCAAAGTAATTTTTACAACTTGAAAAGCAGAAAATTTTGCTCATCTACATAGATATTTCATCTCTATATTTGACAGCCTTAAATGCTACTCACTTGTAGAATTCATATCTAAGCTCTGTAAACTGAGGAATAATTTTAAAGCATTTTATTAAGCAAAGGATATTTAAAGAGAAAATTAAACGTGAGCAAAGTTGAAAGTATAGATTATGTCACTAATCAAATTTTCTGTTTCCTTAGAGGTTTCACCTTTAAGGAATGATATTAGGTCTGATTATGCATATTAGACATGCATCTTATTTTAAATATAGCTAGGAAAGTGGTATGGCAATCTATGGGTATATATTTCAGGAGTCTGTGTTGAAAAACAGGTATATGCTAACAAGGAAATATGTATTTCATTTTATTATTTATGCAACTTTTACCCATTTGGTTAATATATCTTAGACATCTTCCTATCTTTACACAGTTTTTCTTTTCTACTTTTTTATAAAAATTGTATTTTTTATTATTCTTTATTGAGTTTGCTATTATAATTGTCCCAATTTTTTCCTGTTTGTCCCCTCCACCCAGCACCCCACACTCCCTCAGGCAATCCCCATACCATTATTCATGTCCATGGGACATACATAGGTTCTCTAGCTATTCCATTTCCTGTACTGTAATTTCTATCCCCATGGCTATTCTGTAACTATCTGTTTATACTTCTTAATCGCCTCACCTCTTCACCCATTCCCCCACACCCGTCTCCCATCTGGCAACCATCAAAACCCTCTCCGTATCCATGATTCTATCTCTGTTCTTATTTCTTTAGTTTTTTAGATTCAAATGTTGATAGATTTGTATTTTTTTGCCATTTTATTGTTCATAGTTTTTTTTCCTTTTCATAAAAAAGTCCCTTTAACATTTCATAAAATAATGGTTTGGTGATGATGAACTCCTTTAGTTTTTTCTTGTCTGGGAAGCTCTATTTGCCCTTCAGTTCTAAATGATAGCTTTGCTGGATAGAGCGATCTTGGCTGTAGGTCGCTGCTTTTCAAACTTTGAATATTTCTTGCCAATTCCTTCTAGCCTGTAAAGTTTCTGTTGAGAAATCAGTGATAGTTCTTATGGGAACTCCACCGTAGGTAACTAACTTCTTTTCTCTTGCTGCTTTTAACATTTTCTCTTTATCTTTAACCTTTGGCATTTCAATTCTGATGTGTCTTGGAGTGGGCTTTTTTGCATTTGTCTTGTTTGGGGCTCTCTGTGCTGTCTGGATTTCAATGTCTATTTCTTTCACCAAATTAGGAAAGTTTTCTTTCAACATTTTTTCAAAAAGACTTCTAATTTCTTGCTCTTTCTCTTCTTCTGGCACCTGTATGATGTGAATATTGGAATGCTTGAAGTTCCAATATTCAGAGGAGCCTTAAACTAACCTTGTTCTTTTTGGATTCTGTTTTCTTCTTATCATTCTGATTGGTTGTTTTTTGATTCCTTACATTCCAAACCATTGATTTGACTCTCAGCTGTATTCACTCTACTGTTTCCCTGTCAATTGTTCTTTATTTCAATTAGTGTATCCTTCATTTCTGACTAGTTCTTTTTCATAGTGCTGAGGTACTCATTAAGTTCCTGGAGCATCCTTATAACCAGTGTTTTGTACTCTGCATGTGATAGATGGCTTACTTCCATTTTGTTTAGTTCTTTTTCTGGAGTTTTGACTCATTCTTTTATTTAGTCCATGTTTCTTTGTCTCTTCATTTTGGCAACCTCCCTGTATTTGTTTCTATATATTAGATAGAGCTACTATGACTACCTGTCTTGGTATCTCGGCCTAATGTAGTACCTGTACTTTAGGGTCCAGTGGCAGAGCCTCTCCTATCACCCAGGTTGGGTACTGAAGGTGCACCCTTTATATAGGTTGAGTATACCCCTCTTTTGTAGTTGAGGCTTGGTTGCTGTTGGCAGATCAATGGGATGGATTTACCCAGGCCAGTCAGCTGCAAAGACTGGCCATGATCACTTATGACCAACCTCCACCCTTCGTGGTTGATCAGCTGTGCAGGGGCAACGTAGTGGTCTTTAGCTGTCCACTGGGTGTACAGGCTCTGGGGTATCCCAGGTGGTGCAAGGTCAGTCCCCACCTGTGTTTTGCCCATGTCCACCCTACATGAGCTATGAAACAATCTGGGATGGCTGCTATTTGTGCTGGACTTCCATATAATTTCCCTTCTAATCACATTGAAAGTGTAAACTTCAGGAAAGTCTTTTCCAAGTTATTTTGGTAAGTTCTTTTCTTTTTATTTTTTTTAATTAGTTTACATACAATATTTTATATTAGTTCCAGGTATACAGCATAGTGGTTAGATAATCATACTTTACAAAGTAGTTCCACTGATATTTCCAGTACCAACTGGCACCATACATAGTTAGTACAGTATTATTGACTATATTACTATGCTATGTTTTATATCCCATGACTATTTTGTAACTACCAATCTGTATTTCTCAACCCTTTCTTCTTTTTTACTCAGTCTCCCACGTCCCTCCACCCTGGAAACCATCAATCTGTTCTCTATATCTATAAGTTTATTCTGGTTTTGGTTTTTTAAGTTTTTAGTTTATTATTTATGCTGTTTTGTTCCCACTTATTCCCTTTCTCCACCTCCACACCCAGTTCTACCCTCTCCCCACTCCAAGTCAATTCTCATATTGTTTTCCATGTTCATGAGTTGTACATAAATGTTCTTTGGTTAATTCCCTCATCATCTTTCATCCTGTATTCACCTGCCCTTTCTGGCAGCTGTCAGTCTGTTTTTCATAGCTAAGCTTCTATTTCTATTTGGTTTGTTGGCTTATTGTGTTCATTAGATTTCGCATATAAGCGAGATCATGTGGAATTTTTCTTTCAGTGACTGACTTAATTCACTTAGCATAATTTTCTCCAGGTTCATCCATGCTGTTGTAAAATTTAAGAGTTTCTTATTTACTGCTGCATAGTATTCCATATACCACAGATTTTTTTTTTTTTAATCCATTTATCTACTGATGGGCACATCAGCTGTTTCCAAGTCTTGGCTATTGTAAATCACACTGCTACAATTATAGTGGTGCATGATTGCTTTTGTATTGGCATTTTGGGATCTTTGAGGTGTTTTCCCAGAAGTGGAATCACTGGGTCAAAAAAGCAGTTTAATTTTTATTTTTTTTAAGGATACTCTATATTGTTTTCCACAGCGGCTGCACCAATCTGCATCCCCACCAACAGTGCACTAGAGTTCCATATTCTCCACAACCTCAACAACACTTGTTGTTTGTTGGTTTATTGATGGTAGCCATTCTGACAGGTGTAAGGTAATATCTCATTGAGGTTTTAATTTGCATTTCTCTGATGATTAGTGATATTGGACATTTTTTTTCATATATTTGGTGCTCTATATGTCCTGTTTGGAGAAGTTCTATTCAGGTCTTTTGCCCATTTCTTAATCTCGTTGTTTGTCTTCCTGGTATTAAGTTGTATTAGGTCTTTATATATTTTGGAGATTAAAACCTTGTCAGATGTATCATTGGCAAAAATGTTCTCTATTACAGTGAGCTCCTTATTTGTCTTGCTAATGATTTTGTTTGTTTTCTTTTGTTTATATTTTTCTTCAAATTTCATAAATAAGTGAAATTGTATGGAATTTGTCTTTCTCTGTATGACTGATTTCACTTAGGATAATACCGACTAGTTCCATGTCACTTCAAATGATAAGATTTATTTCTTTTTTATGGCTCAGTAATATTCTGTTGCATATTTTTATCAGAGCTTTTTTATCCACTTATCTATTGATAACACTTGGGTTGCTTCTGTAGTGTGGCTATTGTAAATAATGCTGCAATGAATATAGGGGTGCATTCTTTAGTGTTTTGGGTTTCTTTGGATATATACTCAGAAAAATTGTTAAGTCATAATGCTATTCCATTAAATTTTTTTTGTATAAAGTTTCATGCATTCATTGCTTTTAACAAATATTAAGGAATTATAATTTTAAAAATTGATTTGGATAATTAAATGTAAAATTTATAAATGTAAAATTTGATTTGGTTAAGGCTCATCTTTTTAAATTAAATTTATTGGAGTGATATTGGTTAATAAGATTATATAGGTTTCAATCACAAATTTCTATGATGCATGATCTGTATATTGCATTGTGTGCCCACCACCCAAAGTCAAATCATCTTTGTCACCATATATTTGATCCCTTTACCCTTTACTATCCCAAACCCCCTTCTTCTGGTAACTAACATGCTGTTGTCTGTATGTACAAGTTTTTGTTTGTTTTCCTTATTTGTTGCTTTCAGTTTTATGTTCCACATATGAGTGAAATCATATGGTTCTTAATTTTTTTCTGTCTTAGTTTAGCATAATATTCTCAAGGTCCATCCATACTGTCACAAATGCCAATATTTCATTTTTATTTGTGACTGAGTAGTGTCCCATTATGTATTTGTGTACATCCTTAACCAATCATCTAGTGAAGGACAGTTCGGTTGTTTCCATGTCTTGGCCACCATGAATAATGCTGCAATGAACATAGAGGTACATTTACCTTCATGAATAAATGTTTTCCAATTTTGAGGGTAGATATCCAGAAGAAGGATTGCTGGGTTATATGATAACTCTGTTCTTAATTTTTCACAAACCACATACTGTTTTCCATAGTGACTGTACCAGTTTACCTTCCCACCAGCAGCGATTGAGGGTTCCTTTTTCTCTACAACCTCTCCAACATTTGTTATTACTAGTCTTATTGATAATAGCCATTCTAACAGGTGTGAGATAGTATCTCATTGTAGTTTTGATTTTCATTTCCCTAATAAGTAGTGAAGTTAAGCATCTTTTCTTATATTTGTTGGATATTTGTATGTTTTCTTGGGAAGATTATCGTTAAGGTCCTCTGTCCATTTTTTAATTGAATGTTTGGTGTTCAGTTGTATGAATTCTTTATATATGTATTTTGGATATTAAACCCTTGTCACAGCTATTGTTTGGAAATATCTTCTTCTCCTATTTGGTTGGTTTTCTTTTTGTTGTTGTTCACGGTTTCTTTTGCCCTGCAGAAGCTTTTTAATTTTTAATATAGTCTCATTCATTTATATTTGCCTTTATTTCCCTTGCCTTTGAGCAATTCATAAAACCTTTTGCAAGTTGCTAAGTTTAGTACCTGTGTCTTCTCCTATTTAATTTATTGTTTCAGATCTTATATTTATAACTTTGATCAATTTTGAGTTACTATTGTATATGATAACAAATTGTAGTCTAGTTTTATTCTTTTGCATGTGGCTTTCCAATTTTCTCATCACAATTTTTTGAAAAGGCTTTCTTCATGGTATATTTTTAGCTCCTTTGTCCAAAATTATTTGTGCATATACATGCGGTTCTATTTCTGGGCTCTCAGGTCTGTTCCCTTGGTCTGTGTATCTGTTTTTCTGCCAGTAATATGATGTTTAGATTATTATCACTTTGTAGTATAATTTGAAGTCAGGTATTGTGTTACCTCCAGCTTTGTTCTTGTTTTCTCAGGATTGCTTTGGCTATTTGGGATCTTTTGTGGTTCCATACAAATCTGATGATTTTTTTGTTCTGTTTCCTTAAAAATTGTCATGGGACTTTTGATGGGAATTGCATTAAAACTGTATATTGCTTTGGGTAATATGGTCATTTTAACTGTGCTGTTTCTTGCAATCCATAAACAAGAAATACCTTTCCATTTCATCGTGTCTTTTTCAAACTCTTTTTAATAAAGAGCTTTGTTGTTTTCAGTATATAGGTCTTCTGTATCTTTTAAAAATTTATTCCTAGATATTCTATTTGTTTCATTGCAGTTTCAAAAGAAATTTTTTTCATTTCTTTCTTCTGAAATTTCATTGTTAGTATACAGGAAAGCAGTAGATTTTTATACACTAATTTTGTATCCTGAAACTTTGCTGTGTTTATTATTTCTAATAGTTTTTTGGAGTATTTAGGGTTTTTATAAATAGAATTATGTCATCTGCAAAAAGTGACACTTTTGGTTCTTCTTTTCCAATTTGGATCCTTTTATTTCTTTCTCTTGCTTGATTGCTCGGGTAGGACTTGCAGTACTATGTTTACTAAGAGTGGTAAGAGTGGAGATCCTTGTCTTTTTCCTGATCTTAGAAGCTTCCAGTTTTTCACCACTGAGTATGACATAGCTGAGGGTTTGTCATATATGGCCTTTATTATTTAGAGGTACTTTCCTTCTATACCCATTTTATTGAGTGCTTTTATTATAAATGAATGTTGTATTTTATCAAATGTTTATATGCATCTATTAATAACATCATATGACCTTCATCCTTTATTTTGTTAATGTATTGAATTAGATTGATTGATTTGCATATGTTGAGGCATCCTTGTGCCCCTTGAGTGAATCCCATATGAACGTGATGCATTATTTAGTATATTGTTATATTCAATTTGCTACCATATTGTTTAGGATTCTAGCATCTGTATTTATCATAGATATTGGTCTGCATTTCTCTTCTTTTGTGTTGTCCTTGCCAGGTTTTGGAATCAGGGTGAGGCTGGTCTCCTAAAATGTGTTAGGAAGTATTGTCTCTTCTTAGATTTTCTCTTTTGTTTTCTGGTAGCTTTGTGCTTCCATTGATTCTTTTCCTTTGTGTTTTTCTGTCATTTTTGTTTGATGGTATTCCATATATATTTCCTCTGTTTCCTATTTATTTAAGCCAGGAAGTTTTTGTGTGTGTGATTACCATTAGGTTTATGAAAATGGAAGTTTCTTATAAGCAGTATTTTTTCTTTTGTATCTAATCTCCATCCCCCTTTGAGAATTTAGACCTGTTCCTCCTCATCTTTTATATTTTTGATGTCATGATTATCCCTATTCATGCTGTGAGTTTGTTGGTTATCTTACTCATAATTTTGTGACCTTCAGTTGTTTCACATAGAGTAAACACCTTGAGTATTTCCCGCAATGGAGCTCTTCTGGTTGTATATTCCCTCAGCTTCTGTATGACTGGAAAAAAAATTATTTCTTCTTTATATCTAAAGGATAACTTTGCTGGATATAGTATTTTTGGCTAGTAAATTTTCTCTTTTGGTGATTTAATATTTGGTTTCACTCTCTTCTACCTTGTAGGGTTTCTGCTTAGAAGTCCAATGATAACCTAATGGGCTTTCCTTTGTTGGTTACTTTACTCTTTTTCCTGGTGGCCTTGAGAATCCTTTCTTTGTCACTAATTTTTGACTGTTTTAATAAAATGTGCCATGTAGAAGGCCTTTTTAGATTGAGGTAATTAGGCGTTCTGTTTGTGTGTTGAATTCAAGGATCTGGCTCTTTCCATAGGTTTGGGAAATTCTCATTAACTATTTGTTTAAATAGGTTCTCCACACCTTTCTCCCTCTCTTCTTTTTCTGGTGTGCCTATTATTCTCATATAGCTCTTTCTAATGGAATCAGAAAGTTCTTTCACTGTTTTATGCTCATGTCGCTCTCTTCTCTCTGCATCATTTCTAGATTTCTATCTTCAAAATAACTAATTCTTTCCTCCATCTGGTCAGTCTATTTCCTGTGCTTGCTAGTTTATTCTTTATCTCCTTTACTGAATTCTTCATGTTCAGAACTTTTCTTTTATTTGGTTCTCTTTAAAAGTTTAAATCTCTGGTAAATTATGTGTTCATTGCTTTGTTTCTGAGTTCATTAAACTGCCTATTTGTGTTGTCTTGCATCTCATTGATCATTTTCAGAACTGGAGCCTTTAACTCTCATTTAAATCACGTATTTCCATGCCTTTAAATTTACTTTTATGGATATTTCCATTTTCTTTCTGAGCTGCCTCATTATATTAGTTATTCATGGTATTTGATGGATTCTTTCTCTGTCTAGATAATTTTTTATATGTGAGTGGTGGCACTTCTTTAGATTGATAAGAAGTCTTTTTTATTATTTTCCAGTAGGTGGCGCTGAATCACTTTTTTTTCTTTCTTGCACTGTTCCGGCTTTTTAGATCTCTGCAGCGTGGTGGAAAATGGCCTGTGTTCCCTTGAATGGTGGGCATCTCCTTTGTGTTTGGTTGCCTTGGTCTCAGGAGACCAACCCCATAGGGGAAAGTGGTGGGCAACGAGGTTCCAAATCTGTGAAATCCTAGTGCTGTCTCCTGGAGCCAGACCCAATACCAGCAGTGCAGTGGCAATGTGTGGGGGGTGGAGTGATCTGGGAGAGTTTGTCCACTCCCTTTATTGGTTTAATCTCTCCGTTATGGTGACTGGGCACCTCTGTGACATCTCCTCTGTGCCTCCAGCCAACCCTGGGATTAGGTGCCAAGTGCACCTGTCTCTCAGTGAAAAATGTTTCTGTGGTACTAGTTTTTGGGTTTGCAGATAATGTGCTCTGCAACCCAACACTCACTGCTACAGCTTCTTCTGGGGCCTGCTGCTAGCTCTGGGAGGGTGAAGGGAGGCAGCCAGGCTCCAAGGCTTTCTTTCAGTCAGGAATGCAGATCAGCAGGCAACTGTGACCACAGCTGTGCTTCCTCCCTGCACAGGTCTTCGGGCTCAGCCACAGCTTGTATTGCCTATGGCTGAAGGAATGCTCACTGAATCTCTGTTTTCCTGGCTCATGCGAGTGCCAGAAGCAACTCGCTTCCTCCCATCTCTGACCTGAGCCCCTAGGTGAGCTCCGAGGCTGTGAGCTCTGAGCTATAAGTCTGCCTCTCTGGGCCATCTCAGCTCTTTTCCCTTCTCACCTCTCTAGTTTGCCTGTTTTCTGATGTTTCAATGAATGTATCTCTCAGACATTGAGCAGGGAACCCTTTGTTGAATTATAGCTGTTCAGATTGTTGAAACTTCAAGGAAAGAAATGAGGGGATCATTCATTTTATGATTCCTCTGATGTTGCCCTCCCCAATTTTTAATTGTTTGAGGAACCCCATATTATTTTCCACAGTGCCTGCACCAGTCTGCATTCCCACCAAGGTGCAAAAGGGTTCCCCTTTCTCCACATCCTCTCCACCACTTGTTGTTCGCTGATTTATTGATGATAGCCTTTCTGGCAGGTGTGAGGTAACACCTCATTGTAGTATTAATTTGCATTTTTCTGATGATTAGTGATGTTGAGCATCTTTTCATATGTCAATTAGCCATCTGTATGTCCTCTGCCCATTTTCAAATTAGATTATTTTCTGGTGTTGAGTTGTATGACTTCCTTATACATTTTTGGATATTAACTCCTTAGGTAAGTTCTTTTTAGAAACAGATATTTGTTAGGATCTCACATATGAGGCCCTCTTTTTAAACTCCTGAAGCAGCCTGTTCCCTCTGTGAGGAAAGGGTCTGTGATTGCATAGCATTTGGCATTGTTGCCGATTTTGTCAAAGAATCAATCTTGCACAAGCATAAGGAAACGAAGGCAATTTTCTAAAAATTTTCCATCTGTTTATGGATTTTGTAGTCTATAATGAGTAAACAGGATACACAGGCATAGAGAACACTTCCAAGTTATTTTGTCTTCCAAGATTACCATAGAAGCCTAAACTTAATAATGTGATATTCCCTCTTTTATTGCCCTTAACAGACTGCATTCATTTATGGGATGGTCAAATATTAACATGAGTGTTGTTTATAGTACATATGTGAAAAATGTAAGTACAACATAGAATAGGGCTCAGAATCTATTCAAACCAGTATGATTAAAACTGTTAAAGATTCAAGCAGATCCAACATTTGCATCCCACTCCCTGCCTTCCCCTTACCATGCAGCTCCCTACACTCTGATGTGTAGGTCATAGGCTCTGTCATTGCCTTAGGAAATTGAAGAAAAACTTTATCAGAATTAGAAAAACATGCTCTGGGCAGACATCCCTATGGGATGATAAGGCCCTGCCCTTAAGGCACAGAGCGTTGGAGCACAACCAGGATTTCAGAAACCTAAATTTCAACTCCCGCTCTGACCTGAGTCAGCACTTTCATCTAAGCCGTCCTATGAAGATCCATTTGCGTGTCCTACCATTTTGCCCTTAGTCCCAACATTCCTTTTCAGGCAGGTTCCTTATTCTCCTCACCTGATTCTTCCACATCTCATGCTGGTTTAACTGATATCCAACTTCTTGAAAGGTTGTATTTAGATGATATTCTCTGACTTCTTGCTGGGACTATATGACTTGTCCTATTAAATTGATTTGATAATTTATGTGTGTTTTAAATACATGAGATTCTTGGGGAACAGGAAAAATTTCCCCATTATATCTTTCCTTAGTTCTTTTGGCTAGACTAACTATAAAATAGTAAAATTGACATAATACTAGATTAACAGGAGAAAGAATAAGACATTTAATACATGCACATGGGAAAAAGACAACATGATGCCCAGATTATAAAGGAGGCTCAAAGAAGTGATTAAACTAAGCAAGTTTTTATGCTTTTTGGACAATGAAACAATAAATTTGTGAGAAGTTGACAGAACAAAAAAAGTTAGTGCTCATTAGAAGAGAATCTAAAATTTGCTAGAGAGGAATCTAAGCACGGTTTGGACTTGGAGAGCAAATTAATAAAGGCATGACAGGGTTTGTTGCATGCTTTTCCACTCTGGGTTTTATAACTTTTGTGATAAGGTTGTTTCTTAGCCCTTCAGGAGTGGGGAGGTTACTTATCAAGGGTGGTTACACATTAACCCATTTTCTGGTGTTTGAGTGAATCTCAACTGCACCAGTTGGGCCAACAACTCCTTAGAAGAGTCTGACTTTTGGATAGTACTCAGGCACAGTTTCTAGTTCAGGTATAGAGCTAGAAACTGCTTGTGTATTTGGTTGTATAGGCAATAAAACAGTGACTATACAGCACAAATTATAATATTTGACTGCCTACATTTGAATTCAGTCCCTGCCAGTTATTTAGCTTTGTGGACTTGGGCAAGTTGTTAAATGTCTCTTTCTGGGCTTTATTTTCTATATTTGTGAAATGGGGGTAATCATTATCTAATTGAGTTATAAGGATTAAATGAGTCTATTTACACATACATATATGTACATATCTAAATCTAGAAATGCCTAGCACATAGCAGCACATAGTAAATGTCATGCATTTACTATTTTTGTCATTCCCACTGGAAGTTGAGGTAACAGAACATGTGAACCTCTACTTTTAGCTCCAATATGCGAAAAGAGCCTGGAATAAACACAAAACACATATATACCAACTAAACATATGATATTCAGATTGCAGAAGACAAGAAACAAAGAGAATCTTGAGGATAGTCAAGGCAGAACAAAATACTTAACTATAGAGAAATGAGAATAAGAATTACATCAGACTTCTCTTCAGGAGTCGTGCAAACAAGAAGAAAACACAGTGATATAGTTGAAGTATTAAAGGTAAACAAAACAAAAAACATTGTAGAATTCTGTATCCAGTGAAATTCCCTTGCAAAGCTGAAGAGAGAGACTCTCTTTTAAAAACAAAAATTGGAACAATTAATCACTAGCAGGCTTCATCTACAAGTAATATTGAGAGAAGTACTTCAAGGAGAAGAAAAATTATACAAATAAAAAATTTGGATCTATATAAAGAAGAGTGTCAGAAATAAATAAAGATAAAATACAATATTTTATTTTTCTTGATTTTATCTATATAGAATTGTTTAAATCAATGATTATTGCAATGTATTCGGTTGTATTATATGAATAAGTGCAGTGCAATGAGTGATGGCAATGCCACAGGAGATGGGAGGGCAGAATGAGATACTTCATTATAAAGCACCTATGTTATATGTGAAATCAAAGTGTGCTTGAAGGTGGTTTCAAATAATTTAAAATGCGCATTGTAAACTCAAAGGAAACAAAAATAAGCATAAATTGCATGCTAAAAAGGCAGATACAATGGAGTCATATTAAACTCTTTATTAAATTAGATAAGAAACAAATGAAACAAATAGAAAACAGTTACTAGATAGTAGATGCTAATCTGCTATTGTAATAAACACTGTAAATATTAGTGATTTAAATGCAACCATTAAAACACAGATATTCTTAGACTGGATAAGCAGGTTTTTTACAAAAAGTAACAAAAATCAATTAAAAATTCTTATGGATTAAAAGTAAAGTTATGATAAAGATGTAGCATGTTAATACTAATCACAAGAGGAGAATGTGCTGTTACTGTTACCTTATTCAGAACTTTACAGGTTTCCTTGTTTCCTATAATATCAGGGAAAAGTTACTAGTGTATCTATTATCTCTGAAGTCACTCTCTCTCCTTTTCTTTCTTTCTTTTTTTTTTTTAATAACATTGTCAGGATTACTCACAGTTGGTTGTCTGATCTTTTTCTGAGAAATCCCCTTATTCTTACTCATTTTTCTTAAGCTTAAAATTTCTGCCTTCTTGAAGTCAGATTTAACTACTTTCCATATGTAAACTTGCTAGAAGTTTGAATAACCATAATTTCAATGAGAGTCAACAGTGTGACATGGATGTCAAAAGACAGCTAATGACATTATTAAGTTTCATTAATAGAAATGTAATGTTCAGAATAAAGAAAGAAATAGTTCTACTGTTTTGCACATTAATCATGCATCACCTGAAGCATCATTTTCAGTTTGCTTTAAGAGGACAGAGACAAGTGCACACACATGTTCTGAGATGGATGGCCAAGATTTCAAAGCTATTTCAAGTGAGGACATTTTGAATTATTAAAAACTAAAAATCTAGGGAATAAGTATTAAATGTCTGAATAAAATTGGATGAACTGGCATTTGGGAATGGCAGTTATACTCTGGTGTGATAAGGGAAGAGGCTTCATCTCAGAATGAGGACTTGCATTTCCCTGATGATTAGTGATATGGAATCTTCTCTTATCTCTATTAGTAATCTGAATGTCTTGTTTGGAGAAGTGTCCATTCAGGTCATCTGGCCATTTTTTAATCAGATTGTTTGGTCGTTTTCATGTTAAGTTGTATGAGTCCTTATATATTCTGGGTATTACCTCCCTTATTGAATGTCTCTTCTTCTGTAGAGTAGGTTGTCTTTTCATTTGATTATAGGGGTTCCTTCACTGCAAAAACTGTGGTTTGATGGAGGTCTGTTTGTTTCTCTTCTCCAAGAAGCCATATTCAAAAAAATATTACTAAGAGACATGTCAAAGAGTTTACTGCCTATGTTTTCTCCTAGAAGTTTCATAATTTCAAGGCTTACATTTAAGTATTTAATCTACTTTAAATTTATTCTTATTTATGATATGAAAATGTGATCCAGTTTCATTCTTTTGCATGTATTTACCTAATTTTCCCAACATTATTTATTGAAGAGTCTGTCTTTACCCATTGTATATTCTTGCCTCCATTGTCATAGATTGACTGAATAGGTATGAGTTTATTTCAGAGCTTTCTATTATGTTCTATTGATCTATGGGTCTGTTTTTTAGCCCAGTACCATGCAGTTTTGATTATTATAGCTTCATAATATAGTTTTCAGGTAGTGTGATACTTCCAATTCTGTTCTTTTTTAAGATTGCTTTGGTTAAGATCTTTTGTGGTTTCATAGAAATTTTAGGATTATTTCTTCTAGTTCTGTAAAAATGCCATTGCTTTCTTGATGGGTATTGCATCAGATCTTTAGATTCCTTTGGGTAATATGGACATTTTAACAATGTTAAATCTTCCTATCCATGAGCATGGCACATCTTTCCATTTAGTCAAATGTATTAGTGAGGGCTACTGTTTCCTTGTTGATTTTCTGTCTGGATGTTTCTTAAGTTTATTGATGTCAATTTGATGTTAAAATCCCTCCTTCTTACTGTCTCTCTCTCCCTTTACGTCTGTCAGTATTGGCTTTATTTATTTAGGTGCTCCTATGCTGGATGCATAGATGTTTATAAGAGTAATGTCTTCTTATTTGGTTGATTCCTTTATCATTATGAAGTTCCCTTCTGTGTCTTTTGTTATAGCCCTTGTTTTAAAGTTTATTTTACCTGATATAAATAAGTACTACAATCCTACCTGTTTTTGTTTACATTTGCATGAAATATAATCCCTTTATTTTCAGTCTATGTGTGTCTTTCAGGCTGAAGAGGTTTTGTTGCAGGCAGCACATGTATGGGTCTTGTTTTCTATCCATTCAGCTACATTATGACTTTTGATTGGAGCACTTAGTTCATTTGCATCTATGTAATTACTGATAGGTATGTGGGCATAACCATTCTATTGTTTCCTGATTGTTGCAGTTCTCCGTTCCTTTCTCATTCTCTTGTATGTTGACTTTTCATATGTTTTGTTTGGATTACTTATTTTTTTTATATCTTAGTTTTTTTTTTTTTGTTTGTAGTTATCATGTGCTTCAGATATACCAAGCTATATTTATAGCATTCTATTTTAAACACATTCTAAAATCACTGCCATTTTTACTTAGCGCCCCTCCATGTTTGTTTTTCTCATTCTTTAATTCTTTGTATCTCTTATTTACTGTAATTACACACAATCTTCCTACTTTTGTGTTTTAACATTTGTACTGCTTTTATTATGTGGTCACCTTTATTAGTGAGAATTTTTTTGTTTCCTATCTTATTCCTATTTTTATCTTTTCCTTCCTACTTAAAGAAGTCCCTTTACCATTTCTCACAATCCTGGTTTAGTGGTGATAAACTTCATTAGCTGTTTTTTTTTTCCTGGAAAATGCTTTATCTTTTCTTTAGTTCTAAATTATAGCTTTGCTGGATAGAATAATCTTGGTTGTAGGTTCTTGCTTTTCATCACTTTGAATGTTTTGTGCCACTCTCTTCTAGCTTGCAATATTTCTGTTGAAATAGCTGATAGTCTGATGGGAGCTCCCTTGTTCATAATTAAATTTCTCTTGCTATTTTTGAGCTACTCTCTTTATCTTTAACAAGAACAAGCTGAGGCTAGCTACTTCTTGTTTGAGGTTTGTGCACCTTTGAGAGGCTTTAGGAAAATCAGAGGCAGGGTCTCAAGAAACCACCAATAGGAAGCTAATGGTCGTAATGGAGAGTGGGCTCAGATTTGGTGCCAGCCTGCACTAGGTGGGAGGAGTGCTCAACAAAGGAGCAATGGCACCTACCAGCACTTTTGTACCTAGAGAGATCTGCTCCTTCAGCCCTGCCCTGGAATTTAGTCCCCATCAGCATCCCATACAGCCTTTATGCTTTTCAAGCAGCTTTCTCTGTGCAGGACCCTGGAGGGCAATGCCTGGAATTCCAGAAGCTCTCTGTCTCACTGATATGTAATCCCCACTGCTTTTTAACAGCCAGATATATGGGTACTCTTCTTTCTTGGGGAACTCCACAACCCAGGTATCCCTCCCAATTTTGAGTCATCACAGCATGGGTGTGGGACTTGCCTATTTTATCTTTCACCCCTCCTACCAGTCTCAGCATGACTTCTTTATGTCCTTACTTACAGGACTCCTGTTCACGTAGTCTTCAGGTGGGTTCTCAGTGATGGTTGTATAATTTAGTTGTAATTTTGACATGGTCATGCAGGGGAAGCAATCACAGTGTTTACCTACTTTGCCATTTTGACCAGAAGCCCATGTAATTTTTCACTGAAGTACAGTATTTCATTCTCCTGAAGACCTGGAGTTAAATGTTCACCAGATAAAAGATTAAAGTAGGTAATGTCAGCTCATGGCTGGGAGATCATTATTCACCAGACCAGTGAGAAATAGGGATATATTGTTCTGCCTCTAGCCTGGTTAGTTTACACACCTAGATGTCTGAAAAAAAAAAAAAATTTCCCCAGGGAGATATTTGATAAAACCAAATATAAAAATTTGAATAGAAATTTTGTGGGAATAACACTGTGTATAAACTTTGGTTCTCTTCTGTGCTAGGTCCTTCCTCAAGTAGCTAAATAGATGAATAAGAAATAGTAAATAAGAGTAGCAGATTTAAAAGACAGATTTGTAAAGAATAGTCAGCTGCCAGAGTACTGGTAATTAAACATTTCTGTGTTTTTACTGAACTATAAGAAAACACACTAGTCTGAATGGCCTTGGATTAACCAAAGTAACAAATGAAACCCATATCCTACCAGATTATTTTACAAAATCAGTATATTCTGTTAAAAGGTATAGTCATGCTGCATACCCACCATATGTCAGCTTGAGGCTTTTGTGTTACTTTTAAATTCAGACTGGTTATGAATTCATTTTGAATCAAGAGTAAGAGGATATTAATGTCTATGCAAGAAAATGGCATATGAAAAATTCCATTGCTAGGACTATATCCTAAGAACCCTGAAACACCAATCCAAAAGAAAGTATGCATCCCTATGTTTATAGCAGCACAATTTACAATAGCCAAGTGTTGGAAGCAACCTAGATGCCCATCAGTAAATGAATGGATCAAAAAACTGTGGTACATTTACACAATGGAATTCTATGCAGCAGAAAGAAAGAAGGAGCTCATACCCTATGCAACAGCATGGATGGAACTTGAGAACATCATGCTAAGCGAAGTAAGCCAGGCAGTGAAAGATAAATACCATATGATCTCACCTTTAACAGGAACCTAATCAACAAAATAAACAAACAAGCATAATATAACCAAAGACATGGAAATGGGGAACATGCTGAAAGTCACCAGAGGGGAGAAGGGAGGGAATTTCAGGGGAAAAGGGGAAGGATTTACAGGAACAAGTATAAAGGACACATGGACAAAAACTATGGGGGGGGGGGGTGGAAATGGGAGGGAGGTGGGGAGGGCTGGGGTGGCAGGTTCGGGTGAGAGTAAAAGACAGAAAACTGTACAAGATCAACAATTAAAATAAAAATTAAAAAAAAGAAAATGGCCTTAAATTTCACTGGCTAAATCAAAATCCTGCATCACACAAAAGCGAGCAGAAGTTGTCTTTCCACATGTCTGCAGCGCAGCATGATGAAAATATTTAGTGGGTGGACTATCACAGTTGCTAATGCTTTACACCAAATAATTTACTCTCTCTGCTTTCCAGGTGCTAAATGGGACTGCATCCTTTGGAGTTAGATATTAAGGCTGACTTCAGTCAGTGGAATATGTGTGCAAGGGATATTCACACAGATGATTAAAATTTGGTAAGCAATTTTATGCTTTCTCCTTTCACCCCTTACAATGTTCCAGCCATATCCAGGGATGATGACAGAGGTTAGAGCTTCAGCCAACATTTAATGGATAAGTGAGAATTTTTTTTTTAATTTCAGAGTTATTAAGTAATTGTTTTGTACTGTTACTGCAGAATAATTTGCCTGTGCTCACTGACTCGGCACATAACATAATGTACCCATGTGTGGTACAGTCAGTCCTTACTGAACATTGTTGATAGGTTCTTGAAACCGTAATGAAATGATACATAATAAAACCAGTCTTACTGTAGGCTAGCTGAGTCAACAAGAGTTAGATTCCTGTGGCGGCCTATCACTGTGATGGAGCAATGAACAAAATGTTATTTGAGGACATGCTATATTAAGATTTTATTTCAATTTGAACAAATATAAATTAAAAAGTAGAAAAGTTAATTAATTCTTTAATATATTTCTTTGGCAAGTAAAAAAAAAAATGAAATTGTTTTCCCTATCCTAAAAAGTTAGGATCTTAGTTTCAAATTGTATTATGTAATGCTGAAATAGATCCTTTTTCAAGAAGTGTTATTTATTTTCACTTACTTTTTTAAAATCAAAACTAGTAGTTTACAACATTGGATATATAAAGACAGAAATATGATCTTAGCACAATAATTTTCTAAAAGATAACTATGCACACTTTTTTTTTGTTTGGTCTTATCATGTTGATCAAGACAGCCTGAATGTTCACCATAAACATAACTAAACTTTATACAGGTTTCATGAATCTAGACCATGAGATACCTAGGTACACCTTCTTAAAAGCCTCTTGTCAGATTTATAACCCAGGGATATCTTTCTCGAGGACCTGAAAGCCGTGGCTTTAAAATATAACCATCAAGGAAGATAGTTCCCTTATCTCCCAGTCCCTGTGGGGAGGGCAGGAGTCTAACTTCAGAGGATACCAATTAGCCAACGGGGATGGCCTAACCCTACAGGAATATACTCACTATTTTCAAATTCAGGACTAACTCAATGTGCTTGACATAATCTACTGATTAACTTACTCCCTAATGTGCTCTAATACTTGTCCAGTAGTTTACCCCAGCCTTTAAAACCCCTTTCATCAAGGAATCTGGGTCCAGACTGCATTCTGGCCGAACTTCCCTGTTGCAATAATCTGGAATAAAGTCTTTGTCTGATGCATTTTTTTGACCATCTTATTTATTAACGCATGGCAGATCAATAGCTTTCTATTATTTTAAGCCATTACCAAACAACAAGAAATGAGAAATAGAAACTCTATCATTTATGAACTCAGGAAACACCTATAACCATTAAATTTAAAACATACTAAGAAAAACTTCTAACTGCAATGAATTTTTGACAAGAACAAGAAAGGGTACTCAGAAAAGTTGTCGATGGCTGACTACCTAAGGTAAGTATTGGAGGGCAAAACTAAACTTCATTAGCTAAAACAAGAAGTGTGTGTGTGACCTAGTGTATATTTGCATATCTGCCGTACATGATTTTACTGTGAGTCAAAGACGCAGCATTGTTTGGCTGTCAGTGGAGTTGTTCCTGCCCACCCTCAAACATTCTCTATTATATATATTTTAGGTGGAAAAAATAAGTAGCAGAATAGTCTTTTTGGTATTAAATGATTCTCACCAATAAAGTTAAAAGTAGCTATATACTTTTAAGAGACAATCTTTAAGTATGCACTAAAAAATAGCCTCAACTCTATAGGGGAGCATTCCGCATAGCGTGGGAAATGTAGCCCAGCTCCCACTCAGAAAGGCTAGTGGGGAGCAAGGTCCAGCAGACAGGACCCACGCCCACAGATAGGTTCTCCCTGGGGAATCAGGCCTGCATTGTACCTAGGCTGCTGTGAGACTTGCTTTTGCTAAAACTCCCTCACCCTGGATTGAAGCAGCAAATGTTTACTGTATATCTCTAAAATAACTTCCTAAAATCTGTGCTAAACCTCTCAAGGACAACTGTATCTAGTTCAACCACTTTTCCCTTTGCATTTACAAATACCCTTCTTCTGTGATATAATTAGCAACATCTGTCCTTTGTTTTCTGTAAAAGGTAACCACCTAACATGAACCTGTGCATAGTAAATGAGGACCATCCTTGATGTAATGTACCCAGAAAAGCAATAAAAGCTTGTCTAGGCAGGGGTTGGGACCTCTCTCTCTCACTTAGACAGTGGCCATGCCATCCCTTTTTCTCCACAAGACTTATGTAGCCCATGTGAATTTGTCTCTCGCCGACACAACACATGGCTCCTGCCAGCCAGGGTCCACATCACAACTCCACTATTTAAAGTCTGTATTTTGAGATATTGTTTCATTTCTGATAAATAATATCACAGTTGAAAAATGGGTCTGCTGTTATTTGGGCAAATGAGATTTTCAAAGCTCAGTTTCACTATTGATAACTACCAAATTTAATCATACATATGTAAAAATACTTTTGCAAAAGGCAAAGAATTTGTTTCACTCAAAAAGTTTTAAAAGATGTTACTGAAGAATTTCAAATGTCTCTTCTACATTACACATTATTAAACCATGTAAACTGTATGTAATATAGCAGACTGCAGTTTGTAAATCTAATTCATCAAGCAAAATTTTGAACTGTCCATGGTAGTTAATCACTATAACCAGGAAGTAGTAATTTAATATAATGCAGTTCCCAATGAATATTTTAATATCTTAATAAATATCTTTGTAAAATGTTATCAACTCAGATGTAAGTTAACAATATATAATGCAAAAACTTTCTCAGTGGTCAGGATTACTAATTTTAAATAGATTGCATAAAATTTGAAGATGTGTCATAATAAAATATTTTATCATTCTTAACTAGTCTATTTGTAACTGTATGCAGTTTATAAATGGAGTGTTTTAAGTTTGAAAAAGAATTTGAGTCAGTGTTTTATACAGCTTGGTCTTTATGTTCTTAAATCCATTTTCAATAAGTTAAGCAACAGTATATCTAGTTAGATATATATTTGCCTATACTTGTTCCTTTTCTATCACTTATAAAGTCATACTCTTAAAAGGATTCTTATGCGAGACATCAGCATTGTGGTAGAATAAGGAGACCCCCATTGCATCTCCCCTTAAATTTACAAGTCAGACAACTCTAACTCAACAAAGGATCCTTTGCTTAACACACAGACATGTCTGAGAGATCCAGGTATCAGTACATATGAAGGTGGGCATATTGGAGTAAGAGTGAGGGAAGGACAGAGATGGTGGCCACAGATGCAGTTTGGCACCTGTCTTGGCATCAGATGACACAATAGCAGTGGAGGAGGTGAGCTGAGGTCCTCATACTATGGCCCAGAAGGTAGGAGAAGAAGAAGCAACATCTCAATAAATGTAAGAGGACTGAAATCATACCAAGCATATTTTCTGACTATAACAGTATAAAACTGGAAATCAACTACAAGAAGAAATCACATATGCAGAGAATAAAAAACATGCTGATAACTATTATGTCAAAGAAGAAATAAGAGATCAAAAGATTCATAGAGGCAAATGAAAATATGACATACCAAAAATTTTTGGATGCAGAAAAGTGGCAATAAGAGGGAAGTTTATGACATTACAAGCATACCTAAAGAAATAGAAAAAGAAGAACTCAGTCTAAAAAAAGAAAGAAATCTTACCATTTGTGACAGCCTGGATGGGTCTAGAAGATATTATGCTAAATGAAATGTCAGAAAGAGAAAGACAAATACCATGTGATTTCACTTATATGTGGAAACCAAAGAACAAAATAAAAAAACAAGATAATGAAAGTCTCATAAATGCAGAGAAGACTGATGGTTGACAGGAAAAAGGGCAGTAGGTGAAAGAGGTGAAGGGATTAAGAAGTACAAATTGTAATTACAAATTAATCACAGGGCTGTGAAGTACAGCATAGGAATACAGTCAATAATATTATAGTAACTATGGTGTTAGGTGAGTACTTGAATTATAGGCAGGGATACTTTGGAAAATATATGATTGTCTAACCACTATGCTATACACCTGAAACCAATACAAAATGATATTGAAAGTAAACTGTAATTGAAAAATAAAATTTTAAAAAAGAACAAAGCCCAGAGTCAGTAAAAGGAAGGAAGTTATAAAAATCTGAGAAAAAAATGAAAAAGAGAACAAAATGATAATAGAAAAAAATGGACCAAAGAGCTGCTTCTCTGAAAAAATGAACAAAACAGATAAACCTCTGGCCTAACTCATGAAGGAAAAAAGAGAAGACTCAATATCAGAAATAAAAGAGGGAAGCTGCACTGGTTAGTATGGCTCAGTCGGTTGGGCACTGCCCAGTAAACTGAAAGGTCACCAGTTTGATTCCCTGGTCAGGGTACACACCTGAGTTGTGGGCTTTGCTCCATACCTGGTCATGGAGCTTGCAGAATGCATTTGATATTTTTCTCCCTCTCTTCCTACCTCCCTTTCCCTCTCTCTAAAATAATAAAAGGGGGAAAGACTGCTGGTCAAAATGTAGAGTAGGTAAATACCGTGCCTGCCGACTCTCACAACCAAATTACAACTAAATTGCCGAACAATCACCCTTGACCTGAAGACTAGCTGAACAAAATTCATAACTAAGGATATACAGAAGAAGCCACTTAAAGACTTGTAGAAAGGATGGAGACATACAACGGTCTGGTCCACAACCACATACAATGCTTCAGAGTCGAAAGGGATATCTTTGCCCCCCACACTGTCAGCAGGCAAAGTTGGGCACCAAATCTGAGTCTCCATTAACCTTGGTAACATCACTTCTTCACTCTGGTGATTTCCTGACACCCATCTGCAATACAACTCACATGTCCTGCATGAACCTCTTTCAGCAGCTGTTCCATAGAAGAAGCTGGCATCAGCCCATGCTGAAGAATTTCTTAAAATCTCTCAAAGGTTCAGAAATCCCAAACAGCCAGTAGATAGCAAGAGGTACAGGGCATGCTGAGCCTAAGTGGACCAAAGCCCAGAATTAATGACAGCCAGCCTCAGGTAAGAGCGTTGCCTCTCCCAAGTGCCTCCAAGTCCAACACAGACAGCTACCAACCAAGATCACATTGTAGCTTCTAACAGGGAGCCCCAAATGCAGGCACAAGCAGAAGCTGACATGCACCAAAGCCTTTCCCAAGAGGCCTCAGAACCAACACACTTGGTGCCTGCTTCAGGTCACAGAAGATTATCACCCAATAAGCCCCACAAATGACATACCCAAGGGGAGGAGTATGAAGGCCCCAGAGCCCTGAAAGAGTGAAACCTATCCCATGGGGTCAACTCTGCACAATTGCTTATCCACTATCATCATGGACAGTCCTCATAGCCAGTCAGCCTGAGTACCAGTCCCATTCACTAAGGTGCCAACAATCAAAGCTCAACTAAAACTGGAGGGAATATACAACACACACGATGGAAATCTCTGGAATGCCTAGCTCTCGTGACCAGGAAGGCAGTACCACTAGGCCTCACAGGACACCTGCAACATAAAGCCAGTATGCTGAGGCAGGGAAATGTAGCATATCTACCTAATATTTAGAAACAAACACAGAGAATCAACCAAAATGAGAAGACACATCCCAAATGAAAGAAGAGGACACATTCCAGAGGTGGGGAAACTTAATGAACTGGAGACAAGCAATCCACCTGTTGCAAAGTTTAAAACACTGGTAATAAGGATGTTCAGTGAACTTGGGGAAAGAATAGGTGAACTTAGAACTTACACAAAGAGATAGAAGGCTGTAATAACTGAAATAAAGGTTACATTAGAGAGAATCAATGGGAGATTAGATGAAACAGAGAATCAGCATGTTGGAAGGCAAGGTAGCAGAAAATACTCAATAGGGATAGCAAAAATATAAAGGAATTTAAAAATAAGTACAGTTTAAGGAACCAAGTATAACAACATTTCCATCATAGGGGTACCAGAAGAAGAATAAAAAGAGCAATAATTGAAAACCTACTTGAAGAAATAATGATGGAAAATTTCCCAAACCTGGTGTAGAAAATAGACATACGAGTTCAGGAAATGTAGAGTCCCAAACAAGATGAGCATAAAGAGGCCCACACCAAGACACATTGTAATTAAAGTGCCAAAGTTTAAATACAAAGAGAATCTCCAAAGTAGCAAGAGAAAATCAATTATGTACAAGGGAACTCCTATCAGACTATCAATTGATATTTCAGCAGAAACTTCATAGGCCAGAAGGGAGTAGCACAAACTATCACAGGGATGCAAGTCAGGGACCTACAACCAGGACCACTCCACCCAGAAAGGCTTCCATTTAGAATTGGAAAAGAGATGTACCATTTTCCAGAAAAGGAAAAACTAAAATATTTAATCCCCACTAAATCCGCATTATAAAAAAAACGTTAAAGGGACTTTAAGTAGAAAGGAAAAGAATAAAAATAAGAAAATACAGGAAACAAAAAAATTCACTGAGCAAAGCAAATACACAATAAAAGCTGTGGATCTACTAAATATTGGATTGGCCAAAATGTTCATTTAGATTTTTCTGTATGATCTAGTAGTGCTTAGTTGTCTTTAACTTCATTCAAAATAATTTTGTTGGATTGTATTGTGACAGCTGTCATATCCACATGCATTTAAAAAACTTATCAAAATTGGTTAAATTTTGTGCAGCTATTTGAATTTTGAAGATGGAAGAAAATATGCAACATTTTTAGTGAATTATGCTTTATCATTTCAAGAAAGGTAAAAAGGCAACTGAAATGCAAAAAAAAAAAATTGTGCAGTGTACGGAGAAAGTGTTGTGAGTAATCAAATGTGTCAAAACTGGTTTGTGAAATTTCTTGGTACTGTTGACATTTTGGCCTAATAATTCTTTGCTGTGGGGCTGTCTTAGGCATTGGAAGATGTTTAGCAGCACCCCTGGCCTCTACCAACTAGAAGTCAATAGCAGGAGATAGCCAACATACTCAAAATGTCCAAATCAATAAAGTTATGGGTGAAAATGGTATCTTTTATTTTATGGAAAAACTAAATGGACTTTTTGGCCAACACAATAAAAAGCTAGTGCAAAGGTTAAAAGGCAAAACTGTAAGAATATCATGTGTAATTACAACATTAAATTGAGAAATACACACAAACATGCCAAAACATGAAGAATGGCAAAATCATAAACACGGCAGAGTTGAGTAAAAATTGTAGTGATTTTAGAATGTGTTCTAAGTTAAATGACTATCAGATTAAAATACACCACTTTAAACAGAGGTTGGTATATACAAAATACATAGAAACCACAAATCAAAAATCTATAAAAGATATATGAGAAAAGAATCCAAACACATCTATAGGAAATCATCAACATACAAATGACAAAAGAGAATAAAAACAGAGAAGAATTACCATATAATTTCACTCATATGTAGAATCTAATGAACAAACTGAACTAACAAGGAAAATGGGAACAGACTCATTCATGGTGAGCAGGATGACAGGTGGGTGGGGGTGGGGAGTTAAGGGGGTGGAGGGATTGAGTAAAAAGGACTCATGGACATGGACAACAGTGTGGTGATTGCTGCGGGGAGGGCATTAAGGGTCATAAATGGTAATGGAAAAACACAGTAAAGATTTAAAATGATTAAATCAAAATAAAAAATAAAACAATGGCAATAACTACACACCTTTCAATAATTATTTAAATATAAACAGATAAATGCTCTAATCAGAAGACATGGGGTGGATATGAAAACAAGACCTATACATATTACAAAATGTTGGGGACCGCTCTGTGTGGTTTTGGAGATCATAGCCCCTTGAGAGCAAGCTCTGAAAGGGGCTAGTAAGTCTCCTTGGAAAACCAGGTCATAATGCAGGTGGCAGGCATGACTTGATTCTAACACCAAGGGTCCCATGGGAATCAGGCCTAAAATGTACATTTTTGTCCTTTGAAGCTGCCTCTGCTCAGCAATAAGCCCTGTTGGTATAATACAGGTGTCTGAGTTCAAGGCATAAGGAGTGAAACTCCCTACTTCGTGATATATGCCTTTCTAGCCATCTGGCATCAGCATGTCTCGCAGACCCCCAGCTGGAAAGATTTCTGTGTTTCTTCAATTGCTATCCATACAATAGTGTTAATTTTTTATAACTATAGCTTTGTTGGACATTGATTGATAAGCTATGCATGTGTGCTATATCCCCCTGCACTTCCCAACCCTAATAAAAGCCGTGTAGGGCTCGGGGCATTCTTTATTAGAGGGAATCGCCACCCCATTTCCTGCCTGAGCAACAAGATGGTGTCTGGGACAACTCTTTATTCTCATCTGTGGTGGCCCAGGGAACTTTGCTGGCTGAAGCTCCCCTCAACAAAAGTCCCACGTTAAATCAAAAGACACAGACAGACTGGAATTAATAGATGGAAAGGGATATTCCACACAAATGGACACAAACAAAATACTGGGATAGCAATGTCTACATCAGACAAAATACACTTAAAAATAAAGGCTATAACAAGAGACAAAGAAAGACCCGTTAATTCCACTTCTGGTTATCTGAAGAAACCCAAAACACTAATTAGAAAAGACATATACATCCCTACACTCATTGCAGCATTGTTTATAATAGTCCAAATATGGAAGCAATCTAAGTGTCCACTACTAGACAAATGCAAAAAGATGTGGTATGTATATATAATGGAATATTAGCCATAAAGAGTGAAATCTTGCCATTTACAAAATGTATGACATGTAGGGTATAATGCTAAGTGAAATAAGTCAGAGAAAGAAAAATACCATATAATTTCACTTATATGTGGAATCTAAGAAACAGAATAAGTGAACAAATGAAACAGAAATGAAATTTTAGATACAGAGAACAAATTGATGGTTGCCAGATGGGAAGGTGATTGAGGAATAGAATATAAAGGGGAAAGGATCAAGATGCACAGATTGCTAGTTATAAAAATAGTCATGGGGATATAAAGCACAGCATAGGGAATATAGTCAATAATATTGTAATAACCATGTACAGTGGCAGATGAATACAAGGCTTACTGGGGTGATCACTCCCTAAGTTACACAAATGTCTAATCACTATGTTATAAACCTGAAACTAATATAATATTGTGTGTCAACTGTAATTGAAAAATAAAATATTTAAAAATGCAATCTCTATTAATATTCCAATGGAATTTTTCACAGAAATAATACAAATAATCATAAAATTTGTATGGAACCACAATAGACCCCAAATAGCCAAAGCCAACAGTAAGAAAGAAGATTAATCTGAAGGTATCATGGTCCCTGATTTCAAAGTATGCTACAAGGCTATTGTAATCAAAACATTGTTTTTCTGGCACAATAACAGACACACGGATCAATGTAACAAAATAGTAAGCCCAGACATTAATCCACACATTTATAGTTAACTAATATTGACAAAGGAGGCAGGAACATACAATGGGGAAAAACACTCTCTTCAATAAAAGATGTCAGGATTATTGGTTGGATACATGCAAAAATAATAAAGCTGAACCAGTTTTTTACACTATACACATAAACTCAAAATGGATTAAAGACAACTATATGACCTGAAACCATAAAACCCTTAGAAGAAAACATAGGTAGTAAACACTTTGACATAAGTTATAGCAATATTTTTCTGATTGTGTCTCCTCAGGGGAAAAAAAAACAGCAACAAAACTAAACTGAAGAAATAGGAGTGCATCAAGCTAAAAAGCTTTTGCACAGCAAAGGAGGCATCAACAAAACTAAAAGCCAGCCTACAAAAATGGAAGAAGACATTAGCAAATGATGTATCTGGTAAGTGGTTAAGGTCTAAAATATATAAAGAACTCTTACAACTCAACATCAGAAAGACAATTTAATTTAAAAATAGGCAGAGGACTTGAACAGGCATTCCCCCAAAGATGGCATGCAGATAGCCAACAAACACATGAAAAGATGTTCAATACCACTAATCATTAGGGAAATGCAATCAAAGCCACAATGAGATATCACCTTACACACATCAAAAGAGCTATAATCAAATATTCAACAAATAAACGTTGGTGAGGATGTGGAAAAAGGGAGCCCTTGTGTAGTGTTGGTGGGACTGCAAGTCTGTATTGCCTGAATGGAAAACAGTATAAAGATTTCTAAAAAAAAATAAGCAAAACTAGAATTACCAAATGACCCATCAATCTCACTTCTGGGTATTTGGGTAAAGAAATTGAAAATACTAATTTGAAAAGATACATGAATCGCCAAGGTGAAAGCAACTTAGGTGTTCTTTGATAAATGGATAAAGAAGGTGATTATATATATATATATGTATATATATATATATATTTTTGTATGTGTATATATATATTTGTATGTATATATATATATTTGTATGTGTATATATATATATTTGTATGTATATGTATATAATGAAATATTATTCAGCCATAGTAAGAATGAATCTTGCCATTTGTGACAAGATGGATGAATCAAGAGAGTATTATGCTAAGCAAAATAATTTGGAGAGCAAGAAATAACAATTTCACTTGTATGTTTAATCAAAAGAAAAAAATGAACAAACAAAACAAAAACAGACTCATACAGAGAACAAACTGATGGTTGCTAGAGATAAGGGGGTTGAGGTTGGGTGGAAAAGGTTAAGGAACATACACGGTACTAACCTCTAGTTACATAAAATAGTCACAGGATGGAAGGTACAGCATAGGGAAAACAGTTCAAATTATTGTAATAACTTTGTATGGTTACAGATGGTTACTTGAATATTTTGATGATCACATCATAAGAAATATAAATGTTGAGTCACTATGTTGTAAATGTGAAATTAACATATTGTATATCAACTTTAGTTCAATAAATTTATTTGAAAAATTTAAAGATCTCTACATCGATACTATAAAATATTAATTAAAAATTGAAGACACAAATAAATGAAAAGATATTCTATCCTATCAATTAGAAAAATTAATATTGTGAAAATGTCCCACTACCCTAGATAATATATAGATTAAATACAACCTCTATAAAAATCCCAATGATATTTTTCACAGAAATAGAACAAGCAATTATAAAATTTGTGAGGAATCAAAAAATATCTTGAATAGCCAAAGCAATCTTAAGAAAGAACAGCAAAGCTAAGAAGCATCACAGTCCCTGATTTCAAAACATATTACAAGGTTACACAAAACACAATGGTATTGACAGAATGTAGACACATATATCAGTGGAATGGAATCAAGAAGCCAGAAATAAACCTACAAATACATAGTTAATAGGTGACAAAGAAGTCAAAGGTATAATGGGGAAAGGACAGTTGTTTCAATAAATGGTGTTGGAATAACTGGACAAAAACATGCAAAAAATGAAACTGGACCGTTATCTTACACCATACACAAAAACGGACTCAGAATGGATTGAAGACTTGAATGGAAGACATGAAACTGTAAAACTCCTACAAGAAAAAAAAAAAACGGGTAGTGAATTCCTTGAAAAAAGAAAAGGTAACCTACTGAATTGAGAAAATATCTGCAAATCAGCATTGGGTAAGGGATTAATATACAAAATATATAAAAAATCATGCAACTCACTATTAAAAATAATCTGAGTTTTAAAAATGGGCAAAGGATCTGAGTAGATATTTTGTTAAAGGAAACATGGCCACTAGGTACATGAAAATTTGCTCACAAAAATCAAATGCAAATCAAAACTACAATGAGCTATCACCTCTCATCCGTTAGAAGGACTATTATTAAAAAGACAAGAAATAGCGAGTGTTGGCAAAGATGTGGAGAAAAAGGACTCTTGTACACTACTGGTGAGAATGTAAATTGGTGCAACCACTATGGGAAACTGTATGGAAGTTCCTCAAAAATTAAAAGTAATACTATTATTATGTGATCCAGTAATTCAGCTTTTGGGTTATTTATTTGAAGAAACAAAAACACTAATACAAAAATAGAGCCCTAGGTTTATTGCAGTCTTATTTACAATAGCCAGTTCATGGAAGCAACCTAAGTGTCCATCATGGTGTAATGGATAAAGAAGATATGATGTATTTATACAACAGAATATTATATAGAAATTAAAAATAAAGAAAGCTTGCCGTTTTTTTTTAATCCTCACCTGAGGACATTTTTCACTGCTTCTCAGAGAGAGAAGGGAGAGAGAGAAACATCAACGTGAGAGAGAAACATCTATTGGTTGCATCTGATACACTCTCAGAGGGATCATACACACCTGCCTGGACCAGCGATCAAACCTGCAACTCAGGTATCCAGGCCTGGCAACAAACCTGCAACTTTTTGGTTACGGAACAATGCTCCAACAGCTGAGCCACACCAGTCAATGTGGAAATCTCGCCATTTTGACCACATAGGTGGACCTTGAGATCATTATACTAAGTGCAATAAGTCAGACCGAGAAATCTCACTTTATGATGTCATTTATAAGTAGAATCTAAAACAACCACAAGCTCATAGAAGAGATAACTGATTGATAATTGCCAAAGATGGCGGTGGGGTGGGCAAAATGGGCAAAGGGGGTCAAAAAGTATTAACTTCCAGTTATAAAACAAACAAGCCATGGTGATGTAAAGTGCAGCACAGCAATTATAGTTAATAATACTCTATGGCATATTTGAAAGATGTTAAGGGATTAGAGTTTAAAGTTTTCATCACAAGAAAAAATTGGTAACTATGTATGATGATGGATATTAAATAGACATATGTGGTAATCATTACATGATACATACAAATACCAAATTATTACATTGTACACCAAAGAAAATATAAGTAAAAACATATAGACATCAAAATGGTAGCTACAATTCTTTTAACTTTTACAGTTCTTATGATAATAATAAGACTCCAACATATTTGAAGAGCCTGATATAGTATGTTTCCATTTATGATAAATTAAATCTTTCATAGGCATTAATTACTAATACATGTCTGCATACCAGTATGGAAATACAAATATAGCAAAAGAAATATGAAAGGAAACAATAATTGTATGTAACATCAAAATTATGTGGATGAACATGCTTTGAGAGGAAATGAAAAAGGATTCCTTCGTGAGGTTTTATATGGGGTTGACATGAGGTATCAAAATGGCAAAATTTGGAAGGGAAGGTAGAGGTATTAATCTGTAGAAGAGGGAGACAAAAATGAGTGGTATTAGGACTTGCTAGCAGAAAAATACATTTACTTAATAAATAAAAACTTGTGACTTGTGCTGGAGTTTGTAATGATATATTACACTACTGTAAGTTTATGTATCTGCCTAATGTACAACATTAGACTGAAATGCTATATGCATTTTATGCTTTCATATTTATTTTCATCCCCATTGAGAGGTGTTTTCCTGGCTGGCACAACATGTTTGAGAACTAATTTTCTGTTTTTAGGAAGAAAACCATGTAAGTCCAACTCTAAAAAAATAATGTAGAATTATTTTTGTCTTCTTAAAAAATAAAATTGGAGCTAAAATTTCTGCTTAGCTCCCCAGCCTTTCAGATTTTCAGTTGCCTGCCTTTGAGCACTTGGGGGCCCCCATGCATCCATATTTCAAAAGTCAGCCAAGAATTTGAGGAGAGTTTTTATGTCAATTTTGGACCTCTATTTCCTGAACTGTCTACCTGGGGGCATTTTTCTCCTCAATTTCCAGTCTTCTGGCAGCTCCAAATTCTTCCCTCTGATTCCTCAAGCCAAAAAGACTGCAGTTGTGTGCTCGAGTTTAGCCGCCCTACTCCCTGTGAACTGAGGAGTGCCCTCTGCACCGTATAAATATAGCTCTCACCTTGTTTTCTTTGCCTCTTTCAAAGGTCAGATAAACTCCAATATCTGCCAGTATTTAGTTGCTGTAAAATGCCTTAAAGCACTTGAGTTTTAAAGTATTTTGTCCAGAGTTTACAGTTGTTATGAGAGAGAGGTTTAGTCTAATATAACCTATTGTTTTATTACCAGAATCTAGAATGGTTTTTAACGTTGAAAATATTATACAATTGCCCTCTGAATTCTCCTTTGGCTGAGGAGCAATACAGTCCAGTCTAATTATCATTTTTATAGGTAAGTTCTGATTACTTTTAATTATTCTCATTTTCATTGGTTTTCTTCAATGCCCATATAAAGTATCTGTGTGAGAACTCTTCTTTTTCCCATTAACTGTTTCTTCTTAATAATTATCATGAGGTTTGTAATTTTTCACTGTGAACTCATTTTTGGAGTTTTTTTTTTTAATTAAAGTAGTATGGTTTCTGGGTTTTAGTGGCACCCTATACAATTGTGTTTATTTGCTACTGCCAGGATTCTATATGTTTACCCCATTTCTGAGCATTTTAAATTAATGTATTTACTTGGAATAGCTGAAAAAATGCCTCCTTGCACAGTTGATAGAGGAAAAATCTTCTTTCACCTTTGCCTGTGAGAGTAGGCCAAGTTTTCACTGGCACCATGACCTTACTGGTTCTGTCGCTACCCAATTCTTTCACAATTAGTTTTCCTAATCTCATTTCTCCCCTGATTCTTGGCAATTCCTGTTTCTTATTTCACATTTGGCTATGCATTTTTAAAATACATTTCATTGTATTGAATATTTTATGTGTGTGAAACTTAAGGAGAATGTTGTAGCCTTCACTCCACACCCTTTGCACAATATACTGCAATCACACTGAACTTTTCAGTTCTTAAACATGAACGTTCTTTCCTTTATGACTTTACACATGCACTTTACTCTTCTTTAATTATATTTCCTAAATTCTTCTTGGAACAACCAAATGAAAAGTCTTCTCTATGGAGGCATCATTGAATCTCCCATCTAGAGTTAATTGCCCTATACCTGGCATTTGTATAACTGCCCTATTAATCAGACTGTCTTTACTCTAAGAGCAGAAGAGATATATCTTGCTTTGCTCCAAAAGTGATCATCAGTTACTCAATAAATAATGCATAAAAAATAAAAATTCAATTTAAAATATAAATAAATTTTTGTAAGAAACACTAAAAATAGCTCTATTTTCTTAAATTATAACAATTATAGAATATAATGCAATTCCAAGAAAAACTGTTATTGGGTATATTCTAAATATTGCCATATTTACTTTTGTCTTTCCAGAAATTATAAGCATGAATTAACTCTCAACCATGAACTAAGTCAAACATTAAATGAAGGGTAAGATTTCCATAACTTCCCAGATCTAAAGAAAAGAGATAGTTACTGATTTTTCTGTCTCTATATTTGTCATGTACTGTGCAAATATATTAAAGAGAATCACAACGTTTATTTTATCACCTGCTTCTTAAATTCCCATATTAGCAAAGTTAAATGGGTGATATAAAAAAAAATCCCAAAAGTTTAAATTTGGTTGCAATTGAAATTCAAAGAATTCAAACAGATTGTCCCCAAATATAGAGACATGATATATACAATACCAATTTCAAGTAACAGGAAAAGTGATCTCTTTTTATTTTTAATACAAAGATTTCGGCTACCTTCTCCAGTGATGCATTGGTTTCATGGCAAATTTTAACTCCAGTTTAAATTGATCTCTTGTTCCAGATAAATAATGAAGTATTATACCTAAGTACAAGAAATCAGGTTTTAAGAATTATCCTGGGCTATCAATTGTTGGGAACCATGCTGCCTGGTTTCAGAAGCTATAACCCCCATGGCTAAGGCTGAGTAAAGAGACCTTGGGAGCATAAGCCACTAAGGAGACAAAACTTACCTTCCTGGCAGGAGCACAGCCTCTCTCTGCCCCCTTTTACCTCACCCTGCTTGGCCCCGGGCAGATGACTGGTTGGCCAATGATGGATAAGATTCCTCAAGGGAAGGATGACCTAAGACAGGTATGGTTGTGAAGGGGCCCTAAGGGAAGGACTTTAGGGGCTATAGAAAAAGGGGGTGATGGACCCTTGCCCCTCATCTTTGACATAGCCTGAGTCCTAATTCTGTCTGCGAGAAGTCTCCTAAACTCTTGGCTGCCTTACTTCCCCTGCCTGACTTAAGCCTGAAACAATGCCAGAGGTAGATGCAGCCCTGTGCTGGAAAGGGTGAGTTCCCTGGGGAGATCAGGCCTAAAAAAGAATGCATAAAATCCTGTGAAACCTGCTTTGCTAATACCCCCAATTTAAATGATAAGGGCTCAAACATAGAATGAGTTTGTTTCCCCAAAGTCTTATGGCCTTTTAACTATCTGACCCTGACTCAGAATAAGCCCTTATAGTTTTTTTAGTGTTATCTATTGTTTGATATTACAGCCTGACAATGATTGAGCTCGAAATACACTCCCTGTATTCCTGTGCAAATTAAACCAATAAAAGCCCATTGAGATCATGACTTATTCTCATCTGTGTGTGGCGGGGGTGGGGGGATTTGTATATGCACATTTCATTTTATAAAGTAAGCTCAGAGTAAGTTTAAAGACTTTTGACTGGTTTGAACATATCTCAATGAGTAGTATTATACATGTAATAAAGATTGACATGTAGGCTAATGATAAAAGGGGTTATATCTATAGAGCACTTAATCATTTACATAGAGTGACATACACTGTGAGTTTTTAAAAAAATGACTGCTATTCAATTTCTTATCATTAACAGCTATCTTAGTCAAAGCACAATATGTATTTATGTGTTTGTCAAATATAGTAAAATTACTGTGTATGTGAATTAATAGGGGAGAGAAGAGATAAATATGAATTTTTTCCCTACCCTCCTCCAGATTCTCAAACTTATCAACACTGTGGGAAACTGAAATGTCAGACCGTCTTTAAGCCTGGGTTGAAGCATTTGTGTGGGACTTTCTCTACAGAACACTGGGTCAGAATCTAGAGGTAAATGTCAGGGAGGACAGACTAAGGTGGGAAGACATTAGACAAACAGATCTTTGCAGCTTCGAGAAAAGGTTAATACAGGTACCACTGAAGACCACCACTTTCCCTGGTCCCCAAGAGGCCAAGGGGAAACCTAATGGATGTATTGAGTCTCCCCATGAAGGGGAATTAGTAAAATCCAAGAAATCATAGAAAAAATAGTATTTTTATTATAATATAGGACTTTGCAGTTTAGTGATGAGGGCAATAAAGAGAAAGCAAATCACAAAACAGTAGATAAGGGATTTCAAAAAAAAAAAAAAAACTAGGGAGAAATAGAACAATTAGAAATTTGATTAAATCATTATTTTGTAAAAAGTGAAAAATACTAGTATATTTTTAAACATATAGTACAATGGTAGAAATAAATCAAATCTCTATTATTATATCACACATAAAAGGTCTGGATTTTCTTACTAACAGATAGAGTTACATTGCATTAAAAAATAAAATGAAGTTGTATGCTGTTACAGAGAACATTCAAAACAAGGTAGTAGAAAATATTTTAAAGGAAATACACACAAACCTGTAGCTTCCATGATATCATCCTCTGTAATATTTTTGAAAAAATAACATCAGAAGAAGAAATGGTTGAGTAATTTATGATACATTGACATCACAGAATTTTGAATTTATTATGGAGAATGTAAACTGCTGTATCGTTGACTTTGAACAATTTTATCTCTATTTTAGTAAGAAAAACAATATTGAAAAAATATTTGGTCTCATTTGATATATAAAAAGTGACAGAAATCCTATATATTTACACATTCTGTGGAAACTTATGAAAGACATAATTATAATAGTTAATATAGATTACCTGGGGATGAGGTTAGTGAACCACTGAAATTATTAAGAAAATTAATAATTGCTTAAAAATTAAAAACTGGCCCTAGCCAGTATGGCTCTGTTGATTGGAGCATCATCCTGTAGACCAAAATGTCACAGGTTTGATTCCCAGTCAGGGCACATACCCAGGTGGGTTCGATCACCTTTTGGGGTGTGTATGAGAAGGCAACCAATTGATGTACTTTTCTCACATTGATGTTTCTCTCTTACTTTCTGTGTCTCTGTCTCCCTTCCTCTCTAAAAGCAATTTAAAAATGTCCTCAGGTGAGGATTAAAAAATATTAAAATTCTGTCCTAAAATGTTGACAAATTACTAGTAAGCGATTTAGGACAAAAAATAATAATGACTAAAAAGAAAATTTTAGTCCATGAATAAATTAATATTCAGCATCTAAATACATAAAGATAATATAAACAGATCTAAAGGGAGAAGCAGACATCAACACAATAATACTAGGGAAATTTAATACCCTAATTTCATCAATGGATAGATTACCCTGACATAAAATTAATATGGAAACACTGACTTTAAAAACATTGACTTTAAATTAGATCAGTTAGACTTTATAGATATTTACAGAACATTCCACCCAAAAGAAAAGAATACACATTCTTCTCAAGCACATGTGGAATATTCTCTAGGATAGATCATATGTTAGCCCACAATGCAAGTCTTAATGAATTCAAGAAAATTAAAATAATATCAAGCATCTTTTCTGACCAAATGGCATGAAATACAATTCAAGCACAAAAAGAAATGTGGCAAATTCACATATACGAAGTCTCTCCAGGAAAAGCCCAGCCATTGTTAATATATCAAGAACAGTGTATGGGTCATCATGTAACCTGGCAGCCAAAGAGAGTGGACTGGAATGCACATGCATGAACAATGACAACTTCACTATACTAGTCAATGGGTGTGATAGATACCATTGAGTGAACATGTGCACATGTATGGCCATTGTACTCAACATGACCAAGTGAGTAGAGCAATGAATCTGCATCAAATTTTGTGTTTAGCTTGAACATTCCTCTGTGGGAACTATTCAGATTCAGAAGGATGAAGCTATAGGCAACTGGCAGTTGGCCACTTTGTTACAACATACCCACTCATCCACCATGTCTTGTGTAGAGTTTTTTGGTAAAACATCAAATCACACAGGTGACTCAGCCTCCTACAGCCCAGACCTGGTACACTGCAACTCCCAGCTTTTCCCAAAACTAAAACCACCTTTGAAAGGGAGGAGATTTCAGACCATTGATGAGATTCAAGAAAATATGACAGAACACCTGGTGGCGATGGGGAGAACTGCGTGAGGTCCCAAGGTATCTACTTTCAAGGATACTGAGGTGTCATTGTCCTATCTACAATGTTTCTTGTATCTTTTTTCAATAAATGCCACTATTTTTCATAGTGCATGCCTGGATACTTTCCGGACAGACCTCCTATGTAGCGACTAAACAACATTCTACTAATGAACCACCAATGGCTCAAAGAAGAAACCAAAATAGTTATCAAAAATAGTAATCAAAAATGCCAAAAATAGTAATCAAAAATTAAAATCAAAGACCACAAAACTTATTGGATGCAGCAAAAGCAGTTCTCAGAAAGAAGTTCATAGAAATAAATGCCTACCTCAAGAAACAAGCAGTAAACAATCTAACTTTACACTTTAGTGAACTAGAAAAAGAAAAATAAATGGAGCTCAAAGTTAGTGAAAGGACAAAAAATAACAAAACTCAGGAAAGAAATAAGAGACTAAAAAAACAATAGAAAAAAATCAAAGATCTGGTTCTTCCAAAATATCAACATAAATAGAAAACCTTTAGAACCTTTAGCTAAGACCCCTCTCCACCATATATATCCCCCTTAAAAAAAGAAAGGGAGATAAATCAAATACATGAAATCAGAAATAAAAGATATTACAACTGATACCACAGAAATACAAAGAACCATAGAGACTATAAACAAAATGAGTATAGGCCAACAAAATGAATAATATAAAAAATAGATAAATATCTAGGAATCTGCTAAGACTGAATGATGAGGAAATAGACATCTGGTCTGATCCATTACTAATAGGATATTGAATCAGTAATCAAAACCTCCAACTAACCAACATTTGGGACCAGGTGGCTTCAGTAGTGAATATTATGAAATATTTAAAGAATAAATAACCAAACATTTCCCCCGCCATATCCAAGCTCATTTTACAAGACCAGCATTTTTCTGATACCAAAACTAGACAAGAATGCCACCAAAAAGGAAAGAAAATTGCAAGCAAATATCTCTGATGTACCTAGATACAAAAATCCTCAACAAATAGTAGCAAACCAAATTCAACAACACATTAAAAGGATCATACACCATGACAGAGTAGGATTTTATTCAGGGACACAAATATGGTTCAACATCCACAAATCAGCCAATGTGATACACCATATTAACAGAATGAAGAAAAAGTCATGTTTTTCTCAATAGATGCAGAGAAAGAATTTGAAAAAAAAATAAATAGCCTTTCATGATAAAAACTGTCAAAAACTAGGAAGAGTAGAAATTACCTCAAATAATTAAGGCCATTTATGGCAGGCCCACATCTAACATTCCAAATCAGGAAGGAAGAAGTAACATTGTCACTAATTGAAGATGATAGAATATGATATATAGAAAACTCTAAGGACTTACTAAAAAAACTATATAAACAAATTCAGTAATGTTTCAGAATATATAATCAGTTCAAAATCTGTTTTTTGTATATACTAATAACAACCTATCAAAAAGAGAAATTAAGAAAACAGACCCTTTTACAATATCATTAAAAAATATCTAAGAATAGATTTAACAAAAGAGTGAAAGGCCTGTATACTGTAAACTATCACACATTGATGAAACTGATGAAAACACAAATATATGGCAGATATTTGTGCTTATACAGTGGAAAACTTAATATTATGAAAATGTCTTTACTACCCAAAGCAATCTACAGATTGAATGTAATCTCAATCAAAATTCCAATGTCATCTCTCATAGAAATAGAAAAAAATCATAAATTTTAAATGGAGTCAAAAATAGCCAATTCAATCATGATGTGGTAGAACAAAACTAGTGGTATCATGCTCCCCAATTTAAACAGCATAGTTTAGGAACAAAGAAGACACATAGATCATTGGAATAGAATAGAGTCCAGAAATAAACCCGTATATACATGGTCAAACACATTACAGTGAAGGAGATAAAAACATCCAACGGGGAAAGGACAGTCCCTTTTATAAATGGTAGGGGGAATCATGGACAGCCACATACAAAAGAATGGAACTGAACCATCTTATACCATACAAAAAATGAACTTAAAAAGGTTAAAGACTTAAAATAAGATCCAAAACCATAAAACTCATAGAAGAAAACTTGTAGTAAACTCTTGACATCAGTATTGTAACGATGTTTTGGATTTGACACAAAAACAAAGGCAACAAAAACAGTTGGAATTACATCAAACTAAAAAAATTTCTGCATAGCAAAGGAAACAATCAACAAAATAAAGAGGCGATCTACTGAAAGGGAAATTATTTGCAAATCATATATCACATATATGTGATAGGGGATTAATATCCAAAATATATAAAGAAGTCCTATAACTCAACAACAAAAAAAAAAACACAGATAATCTGATTCATAAATGGACAGAGGATCTAAATAGGCATACGGATAGTTAAGAGGTATATGAAAAGGTGCTGGACCACATCACTAATCCTCAGGGAAATGTAAGTCAAGACCACATTAAGATATCACCTCACACCTGTTAGAATGTCTATTATTAAAAAGACAAGAGAAAATATGTTAGTGAGCATGTCAAGATAAGGATACCCTTATTCATGTTGGTGGGAATGTCAATTCGGGGAACCACAGTGGAAATTATGGAGGTTTTCAGAAATTAAAAATAGAACTACCATATGAATCAGTAATTCTACTTCTTGATATTTACCTAAAGAAAATTAAAACACTAACTTGAAAGACACATGTATTCCCACGTTCACTACAACATTATTTACAATATCAAAGTCAAGAAAGCCACCTCCATGTCCATCAGTGGATGAACGGATAAATAAAATATAGTATGTGTATGCAATGGAATACTATTAACCAATAAAAAATGAAAACTTGTCATTTGTGACCACATGGATGGACCTGTGCTCATGACAGTAAGTAAAATAAGTCAGACAGAAAAATCTCACTTTGTGATCTCATTTATATGTGGAATCTTAACAAGAAAACAAAACTGACTAAAATCGAGCTGAATGAATGGCCTACAACTAGGGATTTAAAGAAACCACATCAATACTGGTAAGAGGGGTGGAGACTTGAAAAGGGTTAGTCCCATACCCATGTGTGGCAGTTAAAACTCAGGAGGGACATGTTGGCTGTGGGGATCCCCTCTGAGGAGCAAGGGGTCCCAGACCCAAACCAGACCTCCCAAGCCTAGGGTTCCAGTGCCAGGAAGAGAAATCCCCATAATTTGTGACTGTTAAAAGAAGCAGAAATTGTGGTTGAATGAGACAGAGGGCTACTGGAGTCCCAGGAAGTTTCTCCTAAAGGGTTCATTCACAGATTCACCTCCTCTGAGCTTCAGTGCTTAGACAGTAGCTTGAAAGAACCAGGAACATATGGAGGGTAACTGAATTGCCTGGCATCAGGGCAAGATCTGGGGGTGGGGGTGGAGGGAGGCAGCATTCTGTCAGATAAAAGTGCTGGCAGAGGCCATTGTTACTTTTCTGAAACAAACGAACAAAAAAAAACCCAAAACAAAAAACCTTTCTGACACATACACAGACCCATCAGGTGGATGCCATATCTGAGCCTCCATCAACCTAGCTCACATTGTCCTGTGCTGGAACCCCAATTATGGTCCTATCCAAGCTGCCTCCAGTGGGTTTTCCATACAACTGGCCTCTCTTGCCTCAACTTTGACTGCCCTAAAATCTCTCAAATAAGCATCATCTGGCCTCTGCACACTCTCTACCTCTTGCTAATGGCCCTAGGCCCAGCCCTAGTGGCAGCCAGCCTTTGTTCACAGCTTGGCCTATCCTGGGTACTGCCAAGCCCAATAACAAATAGCGGTCATTTGCATATTTTTCTGTAGCTCATACTGGGTGACCCCAACCATGGCATAGGTGGTGGCTGACTTTACATAACCTGGGGGCCCCAGAGCCAGTGCACCCAGTGGACAGCTTCAGACCACATTGGATAACAACCCTACCACCTCCACAAGCAACATACCCCAGAGGTGGACTCAGTAAGCACCAAAATCCCACTGAAGCAAGTCCTGCTCAAAAGGGCCAACTCCTACACAGCAGCTCCTCTGCTATAGTCGTAGCTGGTCCTTGCAAATGATTGGCTTGGGATTTAATCCCTTCCAGTGACACTAACAGCAATCAAGTCTCAACTACAACAAGACAGTGTACACAGCCTATGCAGGGGCACACCTGGAGCACCCAGTTTGGGTGATTGATGAGGCTGTGCCACTTAGCTCTACAGGACACCTGCTATACAAGGCCACTCTATGAAGTCCCAGATATGTAACAGCTCTACATAATACACAGAAACAAACATAAGGAAGCAGCCACATGCAGAAAAAAAGAAACAGATCCCAAATGAAAGAACAGTAGGAATCTCCAGAAAAAAACTGAATGAAATGGAGGCAAGCATACTTCCAGATACAGAGTTCAAAACAAGGGTTTTAAGGATGCTCAAGGAACTTGCTGAGACATTCAATACCATAGAAGAAAAAGGACATAGAAACTACAAAAAACACACAGAAATTAAGGATAAACTAAGTGAAATTAAAAATTATTTACAGGGAATCAACAGTAGAGTAGATGATGCCAAGAACCAAATCAAGAATTTGTAATATAAGGAGGAGAAAATACCAAATCAGAACAGCAAAAAGAAAAAAAAATTAAAAATATAAAGATAGGTAAGGAGCCTTTGGGACAGCATCTAGTGTGCCAACATTCACATCATGAGTGTACCAGAATCAGAAGAGAGCAAAAAGTTGAAAACCTATTTGAAAATATAATGACAGAAACTGTCCTTTACCTAGAGAAGCAAATAGACATACAACTCCAGGAAGTGCAATGAGTCCCAAACAAGATGAACCCAAAGAGGCCCACACCAAGACACATCATAATTAACATGCAAAATGTCAAATACAAACAGAGGATCTGAAAAGTAACAAGAGAAAAGCAGTTTCTACAGGGAAGCTCCCATAAGACTGTCAGCTGATTTATCGAAAGAAACTTAGCAGTCCGGAAGGTGGTGTTAAGAAATGTGCAAAGTGATGAAAGGCAAGGACCTGTAATCAAGATCACTCTGCTTAGTAAAGCTATCATTTAGAATTGAAGGACAAATAAAGAACTTTCTAGACAAGAAAAAGCTAAATGAGTTCATCACCACCAAGTCAGTATTATATGGCATGTTAAAGAGTCTTCTTTAAGAAGAAATAAAGATAAAAAACATGAGTGATAAAATGGCATTAAATACTTATCTGTCAACAATTGAATCTAAAACTCAAAATAAATGAACAAGCAAACTTAAATAGACTCAAAGATACAGAGAACATTTTGAGGGTTGGTTGGTAGGTGAAAAAGGTAAAGAGATTTAGAAGTTCAAATAGTTATTTATTTACAGAATAGTCATGGGTATGTAAAGTACAGCATAGGGAACATAGTCAACAATATTCTAATAACTATGTATGGAGCCAGATTGGTATGAAATTTATTGGGATGATCACTTAGTAAATTATATAATCACTGGGGTGTACACCTGAAACTAATATAATATTGTATGTCAACTATAATTGACAAATAAAAATGATTAAAATAATAATAAAATAGATAAATAAAGATCTAAAATAACAACAAACTCATAGATACAGGTAACAGATTGGTGGTTGTTACAAGTGGGTTGAGGGGTGAGTGGTGAGTAAAATAGGTGAAGGTGGTCAAAAGGTACAAACTTCTATTATAAAATAAATAAGTCACGGGAGGTGACCTACAGCAGAGTGACTATAGTTAACAGTACTCTAACATGTGAATGTTACTGAGGAAGTAGGTCTTAAAAGTTCTTATCAAGAAAAATATTTTGCAACTATTTATGGTGATGGATGCTAACTACTTATTGTGGTCATCATTTTGCAATATATACACATATTGAATTATTATGTTGTATACCTAAAACTAATATAATTTTATATGTCAATTATTTCTAAATAAAAAGAAAACTTTTAAAAAAGACAAAAATAATTAAATATTTTTTATTTTAATTGTTGTTCTTGTACAGATTTCTGTCCTTTTACTCCCAATCCAGCCCACCGCCCCAGCCCTCCCCACCTCCCTCCCATTTCCACCCCCCCCCCCCCCAGTTTTTATCCATGTGTCCTTTACACTTGTTCCTGTAAACCCTTCCCCTTTTCCCCTGAAATTCCCTTCCCTTTTCCCTCTGGTGACTGTCAGCCTGTTCTCAGTTTCAGTGTCTTTGGTTATATTTTGCTTGTTGTTTTGTTGTTTAGGTTCCTGTTAAAGGTGAGATCATACAGTATTTGTCTTTCACCGCCTGGCTTATTTCGCGTAGCAAAATGCTCTCCAGTTCCATCCATGCTGTTGCAAAGGGTAGGAGCTCCTTCTTTCTTTATGCTGCATAGAATTCCATTGTGTAAATGTGCCATAGTTTTTTGAACCATTCATTTATTGATGGACACCTAGGTTGCTTCCAACACTTGGCTAATTTAAATAATTCTTTAACACTTAATGCAAGTATGACTTTGGATGGATTTCTTTTTAACATTTTATTTGTTTTCTGTTTGGCTCCTTTTTGTTTTCATCCTCTTTTATTTTATTGATGTTTTCTGAAAACTGGCTTTACCAATTTTTTGTACGATTTGTTTTCTGCTGCATGTATTTCTGCTCTTATCTTTGTTATTTCCCCTTCCTAATAGCTTTGGGTTTGCTCTGCTAATTTTCTACCTTCTTAAAGTAATATTAAGACTTTCAAACAATTTTTCTTCTTTTCTAGTATAAGCAATTAACTATATATGGTCATTGAGCAAAGTCATGAGAGTTTCTTCAAAGTACCTGTCTGTGGCATCTCAGGTTTGACCCTCACTGCCTGCCTTCCTTAAAAATTAGTCATATTACTCTGGTTCTTTGTATGCCAAGTACTTTTAGATTGTAACATTTATATTTTGAATATTTATTTGTGGAGACTCTAGCTTCCCATTTCTCTAAGACTATAAGATGTTTTAGTTTTTAGTAGGCAATTAAAGTTCTTAAATTTACTTTACAATATTTGTCTTTCTTGTTTTGGGCAGCAGTTCAAAAATCAACTCTGTCATTTTTGTCTTAGGTTAAGCTGATTTCAGTCTGCTTCAATGCTTGATGAATTGCAGTTCAGCTAGAGAGTTAGGAAGAATTTATACACAGCATTTGTAGCTCTTTGCTTGATCTCTGTTTTTTTCAGGTCACTCCATCTTCCCTTTGTAGCTATTCCAGTTGTCCTGGTCTCTACCCTCTCTCTCTCTCTTTTTTTTTTAAGATATGAAGTAGGCGGGTATGTTATTTGAGTTTTAGTAACTTGCAGTGCATCACAACTGATGTCTGTCCTCAGGAAAAAAACACAACTTGGGAAACTCAGCATGCATCAATCCCTTCTTCAAAATGTGGACTTTCCTCTAAAATCTACTTGCTGTTTCTCCTAAGATGTCATGTAGTTTCATTGTATTTTTTCCTAGAGTTTTTATTTATCTTTTGGAAGGTTGCTCTGTTAGGAGTTTACTCCATTATACTAGAAACCAAAATGTGGGGAGAATTCTTTAAAACTGTCTTCTGTAAAGAATATGGCATTTTCCTTATGAATTATGTAGGAAATAAAACTAATTTTATCATCTAACACTCAAATTTATTGATTTTTCATATCTATTATAAGATTACCTGTGCATTGATTATTTCCAAGTTGCAATAAGAAATATTAAAGCAATGCAATCTGGAAAGATGATGGGTTTGGTAGTTCATTTACTATTGAAAAAATATAATTATGGTCTCTGTAATACAGAACTACCTATATTACTTTGGAACAGTGTTTGAAATCTCATTTTTACCACAGTAGCTTAAATAATAAACTTTAAGATGAAATATCACACACACATTGCAATTTGGATATTCCATCTACCTGCAGTAATATAAACCACATATGATGTTGAATATATGCAATAAAATATATCCTAAGATCTATGTAAAGCAATGTAAGAAAGGAGTTCTTGGTTTATTAGCATTTTCTGTCATATTTAGAACCCATTATTATTATTTAGTGATATATTCAAAGGTGTCTTCCAGATAGGTGTAATTTGTACTTGCATACAAATGCAAAATTGTTAATAAATAATTATTTGAGAACAGTTTTATTTTAGTAAATATATTTGTCCAATATTAAACTTTACAGTTATGTACCAAGGAATGAGTATAACTTCATGTAGTAATAACTTTCAATTTTAAGGCAAATTATTCTTTCTCTTATAATAATTTATAATTTAAGAAACCAAATTTAAAAAAATGAAAAGAAAACTGTGAGCCATGTTTGGGCTTAAGGGAGTAAATTGCATTTGTAAACAAAGTATTTTAATGAAAACATTTTCAATAAACATTTCATCTATTTTTCTATTTAATTCTGTTCCAGTGGAGCACAAAATGGCATCACGGCAGAATCAGATAGTTTAAAGCCATTATGTGGAAAAGATGATGCATTCATTTTCATCCGAGATTGGAATACTTAAAGGTATTATTTCTTTCAAATTAAAGATTATATATGATGTGAGCATGGAATGACTTACTTTACCATTAAGCTAACTCACAATGTTAATAATGAATATGGGAGAGGCACTGTTGCTTTTAATAAGAGCTCCCAATGGCTAGACATGTGCGAAGGACAGAGAGAGTAGAGCTAAGTATTTAACTGAGCTAAGTACATTATTACCTACTCAGACATTGGTTGAATGCCAGACAAAAATATCCACATGGCCACAGAGTGCTAACAACCAAAGGTAACACACTTTCTTCACAAAATGATAGTCTATCATTTTGAGTCATAATTTGTATGAATTGTAATACTTATAGCATCTTTCCCCAAGTGGTAGTTTTGGTTAACTCCCAAATGTGGTTTTTGCATTATAGATTTTTATAAATTGCATAAACAAACTCTTTACCCCACTTTGCCATCCCCCTACTGTTACGTGACAAAGTTTTCAACTCACTCAGAATAGAAACTTTTAAAAACTCAAAGTTGGCCTTTTTGTTGTGAGTTTTGGCAGATAGAAAAAAGCCACATCAGTGAAAATAAATTGGGATGTTTGGAAACAAAGTAACATCAACACAAGGGGAACAGAGAATATAAATTTGTGCTCAAATTGTTATAATAATGAAGGCTTAATAGGCAGATAGACTTCATCTTCACCATAAGCATTCTTGCTAATTGGAAATAGAGTTTAAGTTGCCTGGAATAAGGTCAAGTTATGTGATCCAAACATAATGGTGTATAATACTTGAGAAAAACAATCTGCTTTCTAACATGACAAGAATGATTTGCAGTTAATAATAGAGAGGAAAAGGCCAGGCTTTTCAGATACCCTTGACTTCACCTAGGATGAAAAAAAATCGCTTCTGATGCTGTGAGCTACTTCTTTCTTCCTGGTCATTATTGCTTAGTTATATTTTAGTGATGAAATCTATCATTACTGACTTTATTGACACTAAAGTTGATTTATGTGTGTGCCTGGTGAATAAAAACAGCATTATGCCTGCATTCGTACTGCTGAGTACTTAAGAAAGCAATTGTAGCTCCAACCTAATTGTCTTTTTCTGGTTCACTTACCCTCTAATCTCAGTTTGAACAACAACAAAAAAGTATTTCTCCTTTACCAAATCAAGTGTCGACGGAGAACTGCTGGCTCTAAAGATGTGCTTGTTGTTGTTGCTTGATGCTATAGGTAAAGGAGTTTAAATTTACTTATAATTTTCATGTATTACCACTAAAAATTCATACATATTTTAAGCAGAATTCTGTATTTAACCCCTCTCCAAGTTTTCTTTAGATACCAAAATAAATAATAAAGGTATATGATAAATTGTGTTCAAATGTTCCAATTTATTTTCATTTTTTTTCCATTGTCAAAAATCACAAAATGACTAATTTGGAGAATTTTCAATTATCAGTATAAGTAAACAAATACATATTATCAGTGAGTTAGTGAAATTTTCATTTTTCAGAATGAAATTATTAATCTCTCAATACTTGGTTTATTGGGTAATTGGGTATTTCATCTCCTATTCATTTTATTGTGTAGATAAAAATATTGATAAATTTCTAAGAATATGTTTAAAACTATTTCTCAATTAATCAGTTCTGAAATCACTGGTAAAATATATAATATAGAGTATACTGTTATATAGAGAAGTTATTTTAAAGATATTTTAAGATTAGAGGAGAGGCAGCTGAGGTTACTGGGAGGGCCATTAGACCACGGCGCAGGAGTGACTGCCCAGCCATCCCAGCTCCCACCCGTTTTTATAGGCATTTCCTGTATTAAAATGTATTTAAATGTTACTTTGTCTTGGCATCTATTTTTTAATAGACCAGGACCAACTCGTCCAAACAATATTGATTTGAAAATTTCTAAGGAAAATAAAAAAAGAAGACTGGAGTTATATTAAAAAATATTTAACTAGTAAAGGCATAGCGAGTTACAGTGAATACCAGCCAATCTAACAGACTCTGTAAAAGACTCTGACAGCTGAACTTGTGAAGAGTACTTTAGATAGGAATACATATTACTGTGATATTTTATAATAAAAATAAGCAGGAAATACTGATCTAAAGGATTTCTAATATTCATTCAAGTGATAAAATTTTGTGAGCAACGCCAATGTTATTTTTGCATATTATTAATAAATTTCAGGAAACCAATCCTATTATAACTTGATTTTGATTTTATTTTAAATTTACTTTCTATTGTGCTTTAAAGGATCTCACTGGTGACCTACCATCCATTTCTCCACACACTCAAATATAAATACTTATCATTATGTGTGGAAGAAAGAGAAAGGGAAAGAGAAGAAAGGGAGAGGGTCAGAGACAGAAAAGGAAGGGAGGGGAGGGGAGGGGAGGGGAGGGGAGGGGAGGAGAGGGAGACACTAAAACAACAGCTTAATAGACATGGACATTCCATTCTCTTAAATCCTTATTTTGTCTTCAATACAGAGCTGTCTCTATTAGTTAATATTCTAACATTATTTCAATTTTTTAATGTAATTTTAATTCTTAGCTCATGGAACCTGAGATTTAGAGGCATTCACAGTATTCTGTAGTAACAGAGAGTCCATACTGCGAAATTAGATAAAACTCGATTGGAATCTTGGCTCTAGATTTAGTAACTATGTGGCCCATGACATGTTACTTAGTGTCCCTATGCTTCAGTCTCTTATAAGAAAGATGGGGAAATAATATTACATATTTTTAGATCTATTTTAAAGACTAAATGAGATATTGCATGGAAAAATGTAGCGCACAATGACATGTGTTTAATGAATACATGAGTCATATTTATCAGAAATCTGAAGTTTTCAGCAAGAAGCAACATTCTTGCCTGCATCCACATTGACTAGGAGAACAGCTACTCTCAGTTTGTAATAGGCATATATAAGTTAGGTTCATTTTTTTCTATTTAATGATCTCTTTTTTCTATTTGAAGAATCCTTACTCAATTTCCTCCAAAAAAATGGTATCACAATTTTTTATACTTACTGGTTTAGGCTTAAAAATTCTTGAAATGATTTATGTCCAAGAAAGAGAAATGGAGGCTATAGTTTTACAATGATCTTTCCTAACTAGTTCAAAAAAAAAGTCTGGTAAGTATATGAGTTCACAGCAGCCAGACAATGGAAAATATAATCTTTTGAAGAAAATGGTTCATAGAAAACTAGTTTTAAAATTCTAGTGTTTTATAATGCTATCATCTATAAATAATGCAAATATGATTGTGTGTATACAATGCATGAGTTTTAAGGAACAACATAACTAGAAAAAATACAAATTTGAATAAGGAATATGGATTTCTCTATACTTGGAGATGTTAGATCTATTGTCTTTAAAAATGCTACTTATAAAAAAATAAAATGCTGCTTATGCTTCTGTGTAAAAAAAAAATCATCTTACCTACTTGATAAGTACTACCCTATGATTAAAACACTATTTAATTTTGAGCTAAATCGCAAAAGTATAATTGTATCCTGGATCTTACTTTTAAACTTAAAGGAATGTCTAAGGCTCTTACAAGTTATTTTGTCTATTCTATTATAGAATGGCATGGCTTGTAGACTCTAAAGTAAACAAACCAGTATTAGTCCATAGGTAGACTGCAAAATTGATGGTGGCTTAACTTGTGTGCTAGAGTTTCCCCATACAGCAAACCACACTGAACTGCTCCAAAACACTAAAGGCTGACTTCATACTGCCTTAATCTATAAGGAAAAAATTATTATTCTCCCTGGTATAACTTCAAACTTGTAAATTGAGGCATGTGGTAAATGTGACTTTTTGAACTAAAAAATAGTTTTATTGTATTTTTAATTTACCATTTATCCCCCTTATACTCTTTTCCTGCTACAATCACCACACTGTTATCCATGTCCATGAATTCTTTTTCCTTTTTGCTCAATCCCTGCACTTCCTAACACCTCCTCCAGAGCTGTCACCCTGCACTCTATCTATGAGTCTGTTTCTATTTTGCCTGTTAGTTCAGTTTGTTCAGTAGATTCCACATATCAGTAAAATCATATGGTAGTTATCTTTCTTTGACTGGCTTTTTTTCACTTAGCATAATGTTCTCCAGGTCCACCCATGCCATTGCAAAAGATATCTGGAAACAAGTGAAAATGAGAACACAACAACCCCAAATCTGTGGGATGCAGGGAATACAATGCCATAGAATTGCAGGCCTATGTCAAGAAACAAGAAAAATCTCAAACAATCCAACTTTACACTTAAAAGAACTTGAAAAATAACAAAGTCCAAAGTGAATAGAAAGAAGGAGATAAGAAAGGTCAGAGCAGAAATAAACAAACTAGAGTCTAAAAAAAAGATACGAAGATTAATCCAAGAGCTGATTCTTGGAAAAGGTAAACAAGATTGACAAACTTTAACCAGACTCACCAAGCAAAAAAGAGAGAGCACCCAAACAAATCAGAAATGAAAGAGGAGAAATAACAACGGATAATAAAGAAATAGAAAGGATTGTAAGAAAATATTATGAACAACTATATGCCAACAAATTGGACAATCTGGACAAAATAGATAACTTCCTATAAACATATAATCTTCTAAAAATCAGGAAGAATCAGAGAATCTGAAGTCAGATTATACCTAGTAAAATTGTAGTAATCAAAAAAACTCCCAACAAACAAAAACCCTGGACGAGATGGCTTCACAGGTGAATTTTATTGATAATTCCAAGAAGAACTAGTACTTTTCCTTCTCAAACTATTTCAAAAAAATTAAAGAGGATGGAAGACCCCCATGCTCATTTTAGGAGATCAGCATTATCCTAATTCCAAAACCTGAAAAAGACATTACAAAAGAAAAAAGAAAGAAAGAAAATTATAGGTCATTATCCCCAATGAACATAGGTGCTAAAATCCTCAATGAAATATTAACAAACTGAATACAGCAATATGTCAAAAAGTTCGTAAACTATGATCAAGTGGTATTTATTCTGGGAAGGTAAGGTTGGTACAATGTTCAAAAATCAATAAATATGATGCAACACAAAATGAAGGATAAAAATGACATGATCATATCAATAGATGCAGAAAAAAGCTTTTAATAAAACCCAGCCCTCATTTATGATAAAAACTCTCAGCAAAATAGGAATATGGGTAACATACCTAAACATAATAAAGGCCATATATGACAAATCCACTGCCAACATTTTGCCCTTACTCAAAGGGCAAAAACTAGAAGCATTCCCCCTAAGATCTGGAACAAGACAGGGATGTAGGCTTTTACCTCTTTTATTCAACATAGTACTAGAGATGCTGGCCATAGCAGTGAGACAAGAAGAAGAAATAAAGGGCATCCAAATTGGAAAGGAAGAAGTTAAACTGTTATTATTCACAGATGACATGATACTGTATATAGAAATTCTTAAAGACACCACCAAAAAAAAAAAAAAACCCTATTAGATCTAATACACAAATTTAACAAAATAGTAGGATACAAAATTAATATCCAGAAATCAGCTGCATTTTTATATGTGAATAATAAACTATCAGAAAGAAAAATTAAGAAAACAATCCCATTCATGAACTTCAAAAAAAAATGATGTTTTATACAGTAATGTGATGTACTGGCTTGAAGCGTAGGAATAATAGGGTATCCCATATAGCCTGGTGTATAGTAGGCTACACCATCTAGGTCCACATAAGTGCACTCTGTGATATTCACTCAATGACAAAATTGCCTAACAATGCATTTCTCAGAGCGTACCCCAGTCGTTAAGAAGTATGTGACCATATACTCCACTTTATTATCACTGTTATATCACAATTATGTAAGAAGTATTGCTCACATAATAAAGTTCTGTCTGCTTAGTCTAGTTGAACTTCAATTGTTTCATTTTCCCAAAGTCCAACTATATTTTTGTATTATCCAATTATTAAAGTGAGAAGAATGTAAACATTGACATTTTTATCCTTATCTTTCTCTTTCTACACATGGTCTGAGTCAATTATATAATTCCCTGGAGATCACTGATTAAAAAAAAAAAAAAAAAAAAAAAACCCTGACTCAGAAACATCTCTCACTCTAATATATCAAATTAAAATTTTATATGCTGTGTGCATCTAACATTCTTCTATTTTACAGCATATCTTCAAGAATAGAGGCAATTTCACTATATTTGTTTCATTCATATTTCCTCATATTTTTGTGTTCTATCCCATTAATGACAGTAGAGTGATGCTAACACCCTATTTTAGAATTATTCAAAATAAATGATAGAAAATATCTTCCAAAGAATTTCCTTGATATCTCTGGAAAGAGTATCTTTTAGTTACCATAAATAATTTTGCTCTACTTTTTCTTTCATTTTTGGTGAGTGCTAGTCTCATTCCAAATTTCCACTTTCTTGCCACTTGGCTTGAAGGGATAAATTCTATGATTTATTTTTTGATTTAGGTCACTCAAAAGCGCCAAAAAGATCATTTGTGACCACAAAAATTAAGTCAAAATGGATAAAAGACCTAAATATAAAGCTGGAAATAATGAATTACATAGCAGAAAAGAAAGGTACTAAACTTATGGACCTTAGTCATAGAGAACATTTTATGAATTTGACCTCAAAAGTAAGGGAAGTAAAGGTAAAAATAAATAAATGGAACTATATCAAACTACAAAGCTTCTACATACCAAAAGAAACTGCCAACAAAACAAAAAGGTAAACAATAGAATGGAAAACCTATTTGCACACAACAGCTCCAATAAGAGGTTTATATCTAAAATATATAAAGAACTCATACAACTTAATACCAAATAATTCAATTTAAAAATGGGCAGAGAATCTGAACATACAATTCTCCCAAGAAGATACACAAATGACCAACAAATTTTTGAAAAGATGTTCAACTTCACTACCTATTAGGGAAGTGCAAATCAAAACTACAGTGAGATACCACCTCATACTTGTTAGAATAGCTATTATCAACAAGATGAGTAATAAATGTTGAAGAGGTTATGGAGAAAAAGGAACCTTCATTCACTGTTGGTGGGAATATAAACTGGTACATCCACTATGGAGAACAGTGTGAAGGCTTCTCAAAAAATTAAGAATAGAATTATCATATGACCCAGCAACTCCTCTTTTGGTTGTCTACCCCCAAAATTTGAAAACATTTATTTATAAAAATATATGCACTCCTTTGTTCTTGGCATAATTATTCCTGGTGGCCAAGACATGGAAACAACTGAACTGTCCTTCCATAGATGTCTAGATAAAGATGTTATACATATACACAATGACTACTATTCAGTCATAAGAAAAGTTGAAATGCTGCCATTTATGACAACAATAAAGAGTATTGTGCTAAACAAATAAAGCAGACAGAAAAGGTCAAGAACCATATAATTTCACTCATATGTGGGATATAAAACTGAAACAAACAAACAAACAAAGAAAAAGAAACAAAAACTCATGGACACAGACTACAGAATGGTGGTTACCAGAGAAAGGGAGGCACAGGAATAAGAAAGGGGAAAGAGGGTTAAATATTTGGTAACAGAAAAAGATTTGACTTTGGGAGGTGGGCACACAGTGCAGTATACAGATCATGTATCACAGAATTGTACACTTGAAACCTATATAATTTTATTAATCAATGCCACCTCAATAAGTTCAATTAAAAAAATAAAGTTCAAGTAAAGCTTGAATAAAAAGCAAACAGAAACTGAAAAAACAAGTAGTTCAAATCACAAAATAAAATACAATTTTATTTAAATCGCATGGAAAAGGTAAAAATTAGATATAGATTCAGGAAACATACAATGTAAAAAAAGAAATAAGAAACAGAAGATGATTCCATATATACTAAAATATAACTTCTCTGTGAAGAATTGTGAGTTAAAAACTGAGTTTATATATCAAAATAGCTCACCAAAATTCAGGAAATATTGATTGATAAATATATATACCACAATTTTCTGGTATAATTCTGGTATATGTGTGTATGCACACCTGTGTGCACACACACATGTAATTATAATATATTATACATGTACGCACATATGTAATTATATTACATGTGTGCACATATATACATATGTGTGATTATATCTATTATATGTACGTGTGTATATGCATGTAAATATACATAGTTATAATATATATAACCATCACTAATATATATATAACCAACACTAATATAAACAAAGAAAATATAATCAGATAGCATCAGACCTCTTATCTGAACATCAAACTGTAGCTGAAAATCATTTAGGAGTAACTACAGGCAATTGAGAAGAACCATACACAGTTTATACATCACTTGTTAGAATAAATGACATTCACAGACATTCAAGTGTCCAGAGAGTACCTCAGCTACTTCATTTAGGAATATTCTTGACAAAAAAATTCTAACAAACTACATGTGAATTAGACCAGAGACCTGGAAGTAGAAAAGAAGATGAGATAAAAACAACAGTAAACAATATAGTTATATCTATATCTATGAGTACACTGTTAACTCAGGATTCCTACAAAAAGGAGTATATTTTAACAAAAAAAATTTAATAATAATTAAATGCACTGAACTATCTCAGGATGACAGGGATCAATAACATGCTTCAAATGCCTCATTTGTAAAGTGCTGGAAGAAAAGTAAGAATGAGAACATAGTCTAAAAGCCTTATCTTATGGGGGTGGGTAAAAAGAATACACAGATAAGAATACCTTTGTGAGGGGTAATAATCTATCTTTTTTCTCTATAACAACAGAGAAATATGTATTTTATAATGAACAAGATGTAGTTATTCTAATTAATAAGCACAAATTCAAAAGAATAGCAACTTTATTAAATCAGGAAAAAATAAATTTAAGGTAATAAAAGAAACCATTCTTTAAAAATCAATAAACACACAGAAAGATGACATAAAGATTTTTTAAAAACTAAATAAGAGTGGGTTAAAATTCCAAATTGAAAGATGAAACCTACTGGGTAAAATTTAAAACAATTTGGCTATAAGTAAAAGACTTACAGAGATATAAAAAGGTTGAAAATGAAAGGGACAAAAGGTACCAGTTAATAGCAAACTAAAAAGGCAACAGCCATATTAATATTAGATGAGATGACATTAAAATAAATTTGATTAAAATGATATATAAAGGAGGAGGGGGCAAAGGAGGGGAATGGGAACATGTGCAATAGGGTTGACAATAAAAATAAGGAAAAAATATATATTCCACTAGCAGTAAAAATATTAATCCACTTGTTTAAGAAATATTTGCTAAGTACCTACTTTGTGCTAGGTTCTTGGTACTAGAGGTGTATCTATAAAAAAATAAAAAATAATCCTGTCTCTATAGAGTATACATTATGATTATCACTTGAAAATAGATTAAAGTCTAAGTAGGTACTTATTTGGTTTGAAAACAAAAAAGCTAGAAGATATGGCTGGCATTTGGTGTTGCATTATAAAAATCATAAGATAATCTTAATAAATGCAGAAAATGTGACAAAATTAAATACCTTTCATGATAAAAACATCTTGCAAAACTGACAAACCCATAGCCAACACTACACTCAATGATGAAAAGCTAATTTAGGTTTTGCTCTAAAATCAAGAACAAAAGAAGAATACTACCTCTTTTCTACATATACTAGAAATCCTTGCTAGAGCAAGAAGGGAACAAAAGAAACAAAAGGCATCTAAATTGGAAAGGAAAATGAAAAACTGTTTATGCAGATGACATGATCTTATACACAAAAAACTCTCCCTCAGGATCCACCAAGAAGCTATAAAAACTAATAAATGAACCAAATAAAGTAGCAGAAATGAAATCAACATAGAAAAAAAGAAAAGAAAATTAAGGGGCAGTAGGGAGAAGACAGATGTGGGAGGACTGGAAGATAGTAGAAGAGGAAGGAAATGAGGGAAAAAGGGAATGAGAATGGACTAAGCATTGCGCAGTTGGAGTACATTAAGAACAATGTAATTTATATCTCTGAGAGATTTCAAATCCATACATAACCACAAATAAGTGATGATTCTGCATTAAGGAAAAAAATTAAGTTTCTATATACTAATAAAGAACTATCGGAAAAAAATTTAAATTTACAAGGGCATCAAAAAAACAACCATGGGCAAACTTCTGGCCAAGATGGAGGCATAGACAGATACATTTTGCCTCTTCACCCAAACAAAAGAAAGCCAATATCAAATATGAAAACAAAAAACAACCAGAACTTCCAAAAAAGCAAATTGTATGGAAGTCTGACAACCAAGGAGTTAAAGAAGAAATATTCATCCAGACCAGGAGGAGGGCTGGAGATGAGAAGCCAGGGTGGCGACAAGGCAGCAGCTGGAGGACCCAGGTAGTCCCACATTTGCTGGGGATAAACTGGGAGGAACAACTGGGGAGTGAGACAGACTGCACTACCCAGGGTTCCAGCAAAGGGAAATAAAGTCTCAAAATCTCTGATTGAAAAACCCTGTGGGGGTAAAGGTGGCAGGAGAAATTCCTAGCCTCACAGGAGAGTTTGTTGGAGAGACCCACAATGTCCTAGAATGTACGCAAACCCACTCACCTGGGAATAAGCACCAGAAAGGCCCAATCTGCTTGTGGATAGCGGAGGAAGTGAGTGAAATCCGACCAAGAGCTGAACAAGCAGCATTGCTCCCTCTCAGACCCCTCCCCCACATACAGAGCATGGGTCGACCTGCCCTGGCAGATACCTGGGGCTCCACCCCTCACTATGTAATAGGTGCACCAAGACAAAAACATATGGCCCAAATGAAGGAATGGATCAAAGCTCCAGAAAAAATACAACTAAGCAATGAAGAGTAGCTAACCTATCAGATACATAGTTCAAAACACTGGTAATCAAGATGCTCACAGAAGTGGTTAAGTATCATCACAAAATGGAGGAAAAAGTGAAAGCTATGAAAAGTGAAATAAAAGAAAATGTATAGGGAACCAATGGTGAAAGGAAGGAAACCGGGACTCAAATTAACGGTTTGGAGCACAAGGAAGAAATAAACATTCAACCAGAACAGAATGAAGAAACAAGAATTCAAAAAAAAATGAGGAGAGACTTAGAAACCTCTGAGACAATTTTAAACATACCAACGTCCTAATCATAGGGCTACCAGAAGGAGAAGAACAATGGCAAGAAATTGACAACTTATTTGAAAAAAGAATGAAGGAGGACTTCCCCAATCTGGCAAAAGAGATAGATTTCCAGGGAGTCCAGGAAGCTCAGAGAATACCAAAAAAGTTGGACCCAAGAAAGCACACACCAAGGCGCATCATAATTACATTACCCAAGATTAAAAATAAGGAGGAAAGGAGACAGTTATCTGCAAAGGAGTTCACATAAGACTGATTTCTCAAAAGAAACCTTGCAGGCAAGAAGTATTCAAAGTCGTGAAAGGCAAGGACCTACATCCAAGATTACTCTATCCAGCAAAGCTTTCATTTAGAATGGAAGGGCAGATAAAGTGCTTCCAAGATAAGGTCAAGTTAGTTAAAGGAGTTCATCCTCACCAAGCCCTTATTATCTGAAATGTTAAAGGGACTTATCTAAGAAAAAGAAGATCAAAAATATGAACAGTAAAATGACAACAAACTCACAACTATCGACAAGCAAACCTAAAAAAGAAAAAACAAAAATAAACTAAGCAAGCATCTAGAACAAGAACATATTAAAAGAAATAGAGATCACATAGAGGGTTATCGGTGGGGAGAGGGTAGGGGGAGAACGGGGGTAAAGGTACAGGAAAGAAGAAGAAGCATAAATGGTAGGTACAAAATAGACAGGGGGAGGTTAAGAATAGTACGGGAAATGGAGAAGCCAAAGAACTTATATGTATGACCCATGTACATGAACTAAGGTGGGGGAATGCTGGTGGGGGGGTACAGGAGGGAGGAGAATAAAGGGGAGGAAAAAATGGAACAATAGCATAATCAATAAAATATATTAAAAAAGAAAAAACAACCATGAATAATTGATTTAATTAAGGAGATGAAAGATCTGTACGCTGAAAAGTATAAGACATCAATAAAAGAAACTGAAGACAGATAAATGTAAAGATATTCTATGTTAATATTGGAAGAAATAACATTATTAAAATGTCCATACTACCCATAGATAGATACCTATAGATTTAATCCCTGTTAAAACATCAATGACATTTTTCACATATGTCAAAAAAAAAAAAAAGTCCTAAAATTTATGTGGGAGCATAAAAGATCCCAATTAGGCAAAGTAATTGAGAGAGAAAAGCAAAGTTCAAAGTACCACACTTCCTGATACCAGACTATATTAAATGTTATAGTAATCAAGGAAGTTTTGTAATGGCATAAAAACAGACATACAGGCTAACAGAACAGAAGAGAGAGCCCAGAAATAAATCCATATTTATACAGTAAACTAATTTATGACAAAACCGCCAAGAATACACAAAGGAGAAAAGGAGTCTCTTCAACGCATACTGTTGTAAAAGCTGGATAACCACATATTGTTCAAAAGAATGAAACTAAATTATCTTACATCACTGACAAATATTACCTGGAAATGGATTAAAAATGTAAACATAAGACCTAAAACTGTAAACTAGAAAATAGTTTCTTGACATTATTGGTCTTAACAATGTTTCTTTAGATACATACACCAAAAGCATAGCCAACATAAGCAAAAATAAACAACTGGGGCTACCTCAAACTAAAAAGCTTCTGTAGAGCAAAAGGAACAATCAACTACATAAAAAGATTCCTGCAAAATGTGAGGAAATATTTTCAAGCCATATTTCTGACAAGAGTTTATATTCGAAATATAGATGGTCCTCATACAACTCAACAGCAAACAAAATGTTCCAAATTAAAAATGGTCAGGGGACATGAGTACACATTTTTCTAAAGTAGAAAAATGGTCAACTTACAAATGGCCGACAAGTATTTGAAAAGGTGCTCCACATCGGTAATAATCAGGAAAACAAAAATCAACACCATAATGAGATATCACGTTAGGATGGCCATTATCTAAAAGAGATAATTGTTGCCAAGGGCATGGACAAAATGTACCCTTCTACTCAGTTGGTGGGAATATAAAAATAGAACTATCATATGTTTCAGAAAAGTAACTTTTAGGTATACATCCAAAGGAAATAAAAGACAGTACCTCTAAGGGGTATCTGCACTCCTGTGCCATTGCAGCATTATTTCCAGTGGCCAAAATATGGACACAACAACCTGAATGTCCACTGATGATTGTATGATTGTATGAATAAAGAAACTACATATATATAAAGAAACTCCATATATATATATATATGGAGAGAGAGAGCTAGGTCATAAAAATAGAAAATTAGTTATAAAAAGAAAATCTTACCATTTGTGACAACATGGATAAAGCTGGAAGACATTATGCTACGTGAAACAAATCAAACATGGAAAGACAAACACTGTATGATCTCACATATATATGGAATCTGAAAGTCAGACTCCTAGAACCAGAACTGAACTGTAGTTGCCAGGGACTGGAGTGTGGAATGAGGAGATAATGTTCAATAAGTAAAAGTTTGCACTTACATAATAAAGAAGTTCTAAGAATCTAATAGACAGTACAGTGGCTACAATACTCTGTGTACACTTGAAAGTTGCTAAGAGAATAGGTATTAAGTGTTATATGAGGTGATGAAAGTATTAACTTGATTGTGATCATCATTTCACAAAGTTTAAGTATATAGAATAATCATGTGTGTTTCAAATCACATTGTAGAACGTAAATAAACATAATTTTCATTTTTTCATTATACCTCAATAACTGTGGATAAAATATAGTATCTTTCTTATTGTAGTTGTATAAAATACTTATAAAAATGGCAATAGATAAGACATTTTTAAAGTAGAGATTTTGTAGTTCCATTCTCTGAATACAACCAATTAATATTAGAAATGCATACTATAGACACATAAATCATTATTGATTAGATATTAAAAGGAACTTTTTATATAACACTTGGGTGAAAGCAAAGAAAATCAAATGAGAAATTAGCATATTCCTAGAAAGCAGTGAAATATCAAAAAAAACTTCATGTCCTAAAACAAACAAACAAAAAAAACCCAAAGAAATCCTATACTCAAACTGATCAAGTTTAGTTTCAATGCCTTCATTACTAAAAAAGGAAAAGTTCTGCTCTGGCTGGTGCAGCTCAGTGGATTGAGTGCCAGCAGGTGAACTGAAAGGTCACCAGTTTGATACCCAGTCAGGGCACATGCCTGGATTGCAGGCCGGGTCCTCAGCTGGGGGCACGCAAGGGGCGACTGATTGATGTATCTCTCACACATCAATGTTTCTCTCCCTCTCTTTCTGACTTCCTTCTCTTCTCTCTAAAAATAAATAAAATCTTTTTAAAAATAAATAAAAAAGGAAGTTTGCCCTGGCTGGTGTGGCTCAGTAGATTGAGTGTCAGCCTGCAAACTGAAAGACTGCCAGGCAGATCCCCAACTGGGGGCATGTGAGAGGCAATTGATCATTGATCGGTGTATATCTCACACGTGTTGACGCATCAATGTTTCTCTCCCTTTCTTTCTCCTTCCCTTTTCCTCTTTCTAAAAATAAATAAATTATTTAAAAAATAAAAAAGGAAAAGTTTCAACATATGGAAAACTGATATTCAATTAGAATTACAATAAAAGCAAAACTAACTAGAACAACTGTACTGCAGCCCTTCAAGGCTGGGTAGGTTCACACAGGATTCAGGCAGATGGAAGAAAAATTCGCAGAGCCATCAGGATGTCTGACATGCCTTTATTCAAGGGTGGGGGATCCATGCACACTGCAAGCTGTGAATCGCACCTCAGGAAGTCCTGACTCTGTTATATACTAAGTGTACACCAAGATGGCCGGGTGCCAACACAGACGATCATTGGTTATAGAAACCTTGATTCTGCACATGTGGGACCTTAAGCACACTTACAGAAACACAGATAAGTCCCAGTTCCCCTGATATATGGATGAGGGAGCCTGACTGACTCCATTTTCCCTACAATGACTTAATAAATTTTGTACACATAAAATAGAAACAGTAAAAGAAGTAGATGACAGTATTATGTGTAATATTAAGATTAGATGAGGAAGACAAAATAGGAGATTGCAAATACCTTAGATATCAAAGAAAAAAGAAGAATCTGAGAAGGATCAGTTATAGATAAAAGCAAAAATCAGATGGTCAAAGAGGGAGAACACGAGGACAAAGACAAGGATGTACAATATAGTTTCATGGGGGAGGTAAATAAGAGTTTAGGGGTATTTTTCAGAGAAAATTATAGGGTATTTCAAAGAATTTATATAATAAAATTCACAATAATCTATTAAATAGATACCTGTTATCTTCTGATGGATTAGAAATATATATACACACACATATATATTTAAATGGTTAAGTCCCTTAACTTACCTCATGAGATATTATCTCATTTAGAAAATTGAGAAAACTACTAAAAACATGGAAAAGATCTTGATTTTTTAAAGTCTATCTTTCTATAGCTAGTGAAGTTAGTGACTGTTTTATACATATATAAACAATTTATTTAAATGAAAACAAGATATTTTAAATGAAAGTATTAATGCAATTTTCACAATTTTCCATCTTAGAAAACATCGTAGGTAACCTTAGCCTTATATCCTCTTCCCACCCACTATATATTTTGTTTCATATATTGGCAAGAATTAGGGTCATAATTGTAGTGCCTTTACTTTGGGACATAGAATATTATATAAGAATGACTCCTAAAAGAAAAATTATGATCATGATGACAGTGCAATTACATAAAATACGTACACTTCCTAGATATAGCATTCCATTATCAATTTATCTTCTATCAATATTTTATGGTGTTTCAGAATAATCAGCACATTCCTAACTCATTAACTACAACTAGAGTAGTCAAGGAAGGAAGTGAAATTATCATTATATATTCACGGACCAAAATCAATCAGTTCACTTAAAACATTTGTTAAATGGTCAGCCTTGTGCAGTTAACAGCCCTTGGCACCTAATGTCAGAAGAGTGAGATATATTTTTGATATAGTGAAAAAATATGGACTCCCATGTCCAGCTAAACTCCAGTAAAATGACGGCTTAGCCACTGATATATTGTACTTGAACACTATAAATAATCCATGAGCCTTGTCCTTATCTGTAAAAGAAAGATAATTGCCACAGCAAAGAGGAACTGTGAAGATTCAAATAATTGACCTCTGTTGTCTCTAGTGCATAGCAGGTGCCTAATAAATGATAATAACCTTTTTTATTTTCTCTCTGATATACTGAGTAGTAAGTGTAAGGAGTTGTTATTGACACAGATTTGGGTTTTCAAAGGGAAGGAATTTTTCCTTGAAGAGGAATGACAAATTTCCCATTCTCTATAAAAATATAAACCTCTATTAGAAAATACTGTAAATATTAATAAAAACCTATTTCATCTTCATTTATATAGGATCATTAAGTGAAACTAATTTGGTTCTGTTTTCTTCATTTTCCTCCTCAGTCTTAAGATTTCTTTCTGATTTCCATTCCTTATTTTAATACTGCATTGCCAATCAAAGCCAACTTTTAGCATTTTTGTCTTCGAGAGACTTGCATGAGAATGCACCAAATGCCTGCCTGGCCTAAATTGGTTTGGCGTCAGGATTACCATAGCATCAACTGTGCTACAATTCCTCCTGCTAACCTCACTGGAGAAAAGGTACTGAGCTGCATTTATTAGCACCTGCTAACTAAGTCACCTGTGGGACAGGAGCCTGCCTGAGGCTTTATTCTCTGGCTTGGTGGAGTGTCTCTGGTGCCTTTGTTAAGCAGCAATTCACTCACTTCCCATATATCGCAGGAGCTGTGTGGGAACTCTGCTTAAGATAAAGTCCATACAAGAAAAGAAAGCTTGACATTTTAAACCAACTCCTAAACTTTGATTAGTCTTTCTAATTTCATCTTAAAGGGAGGGTTTACTTTCTAATTCATGTGACCTTTTGAAACAATACTGTAAAGAGAAGTGATCAAAGCTTTTTAATTACGAGAATGTGGCAGTTTCTTACAAAGAATTTTCCAGAAAGTTAAAGTTTTAGTTCATTTCTTTAGGATTTCACAATCACTCATGAAGATGCTGGGGAGGGAAAAGTAATTATTTGCTAGTACTGCAGTGATATTAACAGAAAACTGTTGCAAGGATCAAAGATAAGTATCTTACACATTTTTTTCATCATATTCATAGATTGGCAAAGGTCCTGTAACAGAGACTCTCAACCAGATAACTGACTCTGTAATCTCAGGCATATAATACTCACCTGGAATTATTCAATGGCAAGTTAGGATGTTGGGTGAAGTGTTGATGAAAATTCACAGTAATAAAAATCTCACAGATGTGACGTCAATTAAAGTATCAAGTGAAGTTTGTTATGAAGGCATACTTGTTGTTAAAGTATCTGTGCATCAATAAGGCTGACCTTCTCAAATGCTGGTATGTCACAGGGCATATGATTTAAAAAATGTCCAATAACAAGTTCCCCTAGTGTGGTTTCAATTGCCTTTTCATATCTGTCACCGTGTCTGTTTCAGTCTAAGATAATGTAGACAGTTCTAGTCCTCACAGGGTCAAAGTGGCTTATATTTACACTTGAGTAATCAGAGAAAGTATTTCTACCTTGATCAAATTATCTAGATATATTTGACTCAAATCTTCATTCCATTTAGCTTGTGTAGACAAAGTCTTGAACTGCAGCAGTTTAAAACCTTTTTATTTTTGTATTGTTTCTAGTAAAATGTCTCATGTAGGCCAGAGGCTCAAAAAATGGGCAGGCCATTTGATTGAGGAAGTGTAAAGATGACTTAGGTCATTTGACATTTCGTACTATGGCATTACAAATGAACATATGTATACATTAAAATAGATATTCTTCTGTTTCTCCTGTTCAAAAGGAGCTTTCTTACTAAAACTGTACAAAAAATTCAAAAGGGTATTCTTTGAAAACTGAGAGCGTCAGTGGGATGACACCCAGAACACCGTGACCTTTACCTGTCTGTGTCATTGTCGGGCTCCTCTTCACTCAGCCCACACGAGTCAGTGCACATCCTTATTGTAACCCTGTGGTATTTGGTAATAATTTTCAGTTTACTATTGCAAGTCTCTATTCTAATAGTTTGGAATTGGGAAGATGTTTATTTTCTTATATTTTCACAGCAGTATATGTAGTCCATAGTAGTCACTTCATAAACTTTGGTTAAAAACCAAATAATATTAAACAAGAAAAATATTTTTAACACTGTTGAAAGATTTCAGGACAAAACTACATTTTAAGCTATAAAATGCCACGTCTATTTCACTTATTTGCTGAATAAAATTATTTTTCCTAGTGTACAAAAAAAGTGAGACTGCAAATATGTGCTAAATAAAATTGAGGAAATCTGGCACAACATGGTATCTTAACTCTCAAAATTTGGAATACAACTTGTCTGGTGAGTTCCAGCTCTACTATAGTACGAAACCCTAGACTGGATGGCTTAAACAATATACATTTCTTTCTCACAGTTCTGAAGGCTAGAAAATCCAAGATCACGGTGCCTGCAGATTAGGTCTCCAGTGAGAGTCCTTTCCATTGGTTCACAGACAACCATCTCCTTGTTTCCCACATGGTGGAGAGAGAGAGAGAACTCTGGTCTCTTTTTCCCCTTACAAGAACACTAATCCCATCATGAAGGTTTCACCCTTGTTACCTCCTCTAAACCTAATTACTTCCCAAAGGCCTAACCTCCGAATGCCATTACATTGGGGACTAGATTTCAATGTGTTTATTTTGGGGGGACACAAACAGGAAGTTTATAAAACACTAGGATAGGGTGCAACACATCTGACTTTGTACATGTCTCTGTGGGTGTTCCTCTGCTACTCTCTGTTCTCAGTGAGTTCTAAAGCATGGAGTAGAACTCCCCGTTGACTGTTACCTGTAACCAGTTTTAAGTCAGAGGACGATGAGACTTGATTCCTCTCCTCTTATTAAGTTCATATGCCTTATTCAATTCTGTCAGGACAGGAGATTCCAGAAGTCACTCACTAAGCCTGATAAAGTTTCACCTACGATGGTTTCATAGCATAGAACAGTTCTATTCTCTAGCCTTAGTGAGTTCTATTCTACAGAGCTCTACAGAGTTCTCTAGGTTTCATTGTTGTTGCTGTTCACTTCTTTGTGCTCATTCTTCAATTTTTATAAAATGACATATTATACAAGTAAAATTACAAAAAAATGGAAGGCAATAAATTTACGAATACAAAACCATCAGTAATTGTCATGAGTTACAGTTACTGTTATTTATGTAACTTAAGAGTGCAAAAAATTTAAAAATAGGTGTTAACTGCCCATGACATTTTGCGTGTGAACTGTTTCTGATCAGAAGGAGCATATTCTTGCTATTTTGCAGTATGCCCAGTCTGCTTCAGAGATATATTAATATTTGATATTTAGGAGATAAAAGACAATTGATTTACTAGCTACTTCGGCACTTGATTTACTAGCAACTTCAATCTTGTTAGGCCATTTTTTAAGTAAAAGGAGAAGAAAACAGTTTTTCTCAAAGTCTTCTCTGAGAACTCCTAAGATTAAAATTTAAATGGATAGAATGTATGGTTCTTGACTCTGTCTGACTGACTTCACTTAGCATGATATTCTCAAGATCCATCCATTCATCACACATTGGTAGTATTTCATCTTTTCTTAGTCAAGAGCCATATGGTTTCACTCACATGTGGGATATAAAACTGAAAGTAACAAAAGAATAAGCAAGACAACAAACAAAAACTCCTAGACACAGCCAAGAGTATGGTGGTTACCAGAGGGAAGAGGATGCGGGGACAGGAACAAAGAGTAAAGAGGGTCAAACATATGGTGACAAAAGAAGACTTGACTTTGGGTGCTGGACACACAATGCAGTATACGGATGACATAACAAAGAATTGTACACTTGAGACCTATATAATTTTATTAACAGTCATTCCAATAAATTTAAAAAAAATAAATGAATAAAGCAATATAGTAAATGGAAGAAAAATTTACAATGAAAGAAAAAATTAGGACTTGAGAAGGAAAAAAAAAATCCAAGATGGGAATGCATCATTGCAAATACCTCCTTACCAAGGGAAAGTTATGACATGCCAGATGAGGAATAAAGAATTTTGATCTCATTTATTGCTTCAGTTTGCCTCCTAAAAGGATGACAGCGTGGTTTAACATGCAGTCAGTTATGAATGTGACATTGATAAACAAAATGCAGATTCTTCCAGATGGGATTCAGATAAGGATGCAGGTAGGGAATGTAAGGAGATACACAGAGTTGACTCATTCCTAACTCAAAGTAATAGTTTTTCAAAGAAAAAATAATCCCCTCATATACCAAAGAAACCAGTGTTAAGCTATCTCAAAATATGATTACTAGAAAAGCTCTTCTATGTGTTTTTAGGAACTGGGAAACAAGTTATGTAAAAGTTAATATTACATGTGGAATAAAGTGGATATTGGGGACTTTGTATACTATTTAATCCCTACACATGTTCAACTTGAAATGTTGAACAGCTGTGTGGCTGGCATTTTGAAATTAATGCCATCATTTAGAAAAGGAGTTTGTAGTCAAGTATTTTAAAATGCCTAAAATTGTTTTTATAGAAGAGAATAAGATAATCACAATAATGAGAATGAATTATTTTTTATTTTATACATTAACTGATAGTAAATAACAAGTGGTAAAACTCATCTATTACTTATTTTTAAGGGAAAAAAATTATAGACACCTGAATGAAGAATAAGTTTAATTATTTCTTATATCTTCTAGATACTCTGAGGACTGAAAAATGCCAAGCTGACATCACTTTTATTGGCTGTGATTTCAAAAACTAGGAGAGTAAAAACATATGTGTTAATGAATACATATAAACTCACACATATCCATCTATTGTATATGTATGTGTATGTGTTTATATACACACATACATTTATATATGTATCATTTTACATCTTATAAATAATAAAAAAATACTTAATAGATTTGTTTCTCTAGCATTTTTATTAAAAAAGAATATTCAACTTCAATTAGGAATTGTTTCATAAATTAGGCTGACTCCTCACTCATACTTTCTTACATTTGTGAAATAATAAAATCGATTTAACTGTATCTCCCTGAACTCAAGCTGACAAGTTTGAATGGAAAGGCAACCTTCAGTCACAGGGTGTTAGTCACAAGTTGAATTGTCCTGAAACCAGTACAGCTTTTGGTGGAAAGAGCTTTTGCAAGATACAAAGCTAGCTGTTTCCAGCAATGTCCAGGCCACGGTGAAAACAATGGCAGGGCTCACAATCTCCTGTGAAGAAGCCCTTGGTTATAGTAAGGAGAAAAAATAGTTGCTGGTTCCAAGGTTATTGCAAACTCAAACTAAGATGCTTTTATTTTATTCTAGCTGAGACAAGCTGAGTGTTCTTTCTAATAAAGATAGATGTTAAACTCAATTACGGAGATAGTAAAATCAATCTGCGAGAGAAGAATATGACCAGTGTAGTTTTGGCTGACGCTTGGAGGTAGTAAACTTTGGGATAAACAGGAGTCTAAGGACATAAAAGAAATCTCAGATCTATTTCTCTAACTTAGCAAAGATATCTCTTCCATATATTTCTCAATCTACAGAAATGAAAAGGAAAAGGAAAGAAAGTTAGGCAAATTAGCACTCAAGTTGTCTTTATACTTCTGCAGAAAATTTAATTTACATAGTACCTTTTCGGAGTTACTATGTGTTTGTACATTTTTTTTAATGCTGAAAGAAAGCAGATGAAGAGTTTGTGCTTTTGTTAACACTCTAAATTCGGCTTGTGAAATAATTTTGACATTTAGAAACATTTTAAATTTTGATGTACAAATCTTGTAGTGTAGTCAGAAAAAGGAGCCTGCAAAACTTCTTCAAATTCTATGTACAAGGTGGAGAAAGGAGCTTATTTTTCTCCAGCACTGTGCATTCACATCACTCTTTGCTGATTTGCATGCTGCAAAAGCCCTGCACCACAGACCTCCATATATGGTGGATCACAAAGCCCCTTTCCTAATCAATCTTATTTTCATCAGTGCTTAACACAATATAAAAATAAGTCATTTTCAACCAAGATTCTGAGGTCTCCAATTTGGAAAACTAGCCATGCAGCACACTGCCACAAGGTGGGAGTAAAACGTTTGATTGGCTTAAGAACTGGCCGTTGGTATTTTTTTTTTCCCCAGCTCACTGTGAACAAAGACATAAAACAGGTTTACTTTAAATCTGGATGAAATAACATTGGTTATTTATTTCTTGCTGCTAATATGCATACCTTGAGAATTGAAAAGACTTTTCACTAAAATCTGAGGATCAAATATAATAAATATAAATGAAGAAAGTGATTTAATAGCTATTTTCCTTTATTTCCTTTTTGTTTAAATTTCTTGCTAACCTAAGTGCCTTTTCCAAACAATGTTTTAGGAACTGTAAGTAAGCCATTTGAACATAAGTCCAGCTTAAACATTTTCCATTTTTAACAGATGTTAATAAATATTACTAATTCTCTGTACTAACGAATATTTTGAAGATGGCCTTCCTTCATGAATTTTTTCTATTATTTTATACATGCATAGTAATAAAAGCAGTTGAGTAAATGGGAACAATAAATTAAATAGTTCAATAAAATATATATAATGATCTTGACCTTTTTAAGGAGTTGAATGATTAAAATGAGTTTTTAAATATTGCTTATTCTGGAATAAATACAGTGCCAGGCCACTGCACACAATGCCATTGCTTTTGCTGGCTTTGTGTTTGAATAAATGGACTAGTTTTGCTTTGTGTGGTGTGTGCTTATTAAACTCACTTTGAAACATTAGATTCAAATTTGGCAATATTATGTTTAGTTGGGGTTCTGAATACAATGCAAATGCACACACCCCCTTTGATATAGAGTACCTGACATTGGACAAGCATCTCGAGACAGTTGAGAGTCACCATGGTGACAGTGACACACCCAGGGGATCCTGAGTGGTGCTAAATGGAAGGGGCTGCCATGTCCCGTGAATAAAAAGACACACATGGTGAGAATAGGCATAAATTGGCTCGCTAATTTCAATTTTGCCTCCTTCTGCATATGAATAAATAGCAGGCTATTGGATGGCACTCTTGTCATTGCTACTGATATTAGACTTTTTTGGTAAGATTTAGTCAGGTGGGTCTTTTTATCTTACTCAGTTCCGAATACACAACAAACCCAGGGCCACATCACTTACATACTTTTTCATTTTTCCCCCAATGATAGGAATGACAAGAAAGACAAAGTGGGACCTAAGGCCATAGAATTGATGCTTTGCTAGATGGATGTGCAGAAGCAGAAATAAAATACTACAAAGGTCTCAAGCATAAATTTTGCTGTCTAAAATATGAAAGAATATTACATCTTTATTAAAGTTTTTCTGCCTGGGTGGATTTTTTAAAAGTTTAAGATATATGGAGAAAAATTTATTCACATAATGCAAAACCATCTGAGCATACATTAGTGATTTCAGATGTTGCCCTATAAAAATTCACTTGAGTATCTCATCATTAATATTCCAGAATCACTGTGGTCTCATGATCTAACATATAAGATATATACCAGGGTCAGTTTTCTTATCTAAACATGTAATTTGTATAATTGGCTGATAGGAAAGTAAAGGAAAAAAATCAGCTTTAAAGTTTTAGTGAGTGGCTGAGATTGATTCTGTATACTCAAGAAGGATAAAGAGCAACAAGTGTTAGGTGTTGCTTACAAATGGTATTACACATCACCTGACCACGAGGTTCTCCTGAAGTCAATGTATTCTTAAGGACCTACTTACCATGTTTACTGACCATAAGATGGTTTTAATGGTAAGATGTATTATTATTAAATTTTCATTGAGAAAGTGAAATATTATTAAAAGATGATCTGTCATTAATCGTAAGATACATGTAAATTTTAGACATGTGAAAATAGAAAATAGAAAGAAGGAAAGAGCAAAGGGAGAAAGAGAGGGAAGAAGGGGAAAAAAGGAGGGATGGAAGGAAGAAAAGAAAGCAGGAAAATAAGGAAAGCAAAGAAAGTCAGTTCTTAGAAACCATGAAAGAAAGTCACTGATAGGGCAGGAAGTAGAATCAGACTTTGTTGAATGGTTCTGAAATTTCCCATATTTTATCTGAAATACCTCGTTGTCTAGGACCCAGAATGCTCTTATGTGGGAATGAAGTATGTGTAAAATGATGGGAGATAGATTGTACAATAAGACTGATATTCACACTTCAATTCAAAAGTTCACCATTAAATCTTTAAAAAGTAAAATTTAAGAAATCAGTGTAATGAAATGGCCAAATGTTTAAACTTTCCATGCAGGCATTTTATGTAACTAAATCAAACTCAGTTATAAAGCACCATCTTAATGTATTTGAAAAACGTAATGGTCTTGGAGTCAGAGAATTTTGGATCTAGAATTGGCTGCAAAGGGATACTACTTGTCGCATTTTGTTTTGTACTAAATAGAATTTTCTAGTGCCACCTTTTCATATGAGCACATGATCTGTTTAAGCTGTATCATTATTTCTTTTATTTCAATTAATGTCTGTTGTCTACGTTTTTTATCTAAATTATTCATTAATCAAGTAATATGTCACTTACTGAATGTATTTAGGAAAGAAGAACAAAAACATTTAGCTGTTAAATTTCAGGCTGACATGAAATTGTGTTATATATCCTAGAGAAAACTTATAGTAGATTAGCTGTTATTTAATTGATTTAACAAACTACAAATGATTTACTTTTATAAATCAACTCCTTAACAAAATGCCTAAAATAAAAGAGCACTTCTACCCATCTAATTAGAGGTAAGTGAAAAGTCAAAAGTGAAAGAACCCAGGGAGCTGAGTTAATTTGATTGTCACTCAGTTGCTATTGTTTTTTACTTGGATTTTCCTAAGATGGTAAAACAATAAATGCACAATATTTGCCTGAAGATGTCAGAGGAAAAATAACCTTCATTTCAAATCATTGATATTAGTGTTTTCATTTGTTATGTAAAGTAGAAGATATTCTGTATAGTTATATAAATTCCTATAAAAACATTAGGTTATTTTCCCCAGCATCATAATTGATTCATCCACCAGAGGTTGCAATAGGGCTTTTTGCAGATGACGAACAAAGGGAAATAGCAAGACTGTGAAGAATATGAGAAAGCTAGATGTATGTCTACTGTCTGTTACATGTCTACCTCTACATATTCATACTCCTATGTAGAACAGATCAATTAATAAATAAATGTCAAAGGACAAATAACTCCCTTAAATATTAGATTTGGCTTAACCTCAAATTGAATGGAAAATGAATTAGCAACACAAAATTGTCTCATAGGTATTTTAAGTTCTGTTTCAGATACTGGGTATTTTTTACAGACAAGCTTAACTTCTGAAAATTCCTTTTAGATTTTTCACCATTATTTTCATCTTGTCTCACCAGTAATTTCTGGCCTCTGTTGTCTGAATGTGTGAGGAACATGATTATTATTTTGCAGCATGAGGACAAGAGAGTGATTCCAGGATGCTGGGGAAAACACACTTAAAAGGAATTCTTTTTAATTCTTATGCAAAGTACTGGTGAATAAATACACATGCATTTGCTGAAAACAAAGCAAATATTTGGTCCCAGCCCATATTCTCAAGTAATTTCTTTATCATGAATTATCACACAGATTGAGTTGTTGGTATCAAAGCCCTTGGATTTTTTTGATAAAAAGCTCACATCCAATTCAACAAGAGATAGGAGATACATTTCGTGTTTAATACTGTTTCTCTTTAAAAGTGCAACCATAATGAGCAACAGAATAAGAAGACCAAAAAAACAGAGAGACAAAAACCTTATCAAATATTACCAGACACAAATTACTCTAATCAGAAAAACTGCACTGGACAAAGAAGAAATGTAAGACCGGACACATTAAGTTATGTATGTACACAATAGTGGTTTTGGATAGCTCCCAAAGGCCTAGGACTTACTACTTCCAAAAAGTACCCACTATTAAGGTGACATAGGTCTTGTCCCTTGAGCCTCCTTAAAGAAACAACAACTGTTCAGTAGCAGTGTAACAGATGTTAAAAAGAATCATTAGCAATCTAAATGTTTCTCCGAGCAGATGTCCCACTTCTGCTGTGGCTAACTTTGGGGGATGCAGTGAGAATGGGGGAAAGGCTGAAAAGTTTATAGGAATTAATAATTAGGTCTTCCTGAGAATTGCTCATGTAATTATATCAAAAAGGATTGCGGTGTTGTATTTTTTAATTGCTGCTGCTTGATGAAGGAGGAAAGTAAGCAAGCCAAGAAAAGAATTAAACTCACTTTGCTCCACTGATTTAGCATGGAGGTTTGGATCAATAAGAAGAAAAAAGACAAGCAGTATTATAAAGAAATTTAATGCTAAAATTGCAATTGTGTACTTCTCAATAGATATCAGTAGGGAATCAGAGGCTAAAAGAGAAACTGAAGAGAATGAAAATGAGGAAAGCTGTTCTACCTGTGAGATGAACTTATGAGAGGAATAAGAGAAGTTATTAGATTAGGTGACTGGTTGTAACTTTATTTCCTTGGGGCAAAGATGGGAATATTTTTCTCAAGCATTTTGTCCATACCTGAGCTGGAAAGAATTCTCTGTGTAGAGAATTTGCAACTTAACATCCTCATTCAAGTTTTTCCTTATTTTGAAATTTGCTTACTTCCCAAAAAAGACAGAAAGTAGAAATATATATATTAATTAATTATTCATACCTTCAAGGAACCACTCTTATAGTATTTCAGAATAAAGGGAAAGAGATATAAGAAGAATATAATCTTTCTTATAATTTTCACATTCAAATGAGTAACCAAGATAATTACAGGTTATAGTAAATACATGGTCATTAATATATAAAAACTCACCGAAAATATAAATGATATATTTTATTCATAATGAAATGAACAACAGTGTGACTTTGTATGTATCCAAATCCCTGATTCAATCATTGTAATGAAAGAGTTAATAACACAAATTTATATGGCAGCAACGGAAATTATTTCCAGGATTCAGTAGACATATTTACACATTGGAAATGTGACTATATTGGATTTGTGAAAGTTGAAGAACCTGCAAGGCAAATTCCAGTTCTGTAACAAAAACTTTACTAAGTCATGTGCTACTATTTCACTTTTCTCTGTCTCAATAATTGAAAGTATAAAGACAGAGGACTGCTAACATCATATTGGGGGAATAAGTAATTTTAAACATCTAGTGACAGATGACATTTATTCATGGATTTATTTAACAAACATTTATCAGAAACCTACTCTACACCAAGCAGTAAGTGAGCTGCTAAGAATTATAAAGTTTAAGAAAATGTTGCCACTAATAAGTGGTTCACAGTCTGGTGAACAAGAGACTCAATCCATAAACAAGATAATACCATAAATATGTTATGCATCTGAGGATTTGGTAAGCTCTGAAAATACATTTGAATACATTCCTACTAGAGCCAGTGAGATTCAGAGAGGAAATGAAGTTTAGGTGGTCAACTGAATTTAAAGTTCATTGAAGTGTAAAGTATTTTTTAAATTTATCATAACTAATGCATTTATTTTATTAAAAGACATCTACCAAACTCCTTAAAATACAATCTTTCTAAAAGCGACTGGATCCTCTTTATTTTCAACACTGATGTCTGTAGTAACTCTCTCCACACTACTTGAGAAGTGTCATAGTACTGGAGAAGTAATGATAGCACACACCTATTTCACTCACACAGTTCAGGTAATTCCATTGATTAAATTACAAAGTCCTACGCGATCTGCAACTTTCCTATTTCTCCAATATACCACCCTCACTTAGCAAGGATAATGCAACAACTACTCAATAACTCATTTAATGTGGTACCTAATGTGGCATGGTCTCTGAAACTGAAATATTTTTTTTCTTTCTCTATTGCTGTTCGAGCACAGTTGTTTCCACTCTAGCCATTCTTATCAGATACATCTCCCCAGGCAGAGTAAGCAAAAGAAAAAAATAAATGAATGAAACTTCATTAAACTAAAAAGGTTTTGCACAGCAAAAGAATCATCAACAAACTAAAAAGACAGCCCACAGAATGGGAGGACATATTCACCAGCACATCTGATAAGAGGTTAATACCCTAAATTTACAAAACTCAACACCAAAAAAACAAGCAACCAATTAAAAGATGGGCAAAAGATCTGAATAGACACTCCTCCTAAGAAGACATACAGATGGCCAATATACATATGCAAAGATGCTGAACATCACTAATCATCAGAGAAATGCAAATTAAAACCACAATGAGATATCATCTCACACCTGTCAGAATGGCTATCATCAATAAATCAATAAACAACAAATGCTGGAGAGGATGTGGAGAAAGGGGAACCCTTTTGCACAGTTGGTGGAAATGCAGACTGGTGCAGCCACTGTGGAAAGCAGTATGGACGTACATCAAAAAATTAAAAATGGATTTGCTTTGAAACCCAGCAATCCCACTTCTGGGAATATATTTGAAGGAACCCAAAACACTAATTCAGAAGAACATAAGCATCCCTACATTCATTGCAGTGTTATTTACAGTCACCAAGATATGGAAGCAGCTCAAGTGTCCATCAATAGATGAGTGGATAAAGCAACTATGGGACATTTATACAACAGATTTCTACACAGCTGTAAAAAAAGAAGAAACTTTTACCCTTTGTGACAGTATGGATAGACCTGGAGAAGATTCAGCTAAGTGAAATAAACCAGTCAGAGAAATACAAACACCACATGATTTCACTCGTATGTGGAATCTAGTGAACAAACTGAACTATAAAGCAAAACAGAGACAGACTCATAGATAGAGAGCGAATGACAGCTAGGGTGGGGGAGGGGAGATAGTCAAGGGATAGAGCACAAGGGAACAAGGACTCATGGACAGAAGTGTGGTGATTGCGGTGGGAGGGGGGAATAAGGAGGCTAAATGGTACAGGAAAAAATACAATAAAGATTAAATAAAATGAGAAAATTAATGTAATAAAATAAAAAGAACAATGGAGTAAAAAAAAAAAAAAAAAAAAGAATAGCGCATTTAATAAGAACTGCCATGATAATAAACGTCATCATGGTAACAGGAACAGAAGCTAGTACTTATACAATACATAGCGTGTGCTACATATCCTTCTAAATGCTTTACACATATTAACTCATATGATCCTCACAACAGCCCCATTTTACAAATAGGTAAGTTGAGGCAGGAACAGGTTAGTGTTACTTGTCCAGGGTCCCATAGGTGGTGAAATTACATTTAAAAACTCAACCTGATTTTAAAGTCTGTGCCTTTAACCATTTCATTTTTCTCTCTGCTGACTAAAAGATGTAAGTTAGAAGGGGAACAAATCTTCTATTTAAGATAATGTAGGTGCTAGGAGAAAGGAAAGAGCACAAGAAGAAGTCTTTACCCCATAATATTAAGTTCTAGAATATATCTTAGCCATTGTGTTTATTTATTTTTTTACGTTTTTTTAAAGTTTTATTTTTAATTGTTGATCTTGTACAGTTTTCTGTCTTTTACCCCCACCGCAGCCCACCACCTCAGCCCTCCCCACCTCCCTCCCATTTCCACCCCCCATAGTTTTTGTCCATGTGTCCTTATATATAAATACAGCAATGCAATATTTAAGTAAAGGCTTATTTGTAGTAATTTTAGAGTAGTTCACTAAAGAAAGACTATAATAAAATAGAAGATATTTTCTTTTAAGTTAAAAATTTGTGGACAGGCCCTAAACACTGTCTCCGTTCTGTAGTCACAATTCCTTGCAAAGAAACTTTGGATCTTGAGATGAAACAAAAAGATCTATTAGGTCATCTTGTCCATCTCACCGCCAGCAGAGAATCGCTCCCGACAGTAAAGAAGTTAGCTTATTGACAGCACTCTTTAAGCAGCAATTTACCAGGAGAATCCCTAAAGGCAAGAATGACTTCTCTGGTTTATCTTTGCCTTCTTATCATCAGTACAGTTGGGAGACCCATTCAATCTTCTCTACTGAATGAGAAAAGGGGCAGGATTCTTGAAAATATTTCTAAACTGCAGTAGACTAAATCATAGCTCGTAACATTTTGACAGTTAAATCTAGGATCGTTCCTTTTCTTTCATGTGTGTGCAGTGTGTGCACATTAGCATAAGAGATTTTTGACAATGAGCTACAATTTCAAAACTTATTTTATACAATAAGTTTAATATTCTAGTTAGTTAATAGGAAGATAAAATGTGCAATGGGCTAATGAAAGAAATATTGGAAAATAGAGGGCTTTTAAGCACATTCTGAATAAAGAAGCCCTATTGCCAAAACTGGATTTTAACCAATTTTTCAGCTCTTTTGAATGACAGACAGACAAAGTAGGAAATTTACCCAGATTCCATCTTATAGTTCAACTTTGGTGCTGCTGTCATCATTTTCTCTATGAATATTCTATGGGATTTTATATAAAATAATTTATACAAAATAATTTTATATAAAGAAGATGCAAAATATATTTGTTATGATCCAGTCAATCAACACTAGTCTCTTTAGATTTTAAGAACTTTTTTAAAAAAGGAAAGTGGAAACTATCTCAACCCTGTGATTATATAGCCTAATCTCATTGTCTGTCACTGTCTAGATATGTTTACTTTTAACTTCCACTCATTACTCTTCAGAAAATTTGTTAATAAAGGAACCACACATATGGAAAAAGAAGCTATACATATACTGTATGAACTTCCAAACGAGCCTCTTTCTGCAAGATATTTTACTCCTGTTTTTGAACTATGCATTATATGTAGACATTATCAATAAAAGCAAATACTATACATCGATGTTATATCTTCTATTGTGGTAGACCCCAGACCTCTACTGTGTAACATTATCAGAGGAAAAGAATCTCAGAAATAAGTGAAAGGAGATGGAGAGAAAGGAAATGAGCAAAAGTTTCTTTTAAAATGGCACAGTTCAGATGAGTCTCAGAGGACAGAGAGGGATGATAAGTGAGGGGGAAAATTGAGAATGTTAACAAGAAAAATAAACAACAAAAAATTCATTTGTATTTTATCTGGTATTTAATGTGAAGGACAGAAACTAAAGCCATGAAATGGTGGCTATCAGCTCCTGAGGTTATAAACAAGGTTTGTAGTGTGGTTTTAACCTGCAAGATCTTCTTAACCTGCCTTTACTTAGTATTTGGTTATTGGAATAATATTGCCCTAGCTTCACATTAAATTACTCTTGTATGGTTATATGATAAACTTTTAGTCTATAACCCTTATTAAAACTTTCCTAACATTGTTTCAGAAGGAGGGTAAAGAAATACTTGTTTCCCAGTGGGTTTTTTTTTTTTCCATTTCTTACAGGAGTTACTCCAATAGAAATCATCATCACCATCACCTCCATGTAGTCTCTGGACCATAACATAGGCTGGTCTAGAGCAGAAGTATGAAGAAAAGGAGATAAGTTATCAATAGATTTCTAATGTTAATATTTTGCTACCATTTGTATTTTAGGAATGATCTAGAAGGAGGGAGCAAAGATAACTCCAGTATCTTGCTTTAGGTAAGTCAATATCAGTAAGTGAAACAACAATTAAAAGTGAAAAGCACTTAATTTTATTTTATATATAGTGAATATGAGGTTCCTGGAAGATATGTAGAGTCAGATTTCTTATGGATGTTTAATGATGGTACTAAGTAAAAGAGATGACACAAATTTAGGAATCACCAACATGTAGGAAAAGTTGGTAATATGTAAGATATGATTTAGTTTATAATAAGCTATTACATTATAGGTCCAAGATGGCAGAGGAGTAAGTAAAAACTATACTAACCTGTACCCAGCAGCAATTTGGAATTACAACTAAATTGTCGAGAAATCATCTTGAATAACCAACTAAACACTAGCTAGAGAGAAGCCTTATAACCACAGATAGAAGAAACTACTTCACCACAACATGACTGGTAGGAAGTGCAGAGGAGATGCAAGAGGGCTGGCTGGCCTCCCACAGGTAGCAGCTGAAGGGCTGGAGGGCTATTTCAATGGCCAGGGTGCTTCCCCTGAGAAGTATGGCATCTAAATGCCAAGATGGGCTCCCCAGCCTATAGTACCAGAGCCTGAAAGGAACCCAGACAACATCTAGCTGTGAAAAGCAGAAGGGGCTCAACTGAATCATACACCATGATCAAGTGGGGTTTATTATGGGAATACAAGTATGAAACACATTCTCAAACCAATAAAAGTGAGTCACCACATAAACAAAATGAAGGTTAAAAATGGCATGATCATATCAATAGGTGCAGAAAAAAGCTTTTAATAAAACCCAGCATCCATTTATGGTCAAAACTCTCAGCAAAGTGGGAATACATGGAATATACCTAAACATAATAAAGGCCATATATGACAAACCTCACATTCAACACTATACTCAAAAGTCAAAAACTACAAGCCTCCCCCTTAAGATCAGGAACAAGACAGGGATGTCTGCTTTCACCTCTCTTATTTAACATAGTACTGGATGTCCTAGCTGCAGCAATCAAGCAAGAAATAAAAGGGATCCAGGTTGGAAAGGAAGACGTAAAACTGCCTTTATTTGTAGATGATATACTAAACAGAGAACCTCAAAGATCCCACCAAGAAACTACTCAAACTGATAAATGAATTCAGCAAAGTAGGAGGATACAAAATTAATATTCAGAAATCAGTTGCATTTTTATCTGCCAATAATGAACTAACAGAATGGGAGATTAAGAAAACAATGCATTCACAATTGCTTCAAAAAACAATAAAATACCTAAGTATAAACCTAACCAAAGATGTAAAAGACCTGCACTTGGAAAATTATAGGACACTGAAGAAAGAAATTGAAGAATATACAAATAAGTGGAAGAAGTACATACCATGTTCATAGATAGGAAGAACTAACATCAGTAAAATGTCAATACTACCCTATAGCGAACCTATCCGCATGGCAGTGGCAAATATAGCCCAGCCCCTGATTTGGAAAACCAGCAGGGAGTAAGTCAGCACATAGGAAGTGAGCCCACTGATGGATTTTCCTGTGGGGAATCAGGCCTGCATTATACCTAGGCTGCTATGAGACTTGCTTTTTGCTAAAATTCCTTCACTCTGAATTGAGGCAGCAAATGTTTACTGCAGATCTTTAAAGTAACTTCTTAAATTCTGTGCTAAACCTCCCAAGTATGGAGTGTAACCAGTTCAACCACTTTTCCCCTTGCATTTGCAACATCGTTTTCTTTGAGGTAATTAGCAACATTCTTTCCTTTGTTATCTGTAAAAGGTAATCCCCTAAAGCAAACTTGTGCATAGTAAATGAGGACCATATTCCATGTAATGTGCCCAGAAAAGTAATAAAAACTTGTCCAGGCAAGGGTTGAGGCCCTCTCTTACTTAGAGAGTAGCCATGCCATCCCTTTTTCTCCACAGGACTTCTGTAGTCCACGTGAATTTGTTCATTGCAGCTACAACACCTGGACCCCGCTGGCCAGTGGCTGCATCACTACCCAAAGAAATCTATGGATTCAATGGAAGTCCTATCAAGATTCCAATGACATATGCACAGAACGAGAGCAAAAATTTCAAGCCTTTATATGGAACCACAAAAGGCCCTACATACCAACAGCAATCCTGAGAAAGAAAAACAAAGTTGGAGGAAAATCACACTACCTAAAGTCAAACTATACTACAAGGCCATAGTAATCAAAACAGCCTAATCCTGGCATAAAAACAGACACATGAATCACTGGAACAGAATGGAGAGCATAAGAATGAATCTGTTCCTTTACGGTCAATCAATATTTTATGGAGGAAACATGCACACACAATGGGCTAAAGATAGTTCACTCTTTAACAAGGAAAATAAATGGTGTTGGGGAAATTGGACAGATACATGCAGAAAAGTGAAACTAGACCACCTTCTTATACTACACACAAAAATAAATTCAAAATGGATCAAACTTAAATTTTAAACTCACAACCATAAAAATCCTAGAAGAAAACATAGGCAGCAAAATCCCAGACATTGCTTGTAGCAATTTTAATAGGATATATCTCCCCAGGCAGAGGAAACAAAAGAAAAAATAAACAAATGGAACTTCATTAAACTAAAAAGGTTTTGCACAGCAAAGGAATCATCAACAAACTAAAAAGACAGCCCACAGAATGGGAGAACATATTCACTAGTACATCTGATAAAAGGTTAATATCCTAAATTTACAAAACTCAACACCAAAAAAAAAAAAAACAAAAAAACAAAAAAACAAAAAAAACCCAAGCAACCAATTAAAAGATGAGCAAAAGATCTGGATACTCCTCCAAAGAAGACACACAGATGGCCAATATACATATGCAAAGATGCTGAACATCACTAATCATCAGAGAAATGCAAATTAAAACCACAATGAGATATCATCTCACACCTGTCAGAATGGCTATCATCAATAAATCAACAAACAACAAATGCTGGAGAGGATGTGGAGAAAGGGGAACCCTTTTGCACAGTTGGTGGAAATGCAGACTGGTGCAGCCACTGTGGAAAGCAGTATGGAGATACCTCAGAAAATTAAAGATGGATCTGCTTTGCAACCCAGCAATCCCACTTCTGGGAATATATTTGAAGGAACCCAAAACACTAATTCAGAAGAACATAAGCATCCCTACATTCATTGCAGTGTTATTTACAGTCACCAAGATATGGAAGCAGCTCAAGTGTCCATCAGTAGATGAGTGGATAAAACAACTATGGGGCATTTATACAACAGATTTCTACACAGCTGTAAAAAAAGAAGAAACTTTTACCCTTTGTGACAGTATGGATATTCCTGGAGAAGATTAAGCTAAGTGAAATAAACCAGTCAGAGAAAGACAAACACCACATGATTTCACTCATATGTGAAATCTAATGAACAAACTGAACTAACAAGGTAAATTGGGACAGACTCATTATTGGAGAACAGATGACAGCAAGTGGGGTTGGGAGAGGTTAGGGAGTGTTGAGCAAAGAGGTGAAAGGTCTCATGAACATAGACAAAAGTGTGGTGATTGCTGGGGGGAGAGGAATATAAGGGGACTAAATGGTAATGGAAAATAATAAATATTAAATTAAAAAAGAAAAAGGAAAAGAAAAAATAAACTATTACATTGAAAATATTGCAGATCAATGTTATAGCTTATTAGTAAGGATTCAGCATCAAGGGGAGAACACACAGAAGCTTTCAGTACTGGTAGGCTTTCAAATTTTATTAAAGAACATTATTATTTGTTTTAAGATTTAATTAATTTATTTTTTGAGAAAACTGAAGGGAGGGAGAGAAATATCAATGTGTGATTGCCTCTTGCATGCCCCCTACTGGGGACCTGGCTCACCACCCAAGCATGTGCCCTGACTGGGAATCCAACTGGCCATACCCTAGTTCACTGTGTGGTGCTCAGTCCACTGAGCCACACCAGCCACAGCCGAACATTATTATTTTAGAAGTCACAAATTCAGTGAATTTTTTTTATAAAGTTCACTTTGCAAAAAAGAAAAATGATAGTCATATAACATCATGATTTTGGTGACTAATGGGATTTAGTATACCTGTTTCATTTGGAAGAGTAATAGGACTTGTCACTGTGCTTTATTTAGAATCATTGAAAATTCATAGTTGTCAATGCAGTCTGTAAAAGCCCCATGGGGAGACTCTCTATGTGATAAACTGAGTGTGGGGAAGGGAAGGCAGAACAATGATCAAAGTCTTTCAGAATTGTAGGATTTCCTGTACTGCCTGCCATCCATTTGAAAGATGGCTTCTGAAAGTGCACTGAGGTTAAATCTTAAGTGAGGACATAAATCTAAGTCCTGGTGTCTAGTTTCTGTTTTAATAAGGAAAAGACATTTGTTGTTAAAATGATTCTTGTTTTGAGAAGATTGAATTCAACATTAGATCTTGTTTTTCAGGTAAGAAGTCAGATGCTGCTAAGATAACATTGTTAGTGCTGGTGACCTCCCCCAAACCCTGAAAGAACACAAGGCTTCTTAAACTTGCTGTGTGATTGTGGGTTCTAAAAGGCCCTTTCCAACCAGCTCAGAGATTAGGTTCCAGTGTTGAAACTGTCCAATACCCCTGATTGGAGAGCAGTCTTACCCTTGATCGCAAAAAAATGAAAGTCAAAGTCTTTACTCGATTGAATGATATAGCTCTATCTGGTTGTCTTAGGCAATATTTTGCTGGTGCCATTATATAGGGCAATGTATAGGGGTCAATGGTCCTAGTCACTTTCTGTCCCATGTATGGGTCTTTTATTAAAATTTTATTGTTCCAGTAAATGATACAGCTGCATAATCTCTACTAATTTAAGCAAGAAGGGTAGTGAGATCCTCACTGGTCATTCATACTTTTAAATCAGTCATAAGCTGGCAACAGACAACTCATATGGCTCCTCTTGCCCAGGGTCCCACAGCCAACATCAGGGAGCCAACACCCACCTCCACACATGGAGGTTTCTTAGCATTATTGAAAACCTGTTCCACTAGTTCATGGCAGATAGAAAACTATGCCCAGTAGTGTAAGTGCTTAAAAAGTGTTTGAACAGAGTAAAAGGTGAGCATCTTTTACCAGTGCTTCCACTTTATTGCATATCATCACTAAAACAAAAGAAATGACATTTTACACTTTAACAGTTAGGCAGACGTTAGATGTGTATTTTAAGTTGTTAATAAAATCACAGTTTTATGTGATAATTCAATATTTTCAATCTTGTGGCCCTTTTCCTTCTTAAAACATTATTTTAAAATCTAGAATCGTGTAATCCCTAACAGGAGTACTTATTAACTGTGAGCACATATTTTTAAGTTTAGCATAACTTGAAGATACAAAGCAGGAACTCAGAAGATGTGTGCCTATATCCAGTTCCTTTTTTAAAAATTTTTCTCTTGTTTAAAACATGATATGAAAGACTCATTTATTATGATTGCTTAAAATGTCTCTCAAGTACCTTTTAATTTATGGGTTTTCTCCATGCCTTTTTTGCTTTTCCGTTAATTTATTGATAAAATTGGGTTTGCCCAATAGTTTCCTATAAGCTGAATTGTGCTGACTGCATCCTTGTGGCATCAATGCTTTTGTTTGTTCCCTTCATTTTCTGTAAATTGGTAGTTGGACCTTGAGGCCTGATCAGATTTGGGGCTGGGTTTTTTTGTTTTGTTTTGTTTTGTTTTGTTTTGTTTTGTTTTGTTTTGTTTTGTTTTAAAGAGTAGGAATACTTTCATTGGGAGGCGTGTAATGCCGGGTCCTGGGTGAACAGGCACTGGTGACCAGGGCGTAGCTCCTCTTTCTCACTGGAAGCTGAAAAGTGGTGTTTGTCCATGTAATCGTGCCTTCCTCCTCTGTTAGCTGAAATAGTTCTCTAAGTGCAAGCTCCCCTGTTCAGCAGTTCGGATTCCTGAGTTTATTTTTATAGGAAATTGTGGTAAGTGTTTGATGTTTGGTTTGTTTTCTTTGAATCCTCCAATGATATGCCAATTACTTTTTAAATTTATATTATTATTAACATAAAGATTTAAACACATTTTATATGTTTAAATTCAGCACAGTAAGTATTGATCTTGGTGCTTTAAATGTCCCAATTTGGGTCAGCAGGAGCTTCTTCAGCTTAGCTCCTGCATCCATTTAACTCTCCCAAAATCGTATTTGAAATGTTCCTTGCTTGTCATCTATATGACAGGATGTTCCATGTTCATCTTGTATATTTCCTATGTTAGACCAGAAATTACACCTGTTTGCAAGGTGCCCCAGTTTCTTTCAGTGGCAGGAAATAGTTGACGACAGGAGATGGGTACTGTGGTTATATACTGCCACCAAGTCCGTCATTGTTTACTTTTTAGTGGATGAAGTTCAGGTATATGTGTTTTATTTTCAGGAAATACTTTATAAATTCATATTGATACTTTCCAATTCAAATCCTAGGTTGCAGAGTAGTCACTTAACCTCTTCCATCTCCCAGATGTATTTCCTTTCTTTTGTGTCAGAAGTCAATTCTTAAAGGTACCAAAAGAATCAACTACTTTCTTATCCCACAAGATATGCAGTGTTGTTTCAGAATAAAAATAACACCACCCACAACAGTGAGACTGAAAAGCTTTAATATATTTTAAACTTACTTTTGCTCTTAAAACATATATCACTCAGGATAGACCTCATTAGTAACATGTAGTCAAATTACACTTTTAAAGATTTTTTTTTTAAGTACTTTTTTTTTCCTTTTTTAGATTTTATTTATTTATCTTTAGAGGGGAAGGGAAGGAGAGAGGGAGAGAAACATCAATGCGCGGTTGCCTCTTGTATGTCCCCTGCCGGGAACTGGCCTGGTAACCCAGGCATGTGCCCTGACTGGGAATCGAACCGCGATCCTCTGGTTCGCAGGCCCGCGCTCAATCCACTGAGCTACACCAGCCAGGGCAAATTACACTTTTAGTCACTTGAAATTATTTCTAACTTATGGTAACATCAGCTTGATTTACAACTAGCTCATTCATTTCATTTTGTTTCTACTCTTGGGAATTTTTTCAAAAGTTATTTCTGTTTTAAAAGTATGTAAAAATATACCAGGTCGCAAAGAAGATCAATACAATATGCACATCGAAAGGAGGTTACTTTCAATAACTACCCTGGTTTCGCTTTTGTCTCCTTTCTTTGTAGGTAAAAAGTTGGTTTTAACATTATCTTTTATTTGTCTATTTAGTATTGTTATATGCAAATATCTAAGTGCTGTCTCTCTCTCTGCAGACACACAGAGGAAAAAATGGAAAAATACTACATATAGTCCCTTCTGTCTCACTTTTTACTTAATCTTAAATGCTGAATATTATTCAATTTTAGTGTACACAGTGATACTTCATTTTATTTTTCTGGCTGTATTTTTTTCATAGCTGCAGTGCATAGATATTTTATAATTTATTCCATGTGCCCCCCTTTGGTAGACATTTGGCTGCTTTCAGTATTTTATTATTACAATTATTGGTTCCTTGAATAGCATTTTCATAATTTTGCTTATGTAACTTTTGTGTATATTGTCAATTCTCCTCCTTTAGAGTAGTAACATTTTACATTCCCACTAGCAATATCTGATATGTTGTTTTCTCACAGCCTTGCCAGGAAGTCAGTTGTTAAGCTTTTGATTTTTGCCAATTTGATAAGTGACAAATGCTATCTCTAATTAATTTGGTCTGTCTTATTATATGTGAGATTTAGTATCTTTAATTTATTTAAGTTCCATTTGCATTTTTTTTCTGTGAGGGTCATGTTCTTATTTCTAGCACATTCTAAAATAGTTTTTTTTAAGCATTTTCTATTGATTATGCTATTACAGTTTTCCTAATTTCCCCCTTCATCCCCCCTCTGCCCTACCCCCCAACCCTCCAGTATTCCCCCCACTTAGATCATGTCCATGGGTTCTACATATAAGTTCTTTGAGTCCTCTGTTTCCTATACCATTTTTTATCTCTTCCTGTCTCTTTTATGCCTACTAATTATGCTGCTTCTTCCCTGTACCATTTTCCCCTATTCCTCTCTTTCCTTTCCCCATGGAAATTCCTCCATGTGATGTCCATTTCTCTGATTCTATTCCTGTTCTAGATGTTTGCTTATTTTTTGTTTTCATTGTTTTTCTTTTCTTTTAGGTTTATTGATAGTTGTGAGTTTGTTGTAATTTTACTGTTCATATTTTTGACCTTTTCTTAGATAAATTCTTTTAACATTTCATATAATAAGGGCTTGGTGATGATAAACTCCTTTAACTTGTCCTTATCTGGGAAGTACTTTATCTGCCCTTCCATTCTAAATGGTAGCTTCGCTGGATACAGTAATCTTGGATGTAGGTCCTTGACTTTCATGACTTCAAATACTTCTTTCCAGCCCCTTCTTACCTGTAGGGGTAAGAAGTTCTCTTAGGAGAACTCCTTTGTAGGTAACTGTCTCCTTTTCTCTTGCTGCTTTTAAGATTCTCTCTTTATCTTTAATCTTGGGTAGCTTAATGATGATGTGCCTTGGTGTGTTTCTGTTTGGGTCCAACTTCTTTGGTAATCTTTGAGCTTCCTGGACTTCCTGGTAGTCTGTTTCATTCACCAGATTGGGAAAGTTTTTCTTCATTATTTGTTTAAATAAGTTTTTAATTTCTCACTGTTGTTCTTCTCCTTCTGGCACCCCTATAATTCAGATATTGAAACATTTCAGGTTGCCCCAGAGGTTCCTAAGTCTCTCCTCATTTTTTTGTATTCTTGTTTCTTCATTCTGTTCTGGTTGGATGTTTATTTTCCCCTTTTGTTCCAAATCGTAGCTTTGAGTCCTGGTTTCCTTCCTGTCACTGTTGATTTCCCTGAATATTTTGCTTTATTTCATTTAGGGTATGTTTCATTTGTGTTTTTCTTTTTTCTTTTCATTTTTTGACCAAGCTCAATCAGTTCTGTGAGCATTTTGATTACCATGGCTTTAAATTCTCCACCAGACAGGTTGGATGTCTCATCATCGCTTAGCTCTTTTTGAAGTTTTGCTCTGTTCTTTCATTTGGGCCATACTTTTTTTGTCTTGGCACACCAGTCTGGTTGTTTTGGTTGATTTTTTCTTTAATTCCTTAGTTGTCAGAATTCCATGAAGTTTGATTTTCTGGAACTTCTGGTTGTTATTGATTTTAGATTGGTTGTTATCCTCCTTTTGGTTGTGTGAGGAAGTGAAGGGTTTCTACCTATGCCTCCATCTTGTCCAGAACCCTTGCCTTAAATCCATTTCCTTTTAAAGAGAAAGGAAAATACCTCTTTTAAGTTTACATGGTTAGTGCCACTTTGAGAGATATAAAAATGTCACCTGAACTGAGTAGGAAAAAGAACAGAGAACAGGGACAAGGCCAGGTTCCTCAGCATTGTGTGACTCTGGCCAAGCCCACTGAATGACCAAATTGGCTCACCTATAAATTTTTTCTCTCAGGACTCATTTAATAGAAAAGTATCGGCACCCCTTTTTTGCTACCTCCAGTTGATAAGTTTAATTTGTATAGTGAGAGATGGTGTATTCTGACACCAAGTTTTTATGAATCTGTCCAAAACAATTACCCAAGATCTCAATAACAATTTTATTTTGGGGGTAATTTTCAAATAGAGAATAAAAGTTGGTTGTATTAAATTTTGTGCTTTGTATAGTAAACAGCTTACAGTTGGCAAATACACCTTAATGATAATTTCATGTGATAAAAACACAGTCACCTATCGAATCTGTGGATGATTAGCTGAATTTGAATATCTGGAAAGTTTACAATTCATTAATTTAGCAACATCTAATTAAAAAGAACTCCTTATGCATAACCCTGGACACTAGGAATGTGCAGATTGTATACTATTCTTAAAAAAAAAAAAAAAACCTATTGTCTTTCCCCTCACTGATTCAATCTCACAATTTAAATGTACATTTTTTCTTCTGTGTTCTTTTTACATACACTTTTTTGTAATAGACATTTTGCAAAGCAGATCATTTTATATTTATTTTTTATAAGGTAGGGGCTGCTCTGAGAGCCATTCTTGTCACTGAACAAATGTATACCTGTGAATCCAATCTGGAGTGAAAGGGAAGGAAAGCACAAAAGGGAGAGAATATAAAGCATATCTGTGTGGAGCAGAGGGCAGTCGTTAGATTCATTATCTGCTCTACATTCCAGTCACTTCTTTAAAAGAAAAGAAGTACATAATACCATGGCAACAGTTAGACCTGCAGTCCGTTATGGTATATAATCATTAAGAGGTCTTCGTTCTTCCCTGAAAATAGATACAAAAAAATTCATAGTGGTTGCACAAACTCCCTACGTTTATGCTGATTAAATGACAAGTTTGTAATTTACAGGTGTCTTATTGCCATGGGAATGCAATCACACAATTCCATCTTAGAATTCAAGGGCTTTCGAAACATGCTGCATGATTGTTAGCTGGGCTGCAAGCTAAGATTAAATTAAAAGGGTGACATGTAGATTTTAGAACATGGTGTTGACATTTCCTGGCCAATCACATTGTGCAACACTTCTGCATGACAGCAGATGTTGACCTTTCAAGCTTTTCCTATCTGCTTTCACGAATTACCTGAAGAAATTAACATAAGTCTGCTTCCTGCTCTGTGCTGCCATTAATGTCATTTGGGAATTGAGATTCATGAATTCAGTTATTACCCAGGCTTGAGACCCGTTTTATACTCTAACCACAGAACTAACAGCTCCTGGGAGCTGGTATTTTTGGATGTTGCTTCAACTACCTTTGTGGTTGAGGGATAGCTAGAAGCTATGGAGTAAAAACAGCGTCATAGAGAACAAGAGGAGAAATAGGCAGAGGAGGACAGTTTCAAGGAGAGTGCTAAAGGCCAAATAATTGCAAATATATGGAATAGGAGAGCTTCAAACACGAAAAGGATACATTTTTAGTCAAATAATGGTGTGAGTTTCACTTCTCTTGTTAGGTGAACAGTGAAAATGATAACCGTTAGAGGCTGTGTGCAGTGAGCTTCAGGGTTTACTCCACAATGACTGGGGCCTCTCTTATCGATGATTTAGGAGAGAAACAATATGTGGTAAAGATGTCATAGGCAGCCCTTGGGAGTTCTATGCATAATTGTAATCCAAATTCTGTAGTACTTCCTTATAAACAAAAATCCTCTCATTCTCTTTTCTTGTTGATATGTTTTATTTAGTTTTTCCAAACAGACAGGTTCTCCTTCTTAACTATGCAGAGGGGACTATCCAATGGAGGAATGAAATTCTGAAATATATCATTTTGGGAGACAGATATTAGCACCTCTTCTAAGTCCTATTAACCCAGATATCATTATAATGTATCACATTTCTAGAAATCAGTGGACAAAGTTGTGACACTATCTATCAAAATTTGCAGACTGTGAAGGAGAATTCTGAATTTTGCTTAACCTTTTCTTCAGGTTCACTGTACAGGTTTAGTAAATTTCCTGTTCTGTCTTTTAAATTCCTTGGAGAGAATCTACGAAATATCTTAGTAACGGTTCTGTGAATCTAGTCTTTGGAGATATAAGCAGATGCATTCATTTCAAGTAAGAATTGATTAACAGAGCTCAAGATGTCACCAATGAGACATGCATATACAGGCTACTTCAATGGTATTGCTCTGACTTACCCTCCAGCAAACATTCTGTGCTGATTGGCATGTTTCAGCCACAGTGTATTTTCCAGTGTTTCTTGGAAACCAACACCTCTTACCTTACGTATGAAATACACAAGCAGTATGATTTGAATGGCCAAGACCCACCTTTAAAAATATGTCTCAAACTCAATTCCATTATACTTGATGTTCCATGTCTTGAAATTACTTGGTATGTATGGATTAATATTTTCCCAAAATTATTTAATGCAAAGAAATTCTCCTGTGATGGTTGATAGTGTTACTAGTATTTTCCTGTGAATAAATTGGCCTGGTTTCTTTCTTGTTTGAGAGGAAGGGCCAGTGAAGATGTATATGTATATTCAAATCCCAGACAGAGATCTGGAACTGGATGTTCCATAAGCACCTCAGTTAAAGATGTTCAAACCTGAACTGGTCATCTCTACCTCCCTCAATCACTGAATTTACTTTCTTCCCATACCTGAGAAAGAATGTGAGGTACATTTTCAACTTTGCTCTACACTTTTCCATTTGGATTTTATATTGAGAGGAATTGAGAAAAATTATAAACAGGGAAGTTACCTAATAAAACTAGCAAAACAAAAATCATTCTGAATTATAGGGTAAAGAATTGGATGAAGATGGGCTGAACATGGATAGAACACAACTAAAGGCGGGACATCTGGGATGTTATTGTAGTAATTCAGAGGTGATAATATTCTTAAACAATGCAGTAGAATGGTGATCATAAGAGGTGTCTGGGTTTGAGATTTATTTAAAAAGTTTAAATAGAATTAGACAATATATATAAAGGGTGACATGGGTGAGGGAGAAGTCAGGGAAAATTCCCTAGCTTTAGTTTCTAAAATACAGTAGATGCTGGTGTTTCTCACTAAAGGAGACATAACAAAGATATTTGGGGATATAATATTGACTTAATTTGTAGACACACAATTTTAAAATCCTACAAGCTAACTAAGCCAGGCCTATTTCTTTAACCTCATCCAGGCGCATATGTGTTTTTCACAAAATGTCACATAAAATGTAACCTCCAGTATTTTCTTTGTTCATGGTCCAAATTGGAACTTGCTTATGCCAAGGCCAGGGCCTTCTAGAATAGAACCAGTTTGTCAGAGAAAAAGGGTTTGGTTTGTGAAATGCAAAGTAGCTGGGCCCAAATCCCGGCCCTGCTTTTTGCTTGCTGTGTAATCTTGCATGGAACTCTTTGCATTTAAATTTATCTTCAAAATGTGCTGTTAAAACCCATATTGGCATATAATAAATACCCAAATATGGTACTTTCTATTTTTAATACTCAATTTATCTTTACTTATGTTTGTTTCTTTTTCTTTCAGCCTGATCAACATTGTAGGCAAGACCATATTCCTGGATAAGACCACCAATGCTCCCACAGGTGGTCCGGTAGATCCCCTCCACTGGAGGGCACTCTACCATGCTGCTCCACTGACCCTCAACCTACAAAATAACATTAATAGGATTGCATGAGAACTAATCTACACAACCTGAGGTCAAAGTGAGTATATCACATACTCTTAAGTATAGATCCTAGCCCATTAAAATGTGGTTGCTTATTGCATCTATCCAGATGAGAAATTATGCTTCTATATACAAGTTTAAATTTTATTGTTGTTTACTCTTGTTTCCTATATTTTCTACTAAACAGTTCTGAGAAAAATAGGGATGTCCTAATTTTATCAGAGGAATGTGAAGATATTTAATAATTTATTGATATTGATCAAATGTTGACTATATATATATATAAAAATAATGGAGATGAACTGTAATCATATTCGTTTGTCCTTAGAAGCTTCTAAACTATTTTTTTCTAATAAAAATCAACCTCTCTTTACTTTTCTAGTCCTTTTAATCAAGATTTTCCTACAAGAGAACCTAATTTTGGAAGGCAAACCACAAATCATATCTGTGCAAAGACAGGGCTTTAGATAGCTCAGCATTTTGTAATGCAAGAAATAATTGGATCTGTGTGCTCTATGTTCAGAGTATAATTAATTAAGAAACATTTATGAACAAATGCCCCAAGTAGGAAATTACATAAAAATACAGTTCTTGGATGAAGTCTTAACCATTTGCAACAATATGGATGCACCTATAGGGTATTATGCTAAATGAAAAAAGTCAGAGAAAGAGAAACACCATATGATTTCGCTTATGTGTGGAATCTAAAGAGCAAAATAAAGAACCAAAATTGAAACAGACTCATAAATACAGAGATCAGATTGATGGTTGCCAGAGAGAAGCGGGGCTAGGAGGCCGGGTGAAAAGGTGAAGGAATTAAGAAGTACAAGTAAGTCACCACAAAATAGTCACACGGAAGTAAATTATAGCACAGAGAATATAGTAAATAATACTGTAATAACTATGTACAGTACCAGGTGGATGTACTTAAAATATCAGAGGGAACACTTTTATTAATTATATGATTGTCTAACCACTATGCTATATACCTAAAACTATTACAAAATATTACATGGTCCTGGCTGGTGTAGCTCAGTGGATTGAGCTCAGGCTGGGAGCCAAAGGGATGCCGGTTCAATACTCAGTCAGTGCACATGCCTGGGTTGTGGGCCAGGTCCCCTGTGAGGGCCATGTGAGAAGCAACGATACATTGATGTTTCTCTCCCTCTCTTTCTCTCCCCCTTCCCCTCTCTAAAAATAAATAAAATAAAACCTTTAAAAAAAGATTAAAAATAGTCTTAAATGTAAGCTGTAATTGAAAAATTTAAAAAAAAAACACTTCTTGGGCTAAATTTTCAAAGATGATTTAATTAGATTTTGGGAGTGACTTTCAAAATTATACATACAAATGTTGAAATATGTAAAAATAAATTGTATTTAATAAATATTTATTCAGTGTCTATTATATGCCAGGTGGTAGAGAAGGTAAATCCCTTCTTTTTCCCACACTTCTTCATTCTTCACCAGAAGATACATTTCGCACTTCCATTATCATTCCCACGCTCCTTCCACACTGTTTACCCTTTTGCTACATTCACACACAATCTGATTCTAAGATTATTCATGTTCTACTAGGTAGTGTCATTACTTTGCCTTAGATATCAAAGCCTATCTGCAGTCTCTCTCCTATACTTTGTGTCCCCTATAGAGCAAGCTAACTTGGGCAGAGCCTGACCATATTCTATTCTTTTCTTATACCTGTTTGCTGTCATTCACCCACAGCAGAGGGAAGAGACGATATTGGAGGAAGGGGGAAGGAGAACACAGCCTGCATAATAATCTTAATTCCATGTTTATAGAAGCTCTGCCTGTGAGGGAGTACTTCCCCAGCACTTAATATTAAGTGGTGTTTTGCTTTCATTTGATTATTGCCCTTTGAAAATAGCTTTCTCAGCAGGGAACTCCTAAAATAGAAGGGCTAAGTGGTAAAATCATGAAAGTCTCTCCTGAAACTTGTTACTCAGGGTGTTGTATAAAATATTAGATGGAGACACCTAGGTCAGATAGGAACAGTAGGTTATTACCTGACTTTCCTACTGTTTTTTTTTTTTCTGAAAATAATGCAGAATCACAAACACGCACATGTGCGCACACACACAAAAGTGAAAAAATACAAACTACCTTTTCAATGAGACTAGTACATGGAAAAAACTGACATTTAAGTGTGGTTATTGAATTGACATTGAAGTGTGGTCAAAAACACCTGAGCCCAGGATAATTGATGTGGGCGTGGACAGTTACAACTGTGCGGCAGTATGCTAGGATGATCAGGGTATGTGTAAGAGCCCAAGAGAGCAAATACAGTCTCCAGGAAAATATACAGTTTTTCAGTCTGAAGTGTTGTGAGGAGGATGAAATCAGTGTCCAATCCCTGGGGGCATAGAAACCAGGAAACAAGAGGTAGAAAGTGTCTGGTGTCCGCAATTACTATTTACAGAAGAAATGAATGCCTTTGAAAGTACAGGGGAGTTTGATCAAGATAGTGGAGTAGGTAGATCCTGAACTCAGTCTCCTCTTCCCACGTGCACACCAAAATGACTACTAAATATAGAGCAACTGTTGCTGAAAACCATCCAATGGCTAGCTGAACAGAATTCTTATAACTAAGAATATAATGAAGAAATCACATCCAGAAGTGTAGGAGAGACACATCTGTTTAGGTTCCATGCTCTCAGTATGGTGATTTACAAACAGGAGGGATATCACAGCTGCAATTCTCCTGCCATGAGAGCAAGGGACCCAAGCCTCACACTGGGCTCCCCAATCTGAAGGACCTATGCAGGCAAAAGAAGTTCTGATAACATCTAACTTTGAAAAACAGTGGAGATTATATCAGAGAGAGACGGAAGACAGTGGAAGACTGAGACACAGCTCCTGTATTTTTTAAATTAGAGGGACACAGCTCTTAAAAGATTCATGCACCAACTCACTCAGAGGCAGAGCAATTTAAGAATCAAAGCACCTGAATCATTTGGGAAGGAATTAAATTGACTAATTTTAGTGTGAGTGCTGGAGGGTCAGGGATTAGTGGGAACTCTCTCTGGGGATTAATGCTGGTAGGTGCCATTGTTTCTTTTGCTGGACTCTTCTTTTACCTGGCTGGACCCGTGCAGGCAAGCACCAAGTTTGTAACTCTCCCTTGACCTGGCTATCACTGTTCACCCAGCACTGGTATTCTCATGAGATCTGTCTCTGGCCCAACCCACTCACCCCAGCTAGGGCCCCTTCCAAAGGACTTCAGACCCGCAACACATGAGAGCCAATCTTGGCTCATGCAGCAACCTTTCCTTAAAGGTTCCAAGCACAGCATAAGTAGTAGCCAGCTAGCCTTGGCATGCATAGGAGCCCTTCCAAAGTCAACTGTATACACAGTGGATGACCTCAGCCTGAACAAAAACCCAACCCAAGCGTACCCGACAAGTGGTCTCAGCTAGCATTGAAGTCTGTCCAAAGCATCTCCCATTCTGTGGGGTCAGCCTCCCAAACCCCACACACCAAACTGTCCACCGTAGTTGCAGCTGGAGCTTGCAGCCAGAACTTGCAGCCAGTTGTCCTCAGGGTCAACCCCAGCCCCAGTGCCAGTGCTCCCACAGCAAATGTGGCCCAACTTCCAACAGGAAGGTACAACAACCCACACAGGGGATATTAATGGATCGCCTGGCTCTGCCTACCAGAAGGTGTTTGTGCCACTGGGCTTCAGAGGACACCTTCTATAAAAGACTACTCTTTCAAGATCAGAGGATATATAGCACATCTATCTACTACACAGAAACAAACATGGAAAGTGTAACACAATGAGGAGACAGAGGAATATGTTCCTAATAAGAGACTAGAACAGACTTCCAGCCAAGATGGAGGCATAGGTGACACACTGTGCCTCCTCTCACAACCAAAATTAAGGACAACAAAAATATAGAACAACAACAAAAAAAAACAACAAGAACATATAGAAAATTGAATTGTACAGAAGTCTGACAACAATTCACCCAGACCGGTAAGAGGGGCAGAGAGGGATTGAGGCAGGAAAAAGCAGTGGCTAGTGGTCCTGGAGGAGCAGGCAGTGGTTGGCACACCCCAGGTGTACAGGTGGTGGTTACCAGGTGCGGGGAGGCAACAAGCAGAGCAAGCGAGGCGCAAAAGGCGGCTGACAGCACTCACACATTCGAGAGCATACAAACCAGGTGAAAATGGGCAGTGAGACAGACTCTGCAACCCAGGCCCCCAGCGCAGGGAAATAAAGCCTAAAACCACTGATTGAAAACACTTGTGTGGGTGGAAGTGCTGGGGGAGACTCCCAGCCTCACAGGAGAGTTTGTTGGAGAGACCCACAGGGTCTTAGAATGTACACAAGCCCACCCACATGGAAATCAGCACCAGAAGGGCTCAATTTGCTTGGGGAAAGTGGCGGAAGGGTCTGGAATCCGAGAGAGCATGGAGCAAGCTCCATCATTCCCTCTCAGACCCTGCCCCTACATACAGCATCACAACCCGGCCACTGGGCTGCCCCACCCTGGGGAAGATGCTAAGGCTCCTCACCTCACTACATAATAGCTGTGACCAGAACCTCCCCTCCCCCCCCAAAAAAAACCAAAAAAACAAAACCAAAATGGCTCAAATGAGAGAACAGATCAAATCTCCCGAGCCAATTCATCTAAGGGACAAAGAGATAGCCAATCTATCAGAGGCACAGTTCAAAGCCCTGGTGATCAGGATGCTCACAGAATTAGTTGATTTTGGTTGCAAATTAGATGAATAAATGAAGGCTACAATAAGTGAAATGAAGGAAAAGGCACAGAGAACCAATAGTGATGGGAGAAAAACTGGAACTCAAATCAATGGAGTGGACCAGAAGGAAGAAAGAAACAAACAGAAAAGAATGAAGAAACAAGGACTCAAGAAATGAGAGGCTTAGGAACCTCCAGGACATCTTTAAATGTCCCAAAATCTGAATTATAGGGGTACCAGAGGGGGAAGAGGAAGAGCAACAAGTAGAAAACTTATTTGAACAAATAAGAAAGGAGAACTTCTCTAGTCTGGCAAAGGAAATAGACATCCAGGAAGTCCAGGAAGCTCAGAGAGTCCCAAAGAAGTTAGACCCAAGGAGGAACATACCAAGGCACATCAGAATTACATTAGCCAAGATTAAAATGAAGGAGAGAATCCTAGAAGCAGCAAGAGAAAAGGAGACAGTTACCCACAAAGGAGTTCCCATCAGACTGTCAGCTGATTTCTCTAAAGAGACCTTCCAGGCAAGAAGGGGCTGGATAGAAGTATTCCAAGTCATGAAAGTCAAGGACCTACATCCAAGATTGCTCTATCCAGTGAGGCTGTCATTTAGGATGGAAGGAAAGATAAAGTGCTTCTCAGATAAGGTCAAGTTAAAGAAGTTCATCATCACCAAGCCCTTATTCTATGAAATGTTAAAGGGACTTATCTAAGAAAAAGAAGATACAAAATATGACAGTAAAAAGACAGCAAACTCACAGCTTATTAACAACCACAGCTAAAACAAAAGCAAACTAAGCAAACACCTAGAACAGGAGCAGAAACACAGAAATGGAGATCACATGGAGGGTTAGCAACAGGGGAGTGGGAGGACGAGAGAGGAGAAAAAGGTACAGAGAAGAAGTAGCATAGACAGTGGGTAGAAAATAGACAGGGGGAGGGCAAGAATAGTGTGGGAAAAGTAGAAGCTAAAGAACTTATGACACATGGACATGAACTAAAGGGGGGAATGTGGGTGAGAGGGGGTGTGCAGGGTGGAGGGGAATGATGGGGGGGAATGGGACAACTGTAATAGCATAATCAATAAAATATATTTAAAAAAAGAGACTAGAACAAAACCCCAGAAAAGGAAATAAATGAAGTGGAAACATGCAATTTAACAAATAGACTTCAAAGTAATGGTTATAAAGTTGCTCAATGAATTCAGCAGAAGAATGGATGTACTCAATGAGAACTTCAACAGAGGCAGAAAATATAGAAAAGAATCCATCAGAGGATGCACGACAAAGCAACAATTAGGAAGATAGCAATTGAAAATCACCCAATCAGACAAATAAATAAATAAATAAGAATAGCATATGGGTGCTTTGAGACATTGAGTATACCAACATGTGTATCATAGGATCCCAGATAAAGAGAGAAAAGGACAGGAAACCTATTTGAAGAAATAATCACTAAAAACTTTCCTAAATGGTAAAGGAAACGGACATCCAAGACCAGGAAGCACAGAAAATTTCAAATCAGATTAGCTGAAAGAAGCCCATAATACAGCACATCAAAATAAAATTCAAAGTTAAAATTAAAATCCAAAAAGAATTTTTAAAGTTGCAGGAAGTGTAGCTATTTTGTACAATAGAACCCCCATAAGAATATTAGCTGACTTTTCAGGAAAAACTGTTCAGACTAGAAGGAAATGGCATGATACATTTAAAGTGATTAAAGGGAAAACCTATAACCAAGAAATCTCTGTCCAGCAGGTTATCATTCAGGAAGGAAATATGGAGTTTCCTCAACAAACAAAACCTAAAGGAATTTCATCACCACTAAACTTGTACTATAACAAATATTAAAAGGACTTCTCTAAGTGAAGAAAAAAGACCAAACTAAAAATAAATAAATGTAGAAGAGAAAAAAAATCACTGATAAAGAAAAACATTTAGTAAAAGTAGTGATCAATAGATCATAAAGCTAGTATAAAGGTTGAAAGCCAAAAGTAGTAAGGGCATATGTCACTAAAATAATAAATTGAGAGAGACACACACACACAAGATGTACAATATGATGTCAAAAGCATAAATGTGGAGGACAGTAAAAATATAGTGTTTAGAATGTGTTTGAATTTAAACTATCAACAATAGACTACGGTAACCATGGATATTATACATAAATCTCATGATAACTACAAACTAAAATGTATAAAAGATACTTCAAAAATACAAAGAAAGGATCCAAACATATCACTAAAGAAAGTCATCGATGTATAAAAGCAGAGAGCAAGAGAAGAAAGGAATATGGAAGAACTACAGAAAACAACTAATGAAATGGCAATAACTACATACTATCAATAATTACTTTGAATGTAAATAGTCTAAATGCTCCAATCCAAAGGCATAAGGTAGCTGAATGGATTTAAAAAAGATGCTCATATATACTGCCTAAAAAGACCCACTTGAGATGGAAAAACACAATAGACTAAAAGCACAGAGATAGAAAACAAGGTATTTCATACAAATGGAAACCAAAAGAAAGACGGTGCAGCAATATTTGTATCAGACAAAATAGACATTAAAGCAAAGACTGTAATGAGAGACATAAAAAGGCATTTCATAATAAGGGACCGATACAACAAGAAGATGTATTATTTATAAACATCATTGCACCCAATAGAATCATCTATATACATAAAGCCAATATTAACAAACAAAAAGGCAGATATTGGCGGTAATACAAGCATAGCAGGGGACTTTTAATACCCTTCTTACATTAATGACTTGATCAGGGTTGTCAAACTCATTTTCACCAGGGGCCACATCAGCCTCCAGTTGCCTTCAAAGGGCCGAATGTAATCTTAGGACCATATAAATGAAACTACTCCTTAACAGTTAAGCGAGAGCTTGGTGCTGCTGCCAGGTAGAAACAAAGTACCAGGCTGGATAAAACAAGGTGGAGGACCAGATTTCATCCACAGGCCTTGTGTTTGCCACCTGTTTGCTAGATCATCCAGAGAGAAAATCAACAAGAGTGGCCATAAACAACACATTAGAGCAGACACACTTAACAGATACTTACAGAACATTCTACAAAAAATAAATAAATAACGGAGTGCACATACTTTTTGGGAACATTTTACATGATAGACCACATGTTAGACCATGAAACAAGTTTCTAAATTTAAGAAGGCTGAAATTGTATCAAGCATTTTTTATGGCCATAAGAGTATTAGCTAGAAATCAATTATGAGAAGAAAGAAAGAAAGGAAAAGCCCACAAACATGAGGAGCTTAAACAACATGCTGCTAAATAATTAATGGGTTTACAAATCAAAGAGGAAGTAAAAAAAACAAACAAACAAACAAAAAAACTCAAGACAAATGAAAATGGAAACACTATAAACCCAAAACTCTATGTGACACAACAAAAACTCTACTAAGCAGGAAATTTGTTTTATTCAAGCTCATCTCAAAAAACAATAAAAATTTTAAAGAAACAATTTAACTTTCTACCTAAGGGAACTAGAAAAGAACAAACAAAGCCTAAAGTTAATAGAAGGAAGGAAATAATAAAGGTCAGAGGAAAAATGAATGAAATAGAGACAAAAAATAATAAAAAGGATCAATGAAACTAAGAGTTGGTTCTTTGAAAAATTAAACAAAATTGATCAATAATTCACCAGACTCTCCAAGAAAAAAAAGAGAGAGGCCTTAAATAAAATCAGAATCTAAAGAGAACAAATTACAATAGACACCATAGAAATATGAAGAATTAGAAATGAATACACAAACAGCTAAAAACCAACTATTGGACAAACTAGAAGAAATAGATAAATTCCCAGAAACATACTATCTTCAAAGACTGAATCATGAAAAAACAGAAAATCAGAACAGACCACTGGTGATTAAATTGAATTAGTAATCAAAAACTCCCAACAAACAAAGGTTCAGGATGAGATAGCTTCACTGGTGAATTCCTCCAAACATTTAGGGAAGATTTCATACTTATCTATCACATATATTTCAAAAAACTAAAAAGGAAGGAATACTTCCAAACTCCTGAGGCCCATAGTACCCTGATCCCAAACCAGACAAAGACACTACAAATAAAAAAAATTATAGACCAGTATCTTTGATAAATATACATTAAAAAATTCTCAACAAACTATTAATATACTGAATTCCACAATACATTCAAAGGATCATAAGCATGATCAAGTGATTTATTACAGGGATTCATGATAGTTCAATATCCACAAATCAATCAATGTAATAAATCACATTTAAAAGGATAAAAATCAGACTTCCAGCAAAGAGGGAGGTGTAGTAGATACACTGCCTCCTCACACAACCAAAAGAAGGACAACAACAAATTTAAAGACCAAAAAACAAACAAACAAACAAACAAACAAACAAACAAAAAAACCCCAGAACTTTCAGAAAATCAAACTGTATGGAACTCTAACAACCAAGGAGTTAAAGAAGAAACAGTCATCCAGACTGATAGGAGGGGCAGAGATGGACAGCTGGGGAGAAGACTCATGGTAAAGCAGTGGATGGAGGACCTGGGAGGGCCAGGCAGTGGCTGGTGGACTGGGAAGAGGGTGGGGTTCCACATTTGCATGTAGATAAACCAGGAGATACAACTGTGTGGCAAGACAGACCTAGGGTTTCAGTGTGGGGAAATAAAGCTTGTAAACCTCTGACTGAAAAAACCTGTGGGGGTTGAGGCAGTAGGAGAAACCCCCAGCCTCATATTAGAGTAAGTTGGAGAGACCCACAGGGTCCTAGAATGTAAACAAAACCACCTACCTGGAAATCAGCACCAGAAGGGCCCAATTTGCTTGTGGGTAGCATAGAAAGTGACTGAGAGCCAGTGGACAGCCAAACAAGTGACATTGTTCCCTCTTGGACCCTTCCCCCACATACAGCATCACAACACAGCAACTGGATTGCCCCACCCTGGCAAATACCTAAGGCTCCAACACTTACTACATAATAGGTGAGCTGAGGCAAAAAATGGCTCAAATGAAACAGCAGATCAAAGCTCCAGGAAAAAAAAAAAAAACACACAACTAAGTGATAAACAGATAGACAACCTGTGAGATGCAGAGTTCAAAACACTGGTAATCAAGAGGCTCACAGAAATAATTGAATATGGTTGCAAAATAAAGGAAAAAGTGAAGGCTACGAAAAGTGAAATAAAGGAAAATGTACAGGGAACCAACCGTGATGGGAAGGAAACCAGGACTCAGACCAACAATTTCGACCAGAAGGAAGAAATAAACATTGCATCAGAACAGAATGAAGAAACAAGAACTCAAAAAAGTGAGAGGCTTAGGAACCCCTGGGACAACTTTAAACACTGCAACATCCAAAACATAGGGGTGCCACAAGGAGAAGAGGAAGAGCAAGAATTTTAAAAGTAATTTGAAAACATAATGAAGGAAAACTTCCCCAATCTGACCCAGAAAATAGACTTCAGAAAGCTCAGAAAGTCCCAAAAAAGTTGAACCCAAGGAAGCACACACCAAGACACATCATAATTACATTACCCAAGATTAAAAATAAGGAGAGAATCCTAGACGCAGCAAGAGAAAAGAAGACAGTTACCTACAAAGGAGTTCCCATAAGACTATCATCTGATTTCTCAAAAGAAACCCTGCAGTCAAGAAGGGACTGGAAAGCAGTATTCCAAGTCATGAAAGGCAAGGACCTACATCCAAGATTACTCTATCCAGCAAAGCTTTCATTTAGAATGGAAGGGCAGATAAAGCGCTTCCCAGATAAGGTCAAGTTAAAGGAGTTCCTCGTCACCAAGCCCTTATTATATGAAATGTTCAAGGGATTTATCTAAGAAAAAGAAGAAGATCAAAAATGTGAACAGTAAAATGACAACAAACTCATAACTATCAACAACCAAACCTAAAAAAAAAAAAAAACCCAAAAAACGAAACAAACAAAAAAACTAGGCAAACAACAAGGACAAGAACAGAATCACAGAAATGGAGATCACATGCAGAGTTATCAGCAGAGAGGAGGAGGGGTGGGAGTGGGGGGAAAGGTACAGAGAATTAGAAGCATAAATGGTAGGTACAAAGTAGACAGGGGGAAATTAAGAATAGTATAAGTGGAGAAGCCAAAGAACTTATATGTACCACCCATTGACATGAAGTAAAGTGGGGGTGGGGGGATGAGGTAGAAGGGGGAGTGCAGGATGGAGGGGAATAAAGGTAGGAAAAATGGGACAGCTGTAATAGCATAATCAATAAAATATATTTAATAAATAAAAGGCTAAAACATGATATGATTATGTGAATAAATGCAGAAAAGCCTTTGCTAAAACATAACCCACTTATGATAAAAATTCTCAATAAAGTGGGAATAGAGGGATCATTATCTAGGAATAATAAACTCCATATATGACAAACTAATAGCTAATATCATACTTAATGATGAAAAGCTAAAAGCTTTTCTCTTAAGATCAGGAACAAGACAAGGATGCCCACTCTCATCACTTTTATTCAACATTATATTAGAAGTCCTAGCTACAACATTCAGACAAAAAAAAAAAAAAAAAGAGAGAGAGATAAGAAAATATCCAAATAAAAAAGAAATAAGTATAATTGTCATTATTTGCAAATGACATAACATATATGGAAAACCCTAAAGACTCCACAAAAAAACTGTTAAAACTAGTAAATTAATTCAGTTAAATCACAGGACACAAAATTAATATGCAGATATCAGTGATGTTTCCATACATAAATAATGAACAGCATAAAGAGAAGTTTAGAAAATACCTTTAATAATTGCATTGAAAAAATAAAATACCTAGGAATAAACTTAACCAGGGAGACAAAAGACCTGTACTCAGAAAACTCAGATATTAAAGAATTTGAAGATGACACAAATAAATGGAAGAATATACAATACTCATGGAGTGGAAGAATTAATATGATTACAATATCCATACTTCCCAAAGCCATCTACAGAGCTAATGCAATCCCCATCAAAATGCCAATGGCATTTTTCACATAAATAGAACAAACAATCCTAACATTTATATGAAACCAAAAATGATACCTGAACCGTCAAAGCAATCTTAAGAAAGAAGTACAGAACTGAAGATATCATTATCTCCTGATTTCAATCTGTACCACAAGCTATATTAATCAAAACAGTATGGTGTTGACACAGAAACACACACAGAACAATGGAACAGTATAGGAAGCCCAGAAATTAACCCACATTTAAATGGTCAATTAATCTATGACAAAGGAGGCAAGATTATAAAATGGGAAAATAACAGTGTTTTCAGTAAGTGGTTCTGGGAAAACTGGATAAAATACATATAAAAACATGTAACTGGATCACTTTCTTATACCATATACAAAAATAAACTCAAAATGGATTAAAAATGAATATAAGACCTGAAATCATAAAACCTTCAGAAGAAAACAGGCAGTACACTCTTTGACATTGATTGGTCTCAGCAATATCTTTCTGGATATGTATCCTCGGGTAAGGGCAACAAAAGGAAAAAAATTTAAAAATGGGGCATCAAACTAAAAAGCTTTTACACATTGAAAAAAAATGAAAGAACAACCTCCTGAATGGGAGATATTTTCAAATGATATATCCAAGAAGAGATTAATAGCCAAAATATATAAAGAACTCATATAACAAAACAAAACAAACAATCCAATTTTTAGAAAATGAGCAGAGGACCTGAACAGACATTTTCCCAAAGAAGACATTCAGACGGCCAAAGACATGTAAACAATTCTTTACATCACTAATCATTAGGGAAGTGCAAATCAAAACCAGGTGAGATATCACCTGATACCTATCAGAATGACGTGCTGTGGAGAAAGAGACCCCTTGTGCATTGTTGGTAGGATTGTGAATTAGTACAGCTAGTATGGAAACAGTATGGAAGTTCCTGACAAAGTTAAAAGCAGAATTACCATACAACCTAGCAATTTCACTTCTGGGTGTTTATCCAAAGAAAATGAAAACACTTACTCAAAAAGGCATATGCACCACTATGTTTATCACATTATTGACAGTAGCTAAGATATGGAACAACCTAGATGTCCATTGATAGATGAATGAAGATGTGGGATATATATATATATATATATATGAAATATTACTCAGCCATAAACACGAATTGAATCTTGCCATTTGTGACAACATGGATGAACCCAGAGTGCATTATGCATTATGCTAAGTGAAATGTCAGACAGAAAGATAAATACCATATGATTTCATTTTGATATTAAATCTAACAAAATGAACAAATATAATGAAACCAAATTAGTCTTATAGGTAGAGAGAACAAACTGATAGTTGCTAGAGTGGAAAGGGGTAGTAGGATGAGTGAAAAAATTAAGGAAATAAGAGGTACAAAACTTCAGTCAAAAAAAAAAAAGTCAATGGATGTAATGCACAGCATAGAGAAAATAGTGCATATTATCATAATAACTTTGTATGATGACAGATGGTTACTTGACTTACTGTGGTGATCACATAATAAAGACTATAAATATTGAATTACTTGTTGTACACATGAAGCTAATATACTATTGTCTGTCAACTGTAATAATTTAAAAAACAAAGTAAAGGGAACACTTGAGAATAGAGTCTATGCCCATTTTACAGCCCACACCTTGAGATAACTTAATAGAAAATCTCCCAGTCCACATGAGATCCTGAGTGAGAGGTAAAAACTACTTGGTTACATAGAACAGCCATCTTGTAAAGAGGAATGTGTCATTATAGCAAAAAAAAAAAAAAAAAAAAAAAAAAAAGAGGAGGAGGTGGTGGTGGTAGCCTTGAACAAAGAAGCCTGATAAAGTCTGTGCCCCTACACCCTGCAGTAATACATTACCCAGAAAATTCAACTAATTCAAATACAAATACCAAACAAATATAGGACTTCCAGGCAAGATGGAGGTGTAGGTAGACACACTATGCCTCCTCGCACAACCAAACGAAGGACAACAACAATTTAAAAACAAAAACAATCAGAACTGAAAGAAAATCGAACTGTGTGGAAGTCTGACAACCAAGGAGTTAAAGAAGACACATTCATTCAGACAGACAGGAGGAGAGGAGACAGGCTGGGCATAGAGGACTCACCCCAAGGCAGCTGCTAGAGGACCAGGGCAGGCGAGGTGGCGGCAGTAGACTCAGTGAGGCAGCAGATAGTGGAGCGGAGCCCACAAGGCTGCAGCTGGCCAGCAAGGCAGCAGTGGATGGACTCAGCCATGGGGTGGATTGCAGACTGGTTGGTCCCCCATTCCCGTGCGGATAAACCGGGAGAAACAACTGGGGAGCGAGACAGACTGCGCGACCCAGGGCTCCTGCACAGGGAAATAAAGCCTCAAACCTGTGGGGCTTTATTGAAAACACCTGTGGGGGTTGAGCCAGCAGGAGAAATTCCCAGCCTCACAGGAGAGTTCGTTGGACAGACCTACAGGGTCCTAGAACATACACAAGCCCATCCACATGGGAATCAGTGCCAGAAGGGCCCAGTTTGCTTGTGGGAAGTGGGGGAACTGACTGAAATCCAGCAGAGAGCAGAGTAGCGTCACTGTTCCCTCTTGGACCCCTCCCCCACATACAGCATCACAACACAGCAACTGGGTTGCCCCACCCTGGTGAACACACAAGTCTCCACCCCTCACTAGTAACAGGTGTGTCAAGACAAAAAAAAAAAAAAAAATGGCCCAAATGAAACAACAGGTCAAAGCTCCAGAAAAAATACAACTAAGCGATAAAGAGATAGCCTGCCTCTCAGATGCACAGTTCAAAACACTGGTAATCAGGATGCTCACAGAATTGTTTGAATTTGGTCTCAAATTAGATGAAAAAATGAAGGCTACGCTAAGTGAAATAAAGGAAAATGTACAGAAATCAAAGTGATGGGAAGGAAACTGGAACTCAGATCAATGGAGTGGACCAGAAGGAAGAAAGAAACAAGAATTCAAAAAAATGAAGAGAGGCTCAGGAACCTCCAGGACATCTTTAAACATTCCAACAGCTGAATTACAGGGGTACCAGAAAGAGAAGAGGAAGAGTAACAAGTGGAAAAGTTATTTGAACAAATAATAAAGGAGAACTTCCCCATTCTGGCAAAGGAAATAAACTTTCAGGAAGTCTAGGAAGCTCAGAGAGTCCCAAAGAAGTTGGACCGAAGCAGGAACACACCAAGGCACATCAGAATTATATTAGCCAAGATTAAAATGAAGGAGAGAATCCTAGAAGCAGCAAGAGAAAAGGAGACAGTTACCCACAAAGGAGTTCCCATCAGACTGTCAGCTGATTTCTCAAAAGAGACCTTACAGGCAAGAAGGGGCTGGAAAGAAGTATTCCAAGTCATGAAAGTCAAGGACCTACATCCAAGATTACTCTATCTAACAAAGCTTTCATTTAGAATGGAAGGGCAGATAAAGTGCTTCTCAGATAAGGGCAAGTTAAAGGAGCTCAGCATCATCAAGCCCTTATTATATGAAATGTTAAAGGGACTTATCTAAGAAAAAGAAGATAAAAAATATGAACAGTTAAATGACAACAAACTCAGTTATTAACAACCACACCTAAAACAAAAACAGAAGCAAACCAAGCAAACAGCTAGAACAGGAACAGAACCACAGGAATGGAGAGTTAACAACAGGGGAGTGGGAGGGGGAGAGAGGGGGAAAAGGTACAGAGAATAAGTAGCATAGATGATAGGTAGAAAATAAAAGGGGGAGGGTAAGAATAGTATAGGAAATGTAGAAGCCAAAGAATTTATATGTACAACCCATGGACGTGAACTAAAGGGGCAGGGGAATGTGGGTGGGAGGGGGTATGCAGGATGGAGGGGAGTGAAGGGGGGAAATGGGACAACTGTAATAGCATAATTAATCAAATATATTAAAAAACAAACAGATATAAATACACAGGGGGGAGCAACAGCAGGTTTATAGTTGTTCACATGGAAAATAATACAATAATGAATGATAATGCAAGAAACTGTTTTGCCTACTCACAACTGTATACCTACTTTTGCCCTCATCCTGTAGTATCCCTAAAACTGATATCATAAGAAAAATAAAAATAATAGACACTAAAATAAAAACAAAACTCACTAGAAAAGTGGTCATGTGAAAGGCATACAGAAAATACAGGCCAACTTTTTCAGTATGATTTAAGAAATACACGTTAGTGAAATCATTAGTGAGAAGTAAGTTTTCAAAATAGATATACGACAATCAGGAAACATATAGCTAGACAGCAGAAAGAAGAAAACATTATAATTTAGGGAAAGAATTAAACAAATAAAAAAGGCAAAACTGTTTCAGAATTAAGTCTAAACTGAAAAGGGCAAGATGGAGAATAGGCTCCTGAAAAGCACAAGAATTTGTGAAGTAAAATGGAGAATAATAAACAAAATGAAATGGAAGAAATTATATAAATGATTAATGCATCTGAAGAATGTGAAATTCAGTATACAGTCAAAGAAAACTGACATACACAAATGGAACTACAGAAAACTAAAACAAAAGTAAATATAATTCAAACATTTTCCTTAAAAATATAAATCTACACATTAAAAGGGCACAAAACATTAACTAAGCTGAAACATTCTAGTAAATTTATTAGGCTCATGAAAACAAAGAATTCTTTGGGAAGCCAGAAAAAATAAAATTCACTTGTAAAGAAATGAATATAATCGGGTTATCAGACTTCTTCAGAGCAACATTCAGTATTTTAAGATAGTGGAGTCACACCCACAAAATACTGAGGAAAGAATATAAGACAAAGATTTTATAACCAGTGAAGTTCTACTTCAATCATACAGACTACAAACAGTTTTGAACTTGCACAAAACAGAAATAAGGGTGATAAAATGTGATATAAATATTATATACTCTGATAGTCGAGTAATCATATTACCAATATGAGAGGAAAGGATAAAAAATGGTAAAAAGTTTGCTTTATTTCAACTAACTGGACATCTATAAAGTAAATATATCCATATGTAATATGGCAATTCTAAATAATTTTTTAACAAGTGGTCCTATATTTCATTTTCAACTAGGCATCACTAATATGTAGCTAGTCCAGGACTGAACCCAGAATTTGTGGTTACCATTTCCTTGCCATTATTCTCTGAACCCTAGAGTTTCTGAGAAGCCCTCAGGACTAATGCATAAGTGTGATTTGAAGGAAAAGCAAGACTATGAAATATTATAATTCACATTACTTGGTAATGATGATTACTATGATTTCCATTTTAATATCTGACTCCTATTCTAAAATCTGCCTTATCGTATTCTATATAGTCCTTACATAATATAATTTAGTAAATGACTAGCACCACCGGTCCAAGAAGAAATTGTTGTTCTGACAATGGAGATTAAAAAGCAGGGGCTTCAAAATTTATATTTAGGTGAGACAGGGGCAACAATAGGATTGGAAGGGGTGGGCCCATGGAATCTCTTTCAAAGTTGTAGTTTTCTGATGACCAAGACCTTAAAATTCTCTTCAGGTTGATTAAACTTTAGACAGTCTGCTTCGTGACTCTAGACCCTGACTTCTCTTTTTAAAAACAATTTACTTGAGAGAACTCGTAAATGTAAATTCTTTTTTATATTAACCTCACCTGAGGACACACTTATGGATTTTAGAAAGAGGGGGAGGAAGAGAGGGAGGACTAGAAATGTCGATGTGAGAGAGATACATTAACAAATTGCCTCTGGTTCATGTCCCCACCAGGGACCGAACCCACCCGAAACCTGGGCATGTGCCCTGCCTGGGAGTCCAACCCCCAACCCTTTGGTGTATGGAGTGACAACACCTCAGCCAACTGAGCCACTGGGCAGGGCAAGATGTAAACCTTTTTAAAAGCTTGCTAGTTTTACAACCCAGGAATGCCATTCTCAATACCCTCCAGGAAGATAGAATGCCTATCTCCCAGCTTCTGTGGGGAGATAGCCTAACTTTATTGGAGTATCTTGTTCCAAGCTGTAAAACTACTTTGTATAATAAAAGTATAAGAAAGTTTACTTTTCTTTTAGGTAAAGCCAATTAGCAAACACAGATGGCCTATGATCCCCACAAACAGCTCTTAGGAAAAAAAAAAATCACAAACAGATAAAAAAGAAATGGAAAATTTCCAAAAACCAGAGAAATCCCCTTCAAAAAGACCTACTATTACAGGGAAATTTGAAATCTCTTTATTTTACCATTAAGAAGAATTAAAGCAGCATTTAATGTGGTCTGTGGAAATGCTATTTTCATCATAACACTAAGATATCACTTGCCTTTGTTCCTGTTTTTATGTGTGTAAGTGGAGTCTTCACAGACTACATGATATAAGATATCACACCATAATGAATGCAAACCAGAGAATCCAGCTGTCTTCTTTTTGCAAAGATTTGCAAAAAACATAAAATATTACTACTTTTCTCCCTATTTTTTGTTTGGGAAAAACATAATTATTTTTTGAAAAAAACATTATTTAACACACAACACTTTTATTCTATTTAAATACATTTACAAATACTCAAAAAATAAAACATTAAAATTAAAAATGTCCCAGTTTTTGGTATTGGTGGAGTTGAGCTCAGACTGAGCTCTGATCTCTAGGCCTTATTACAACATCCATAAATAAAGTCTTCCTTGCCTATTAAACTTTGTTCTTTGCCTGGACAGTTTTTGCTTTGACACTCACATTTTACAAATGTCGAGAAAATATCCATTGCCCGTGTCAAAAGTGAAGTGTGGGAAAGATTATGGTTTTGCAGAGGGGACATAGAGATTGGGCAAAAATTTGATTCCCATACCTGATATATCACATCCTTGGGGACACTGGGGTAAAACAATTTTTAATGGATTTAATTTGCCAATAATCAAGCAAATATTTTATGTAATAATCTCTAAGGCATCAACAACATTTATGTTTTAAAGTAGATTGAAAGTGAAATGAGATTAGAAACACTGTCCCAGCCTTTATTTAGATGGTCCCTTTCCCAGGTCTTGTGGCCTAAGATAGATGAATGAGTTTTGTTTCCTCGCCTGCTCTCTGCTAGGAGTTGCCTGGTGGTGATTTAGCTTTCCTTTTTGTGCTTGATGTGAAGCCGTATTTGCCTTACGATCTTGTACATCTCAGATGTGATTTTTCAAAACATTCGTTTTTGTTTTGTTTTGTTTTGTTTTCACACAGAGGTTCTGCAGTCACACCCCTCAGTTTTCAAATGCTGAATATTGTCCTCACTGCTCCAAAGAAATGGACCTCATATTTCAGCACTTCATCTAAAAGGATTTTTGTTTCTGCTTTGATGAAATGTGGCATAGATATATTTATTTTCTCTACTCCTCTGCTTGCTAGAAAAGTGCACACCAAATAATGTCAATGCATTCTTTGTTTCTGTATCGAAGAGTGTTCACAATGAAATAAGCAGGACTTTGCCTGCAAATGAAATCTTTAGCACACAGTTCCACCTAGTTAAACACCTAACTACGCCCCCTGCAGAAAATCAGGTGCTGAATTGTGCACTACTGTCCTCACAGGCGTTAATTAGACCTTTAATTCTATCATGTGGGAAATGCACTGGAGTCGGGAAACACCTGGTGAAGACAAATACTCAAAGAAACAATCAAATTAAAGTGTCTCGGTAAACAGCACTGAAATATTAAAGGAAATGCATTGTGGTTAAACAAACAGAGAGCTACAGACATGAAGGAAAAGGAGAAACTTACACAGAGGCTTCTAACTTTCAGAAAGAAATATAAAAGGTAATTGCATTATTAAATATTCCCAGGAAAGAAAGACCGTCCTCTTTGTTGGGGCAAAAATCATCAGAGACTCATTTATAAAATATTAATACCCGCTATTGAATACCTGCTATTGGGGAGTTTGGTACCCTCCCCAATTCAAATAGCCTTTTTTTCTTATTTATACCATACAAGCAGATGAGTAATTCCCACTGAACTCCACTAATACAAAAATTATTTCTATAGAACTTCACTAAAATACAAATTTAAGAAATCCTCCCAGACAAAACAGTTATATTAATTCAATGCTTCTAAACACAATAACTAGTCAGGATACAGTAACAGTAAAAACATTGTCTAATGATAAGTACCTACAAATTTATATATATAATTACATACAAACATATGTATATATACGTAATTATTACTGATGCTTCATAGGGAAAGAGATTATTTTGGGTTGGCCAAAGGTTCATTTGGTTTTTAGGTAAAAAATAAAATATATGTCTTTCATTTACACCAATAACTTTGTTGAACAATATATTCGCCATTTTGTTCCACTACCTTCTGCCATCTTTCAGGCAACTTCATAATTCTATCTTCCCAAAACTTTTTATCTTTTTGAACAAAGAACTCTTCCAGGTGCCTTTTGCAGTCTTCCAGGGAATTGAAATTTTTTTCTATTAAGAGAATTTTGTAAGGACCAAAATAAAAGGAAATCCAAAAGTACACTGACTGGTGAATATAGCAAAGGAATCAGAACTTCTCAACCAAGTTTTAACAGTTTGTGCCTGGTCGTCAAAGAAACTCATGGTCTTACGTTATCCTGATGGAAGATTATGCATTTTCTGTTGACTAAGTCTGGATGCTTTTTTGTCAAGTGTTGCCTTCAATTGGTCTAACTGGGAACAATACTTATTGCAATTAATTGTTTGGTTTTTTGGAAGGGGCTCATAATAGAGGACTCCCTTCCAATCCCATCATATACACATCACCTTTTTTAGATGAAGACCAGCCTTCGGTGTGGTTGGTGGTGTTTCATTTTGCTTACCCCACGATCTCTTCCATTCCACATTATTGTAAAATATCTACATTTCATCTCCCATCACAATTTGTTTTAAAAATGGAAAGTTTTTTGTTTGTTTGTTTGTTTTACATTTAAGTAGAGAATTACATGCAGAAATACAAACTTTTTGGCCAACCCAATATTTCGGCATGTTATTTAATGTTCTATTTGCTCTCACCCCCAATCTATTAATCATGTGAAGAAAGGCATTCCCACTGAAGGGCAAAGGCAGTTACAATATTGGAATCCCTTGAGTCACTTCAACAGATATTAGTGGAGAAAGACCTCAGGCATGAATCATCAAGTTCCACCGCAGAACATACGTTTAGAACTCTGACATTACGAAATACAGTGTCACATGTCCTAGAAACCTACAACTCCTATTTGAACTTAAGATGTAGTTTCTTTCATTCTTTTATTTATTTCCTTAATTTTCCTTTATTTCCTAATTTCTCTAAAATAGTGACTTCAGTATCTCTTAGTATTAAGATTACTACAATAGTATTGCAGAATAAATAAGGGTGGAAGACTAATTAATAGTACTTATCTCACAAAATAGAAGGAACAACCCTATGTAAATGAAGTATTTTAGATATTTAGATATTAACCGGAAAACCTATGTTTCAATATAATTTACACTGTATTGATTGCTGTGCCATGTTTTAGCAAAAGAAAAACAAAGAGGTAGCATCAGCAAACTTTCTTAAAAGTCCAGATAATAAGTAGTTTAAGCTTTGAAACAGGCATTCAGCCATACATAGGCTTGTTGTTTGCGACCTCTGTGTGGCTGGGCTGGGGGTCCGATGACCAATAATCAGGGAAATAAGCCCATAAAATCCTAGTTTCTCAAGTGACTCATTGCTTTGGTGAAGTTGTTTTTCTGAAGACAAGCAGAAATAGCTTAAATCTCAAGAGGTTAAATATAAGTATAAGCCTCTTATCAAAGGAGGCTATAGTTTTGCTTTTGTATTTGTTTCATTATATTGTCTTCCCTGACAAAACTTAATTCAAAATCCGTTACATCACATCCTTGCGTAATACATCATTACTTTGCATTATTTGTTCCTTCCTACCCTCCTGTCCTTCACTCAGTACTCTCTCACTGAACTCTCTTTTCATGATTCTGTCCCATTTGCCATCATTCAGATGGCCCTGGTTTAGCTCCCATGTGCCATCTCATGAGTTAATATTCTCTCTACCTGGGACAGCATCAAAATTAACACAGTTCTCTTCTTTTTATCCCATGATATTCTCTCTATAAGCTAACTCCACTGGAAGAAGGTGATGTTTACTAGCTTTCCAGACTGGGTCAGGCACTTCTCTTGGCTAACCCAGCAGAGAATTTATGATTTTACCTATTACTAAAAAAAACAAACGAACAAACAAAATGCTTTAATTTTAGATCATTTTCAGGTACATGAAAAAAACTGTGCAGACAGTGCCAAGAGTTTCCACATCCTACTCCAAGTTTCCTCTACTATTAACATCTTACATTTCAGTATTGTTACTTCATTATGGCCACTCAACCAACATTGACACACTGTTATTGACCAAAGTCCATACTTCATTCTTATTTCCTCAGTTTTTCCTGGTGCCCCTTTTCTGTTCTGTGGTTTCATCCAGGCCACAGGCTACATTTATTCATCATGTTTCCTTAGCCCCTTCTTGGCTGTGACAGCTTCTCAGATTTCCCTTATTTTTGATGACCTTGGTATTTTTAAGAAGCACTGGTTAGGTTATGTCGTAGAAGACCCTTCAGTTAGCATTTGCCTCACATTTTTTGTGTGTCTGATTAATCTGAGGTTATATACTTTGGGGATAAAGACCCCTGAGGTAAAGTATCATTTTTATCACATCAAATAAAGGATGTATACAGTTAACATGACGTTAATTGTTGATGATAACCTTTATAATGTGGCTGAGGAAATATGGATGAGGTTTCTCCAACTGTAAAATTACTCTTTTATACTTCTCTTCACATTGTTCTCTTTAGACAGAAGTTGCTATGCACAGGCCATGCTCATAGAGTACGCAGTTATGCTCCAGCTCCTTGAAGAGTATGGTGGGCACAATAAGGCCCCCCAGAGATATCCATGTCTAAAACTCCAGAATCTGTCACTTTACATGGGTAAAGAGGAAATAAAGTTCAAATGGATTTAAGATTGCTAGTTAACTAACCTAAAAACAAGGAGATTATCTTCTATTATCCAGCTGGGCTCACATAATTACAAGCGCCCTTAAAAGTGGAGGAGAGTCAGGAAAAGAGATGTGACTGTGGAAGACTGTCACTGAGACAGAATGTTGTTTGCTTGATGATGGAGAGAGGCATCATGAGCCAAGATAGGTGGGTGGCTTCTAAGAGCTGGCAAAGGTGAGGAGAAGGATTCATCCCTAAGACCTCCGAAAAGGAATGCTGCCCTTTCCATACTTTTGATTTTACCTAGTGAGATCTATGTCGAACTTCTAACCTGTAGGACTGTTGCAATACTGAAATTTATCTGCTTGGGAGAATTATCACTTCTCCATTTATTTATTTATTCAGTCACTTATATGAGTATGGATTTATAGTTACTGATTTTATATTTTGGGTTATAATCTAATACTTTGTTTGTCAAACTGTTCCAGCTTTGATCATTGGGAGCTCTTTCGGGAAGTGGGCTTCTGTGTTCCTTTGACATGCCCCTGTTTGTGTGGGTGTGTGTAACACATACTTATGTCAGGCATTTCAAGATGTTTCAGGCTGATTTTGTGTATTTTCAGCCACAATCCTGGAAGTGGCCATTTCTACAAAGAAACCTGGTTCCGTTTGCTGTAGAACAGTGTTAGAAATTAAGATCTGAACGCAGATGTGCTTGCGGCTACTGTGCCTTTTCAGTTCTCTTCTTGACAAAGTAAGGATATATATTCGTGTATACTAACCTATTATACATACATGTCTATACATATTTCTATATGTAAGCATCTATATTTACATTAAGATGAACATGACTTCATACTGATACTTTCAACTTAGGCATATTAACACATGATCTTTCTCGCCTTTTACTCTCACTATAGTCTTCAGCTCCAACAGGGGGAAACCTAGCTCCCATCATCTGCTACTGATTCTCTTAATTCAAGTGCATATGCATATTGTTAGAATTCTTAAGCTATAACCTCATGGAAAATAACTTTACCAACTAAAGTACAGTGGTTAGATGCATTTTATTTTGCACTGAGTCTTAGACATTCTACTCAGTTACAAAATTACTTAGGTCAGCAAGTTTTTCCCCACCTCTGTTCAATGAGGTTGTTTCAGACATTTGTGAGTGAATGATATTTTCAGATAATATTATATAATATATATGTACATATATATTTTATTTATGTATATTTGCATCAAACATAGTATGGTAAAAATGTATGGGATATACTTACACTAAAATTTATATATCATTCCTTGTTTATCTAAAATTTCAAATTTAATTGGGTGTCATGTATTTAATCTGGCACTTTCACCTCTCCTGTTCCATGAATGCCTCAGGTACATAGGTCATACTTTCAATCTATAGATGAAAATTTAATTCAAGACCTAATACTATTGACAAAACACTAAATCTTATATATATACTGACTGAATGCATCAAGGAATCCTGATTTAGAAATAGAAAAGGTTATTATTATTTTTAATGGTGTTTTCAAATCAGCAGGCTCTAGTGGCTTTGTTATTACTCTTTCTAGAAATTGGCTGGCACCTCAAGATCATAACACCATTATTTGCGATAGCCAAGACATGGAACCAACCTAAGTGTCCATTGGTTGATGAATAGATAAGCAAGTTGTGGTATATAGACCCAGTGGAATATTATTCAGACATAAAAAATGAGGAAATCCTACTATTTGTGACAACAGGGATGGACCGTAGGGGCATTATGCTAAGTGAAATAAGTCAGAGAAAGACAAATACCATATAATTTCACTTGTATGTTGAATCTAAAACAAACAAACAACAACAAAAATCTACACTCAGAAAAAGAGGTCAGATTGTAGCTATAGGAGGCAGAGAAGAAAGGAGGAGTAATTGGAGGGAGACAGTCAAAAGGTACAAACTTCCAATTATAAGTAAGTACTAGTCATGAAACAATGCACAGCATGATAACTACAGTTAACACTGCTGATTATATATAAAAAAGTTGTTAAGAGAGTAAATCCTAAGCATTCTCATCACAAAGAAAATTTTTTTCTTTTCTTTTTCTTGTACTTATTGAATTGACCAAAAAGTTTATTTGGCTTTTTCCATAAGATGGTTCTCATAGTGCTTAGTTGTCTTTAATTTCATTTGAAACAATTTTGTTGGATTGCATTGTGACAACTGTCATATCAGAAAGCATTTTAAAAAAAGTAAAATTGGTGAATTTTTGTGCAGCCATTTTAATATTGAAGATGGAAGAAAATATGCAACATTTTTGGCATATTATGCTTTATTATTTCAAGAAAAGTAAAAACACAACATAAATGCAAAAAAGATTTGTGCAGTGTATGGAGAAGGTGCTGTGGTGGATCAAAGGTGTCAAAAGTGGTTTGCAAAGTTTTATTTTAGAAATTACTCACTGGACGATACTGCACAGTCAGGCAGACCAGTTGAAGTTGATGGCAACCTAATTGAGACATTAAGAACAATCAACTTTATACCACGTGGGAGATAGACAACATATAAGGAGGGAGTCCCCAAAACTGGAATTATCTTCTAGAGGGAGGGACCTGTGTAATACAGGCTTCCCCCTCTAGGTGAATGTTCTCAAACCCAGCTGTATTAGTGTGCCAGATGGTGTTGTTGTGAGAGGCTGAGTTCAGCATCAGTGAATTTTTTTGAAGACTTTCAGCACCTTTGCCCATTTCATGATGGATGATTTATGAGCACACCTGCCCACACTGCACTGAGTGTTCAGCAGTTTTGACCAAAACAGCACGATCCCCATGCCTCACCCTCCCTATTCACCTGACCCTGCCCTGTGTGACTACTTTTGTTTCCCCAGATGAAAAAAGTCCTCAAAGGGCAACATTTTGCCAATGTGAAAGAGGTGAAACAAAAAACAGCAGAAGCACTAAAAGGCATCAAAACTGATGAGTTAAAAAACCATTTTGAACAGTGGGGAAAATATCTCAATATGTATATTGCATCAAATGGAGTACTTTGAAGATGACTGAAGTCTAAACACATACATAAAAACATAATTTTTATAAATAAGTTATAGATTTTTGAGTCCTCCTTCTAACTCAAAATATCAGATCAATAAAGTTATTGGTAAAAATGAAAAATGTATCTTTTATTTTACAAAAAACCTGAACAGTCTTTCTGGCCAACCCAATGTATGAGATTATGGGCGTCAGATGAATCTACTGTGGTAATCATTTCACAATATATATAAATCAAACCTGCATGCTGTATGTCTTAAACTCATACATTAATGTATGTCAATTATTTCTCAATAAAGTGGAAAAAAGAAATTAGCTGATGTCATGTGACGTTTAGATGTTATTTTTGAGAATTCTGCAGGGTGGGAGGGATAAGCTTCCTAGGATTGAATGTAGGTGACTAAAAAATAGAATTGCTTACTAAGTCTGTCTACAAACAACTAAATTCAGTTAATCAATAGATATACCTGATCTGCAAAGCTCCAAAAGAAATTATAATTATGTACATTAAAAAAATAAACGGGAAAATGCAATGCAATTGTGTAGCAGTGAAGAAGTTAGGAGGTGAGAAGGTGAGGAAATATCAGAATTAATTCTGTTTGGGTGTGGGTTGGTGGATGAGTGGGTGGTGAATTTTCTTTTTCAAATATATTTGAAGTTAAATAAAAAACTACTAACATGTTATAAATATTCAAAAGTGTTACCTAACTGTACACTTTCAATCTTCCTAATTATATGTTCCTATCTAAAGGGAGATAGCTGCTTTTTGTTGTTTGAAATTATTGTTTTTTCAGACATCAAAAAATTATAAAATTGACTAATATGCAAAGTTTTGAAATGTTATATTTGAAATTATCTCTTCAATAATTTGCTTATCCTCTCTGTAAAATTTCAATACTGTGCAAATAACAAACTGCTCATATCTCTTTCTCAGATGGAAGGTTGATTCAAATCATTATTGAATGGCAGTATAACAGTGTTTAAATTTTCTCTTTGACCTCATTATCTGTGGTGAATCAGTATAACATTTTTTAATCACTTCTTTTGTTGTTTGAGACACATACTGTGTCTGATTTCTCTTAATAGAATGCAGATGAAGGCATCTGGGGTAAACATATTTTAAAAATTGTTCATTTTCAAACATTAAGGGCACTCACTAAATTTCCAGACTAGCCATTGTCAGGGGGCTCCACCTGCAGGGCCCAAACCCCCGAATGAGAATAGTCTACCAAGACATGATCTGCTTGGAGAGGAAAGGCGGCCGATCTCTCAAAGGAGAAGGGCCAGGAGGCTGTTCCTCAATGGGCTTTTATTGGGTTTAATTTGTATAGGAATACAGGGCATATACATAAAGCTCATCAATCATTGTCAGGCAGTAAATGATAAAACAATTGATAACATTCAAAGAAGTATAAGGGTTTATTCTGAGTCAGGGTCAGATAGCTAAAGGGCCATAAAACTTTGGGGAAACAAAGTAATTCTATGCTTGGACCCTTATCATTTAAATTGAGGGTATTCTTAGCAAAGCAGGTTTCACAGGATTTTATGCATTCTTTCTTAGGCCTCATCATCCCGGGAACTCACCCTTTCCAGCACAGGACTGCACCCACCTCTGGCATTATTTCAGGCTTAAGTCAGGCAGGGGAAGTAAGGCAGCCAAGAGTTTAGGAGACGTCTCACAGACAGAATGAGGACTCAGGCTACGTCAAAGCTGAAGAGCAAGGGTCCATCACCCCCTTTTTCTATAACCCCCCATGTCCTTCCCTAAGGGCCCCTTCATGACAGTGCTTGTCTTAGGTCATCCCTCCCTTAAGGAATCTTACCCATCATTGGCCAACCAGTCATCTGCCCAGGGCCAAGCAGGGTGATGTAAAAGGTGGCAGAGGTAACACCCCTACCAGAAAGATAAGCTTTGTCTCCTTAGTGGTTTATGGTCCCAACGTCCTTTACTCAACCTTAGCCACAGAGGATTACAGCTTCTGAAACCAGGCAGGGTGGTTCCCAACAAGCCATATCCTTTAAAGACACAGAATGTGGTAAAAAAATTTTAATTATTTGAACGGTGTTATGAATTCAATTGTGTACCTCAATACTTCAGACCTTCTTTGGAAATAGGATCACTGTAGATGTAATTAGTTAACATGAGGCCATACTAGAGTGGAATGGTCCCTAATCCAATAGGACTCCTACTCCTACATGAGGTGATCATGTGAAGACACAGGCATAGACATACACACAGAGGGAATGTTATGTGAAGTCAAAGGCTTGGAGAGATGTGCCTACAAGTCAAGAAACACCACATATTACCAGGAAATCATAAGCAGCTATGAAGTGTCAAGAGAGGACTCCTCTATAGGTTTTAGGAGCAGAGACGTGCCAACATCTTGATTTTAGACTTTTAGATTCAAGAATTGTGAGATAATAAATTTCTGTCTGTGGTACTTTTTTATAGAAGCTCTAAGAAAGTAATACATGTGTTAATGTACGATGGATGAGTTTCTGGGTCTTCTAGTCTTTCCATTGATCTGTTTGCTACGTCTACATGAAAAACATAATGCTTTAGTTATTATGGCTTTCTTTATATCTATGCTTTTATATATATTTATATATGAAATATTTATAGATATTTTATATCTATTTATATCTAATGTTTTTGTATTTATTTCAATAAATCTTCTAACCTCATTTTCCTTCAAGGGAGAGAAATAAATCTTGCTTATTCTTAGTCCTCGAGAACTTTATATAAATTTTAGAATCAGCTTCTTAAGTCCCACCAAATAAACCTATTGAGATTTCAATTTAGATCGTATTGGCTCCATAGAAAGTTTTAGAATAAAGTGATAACTATACAGTATTAAGTCTTCTCTAGTAAGAAAATAAATTTTACTCTTTTATCTTCTTTTATGGTTCTCTCTCTGTTTCTCTCTCCCTCCCTCTGTATGTGTGTGTGTGTGTGTGTGTGTGTGTGTGTAGATATTGAATTTATTGAGGTGACATTGGTTAGTGAAATTATGTAGGTTTCAGGTATACGATTCTACAGTTTATCATCCATACATTGTATTTTGTGTTTACCATCCATGTCATCTCCTTCCATATTAAAACAATCTTCCTAATGTGTGACTTTTGTTAAATTCATCTCTATGGATTTTATAACATTCATATTAATTTAAAATAAAATCTTTCTTTTTAAATTTTTATTAATAATATATAACTGAATTATAGGAATATAGTTGGATTTTATAGACAAACTTTAGATCTTAAAAACTGCTATTCCTTATTGTCTATTAAATTTTTGTTCCAAAATTTATTTAAATTAAATTTTTGTTCTAAATATATGTTGGATTTTCTATAAACCTAGTTATATTTTCTACAAATAATAACAGATGATTTTTCCCCAAATTCACTTACTCTTCTTTTCTCTTGTTTTTCTTAATGCTCTGGCTCCTACATTCATTATCATGCTCAGTGAACATGGTATGAATATGTACCTTTGCTGTACTTCTGGTTTCAAAGAGGAACCTTTCAATGTATCGACATACATAAAAAAGTTTTAGGATACTGAAAACACTGTTTTCCGTGTTGAATAAGTTCTCTTCTATTTCTAGTTTGCTAGGAGTTTTAGTGTGAAACTACATAGAATTATTTTCTCATCTTTGAAACTATTGTAATTTTTCAAATTATTCTACTTAACATTGTAAAAGTGGCATATTATGGCTTCCTATAGATGTTTTTACACTAATATTTTTTCAAACAGTGTAAACCGATTTAATGTTGCTTATACTACTGTGATCATTTCAATACCTGAAGTTACTGAATTTTAGGTTGGGGATTTTAGGTTGGTTTTTTGTTGTTGTTTGTTTGATTGTTCTCATTCTTAGTTATCCTTTGTGCTTGGTGATAACTGACTGTAAACTGACCATTTCACTTGAAAAATTATTTGTAGACCTGGCCTTTCAGAGACCTGAAAATGAATGTTCATTTTCTGGAAATAATTTGCATTTGTTTCTCTCCAGTGCTGGGGTGTATTATTAGTCTAGAAACACTTTAAACCAGAAAAAAAAAAATGGCTTAAAGTATTTTTATACCATTTAGAAAAGGTTAACTAGAGTTTCAAGTGACTTTCTTTAGTCAATAAAATGTAAGCAAAGTGAGCTATCACTCTGAGCAAAAGCTTCCAGAGCATGGTCATAGTTCACCCTGTCTTCCTTTCCATTGCTGGTCATAAAACCCAGCAATGTTTCAGATCCACCCCATTCAATCAGCCCAGGTTCCAGAAGGAAGAGAACCTGGGTGATAGCCACATTGTACCTCCAATGCCCATGCAGTATAAGAAATACACCTCCATTGATATAAGCCACAAGGACTTTGAATTGATTTTGTCCTACCATGTAACCTAGTCTATCTTTTATTAAACTGTCGTTCCAGCACAGTTGTCTCCATTCCCCCCCCACCACTCTCCCCAGTCCCACCCCCCCACCTCCTATCCTCAATCCTACCCACCTTTGGTTTGTCCATGGGTCATTTATACATGCTCTTTGACAACCTTTCTCTATCTTTCCCCTGTTATCTCCCTCCGCCCTCTCCTCTGTTTACTGTCAGTTTATTCTTTATATCAAAGTCTCTGGTTGTATTTTTCTTGCTTAATTGTTTTGTTGATTAGGTCCCACTTATAGGTGAGATCACATGGCATTTGTGTTTCACCTCCTGGCTTATTTCACGTAGCATAATACTCTCCAGTTCCATCCATGCTGTTGTGAAGAGCAGGAGCTCCTTTCTTCCTGCTGCATAGTATTCCATTATGTAAATGCACCATAGCTTTTTGATCCACTTATTTACTGACTGAGAAGAAGCAGCACAATGGATGAGTTTCTTTACTCTATGAGATGACAGCTAATAGACTTCTTGTTATGATTCAGAATTTCTCCATCTAAAGTATGGTTGTTTGTGAAAAATTGATTCCTGATACATGATGCTATCATGAAATGGGGCTCCCAGGAAGTGATTTATGGAGCCTAGGAAACTCCTATGTTGCTTATAGGCAGTATGCAGTGGCTTTTAAAGCTTGGAGAGGTACTTGAGTTACTGCCCTTCCCAAGCAGTAACTCACCAAAGTTTAGCTCAAGAAACCTGAAACTTTTCCTTGTATTTCCTACAGGCAGAGGAACAAAAATATACAAGGAGTCAATTCATTTGCTATTAAACAAAAAATAATTGTATTTCCTAACTTTCATCTAACGTCTCCCTGAAGGTGATAATCATCCATGAAAAATACTGTCTAAACTATAAAATATTTGTTTTTATTTATGTAAGTAACCTATTTCCTAACACAATGCTCTTTAAATCCCTAATTTAAATGATAAGCTTTGGGAAAATTATTTTCATAAACATAAGCATAAAACAAACATCATTTAAGCTCAAGACATAAAAGGTCTGGATATTTTGGGCCTTTAAATTTGATTCCCATCTTTTCCTTTACACAGATTGCAATGAGGAAAAAATCTGTCAATACAGATAATATAATTTTTTCTTTTGCCAATGTCATGGCCTGTTTTTTTATACAAGGTGAACAATACCTAGAATCTGAAGTCTTGTGCCAGGCTGTGATCTCCATTCAGGTCAGTTTCAGGGGAGCTGTATCCAGATGGGTCTTTTGAATTCCAACAGGCGGGTTGGCCCCCAGCCAGTGCAAGTCTGTGGAGCGGCTGCATTAAGCATTGTCACCAGCTGCAGAATCACTGTGCCTGTTTGCAGAAGCTGTCAATTGTTACTCATTCAGAAGACCACTTCCTATCTTGCTTTTGTTAGCAAAAAATAAAATTCTATGTCTGCCTGTTAAATATAAGTGAAATGCAACAAATGGCTAGTGTTATAACGAAAATGTCTGCCCCATGGTCAGTATTTGAAAAGAAGAAAGACGACTTGAGAGATGAAGGCAGAATCCACGTGTGTGAAAATACCTCTCTGTTCTTTTGTATTTAATCTGTGTCATTGGGATCATTAACCTAAAATTTACTAAACTGTAAGAAACAATTCTGAAGGAAATGGTTTAGTGTGAATAGTTATCCATCTAGACTGATGTAGAAAAATCATCAGTCTCTTTTTTTTTGTTTTGTTTTGTTTGTTATCTAAATCAGTACCACAGTAAATGATAAACATAAGAAAATTGAATTTCTAGGCCTAGAATTTTACATGTAGTTTTATGATTTCTTAGTTAAAGATGGGTAGTTTTCTTAGTTCTAGATTCTTATTAAAAAAAAAAACAAGTGATATATACATGGTCACATATTCAGTAATAAAAGCCACCAATTGCTCAGGTTTTATTGAGTGTCAGGCATCATACTAAGTACTTTATATCTCTGTGTTGGTGTACACATTCTGAAGCCTATATGACTTTCATCAGATTGCTTATTTAGTGTAATCATCATAAGTAACACAGAAAATCATTGATTTTTCTTATAAACTATGATAGTTGGCTCTGAAGAGCACAGAGAAAATAAGAATCAGCGAAAAGAAAAAAATCCTTCATAAATATGTTTCATTCTATTATAAAAGACTATTTCTATATAGACAGTACATATTCATACTCACAATTAAAATTCTTTTTAAAAATACTTATTGTGAACTCATATTTACATAAGGAAAATCTCCCTTGTATACCTAATTTTTTGCTTATGAATTTACAATATAATTCACAATAGAATTTATAATATTCACCAGTTCATTCATCTGCGTTAGAGTTGTTACTAAAGATTAAAGAGCACAAATCAAATTCTTGGATCAGTAACATACAAAGAAAATCTAAGACAAAGAGTTGGTCTTTGCAAAGAGAAAATGTGTTGCAAAAATAGATGTGGAAAGTTAATGGTTTCTTTTAAAGAAAATTGTCAAATATTCAGTTTAGTTATTTGTTATAAATCTTTATTATAAAAGTTGATATTCAATAAAGTTTGAAACATGTTTTTTGTATATTTTATGTGTGTGCATGTGCATATAGTGTTTATAAAAGAAGGGAGAGGATTTCATTCCACACCCATGTTCACACAGTAAGAAACAGTGACAACATGTGAAATGAGATGCCCCTACACTGAATTTAATTACTGGGTTGGTGAAAAAGTCTGTATTTTTCTTCTGTAAAATAAAAGACATATTTTTCATTTCTATCAATAACTTTATTGATTTACATATTTTGAGTATGTTGGCTATCTCCCACCTGGCATAATTTGATCTCAATTAATATCTCAATTTGATTGCTATCAGCTTCACCTGGTCTACCCGACCATGGAGCATTGTCCAGAGAGAAATCTCCATCATGAAACTTTGTAAATCACATTTGACACGTTCTATCAGTCTCAGCATCTTCTCCATACACCGTGGAAATCTTTTTTGCATTTCAGTTGTGTTTTTACCATTCTTGAAATAATAAAGCATCATATACTGTAAATGTTGCTTATTTTCTTCCATCTTTGATATTAAAATGGCTACACAAGAATTCACCAATTTTGATAAGTTCTTTTTTAATGCACACTGGTATGACATCTGTCACAACACAACTTAACAAAATTGTTTCACATGAAGTTAAAGATAACTAAGCACTACTAGAACCATCTTATGGAAAAAAACAAATGAACTTTTTGGCCAACCTAATAGGGAGGAAGGAAGTGAAATGAAGACCTTGGAACCAGAGGTACTGTGGGAAAAGAAAAAAAGATCTTCACAGAAATCTTGAGTGGGTACTAGAATCTCCCAGTCTGTAGATAAAGGAAAGGTTGAGGCAATGTTATCTGACACTTGAATCACAATAGCTTTCCCTAAATCAGTGCTCAATAAACATGGCTCTCATTGAATTATTTGAGGAGCTTTTTCTGAATAAATACTTTAACTCCTTGGCTGTCAGATTTCTGTACAGTCAATTTTCTGTCAGTACTGGTTGTTTTTTGTTTCTAAATTGTTGTTGTCCTTCTTTTGGTTGTGCGAGGAGGCACAGTGTGTCTACCTACACCTCCATCTTGGCTGGAAGTCCCTAAAATGTATTCTGTACTTAAAAGTTCTGATAGAGGCCACACCACCAAGGAAGGATGTGTCAGAATGTGATTACTAAGAAAAAAGATGTTGCTGCTGCTTATTATTCTGGTAATGATAATCTGTCACCTAATGATGACTTTAAATTTGATACTAGGACAAGAAAGAGGCATCATAAGAATTAGTGATGATAATGAGGAGGTGAGGAGCAGAGGGATGGTAAGAGAAGACAGTTGTAAATAGACTGAGAAAAAGCTCAGAAAGAAGAAACTGAGTGTTAGTCTACTACTGGAGTTTTGGTTTTCTACACCGAAGGTTAAGAAATTGATAGAAATCCAGCAAAATGACATGGTGAAAAAGGTGAAGTGCAGCTTATATAGCTAAGCATGTGGAAAATACTTCAGCTTTTCCAGAGAAAGGAACAAATAAATAAATGCTAGTCAAATTTTACAATTAAATAAATAAGAGAGAGAGATAATGATAACAGTGGGATTTTCACAGTGAGTTAATTCATCAATTAACTATTTTAAAAAAACCAGCAAATAGTTTAAGCATTTAATGAGTACTACCAGGCATAAGAAAATAATTCTGGCCTTTGAATAGGGAGATTAAAATTTTGTGTCTACTCAAACATATATATTTGACATATAAAAATTAATTTCTCAGACTTCCAGCCAAGATGAAGGCATAGGTGGACACACTGTGCCTCCTCTCACAAACAAAATTAAAGACAACAAAAATTTAGAACCAAAAAAAAAACAGAACAGATAGAAAAATGAATTGTACCGAAGTCCGACAACAATTCACCCAGACCAGTAAGAGGGGTGGAGTCGGCAACTGGCAGAGAGGGATTGCAGCAGGAAAAAGCAGTGGCCCCGGACCCGCAGGCAGCTGGCACACCCCAGGCACACAGGCGGCAGTTACTGGGTGCAGGGAGGCAATGAGCAGACCCAGCAAGGTGCACAAGGCAGCTGACAGCGGTCACACATTCACACAGATAAACCAGGCTAAAACAGGTAACAAGACAGACTGTGCAACACAGGGTCCCAGCACCAGGAGATAAAGCCTAAAAGCACCGATTGAAAACACTTGTGGGGGTTGAAGAGACTTCCAGCCTCAGAGGAGAGTTTGTTGGAGAGACCCACAGGGTCCTAGAATGTACACAAGCCCACCCACATGGAAATCAGCACCAGAAGGGCCCAATTTGCTTGGGGAAAGTGGCGGAAGGGACTAGAATCTGAGAGAGCATGGAGCAAGGGCCATTATTCCCTCTCAGACCCTGCCCCCACATACGGCGTCACAACCCAGTGACTGGGCTGCCCCGCCCTGGGGAACACCTAAGGCTCCACCCCTTACTATGTAACAGCAGCGACCAGAACAAAAAAGAAAAATGAAAAAACAAAAATGGTTCAAACGAGAGAACAGATCAAAGCCCCAGAGCCAATTCATTAAGCACCCAAGAGATAGCCAACCTCTCAGATGCACAGTTCAAAGCCCTGGTGATCAGGATGCTCACAGAATTGGTTGATTTTGGTTGCAAATTAGATGAAAAAATGAAGGCTACAATAAGTGAAATGAAGGAAAACGCACAGGGAACCAATAGTGATGGGAGGAAAACTGGAACTCAGATCAATGGAGTGGACCAGAAGAAAGAAACAAACATCCAATCAGAAAAAAATGAGGAGAGGCATAGGAACCTCCAGGACATCTTTAAACATTCTAACATCTGAATTATAGGAGTACCAGAAGAAGAAGAAGAGCAACAAGTAGAAAACTTATTTGAACAAATAATAAAGGAGAACTTCCCCAATCTGGCAAAGGAAATAGACTTCCAGGAAGTCCAGGAAGCTCAGAGAGTCCCAAAGAAGTTGGACCCAAGCAGGAACACACCAAGGCACATGATACTTACATTACCCAAGATTAAAATGAAGGAGAGAATTCTAGAAGCAGCAAGGCATAAGGGGACAGTCACCTACAAAGGAGTTCCCATCAGACTGTCAGCTGATTTCTCAAAAGAGACCTTACAGGAGGCAAGAAGAGGCTGGAAAGAAGTATTCCAAGTCATGAAAGGCAAGGACTTACATCCAAGATTACTCTATCCAGCAAAGCTGTCATTTAGAACGGAAGAGAAAATAAAGCGCTTCTCAGACAAGGTTAAGTTCAAGGAGTTCATCATCACCAAGCCCTTATTATATGAAATGTTAAAGGAACTTATCTAAGAAAAAGAAGATAAAAATATGACAGTAAAAAGACAGCAAACTCACAGATATTAACAACCACAGCTAAAACAAAAGCAAACTAAGCAAACATCTAGAATAGGAGCAGAAATACAGAAATGGAGATCATATGGAGGGTTAGCAACAGGGGTGTGGGAGGAGGAGAGGGGGGAAAGGTACAGAGAATAAGTAGCATAGATGGTGGGTAGAAAATAGACAGGGGGAAGGCAAGAATAGTGTGGGAAAAACAGAAGCTAAAGAACTTATGACACACAGACATGAACTAAAGGGGGAGAATGTGGGTGGGAGGGGATGTGCAGGGTGGAGGGGAATGATGGGGAAGAAATGAGACAAGTGAAATAGCATAATCAATAAAATATATTTAAAAAAATAAATAAAATGATACTTAACTACATTTTCCTAAAGGCAAAAATATATATTTGAACAGTAAGAGACAAACAATTCTGAATTATTGTCCATAAAGGGGAAAAACAATTAAAATTATAAGGATCAAAACACACTTCATCTTTTAAATGCTAAAAATAAATAACTCTTCTATAAAAAATTAATTTCTCTATGTCTACTCCTGATTTATTTTTGCTCAAACTAGAGGTTGGAGTAAATGGCCTCTAAGACCCCTTCAACTCCAATATTATCCATGTAAAATGGGACAGGTAAAATTATAATGTGGATATTTTAGGTGTATTAAAAAGTAGACTCTAATTAATAATAATGCATTAATATTGTTTCACTAATTGAGTCAAGTATTCTAATATGAGATTTTGATAATATTAGAATATTAAGTGGGAACTTAGTGGGGGTATACCGAAATTCTTTGTTCTATTTTTGTAATTATCCTGTAAATCAAAAACTATTCTAAAATAAAATGTTTACTTAAAATGATGGAGATGCTAAAAAAATATCTAATACTAAAATTTAGAACACTTCTTATTTAACCATTGAGTTGTATTTTTTGGAGTATAAGATGCACTTTTTTACCACATTTTTTGCTTCGAAATTCCCGCCCCTATTTTCCTCCTCTAAAACCTAGGTGCATCTGCACATTGGTTTTAGAGGAGGAAAATAGGAAAGAAAATTTTTGAAGCAAAAAATGTGGCTGAAAAGTGTGTCTTATAGTCTGAAAAATATGGTAATATGCCATATGTTAAAGCTTTGCAGAAATGTTACACATTTAATCCCATTGAACTATCATCAGATTCATAGGAGACTGTATTCGTTTCTAGTGCTGTCATGACAGATACCACAGACACTAGGTAGTCTAAGCAACAAAAATGTATTTGTCTCACATTTCTTTAGTGTTAGAAGCCAAGACCTAGGTGCCAGCAGAATTAGTTTAATTCTGAAGTTTTTCTCATTGGTCTGGAGATGGTTATCTTTTCCCTTAGTCTTCACTTGGTCTTGCCTGTGAGCACATCTGTCCTATTCACCTATTCTTATAAACAAATCATATTGTATCAGGGTTCCTCCAATAACTTCATTTAACCTTAATGGCCTTTTTAATGACCCTATCTTCAAATGTAGTAACATTCTGAAGTACTGGAGATTAGGGTTTTACTTATGAATTTGGGGGGATGAATTTAGCATATAACAGAGACTAAGAAAAGATTAGTTAAGTTACTAGCTCCACTTTACATTGCCTAATAGTATAGCCAGGAGTCAAAACTACTTTTATCTTTCTTGAATGCCTATGGCCTTAAAATAGTTTTGTCTAATATTTTTAATAAGCTCATTGGTAAAATACAATGAGTGCTTTCTCTTAATTTTTCAAAAATATTAGAGCCCCAGGATCTGTTCTAGATGCATATCATTCAAATATTAAACTAAAATATATACAATTTTTCCCTTGAGTGACTTGGTATAGGTGGAAATGTAGACATAAATAATTGCTGTATTTTATTGTAAGTGCTATAATAGAAGTATGTTTAAGGCGCTAAATGGAGAAGAGGGAAAAAGTTGCCAACTTCGTTTGAGACATGGATCGGGGCTACATACAGGGAAGAGTCAAAAAGTCTTTAAAGAAGTTGATATTTAAACATAATAGGGAATAAGTAGTAGTTTACCCAGCAAGTTGGAGTGGCTGGTGTAAGAAGGACAGAAGTCCCATTTATACAAAATAACTGATGACTTGGAAAACTGATGGGTGATAGTGCATTTAATGTATTGTGGTTGAAGGGTTAACATAGAGTGTTGGTAAAAGATGAATTTAAAAAGTTAAACAGAGTAGCTGGATGCTGAAAATCCTGGAGGTTCTGCTACAGATTTTGATTTTATTTCAAAGATATTAGATTTCAAAGATGGTTTGAAAGAGGGGAGCAAAATAAATTTTATTTCAGAAACATAATGCAGCTACATTTTTATGAAAGAGTAAGAGTATTGATGGCAAGATGAAAATGTAAAAGAGTATTTCAATGGTATAAGTTAGATGTAATAAAAACTTTAACTTTGATAAGTGAAAAGAAAAGCATGTCGATCAAAATGTTTGAGACATGTAGGAGATGTATAATATATATATCATATTTCTGCTTCCCACTCTGATAAAGAAACTTATTTTAGCAGAGCTCTCCAACTTCTCAAACAAAACAGACTTTAGGAATAATTACTATTGATTAACAGATATATTTCATAATTATAATATGCTAATTCAATAGGAAAATATAACAATTTAAAATTTATTTGGAAAAGCATGCATGTATATAGGAAAAGATGAAGAATAAGAAGAGGTAGAAAGCCTTCAAATTATTTGAACAATTCAATTAACCAAATTGAAATAAATGACATTTATAATGCATTATACTCAACAGTCGTACAATAGAAGGTCAATTCTTTTCAAGTATTTGAAAATAAACCAAATTGCTGATCCATAAAGCTAGCTTCAATAAGTTTGAAAGGAATGAAATCATACAAGGTTGTTTTCAAACCACCATGCAATTAAAAATAAACCCATTTCATTTTGTTTTTGAACTTATAATGCATCTAAAGTAAATAGAAGGAATAAAGAAATAGGTAGAAGGTCAGCAATCAGTATTAGTAAAACAGAAATGTGTATATATATTTAAGGAACTCAAGATATCTAAAACTCTGTTGTTCTTTGAAAAGATTAATCAATTTGACAAACCTCTAGCCATACTCATCAAAACAATGTAAATTGCAAGTTACCAATATCAAGAATAAAAAAGAAATGATTTGCAAACCCTACACACATTTAAAACAAGTTATCATTAAAATATTTATCAATATGCTTTGCAATGTAGATGAAATTAGCAAATTACTGGAAAAATAAAATTAGTAAAACTAACACAAAATAGAAAATCTGTTTATTCCTAAATCTGTGAAATAAATTCTATCTTTAATTTAAACCACATCACACAAATCTGCCTCCATTACCAGATTATTTCAGTGAATTTTTCCAAACTGAATATCTATTTTGAACAGATTTTTTTCTCTAAATATTGAAGTAGAGTGAAAATATCTTAACTCATTTTATAAAGTCAGTATAAAAAGGAAAATATCTCTGAATGCAACATGAAAAATCCTAAAGAGCAAATTGAATCAAATTATGTACAAATAAAATATCATAACAAAGTGAGATTTATTTTAGGAAAGAATAGATGTGTAACATTTAAAATAAATTATTGTAATTTGATGTAGCAATAGAAAAAGAAGAAAAGTAATATTTTCTTTGGAACATTTGACATAATTAAAATAATTTCTGTGATTAAAATAACAGCAACAGAATTCTCTCACCACAATCTTAAAAGAGAGAAAGATTTACTTAATCTGAAAAAGATGTCTTTAAATAAAAGTAAATTTAAAAAAAGAACTTGCACTGTATTTGTGGTAAAATATTGAAAGCTTTCCTAATTGGAGTGTAAAAAAAACAGATTATTGACTATCGCTTGCTTAGTCCATATTTTTCCTGTAGTCAAGTAAACAAAATAAAATATTAAATGTTTTGAAATAAGAAGAAAACCGTTCAAAGATGTCATGATTCTCATATACAGAATATTTTTAAAAAAACTATATATATATACTACTAGAATTAGTAAGTAATAAGGAGAGATAATGTGGCTCCATGAATAAAATAATATCTGTATGCCAGCAAAATAGAAATCGAAATAAAATTTGAAAAGATTTGCAATAAAAAAGTCACATCAAATTCTTCAGAATAAATCTACTGGAAGATGTGTGAGCTCTCTAGCAGTAAACTGTTGCAATGAAAAAATAAGTAATAAAATAGATATGATAATTATTAAAGGACTCTAAGATATTAGTTTTCTCCAAATTGATCTATATATTTAATGAAATCTAAATAAAAATTCTACCAAATACAAGGATTTACTTATGGAAATTGCCAAAGTAATTTACATTTATATGTAACTAAAAATAACAAAAATGAGATAAAATAAACTTAAAGAAGAGAATTGGAGGACTTATATTATCAGGTATAAAGACTTACAAATCTACACTAGCTATTTACTAGCTCAATGTTAATTGCCTGATGGTAGAGAAAGGAGTCAAAACTACTTTGGTCTATCTTCAATGCCTATGCCCTTAAGAAGTATACAGTTTTGGCTAGTATTTTTAATGAACTTATTGCTAAAATACACTAACAATATGGTATGAATAATGACTCATCAATACACACATAGAACACTGCAGTGTAGACTACGCATAATTCTGTGTAAAGACTCACTTCACTTTTGTCTTTCTTTTTGTTTACATCATGTATTACATTTATTGAATTTTGAATATTGTACCATAAAAGTCATAGGATCATAGCAATAGATGTGGAGAAAGCATTTGATAAGGCACAGCATGTTATGGACCGTTCAGCCTGGTTTCAGGAGTTGTACCCTCACCCCATGGTGGGCTATGTAAGAGCCCAAGGGACCCACTTCATCTGGGTCTGTTCTGTCACAAGGATGTGACCTACTAAGGAGACAAAGCTTATTTCCCTGGCAGGAGCACTGCTTCTGCCTTACTCATCTCTGGCCCCATAGCTTGGTTGGCAGTCAATGACGGGTAAGACTCCTCATGGGAGGGGCAACCTAAGCCAGACACAACCACTTGGGAGGCCTCATGGAAGGACTCAGGGAGTTGCAGCAAAGAGGATGTGATGGACCCTCGCCCCCCCCCCCCCGCCCCCGGCTATTCTGACATAGCCCGAGTCCTCATTTCCATCTGGGAGATGTCTCCTGCTTCCTAATTGCCTTAAAGCATGAAACTGTGGGGGTGAGCGGTGCAGCCCTGTCCTGGCCAGGATGGCTCCGTGGGTGATCTGGACATAAGAAAGAATTCCTAAAGTCCTGTGAAACCTGCTTTGCTAAGAGTGCTCTTCCTGAGGTGACAAGTGTCCCAGGAGGAAATGAGCATGTCTCCCAAAGTCTGGCAATCCCCCTTCCTGACAAACACTGGCTTAGATTAAGCACTCAGATTTCTTTGACATGTATTGGAACCCAATAAAAGCCTAGTGAGGAAGGGGCTCTGGGTCATTCTCCTCTGAGAGTTTGACCCCTTTCCTCCCCAAGCAGAAGATGTCTTGGTAGTTTTTATTTTCATCTGTGATGGAGGGATGGGGCTCTGCGGGCGGAGCCCCCCCACATCTGGCACCCAGGACAGGTAAAAAGCCTCAGCAAAGTGGGAATAGAGGGGACATACCTCAACATAATAAAGGCTATATATGAAAAATCTACAGATAAAATCATACTCAATGGGCAAAAACTAAAATCTTTCCTACTAATATCAGGAACAGACAAGGATGTCCACTTTCACCACTTCTATTCAACATAGTATTGGAAGTCCTAGCCACAGAGATCAGACAAGAAAAATACATAAAAGGCATCCAAATTGGTAAGGAGGATGTAAAACTGTCATTGTTTGGAGATGAGATGATAGTATACATAGAAAACCCTATAGAATCCACCAAAAAAAACTACTCAACCTTATAAGTGAATGTGGCAAAGCAGTGGGAAACAAAGTCAATATTCAGAAATTGAAGGCATTTTTGTACACCAACAATAAAATATCAGAAACAGAAATTAGGAAAAAAATCTCATTTGATGTAACAACAAAAAAAAATAAAGTACCTAGAAATAAACCTCACCAAGGAAGTAAAACAGCTGTATTCAGAGAATCACAGAACTGAAAAATGAAATTAAGGAAGGCACAAATAAATGGAAGTGTGTACCATGTCCACGGATTGGAAGAATTAACATAATCAAAATGTTCATATTACCCAAAGCAATCTATAGATTCAACATAATCCCTATTAAAATATCAGTGACATATTTCACAGATATAGAACAAACATTTCAAAATTTATATGAAACTATAAACAACCCCAAACAGCTACAGCAGTTTTGAGAAAGAAGCACAAAGTAGGAGGGATCACAATACCTGACATCAAACAATATTACAAGGCCATTGTAATCAAAACAATCTGGTATAGGCATAAGAACAGACATATAGATCAATGGAACAGAATAGAGACCCTGGAAATAAACCCATGTCTCTAAGGTCAATTAATATTTGATAAAGGTGGCAGCAGCATAAAATACAGTAAATATAGCCTCTTGAACAAATGATGTTGGGAAATGTGGACAGGAACATGCAAAAAAATGAAACTTGACCATCAACTTACACCATACACAAAAATATACTGAAGATGGATAAAAGACTTAAATATATGTTGTCACCATAAAAGTCCTAGAGGAGAAGATAGGCAGGAAAATTTCAGATATTCCCCACACAGCAATATTTTCACAGATATGTCCTCTAGAGCAAGGGATACAAAGGAAAGAATCGACAAATAATATCATATCAAACTAAAAATCTGCTCGGCTAAAGAAAACATCAGCAAAATGAAAAGGGAACCAACAATATGGAAAAATATATTTACCAATGATACCTCGTACAAGAGTTTGATCTCCAAAATATATAAAGAAATCATACAACTAGATACCAGGAAGACAAACAATCCAATTAAAATATAGGCAAAGGCCCTGGTGGTTTAGCTCAGTGGATTGAGTACTGGCTGGGGGACTAAAATGTTGCTGGTTTAATTCCCAGTCAGGGAATATGCCTGGGTTATGAGCCAGCTCTCTCTCTCTCTCTCTCTCTCTCTCTCTATTTCTCTCTCTTTCTCTCTCCTTGACCCCCTCTCTAAAAATAAATAAATAAAAATCTTTAAAAAATAGGCAAATAACCTCAACAGACACTTCTCCAAGGAGGACACACAGAAGGCCCATAGATACATGAGAAAATGCTCAACATCACTAGCCATTAGAAAAATGCAGATAACCACAATGAGACACCACTTCACACCAGTAAGAATGGTCATGATAAATCAACAAACAAGTGCTGGCAAGGTTGTAGAGAAAAGGGAACCCTACTACACCATTGGTGGGAGTGCAGACTGTTGCAGCCACTGTGGAAAATAGTGTGGAATTACCGCAAAAAACTAAAACTAGAACTGCCTTTTGACCCTCAGAATCCTGAAACATCATTTCAAAAGAACCTATGCACCCCAATGTTTATAGTCACATTATTTACCATAGCCAAGTGCTGGAAACAGCTTAAGTGCCCATCAGTAAATGAATGGGTGAAAAAACTGTGCTACATTTACACAATGAAATACTATGCAGCAGAAAGAAAGAAGGAGCTCCTACCCTTTGAAACAGCAAGGATAGAACTGGAGAGTATTATACTAAGTGATATCAGTCAGGTGATGAAAGACAAATACCATATGATCTCACCTATAAGTGGAACATAATCAACAAAACAAACAACAAGCAAAATAGAACCAGAGACATGGAAATAAAGAACAAAGTGACAGTGAGCAGAGGGGAGGAAAGATGGGGATAATGGGGGAAAGAAGGGAAAGGGGCAAGTCAAGAAATATGTACAAAGGAATCATGGACAAGGACCACACAGGGAAGGACTGAATGTGGGAGAGGGGTGTGGGAAGGGCAGGGGAGAGCAATGGAGGAAACTGGGGACAACTGTAAGTGAACAAAATAAAATTAAGAAAAGAGTCACTTTACTTTTGAAAAAGATGTACCTGGATTCAGTGATCAAAGGATAGTCTTTCTAACAAATATTTCTGGGCCAATTAAATACCGTGTTCTATAAAAGCATCTTTACTCACACCTCACTTAAGATACAAATAAACACTGGATGAATTTTAAATCTAACTGTATATGGTAAAATAATAAAGGTCCCATCTAAGCAATAATCTTGAGTTATACGAATGTATTCAAAGCCAGAAATCAACAGTAATAATCATAAGAGAAAAAATTTAAGCATTATGAAATTTATGAATTTCAGTTATCCAAAGATAAATTATTAGAGTTAAAAAATGCAAGCCACCAAGCAACAGAACTGGTCTTAATTGCATATTATCATAAACAGCTTATATCCAAAATATATAAACAACTCCTATAAGCCAATAAGTAAAAGCAAATATTTAATTTAAAAAAGGAACCAAATCTCTAACAGAATATTCATCATAAGGATAATGTCTGGAAGCTTTATGGGTCATTGAGGGAATATAAATTAAAAGCATGTAAGATATCACCACTCATAATCAAAATGGCTAATTTAAGTTTTCAAAAAAATAACATAACACTAAATATTTTTGAGGATATGAAATAACTGAAATTTTCATACTATTCTGATGAGAATATAAACAAGTATTACAAGTTTGGAAAAGCCTTTACTAATATCACTAAAGCTAATCATGAACATATCCTGTGATCAGCAATTTCACTCTTAAGTATATTGTCAACAGAAATGCATTCACATGTTCAGTAAAAGATGTGTATTAAAATGATCATAGAAGTACTATTCAAAAGTGCCAAAAATTGGGGTGGAGGGCAATCAAGAGTATAATAAATTTATTGTGGTATATTCATTTAAAGGAATGATAATACAAAGCAATGAGAAAATCACAACAGCACACACTATAGATAAATCTCATAAAAATTTTCAGTGAGATAATCCAGATATAAAGTAGAATATATTGTATGAGTCAATTTATGTAAATTTCAAATCAGGCAAAACAGTCTATGATAAAAGAAGGACAGAAGGTAAGGTAATTTGCTCAATTTTGTTCATCCTTATTTCAAGGAAAATGTAACAGGATACAATAGGGGAGAAGTACACTTTTCCATACATTTTTATTTCCATTTTAGCCACTCCTTAAAAGATAAGAAGTTACCATTCTGATTGATCAGGATTCAGGATATTCATTGAGCCATATTTCGCTAGTGAATTGGGTGACAGACAAAAGGCCTTTTATTACATGTGACTTCTCTTTTTTTTATTGTTGTTCAATTACAGTTGTCCCAATTCCCACCCCCTACCCCCACCAGCTTGCTCTCTCCTGTCCCACCCATCTGCTGCCATCAGTTAATCCCTACCTGTTGTCTGTTATCATGGGTCCTTATACGTGTTATTTGACTAGACATTTCCCTTCCTTTCCCCTGTTATCCCTCTCCCTGCTTTCCTTCGGTTTCTTGTCAGTTTTTTCTTCTTTATTTTCATGCCTCTGGTTGTATTTTGTTTGCTTGTTTGTTTTGTTGATTATGTTCCACTTATAGGCGAGACTATATGGTATTTGTCTTTCACCACCATTTGTCTTTTGCTTAGCATAATATTCTCCAGTTCCAAATACGCTGTCACAAAAGATAGGAGTTACTTCTTTCTTTGTGCTGTGTAGTATTCCATTGTGTAAATGTATCACAGTTTTTGATCTGTTGATTTACTGATTGGAACTTAGGTTGTTTCCAGCACTTGGCTATTGTAAATAATGCTGCTATGAACACTGGGGTGCATAGGTTCCTTTGAATTGGTGTTTCAGGATTCTTAGGGTATAATCCCAGCAGCAGCATCACTGGATCAAAAGGCATGTGACATCTCTTAAAGTTCCAGCTTCCTGTGCTATGTGTTTCAGAGAACAGCACAGGGCCTGATAACTAGAGTTCTCAATTATCAACTGTCACCCTCTCTTTTTTACCATTTGCTCTTGCATACAGTGGTGGGTAAATACTAATGACCACATTTATTAGCTGTGTGAAATGAAATATGATTTTGTTCAATGGGCAATGTATTCAAAGAAATTTTCACTTCCTAACCTGTCTTACAACTTGTTGTAGGACCATGTGACAATTGGTTGAATTACTGATACATTTTGAAGCTACATTCAATAGATTTCTACCAAATATAATATGGAATATGAGGGGAAAATAATCAAAGATGATAATAAACTTGTTGTTAATAATACAATTGGAAAGCTGTGCTGTCAACAACTGTGCTTGAGAAGAAGTGATTGAGTAGATTTTTGGGAAAAATCATCTGTTCATTTTCAACATGTTAGGATTGAGAATTTTATAATCTAATTGGGAGTGTTCAGTAGGCAGTCAGCTATATGAGACTGGAGTTCAAGAGGGGGGGACTGAACCTCAGGAATTTCACCATTAACAGGTTAAAAAGAAGATGAAAATCCAGCAAAAGAAACTAAAAAGATATGATTAGTAAAATAGGGAAAAAGACAATATAACCAAGAGATAACAGTGTCCCCAAAGTCAAACGAAGAAAGAATATCAAGGATTAGAGAATGATCAGCCATGCCTGATGCTTTTATTGGTAAAATAAGGTGATGACAGAAAATTTGTCATGGGCCCTGGCTGGTGCAGCTCAGTGGATTGAGCGCAGGCCTGTGAACCAAAGGATCATGGTTCATTACCAGTCAGGGCACATGCCTGGGTTGCAGGCCAGTTCCCAGCAGGGGACAATCGAGAGGCAACCATACATTGATATTTCTCTCCCTCTCCCTCTCTCCTACCCTTGTTCTCTAAAGATAAATAAATAAAAATCTTTAAAAAAATTTTGTCATGGGATTTAGCAAAATGGAGGCCATAGATGACCTTTCGAAGACAAGTTTCAAAGAAATGGCAAAGGCCTGACTGGAGTTGAGTTTAAGTAAAAAGAAGAGATGAGACACGTGTACAATCCCAAACAATATTTTTGGAAAACTTTGTTGTAAATGGGAACATGAATAGGAGAAATTAGGCTAAGAGCAGTTTCTTATTTTGTTGCTGTTGTTGTCCTTGTTCTTGAATGTATTTCTGACAGGGTAAATAATAACATATTTATATAATAATGGGATGGTCTAGTAGATAAGGAAAAATTCATAAGGATGGAGCAAAAATACAAAAACAACAAAACGCTTGAGGAATCATTGTCATTGATTAGGTTAGAGAATAATACAAAAGAGAGATTCGGTTTAGATAAATGAAATACTGGGTTGGCCAAAAAGTCCATTTAGGTTTTTTCCCATAAAATAAAAGACATATTCTTTTCATTTTCACCAATAATTTTATTGATTTGGATGTTTTGAGTATGTTGGCTGTCTCCTGTTATTGGCTTATATGCTGCTAAACATCTTCCAATACCTAAGACAATCCCACAGCAAAGGATTATTTGGCCAAAATGTCAACAGTACCAAAATGACAGTCAACAAATGCCAAAAGTTCACAAATCACTTTTGACACGTTCAATCAGTCACAGCCCCTTCTCCATACACTGCACAAGTCTTTTCTTGCACTTCAGTTGCATTTTTGTCATTCTTGAAATAATAAAGCACAATAGGTAAAAAATGTTGTATATTTTCTTCCATCTTTAATATGAAAATAGCTGCACAAAAGTTCAACAATTTTGATGTTTTTAAAAAAAGTACATTGATAATACAGCTGTCACAATACAAAATTGTCTCAGATGAAGTTAAAGACAACTAAGTGCTACTAGAACCATTGTATTAAAAACAATTAAACACACTTTTTGGACAACCCAATACTTTATCTATAGAAAAGGGCATCTGTGGATGTAGATGCTCAAAGCTAGGAGATAAAGTGATGAAGTCTGCGAAAGTTTTTATTTATTAACCTTCCATTATGAAGTAGGAAACAAAACCATTAGTTGATAGTAGAGGTAGAGAATGAGATGTGAGAGATTTGAAATAGTCATCTGTGTAGAAATTATATTAGAGCATTAATAATCAGTACATTAGGAATGCATAGCATGATTGCCAGGTGCAACAAGAGGCTCATTTGACATTTGTGTTCATGCACTGCACTTAAGATTAGTCAATGTAGCCATCCATGTGCTTTCTCCAGATTCATTTAACTGAATGAATGCAGAGACTGAGTAAATGGAGTAGGATTGTGCTTTGTTCAGGTAAGTAGAGTAGAGCTAGAGATGTATAGTGTTTGCATAGATTTGTGGATTTAAACAAAGTAAACAGGAAGAAAGTAAATCAGGAGAGTAAGAGACAGTAAGAAGGTGATAGAATCAACACCTTTGATATGCTTGTGTATGAAATGATTGCTGGAGATCAGCTAAGGAAGAGTGAGCTGCTGATGCAGAAGTGGTAATCTGAGAGAGAGAGATGCATGAATTTGAGAGTATGGAGTTACTGAATTTATTGGGAAACTACATGTCTAGGCTATGAGCATGGCTGAAATGCGATGGAGAACAAGGTCATTAGAGGAGAAAGGTTGAAGCCATTGATAAGCAAGCAGTTTGTATTTGGAAATTATCAGGATGAAAGTTTTGCTAACCCAAGGAAGCAGCTATGAGAAATTTAATGAAGACTGCTGGACTCCAGACAATAAGTGCCAAACAAATGAACAATCAAATTCTCATTTTACATTTCCATTGTAAACATTCCATCAGCCCTTTCTCAGCTCTAAATTTCAATAATATTTAAGGCTTGCTCCTATAAACTCCAAACTCTCTTTCCTTTACCTTTCTGGCACAATACTCTCTCCATTCCTTTTCCTTTTCTTACCATTTCTCCTTCTGATTTTCTACCTATTAATGATTAGGGCTGGATCAAGTTAATCTCACTGGGCCAAATTTTTTATTTGTAAAATTATTTATCACATGTAAATATTGGTATGGTTAAATGAAATAATGGACACAAAGCACCCATCATGGAACCTGACACATAATAGTTCTGTCTCTTTTTCTTCCTTCCCCAGTTTATCTTCCTTTGCCATCACTTAATCGTAAACATGTCTGTCCTGCACATCTGTCTTTCTCAGAGAACTGAGTTACCTGAACAGTTGAACTTTTACAAATATGAATTATTCTTAAGTCTAGATCTCCAATTTTGACACAGAAACTCTGGCCCCATCATCTCTCATTCTCTACAAGATACTTACTCCCTTTCGCATTCCAATCACCTTCATAGCAATATAAAAGAAAGTCAAATTAATTACATCATTTTACCCCTTTAAAATCAATCATCTCTACCTTATAAACAGCTTATTTCCCTCAATGGCACTCTTACACTCTCAGTAATTCAGGATGAGGAACCTAGGTAACTTTCAGTTCTAAAAATGTAATTATTTTAATTAGAAAGACAGAAGAGCAGGTAAGATAGCTAACATTCATTTGTAGAAAAGTTAAACTTCCAGTATAATGAACTTGAATGTTCAAGTAAATCAACTACTGAATTACAATTTAAATACAGAAGGGGCACCTCAGATGAAGTACAGAAATAAGCCATTTGCTATATTGCATTTTAAAATAAATGCTGTCTTTCAAAGGGCTGGAAAATAAAAAGGTGTAGCAGAGCAAAACAGATACCCTGCTGAAAAGAATATCCAAATTCAGAAATGTCAGGCTGTAGAGCAGTGAATACCCTGAAAAGACAATTACACATAATTTAGAGGTATTTTCTAGTTTGTTGTGTAGATCATACAATAACAAGGGGCTTTGTGTGCATTTATAACTGCCTGGAGAATAGACTGGAGTAGAATGGTAATGTGTGTATATTATAACGAGCAATTCTTTTGATAAACCTGGGGAGGAAAATGGAGGATTAGAGAGCAAATGAGAAGGCCTTCTGTGTGCTGGGAATATCAGATGAACGGTGCCACTATTGCTTCCATTTGGATAATGAGCCTATCTCTGACCACTGTTATCTACTCTCCAGGCAGCTGGATAACGGGACAAAGGTAAAACCATTCTATTCCTGCATGACAGAAAAGTCTCTCTAAGCTCTTTCTCTAACAGCCATTGAGTTCTTTTCCAATTTTCAGTGAGAAACATCACTCATCTAGTACAAGCTTACTTGCCATACACAGTAGTTTGAACAATTCCCATATATTCTCCTGAAACATACAGACGTGTGCTCACTTCCTCACAATGCTCTATCATTAAGGGAAAGTCATGGAAGATAAAATGCAGAATAGCTGGTCCTATAATATATAATAGCAGGCATTTCTATAATAGCCAAAGTGCTGCATATATTAGGAGTCATTTTCTGTAAGAGCTCCCAGTGATAAGCAAGGGAAATTATAACACGAAAGTGAAGGTGCAAAGTGAATGATGTTTTAAAGCAGCGACGTGCTGTTACATGTCATTGGTTGACCTCACCTGTTTCTTTTTTAATCAAAGTGACTGAAATGAATCCCTTTTCCCTTTTCTTTTCCCCCCTCCAGCCTATTATTCCTTCCTCCACAATCATTTAGAATACCATAGGAAAGTACCGATTCCTCTCATTTTATATATACGTATATAAGTATATACCACACATTTACACATACATTACATATGCACATTGATATTTCACATTCATTTTACATACACACACAGACACACTTATTCTGATAAACAAAAACATGTGATTTTAGAGGAAAAAATGCCACAAAATAAATCAAGCCTTATTAAGGAAACTGGACATTAGTTATTTTTATATTTTAACTAAAGAGCTAGTTTGGAATAATAAGAGAGAAACTACTCATAGGGAAATAAATTTTAAGAATGTACTTTGTAAATCCGAGGGTCAGTGAGGATAGTCAGTGTTAATGTTTTAGAGGAAGCAATGTGTCACGGGCCAACTCAGACTTGAATGAGAGGACTGGGGGATGTGGTGACGTCAGCTAAACCGCAGATGGACGTTCACAAAGGAGCAACATTAGAAGGTACAAATGGAAATCTGTAATCAATAATTTTTGTAGTTCTTTTCTATACATTTACATTGCTTCAATGTATTATGGGTTACTTTTGATTTTATTTCTGTGTAGAAAAAAGTGAAAAGTGTATGGTCTCAAAGTGAAAATATGGAGGGCCGAGGCCAGGGCACCATCTTTTCAATAACTCTCTGTGCCCCTGTTTATACATTATGGTCAACATCCTTCTGAAAATAAATTTTCAGAATTTTAAAGCAATGCTACTTTTATTTTATATTTATATTGTACCCATCTATTGCCTGTTAGTACTGAGAAAATGTTTTATATATCCCTCCTATTTTTCTCTACCTTATTCTTCTTTTGTGGAATAATAATAAAAAAAAAATAGCCACAAGATCAGTTGTTTTTGTCACTGACCTCACTGCCTTTGAGATGGTTTACCTTCTCCTTCACCGATCAGCTTACGCCATAGCTCTTGACTCCAGTAAAAACTGTGTCATAAACAAGGCAGTGTGGGTGAAGCTTACAAATTGGTTTCTCATCTAAAAACTTTGTGGTACTTTGGAAAAACAACTATTTAAATACTACACATGCCCCATACCTAAAGAGCAGGTAACTATTTAAAAAACATATACATATTCTTTCACAAGGAGGAATTTACTTTAAATTTTTGTTGGTTTTTTGACTTTGGGAAAATATTAGGAAGCCTCTGTTATTAGAGAAGAGACATGTTGTGGGCCCCTGCTACATCAAGGAATGATTTAATTACAGTTTACCAAGAAAAATCAATCATTACTACTATTTACAGTGGATCAGTGTCTGGTTTTTAGAGTTAAGGTAATGAGCTCAGAGGGTGGTTCAAGAGTGAAAACAAGGATCCATTAGGTTAGTTAAGCAGAATCTGTACCTTCTTTAACAATCTGCCATTTTAACATATTCCCCCCTGGAATCAATGAATCGACTAGCAAATCTATCAACATCAGTAATACATATGAAGCAGATTTCCTCTACCTTCTTCCCTTATATGGTATATACTCACTAGAATGCCCATGATATTTAAAAATTTCATCCCTTGTAAAAATCTATTAGTGACCTAGAGATGGCAAAGATAATGATCTTCATGTGACCTAAAGGCTGCTAGGACTTCTAGGTATTCATTCGTTCCTTCATTCGTGCATTTCTTATCACTTATTATATTACGGGGATTAAGTTATTTTAAGAGGATAAAACAATGAATAGAACATGGTTACTACCTTTAAGGATGCTAAATTTAAAAAGAAGACATAGTTTTAATCCCAACATTGTAAAGAACAGTGATAAGCACATGAAGAGATATTGTCCCAAAAGTTATCACATGGGAAAAGCAGCCTGAAGTGCTGCTTGTATTTAAGAAACACACCATATTTCAATACTGACACAAATGATCCATGTGATGCATATTCTATTGTGAAATAATATGTGAAAAAACAATTTATTTTCATTCAAATTGGAGAACATTTCCAATGATTTTTTTCTTTTCAGATGCATCAGTCAGTTGCTCTATATAATATGCAATAAACACAACAATTTAAATAATGCCTTCACTTTAACTTCACATAGGAAGTTAATTTTACTTTTTTATGATAATAATTCTCATAAGATAGGACATTTAAAAATGTAAGGTCATTCTCAAATGAAAATACGAAAAGAAAGTCAGACCATCACACTAGCTGCAGTAGCTCTTTGCTATTATTAAGTCAATAGAAATTGTTTTCATATTTAAAGTTGCCATAGTAAATGTGGGTGCCAACTGAAATCCTTAGCGTTCTTTGATCCAACTTCAGAGGTAAGCGTAAGATGTTAGCTGTGTTACCAGAGGTATTTGTTTTACCCAAGCCATATATGAAGGAAGTGATCTTAGAGGTAGCAAGGAAGAATTATGATGCTGAATATTGGTAAGCATATAAGAGACTCTGACCTGGGGAATTATAACAGATAAAGTTTAGAAAGAGGAAGCCACATCTCTGGGCAAAAAGGCAAAGGGCAAAAGTTTAATCCTCACCTCTCTCTCTCTCTCTCTCTCTCTCTCTCTCTCTCTCTCTCTCTCTCTCTCTCTAACACCTACTCTCAATTTTCTTTCCCTGAATCCATATGCTATTCCTATCTCCTTTATACTGAGATGCAGCAGCACTTGAGCCCCAAACTTTGTCTTTGTACTGAGATAAATTTTCTATCTTTGTAATATCAATAGAGGCATTTATCTCTTATTCATAGCATTGATGTGAGACTCGGGTGAGATAATAAATGTGTAACAAATATGCTGAATGAACACGACTGGTACATTCATAAAACATCTCATTTTTATCTCACACTATAATCCAAAGTTTGTTCACAGAGGTCCAGTCCTTCTGCTTCCCTAGATAACAACTCCAGTAGGCCCCATGATTTTGCTGGTTCTCAATGCTGGCTGTAAAATAGAACTACACAGAGAACTCTTAAAAACACTGATGTCCAGGCCTACCAACATATCATTTAGGTTAAAATTTCTGGGTGAGGGGCCTCCATGTATGTGGGTTATAAAAACTCTCAAAGTGTAGTTAAGGTGAAAAACCACTGTTTTTACATAATAAATCACTGCACTAACACTTTCATCACAAAATACGATACTCATTCTGTTTCAGCATTTCAGTCCCACATATTAATCAACATTGTCAACTGGATTTGAAGATATATCTTCTCTTCTTGCTTGAGCAGGCTACGCATGGGTAACCGAAACAGGGAAGAGGAGAGGGTTGGCTTCCTGTTCCCTTTGCAGCTCCCTCACTCCCAGGGCTCGGTCCCTGACTCCCGCAGGACTACAGTGTGAGAGGTGGTGGGGAGGGAAAATTCTGACTCCATAGTACCGACATGTCATGTAGCATCATGTTATGGGACTGACAGGTGTTTAAAGCTGCATTTCCCTGTGTCAGTGATGTCACTGTTGCTCAGAGTGGACAGAATTCTGTTGTATCAGGTCATTTGCTAATTTGCTATTTCCTATTCTCCAGCATCAGTTGATGGTTAACTACTTTCCAGCCAAACCCCTTAGGCAAAACATACAATGACTCCACAAATTCAGTTTTTAATTTATTTCTGGGTGTCACCTACTTTCTGTGAAATACTCAATTATTGTTTTTCCTGACAAGACCCAGTGTGCAGGCCCATCCTCAATTCAAACATCTGTATCCAAGCTGGCCCATTAGCCTTGAGGCAGCTTATCTCCTGACCTCATATTTTTCATGCAGCAAATACTCAATCACTCTCTGCCCAATCATCAGGGGACTCAATCACTCAATCACTCTTTGCCCAAGCATCAAGAGTTAGGCTGACGAGCCCTTCTCATGCTTGTGGTAAGATCTAGATAAACTCTACCCTTCCTGGTTGGGGATGCCTATTACTGGGAACCAGACCACATCAGATCCAAAAATCTAATTCACAGATTCTCCTCCTAATTATCACTTGCTTACCCTTACATAGCCTCAATGCAAGTGTTTCAAGAGTCAAGTTTTGTTTAAGAAACATGTTTTTGAGCACTGATTTTCTACATTCTCACCTTAATCTGGTACTACATTATAGAAATTAACATGCAGATTTTTAGAGTTCTCACTGAAATTTTTATTTGAACTCCTATTAGATACAAAAATTGATTAGAAAATTGATGTCCGGTGGCACCAAGGGGGACTAGGAAGTCCTCAACCCAATACCAGGGTCCAGATTCTTATCATAGCCCAAGGAAGGATTTGAGAGCACAGGATGTAGCAAAGCACAGTAAAATTATTAAAGTGATAGTACATACTCAAAAATTGAGGGCAGGTGGCCTTGGAGTACTAGATGCCCCAGTGGGGTCTAGGTGGAAAGTTTTTGTTACATGTGGGCAAGGGGGTGATGGTAGAATGGCCCTTAGTTTCTGATGCTGGTCGTGTGACTTCATTCATGGCTTATCCTTTTCTCTCCTCTCCCAATAGCAATTTCCTTTCCTTCCTTCCTTCCTTCCTTCCTTTTTTCTTCTTTCTTTCTCTCTCTCTCTCTTTCCTTCTCTCTCTCTCTCTCTCTCTCCTTTTTTTCTTTCATTGTTGTTGTTGTCTTCTCAAGTACAGAAAGCTGGGGAAGGTTAGCAGGTGGTCAGTGAAGGTCACCTCTGTCATGTTCCAGCCAAGAGAGAAAAGGGGAGGGATGGATAAAGCCTTTTTTCCCTTTCATAGCATTTACAAATTTTTTTTTTCTTTGAACTATTTTCCAGCTTATATTTCAAAAAAGACAAAAAGTATGCTAGCAGATGAATGAGCAAGAGCAAGGATGATATCACCGTACCTTGAATATTTATTAATAGTGTTTGTCCACTATTACCAGGAGGTCAGAATGGGTTGGGGCAAACAGCAGAAAAAGTAACATAGAATGATTAGCATAATAACAAATAAGACTAAAAATTAATGACTCAACACTGGCCATCATGCAACCACTCTTGCTCCATTTTCCAAGCATTTGGTTTTTAGCATTTGTTTACAAATGTAAGTTAGCTCAAGGGGAATAAAGGAACAAAGTGGAAAGATGTTTATAACTGGTAACAAATGCGTAGATCTTATACATATCATGTAATTTATTTAAGAGGGTTTATTTTATGACTTCCCAGATTACAAGTAAAGTCAGGTAGATACGTAAAATATATAACTTTTATGTTACAATTTCTTTTTCCTTAACCTCCACCCCCACCCTATAAAGGTAATACACAGACTACTAAAATCTTATTTTTATTTTCATTCCTCTTGAAACCATTGATATGTTGAACACATTATAATTACAGTGAATTAAATAAGCATATGTCATTGTGTCCTATTAACTAGTTATATTGTCACTTTATAATTTTCTATTGTCAATATTACAAGAGTTTCTCATTTAATTTGTTGGTTTTCCTTTGGTGGGTTTTTGCTGTCAAGTGTATTCTGAGACAAAGTGAATGGTTATTAAATTCATCACTTGAAATAGTGTGGATATGTAATTGACTATTGAAATTACATTGAGATAGTAAGTAGACTCAAATACCTTTTTTTTTTTTCCATTTTCTCTTTAGCAAATAGGAAAAAAGACAGACCTAGAAGCTAAACATCCTGTCAAGTTTGTAACAGTATCACTTTAATCATGGAAATTTTTTGCTAGTGTTATCCTCACATTATTTTTCAACTAGATGATAAACAATCAACAACATAACTACCCAGTGCAGAGATTGCATGAGTGTGTGGAGTGACGCTTATTGTGAGGATGAGTACCTGTCTTTCCCTGCCTGGGGATATCTCACTGACCTTCAACCAGAAGGGTGGGGCACATCAGTGCAGAACTTCCTGTGTTGGGACTATAGAGTCTACTCTGCTCTCCTTTCACCTGGAGAAAGAGCTTTCCCTACCTTAGGGCAGGGCATTTTCTTCTATTAAAAGCAGCCACAGTGAAGAATTACAATCTTGTTCAGGCTCTGTAACCACCTTTAAAAAGAGGAGGTCCCATCTGTTTATTATTCTATCACCACTGCTTTAGAGACATACAATATAGAACTTTTTAAAAACTTTGATAATATAAAAGTTTTAAAATGTTTTTGAAATAGTTAATATTTGTGGAATTAATTGATGTACGGGTAGTTTGTGAAAAGAATTCATTCTACCATATATCTTTTGAAATACCAAATATAAATAGGTTCATATAAATGCTAATAGGAATTTTGTTATATTTAAAATGGAGATAAAAATATATTCAGTTACAAATACTTAAATAATGTTGTTGATTTTTACCCATTTGGTTGATAGAATGTAAAGAAATGTAAAAGGTAAGTCTAAACTCATGTTTCAAATATGCCATCGTGTTTTCATTTTCTATACTATTTTATTAAAATAATAGACTCAGTTTTAAAATTAATTTCTTTTGCTTATATTGTTTTATTATCTTTGGTGTAAATGTCCCAAAGAGATGTCGTTTTCTGTAGAACCAATTTGAATACTAAATAAATAAGAGATTTAAAAAACAAAACAGTATTTAGTAAAATGATATTGACTTCATAACATTATATACAGTGTATATAGTCAATGGAATTACTAAAAGATGTGTAAATAAGCCAAAACTTTATAAATACAACTCTTCAGTAGGATTCATGCAGTTAACATGAGTAAATAGAAATATGTATTGAATGGCTACTAAATTTAAGTTGATTTAGGGGACATAGCAGTGAACAAAATAACTCAAATGTAACTCTTAAAATTAGCTTTTGCTGCTATTAATAGAGAATATAGATAATAGTGGCTTAAATAGGAAAATCTTATTTTTTTATTTTTTAAGGTTTTTATTGTTGTTTTATTACAGTTGTCCCGATTTCCCCTCTTTGCTCTCCTTCTACCATCCCACCCCCCACTCCCACAGGCAATCTCCACACCGTTGTCCATGTCCATGGGTCATTCACACATGTTCCTTGACTACTTCCTTCCCCCTCTTTCCACAATTATCCCCTTCCCCCCTCCCCTGTGGTTATTCTCAAAATAAACATGGGAAACATGCATTTTGTAATCCTCATTTTACAAATGAGAAACTGAGCCTTAGAGAAATGTACTTGGCTCTACATAATAGCAACACCACTCCAAACATTTGGGGGTTTGATTTTCTCACAAAACAAGAGGTCAGGAAGCACATAGTTCAGGGATCCATGCTCTTGCTTGAGGCAGTCCTCCAGGATTTTGCCTCTTTTTATCTCTCTTCTCCACTATTCTCTGCCTCTAATTTTGGCTTCATAGTTATGAAACGGTGTTCCTCTCTTAGATGTAAGACCAACATAATTGACAGGAAGATGTAAGTGAGAAGAAGTAGAAGTGGAGCCACTGTCAAGAATACAAACGTTTTCCAGAAATCATGTGGCTGACATCTGCCATTGATCTCAGTGACTGAAACTATATTACATAGTTATATTACATAGTTATTCCATATTGGTCATCTGTAGTCCCTTTATTTTGGTGAGCCTCTACCTGCTTTCCTGTAGTGAAAAAATTAAATGTGTCTTCCCTAATAGCCACTTGAAACCTAGTTGTCCCTCTCATCTGCCCATTTGGAGTGGATACAGAAGAACAATATCTGGTAATTGTACAAGACAAGGCCACACTTGCTTTCACCTCACTATCCTTCTTGGTTCCAAATTTGTATATAATAGTTTATCTGTTTTTGGCTCCTCGGTATATGGGAAACTTTCTGACCCTTTCAACAGCAAACAGGATTTCTCACTCTGTTTAAATTTAGTTCAGAATGTCCTTCTGACATTGCACACTTTAATAAAAATCAAAATCAGCATTTATTAGCAAAAGTGGTGTGTGTTTCAGAGGATTAAGAAATATACCTCTGGCACAAAATGGTGAGCATAAAAGTTGTCAGCAAACATCAAAAAATGGAGTCAAACTCATTACAATGAGTAATACAGTTTCTCCACACCTTTACCAGGATTTGGTGTTATCACTATTTTTTTAACCATTCTTCTAGATAGGTTTGTACTGAGATCTCATGGTGCTTTTAATTTGTATTTTAATAATGGCACATAATGTTGAACACATTTGTATGTGCTTACTCGCCATCTCTAATTCCTTTTTGTTGAAATATCTGTCCAAGTCATCTGCCCATTTTCTAATCAGATTGTTTGGGCACCTATTTTTCAATTTATTTGAAGTCTGCAGGAAAACACAGGACACGCTTGCGGAGCCAAATACAAACAATGAGAGGATTACAAATCCATTCACTACTCTCTCTCAATTTTAAATATTTAATGTTTCAGTTTTAGTGACACGCTCAATAATTTAGGAAGTTTCCCATAGTTTTCAGTGCAGAAACACTCCATTCCATCAATCTAATAAGCTCAAGTAGTTCTATAGTCCTTGGCATTCTTGGAATTCTTGTGATCACTAGTTCTCTTAGGAGAGCTCCTGCTTTGGCTAGATCTTTTTTTTTTTTTTCATTGAGTAATTTCTTTTTCCTGCTCTCTTAGGTACTATATTCTTTAACAGTTTTTACATTTGGAAATGAGTGCCCTTTCCTTTCTACTTTATAGACAACTTGGCTCGATATAGTACATGAATCATACTTCCCTGTCTTAGCACTTTGTAAACATCAATCTATTCATTTCATACAATAGGGGCAGCTGTAGAGAACTTTCAGGTTCCCCAGATTTCTTTTTCTGCCTTCCATTTTTTCAGCCTGAGTACTTAAAGATTTTTATATTTTTGAAATTAAATCACAACACTAGGATATATATCAAAGATGATTATTCTGATGTAATATTTTCCAGTAATATCAAAGGCATTTTATTATTCACTATTTTTCTTCCATCAATTTCAGGAAAACTATCTTTTAATTTTAATTTGAGATTCATATTCAGCTTTAATTTGCGGACTCTCCAGAGTTCAAAGAAAACTTTTATGAATCACTTTATTTTTACTTCTATTCTTAATAAAAATACATTTTATTGTTTATGCTGTTACAGTTGTCTCAGTTTTTCCCCCTCTGCCTCTCTCCACCCAGCCCCGCAGGCAATCCCCACACCACTGTCCATGCCCATGGGTCACACACATGTGTATATATCCGTTGGCTACTATATTCCCTGTGCTGTACTTTAAATCCCCACAACTACTCTGTAATTACCAATTTGTACCTCTAAATCCCTATACCTTTTTTGTCCATCCCCCCAACATCCCTCCCATCTAGCAACCATCAAAATGTTATCTGTATCTATGATTCTGTTTCTGATCTGCTTATTTTGTTTTTTTAGAATCAATTATCAATAGATATGTATTTATTGCTATTTTATTGTTAATATTTTTGACCTTCTTCTTACAGAAAACCCTTTAACAATTCATATAATACTAGTTTGGTGATGATGAACTCCTTTAGCTTTTTCATGTCTGGAAAGCTCTTCACCTGTCCTTTGATTCTAAAAGATAGCTTTGCTTGGTGGAGTAATCCTAGGTTGTAGGTCCTTGATTTTCATCACTTTGAATATGTCTTGCCAATCCCTTCTAGCCTACAAAGTTTCTTTAAGAATCAACTGACAATCTTATGGCAGCTCCCTTGTGGGTAACCACTTGCTCTTCTCTTGCTGCTTTTAAGATTCTTCCTTTGTCTTCAACCTTTTGCATTTTTATCATGACGTGTCTTTGTGTGGGCCTCTTTGCATCCATCTTGTTTGGGATTCTCTGTGCTTCCTGGACTTGCATGTTTATTTCCTTCACCAAGTTAGGGTAGTTTTCTTTCATTACTTTTTTTCAAATAGGTTTTCAATTTTGTGCTCTCTCTTATCTTCTTCCAGCAACCCCATGATGGAAATGTTGGTGCACTTAAAGTTGTCCTAGAGTCTGCTTACGCTATCCTCATTGGGGTAGGGGGTGGGGGAAATTCTTGTTGTGATTGGGTGTTTTGTGTTTCCTTATATTTTAAATTGCTGATTTGATTCTTGGCTTCATCCATTCTGTTCTTGATTCCCTGTAAATTGTTCTTCATTTCAGTTAGAGTATCCTTCATTTCTGACTGGTTCCTTTTTGTGGTTTCCGTGTCCTTTTTGGTCCTGTTGAAGTTCTCTCTGCATTTATCTGTTCTTCCCCTAAGTTCTTAAGCATCCTTATAACCAGTGATTTGAATTCTGCATCTAGTAGATTGCTTGTCTCCATTTTGTTTAGTTCTTCTTCTGGAGTTCTGATCTGTTCTTTCATTTGGGTCATGTTTCTTTGTCTCCTATTTTGGCAGCCTCCCTGTGTTTGTTTCTGTGTATTAGGTAGAGCTTCTACAGCTCTCTAGCTTGGTAGAGTGGCCTTACGTAGTATGTGTTCTACAGGGTCCAGTGGCATAGCCTCCCCTATCACCCAAGCTAGGGACTCAAGGTGCACCCACTGTGTGGGCTGTGTACACCCTCCTATTGTAGTTATTCCTTGATTGCTGTTGGCAGGTCAATGGGAGGTATTTACCCTGGCCAATCAGCTGCAAGGACTAGCTGTGACTAATAAGCACTAACCTCCAACCACTGTGGAGGATCAGCTGTGCAGGGGCCTGCTCCACAGAGCAGGACTCAACATCAACAGGGCTCTGGTTCCTGCTGAGTCTGCCTTTTGAGTGTGTCACTTGTGGAGGTGGTTGGATGGTATTGCTCCAATGTGACCTATAGCTGTCTACTGGGTGTGCAGGCTCTGGAGCCTCCAAAAAGGTGTAGGCCATGGTCAACCACCACCTGCATTCTGAGTGGGGCCACTTAGCATAAGCTACAAAGTGATTTGCAGTTGGCTGCTCCTTGTGCTGGGTTTGGAGGTGCCTAAGTGAGACTGCTGTGAAAGAAGGCCAGCTGCTGCTAGTGCCCAGCCTGGGGCTACTTGATAATAGGCATGGAGCATGCTGAGGCCAGATACTGCTTGTTTGAGAGGGTTTTGCCTAAAGCATGAGTCAAGACAAGACATTTGTATGGAAAAGCTACTGCAAACAGCTTCAATGTGTCTGAAAGTTGGATGCGGCAGAGTGTCAGGGAATCACCAGGGTGGGACAAACAGTGTGAGCCAGGTTGATGGAGTCAGATATGGTGCCCACCTGCCTGCTCTGTTGGGATAGGGCTCAAAAAAAGAAACAATGGCCTTTGTCTGGGAGAAAGTTGCCCCCCAGCTCTCGCCCTGATGGCAGACACTTCAGTTCCTCCCCATATACTTCTTATGCCTTTAATTCTGCTTTCCCACACTGGAGCTCAGAGAGAATGAATCAGTCTGCTCATGGGCCCTGTAAGAGGAACTCTCTGGGATTCTAGCAGTTTGTTTTCTGCATCCTTAATTCCCTTTGGTTTTTAAAGCCAGAAAATATGGAAACATTTTCCTGGCACTGGAACCCTGTGCTGGAGGGCCTGGTATGGTGCTGGGACCCCTCACTACTGAGCTATCTCTCCGAATTTATATCTGCCACATGGGGTGGAGGACCAGCCCATTCAGCATCTCCACCCCTCCCACCATTCTCAATGTGGTTTATTCTTTAATTCTATAGTAGTAGGACTTCAATTCAGATCTATTTCTGGTAGTTCTGAATAATGGTTCTGTAGTTTAGTTTTATTTTTTGATGTGTTTGTATGGAGATGTGACCTGTGTTTACCCACAGTACCATCTTGAACAGTAGCACCACTGGAGAATTTGAATATCACCTTTTGTAGTATATATTATCTTCTCTCTATTTTTTTTTTAAGATTTTATTTATTTTTATTTTTAGAGAGAGGGGAAGGGAAGAAAAAAGAGAGGAAGAGATACATCAGTGTATGGTTGCCTCTTGCACACCCCCATTTGGGGAACTGGCCCACAACCCAGGCATGTTCCCTGACTGGGAATCAAACCAGTAACCCTTTGATTCATAGGCCAGCACTAAATCCACTGAGCTACACCAGCCAGGGCTCTTCTATTGTTTAAAATAAATCCTTTATACCTTTTGCCTCAGAAGTTTCTTCATTGTCAGTAATTTGCTCTTGAATTATATCTATTTATTTACTACTTTTCATTCTCAGTCTGTTAATTTTTTATTTCTCTATTCTTGTACATAGAGTTCTAAACCATCCATGGGAATCCCTTCTTTGTTCCACATATTTTTCATTTAAGTTTTATTTAAATTGAAAACATATTTCCATAAATGTTTTTATAGCACTTAAAATTCTTTGAGATGGTTCTGATATTCTTTGGGTTGTATTTGCTTCCGTAATATATTCATACTAAATTGGAATTTTCTCTATTTTGTATACTCTTTTACTTTTTTCCCCACCTTTAGTATATTTGTGTAGATGTCTTGTCATTTTTCTCCCTATATTGCTCATGCATGCTTAAAATAAGAAATAAATGTTCCTTCCAAGATTTTCTTTTTGTTGAAGTAATGCACGTGAATTTTCACTGGATTCCTACCTTCTCTTTCTGATTTATCTTCTCTTAAAAGTTAAAGTTTGAGCAAAGGGTGCCTGGACCCTGAGAGAATATGTACGGTGAGGAAGAAGACTGAGGTCAGTCAGCTATGGTGGTTATACATGATCTCTGTCCTTTCCTTCTCCTACTCAAATATATTTCTGTGTCTAAGCTTATGCCATTCTTTCTACATGTCTCTTTCTCCAATATAAAACATCTCGGGCTTCAAGACTTCTGAACAATCTCTGTAGAAGCCTAGAAGCCCAGCTTTGTCCATAGTGCCACATTGGTAGGCTCCTGCCCATTTTCACACTCATCTCATCTCTTTTGCACACACCAAAGTAGAAAAGGAAAAATGTTAATGAAAGGTGATTTTAACCTCATGTTAAAACTTTAGAAAGGTTTGCCACACAAAGGTAAATGACCTGCTGCATGCACACCAGGAATGGAATGGTGTGGTACGCAGCTTTCTCCGTGCATCTTGCACTCCAGCAGTCAGCACTCACTTTGGTTTATTATTTGGACAGGAAGAAGGGGGAAAGAAAGGAGGTTCAGTGCTTCCATTTGCCTTTAATAGTTCTCGCTCACTGGGTCAGGAAACTGGCATCAGTTACCAAGTATACCTCTTTGCACTATATATCCTGGGAAGGGAACACACACACACAACGGATGGGCCTGTAGTTCCACTGGGACCAATATAAGGAAGAGTCAGGTCAAGACTTTATATGTCCTCTGACTTCTGTACGCTCTGATTGGTGGACGATGGCAGTGTTTTGTTTCTCCAATGATTAGCATCAGTGGGGAATCAGAATTTAAGACCTGCCCCAAATATCTGGGTATTTACCTTACCCTAGTAAGAGTCACATGTCTTTTTTGGGGAAGGCTGTGGGAAGAGTCAGGATTATAACTGTGTATGTGTTGAAGATCCTTTCTTTAAAGGGATAAGCCTCCCACTGTGTTTGAATCTATAGTTTAGATTTAGAAACTGGGTAAAACACCATGAACCCCCCCATTCTGGCAAATGAGTTAAAAGTGACTGGCCATCAGATCGATTAGTCTTTTTATGTCTTAAACTAAACTTTAGTGCTCTGCCCATCTCTTTTATTTTGATGTACCTCTTGATTAAATAGTCATTTTTGTAGATCCTTTGAGATCAGTTTCTCAGCCTCAGCACTATTGACATATAGGACCGCATAACTGTGGTGAAGAGCTGTCTTGGGTATTGTAAGATGTTCAGCAACTGTGCTGGCCTTTATTTACTACGAGACAATAGCAACCGGCCCCTGCCCCCAGTTTTGATCTGATAACTAAAAATGCCTTCAGCCCTTATGAAAAGCATCCTGATAGCAAAATTCTCCAGCTGAGAAACTCTCATTTTCAGTCAAAACGCTGATTGATGTCCCATCTCTTACTAAGTCTATTTTCCTTGCCTCTGAGAGTGAACAGCCACCATTTGGCCTCTACTATTCTGGGATCATATCACTTCCATTGAAATGTGGGAACCCAATTGAATTGCATACTCTCCCACTGATATCTCAGAAGAATGTCACAGAAAGAATCTCCATGGTGCTGCTGCATTTCTTGCTTTTATATTTCTTAGTAAGTTAGTGGAGGCTGTTTGACCCATCTCTAATGGCACAGGGTGGTTTAGTTAGGAGGTAGATAAGTAAATTGCAATAGATATAGTCAATATTCCCATCTCTCTGTGTCTCCAAACTCCTGTCTCTAGAGTTCACTAAGGAAATCCTCACATCCCAATCTCTGATTGTTGCAATCATTGAGACCAGGTGTCAATTAAACAAGTGAATAAGGAGGGTCAAAGGGACAATATTCAATACAAGAAATCAAAAGGGAAATTATCTTGAATGCAAATGACCTAAGCAATAGAGCCCTGAAACAGACAGCGGCAACAGACACTCGCCTTTGGCCTAGTGGAAAGCAAATGGCTATGTTGTGCAAGGCCTACAGAGCAGACCAGGCAGCAAGGATCTGAGAGTATCCTTAGTTGCTGAGAGCAACCTCTGCCAATAGCCACCATGAAAACGGGGTTCCTACAATCATGAGAAATTGAATTCTGTCAATAACTGGAATGAGAATAGAGAAGAACCCTTAGCTCCAGATGATAATGCAGCCCTGCAAACACCTTGATTTCGGCTTTGTGAGAGACCTCAAGAGAAGAACTTAGTTATTCTGTGCCTAGACTTCTAATCTACAGAACCTGTAAGATAATATATGGGTGTTATTCTAAGACAAAAAACAATTTTAGAAGAATCATCACCTTTTGGATTAGGGGAAGACAAGGTTCTATGAAAAGTAACCTCACAAGTTTATCTGATCATAAGTTCCTAACTGGGAAGGTCATGGTGGGTGGTCACATCCCAGGCATATAACTTCTTTACTAAAAAGCTTATCTTTGCCTTAAGCAAGGCCTGTCCATTGTTTCAGTGCAACCAGTTTAACACACCTTAGAAATGCTCCCTTTTAGACACCTCCTTCTAATATCACCCTTTCAGACCCCTCCTTCTAAAGATTCAAGAAAGCACATAATCTTAACTATTCTGTAATCAGATCACTGCCTTGCTTTCTCTTACCTTCCTGTAATCTGCTTTACCTTCCCTCCTTAATCACAAGTGCTTAAAGGAAACTGAAAACTATTACCCTTGGAAGCATTTATGTAAAGTCTTTTGAGATCTTGCTTTGAGGCCTACCCTCAGTTCTGGCACCATCAGCCACTGAGATCTCCAGTTGATCCAAAACCATGTGGCACCTTCTCATGGCCCACCAGCAAGAGTCCTTTCACCACTTTTCTTCCAGCCAAAGTCTCTTCTGCTTCCTAATCCAAGCAGCAAAAAGGGAGCACCCTAAAGCTGCAGGTTCCCAACTTTTGTCAAAGCCACATGGTCCCCCAAAAAGCCATGCACGCTGCCATGCCTGGGTTTTAATCCCAGCACCAATCTTCCTCTGCTGCACCATTTCCAACTCTTCCCACAATCAGTTATACCTTCCAGCATTCCCATATTCTTTCAGCTTTACTGGGTGGCCATACGAAGTCTGGGCAAGCGTGGACCCATGGCATGGAGCCAATCATCTCCAAGCTCTCACGCAGGTGCTGTAACCAGGGAGAGTTGCCTCCCAGTTACAGCATGGGTTGAAGTCACTGCCATCCCCCTGGCTCAAAGCATGGTCACAGCTATTTAGCATATCCATGAAACTGGTTAAAGGTTATAGATATGTTAAATGACCATTCTAGAGGTTATCTGCAAAACTGTTGCTATGCAGAACAACTCTCAATGGCCCTGCTCCATGCATCCCATCCCCCAGCTCAGACTTGTGGGGGTGAGGACATCCTATATATACATTTTTTCTAATATTTCCTGGACACCCTGAGTTCTGGGCCCCATTACAAATCCCCATTTGCCACCCCCGCCACCTTGGCTGCACCCTATTATAAATCCACTGAGCCACACGAGCCAGGGCTAACTCAAATAAATTTTATAAAAATTCTCTACAGATTTGGACATTCCTACATCAACAACCTTGGATAAATTGTTTAAAATGTAGATTCCTGAGCCATTTCTCTGGAGATTCTAAGTGCTCAGGTTTCTTAGGTTTGAGAGAAGTCCAGGAATCTCTATTTTTAATAAACGTGCTACATAATTCTGGTGCACATGGGCAATGTACACATTTTCAACAAACACTTATCATTTTAATATTCAATATGTTGTTTCCTGGAAAAAAGTTAGGCATGTGGTTTGTATCTAAATTAAGGAAGCTGAGATATAATTAAGGAAACAAAGAAAATAAACATTAGACATAAAGGGTAAAGCAAGAGCACTCTCTGGTGTCTTACTCTCTGTCCTTTATTAGCTGGTGCCTGTGCCGGACAGCCGTGGCATTGATGTCGACGCTGCGTTTTCTCTGTGGACTTATTTTATCCCTTCTGGGGTCATTTCTGAGTCGTCCATCACTAATAATGCTGCATTAGCACTAGATCTTAGGCTCTCTGAACCTCAAAAACTGCTGGGAAGTAGAAGAAGGTGATCCCTGGGTAGATATTGCCGTCTGAGGCCTTGGTCTGGTTTCTGAAAATGAGCACCAGGACTCATCTATCATCCCTACTCTAAAACTTTTTCTTTATCTTCCTACCCTCTTTTCTTGGCTATTTTTAAAGGATCTTTAATCTGTAGCTACCATTTCTAATTGCTTTATTGTCTTCATGTTGTTCAATTCAGATTTCATAGAGAGGTATGGATGAATCAAAGTAGTGGTTTTGTTTGTTTTTTTCTCCAGGCAACATCAGTTCATGCTCCCACCTACATGCATGCTACCTCTGCGGCCAGTCTAATAAACTGTGGCTGCAGCAAGACATTCACACAGGGCCCACCCTGTTAGTAGAGGATACAAATGGAAACTTCTCTTCTAGAAATCACTAGCACATCAGGCACCATGACTGAAAAACCTAATTTACTCATGAAATGAGAGGGAAGGAATATGCAATATGTCATCGATTTTCTTTATCAGTTTTTTTTCCTAGTTCATTCTTGAGGTCAAGGTCCCCTGTCAGAAGGATAATATAAACTAAATTCAAATAGATTGATAAATCCTGTTAGCTATTAAAAGGGTTTGAAATCTTCCCACAAACTGAGGAACCAAAAGCAGATAAACTACTGTGTATAAATCCGGAACCAAGGATAGTGAGGTGAAAGCAAGTGTGGCCTTGTCTCGTGCAAGACCAGGCATTTTTCTTCTGTGCCCATTGTAAGTTGGCAGATGAGGGGGACACCTGGGTTTCAGGTGATTATTAAGAAAGATATCTTTAAATTTTTCACTATAGGAAAGCAGGCGGAGGTTCACCAGTACAATAACTGTAGAAAACAAAAACCAAAATGTTAACTAGACATGGAATGTCTTATAAGAGCATTTTTAAGATATGACTGTATTATTTTATATTATACTTATTAGAATATGAAATTAAGTTATATTTGAAGTAATTGGGAATAAAGCTTTATAGTAAGAGTTTATTTTACCACATTTAGGATTTTCATTCATTTTTTATTAAATTCTGCTTTTAGTAGTCACAGTTATTTACGCACAAGTATATGAAGAGAGTATACAAAAGCATTTAAAACCTTCAATGACACCTTGTGGCCTATCTCCAAAAAGGAACAAATCAACATTTAAAATTTCACAGGCATTCTCACTGATAACATTTCTCAGTTCAAATGGAAGAGAAGTAATAAGTTTGACAAGTTCTTCCCTCATTGTAAGGGACAAACAGGAGAAAGAGATTAGGAATCAAGTCAAAATATATCGAGTCTCCAAAGAGGACATATTTCCATCTGTAGATTAGATTATGGCAGTGATAGCGTATTGCTCTACAACATGGGGTTGGCCGAAGGGTCAGGGAACCTATTGACTGCAGAGCCTTTGGGAACGAAATTCAGGAAAGTGGCTCTGACAACTATCTTTCTCTTTTGTAGTCCAGTCTTTGTTATTGTGTTTAGATTGATAGTACCCTTTCTGCTAGACCAGTGGCCTATGTCAATAGGCCAAGAAGATAATAATAAAGTGAAATTGTGAAGACAGGCAAACAATATGTGCAGCAGATAAAAATGACCAGGCAGTGCTGATAACTGGCATAGTAAAATGAAATCCTTTCCCCCACACCCCTTAACAATATCTGTAGTATAAGAACGTTCTACTCCACAGGCCTGTCGGTCACAGTTGATGAGGAACTCCAAAGCTCTGATGACTTTTGCACAAATAGCAAATTTATGGGTGAACTCACAGCCCTTAATGAGGTTATCTCTTTTTCTCTATAAATTATATTTCTCTTTTTTGCCCTGATTTATATGAATGCTGATTAAATGTTTCTGCAAAATAAATTTCAATTTTATGAAACTCGATGCATATGTTAATGCAGAAGTATTGCATACTGATAAGGTATTTACTGCACCTATTTTGGAGAGCCTTTCCCAAATTCATATTTTCAGTTATGGACATATCTCCATTTTAACCATAATTGAAAACCACTCTACTGTTTGTAATTGAGCACCTACTATGCGTAGAATGCCATGCTATAAGGACAAGGTTATAAAGACAACCTCAGGGTATCAATCCTTCTAGTACCCCTAGAATTATTCATTTGCATTAAAAAATAAAATCTTGTCAGTGCACTTCAATATATTTGCCATGCTTATGTGCTTGAGGTAGATCGCTAATGTGTAGATAAATCACGTAGCAACAATTTAGGAACACTGTCTAGATAATCCAGGTTTAAATATACTCTGAAGAATAGAGAGAGGAAAGGAAAAATTCAATTTAATAATCTTTACTGATCTTCAACTAAATTGAAGTTTTATAGTACAAATCTAAACTTTCAATCTCTTATGCAGAAGGGACAACTGGTCCTATTTTTTCATGTAATACTTTATTGTAACAAATTATAAAGCTGATTTTTTTGTTTTTATTAGCTGACCTCTGAAATTGTTTAGTTATAGAGATATTGAATTAAATCGTATCTTTAAATATCCCATTCTATTAAATGTAAAATTCTCAAAAATAAATAATGTGAGCTACTCTTGGTTGGAAATGCTTTTTGAAGTTGTATTCTAATTCATCTTTCAGAAAGAGGAATTGCACAAAGCATAATTTTTTTTCTATTATCCAAATAAAGTTTGTTCTCAACTTTTTGGTTCACTGGGATATTTTGTGATTTCATATACAATAAAAATTTGTGTTTTGTTCAGAATTAGGGAAAAAAAGTTTGTGAGGATTGAAGGGTAGGAAGGATCCATTGTTTATTCTCTTTTTCCTCAGCCTATTATTACTCACACACTTGAGCCTCTGAACCAGAGAATTATAAAACTAGTAATTAGAACAAACAACATTTTAACAGTAATAAACATCCTTCAAAATAAAATCTAAAACAAAAGAGTACTTTATGTTGAATTTGTAGCCAAAATCAAGATAAAGGAAAGCTGAATGATTTGACATAATGTTGTCTGAAAAATAAATTTACGTACCCAGAGTAAATGAAAGACAGAGTTTAGAATATAAGATACTTTAGATCACCTCTGTAGGCCTATAGGAAAGAGCCTTTAGGAAATGTCCCAGACTGCTGGAAAACATTTATTGCTGCATTGCCCTCATTTTATGACTGTCTCATTCCTGTATTCCTGGTTCTGACAGAATAATCTCATCCTGATTTTGACCATGCTTCTGTCTCTGTGGACTTGACATTTGAACTTAGATTTTGATTTAAGTTACTTGCACCTTCAATTCTCTTGGCATAGCATGTGTCATTGCTTGAACTACAGTTTCAAAGCTCATTGAGCAAAGTCTGTAGATCACAAATCTCAAAATAGATACATGAAGGTCTTAAAAGCATTCAATGCCAATGGAACTAATTAGTAAGTATGCAGCCTGTCCCATAAATATACAACAAACATTTACTGGATGCCTCCTGTTCTAGGTGCTAGGACCATAATGATTAATACTTCTATCAGTTACATAATTTTTATTGAAATTAAATTAAGAAAAGTATGATTATTTTAATAAGGAGAAATTATTCCTTTACTTGAATTATAAAGTGTGTATGTAGAAAAAACTGATGGAGAGAGTTTCTCTATAGCGCCACATGGGCTAACTTTATCTCTCTTGCTTTGAAATCTTAGTATCGATATATTCAAAATTTGATTTCCTTCATAACTTCAAGATAGTTATTCCTGAAAGGTACTGGAAACTATTTATTTTTCCTGGAAGAATAAAGGGTGTTTAAGCCATTACTGCTAGGAAAAGTCCTGAGTCTGCTGACAATGGTTTAGGTCATATTTCTTTACAGGGATCACCAAACTATAGCCCTTGTATAAAACTCAGTCAGTGATCTGGCCCTTTTCAGAAAAAGTTTGCTGACTGTTGCCTTGAACAGTCAAAGTAGTTAGGTAATGTAGTATACTGATTTGTTTAAGGTTGGGTCATTTGCCAATCCCTCAATAACTTATGTTGATCAAAGGGTGGAGTTATGTTGATGGGAATTGGAAATCAATTCCATGGATACCAGATGGCTGACTTAGGGGGGCGGGTATATTACTAAACTAAAGAAAAACACATACATGTTAGACAGAAAATGAAAAGTGGTCCAATATGTCACCCTTGAGGAGGTGATATAGTGGTAGAGACAAATAAATAAACACAGCAAGTAAAACATTATAAACACCAAGGTAGAAATAAAAATAAGATGCATAGTTTTTAAGTACAGAAGAAGGAAGAACCAATTCCATACAGATGAGACAAGGGATTTCACTTAGGAGAGAGGCGGGGGAATGGAGTTGCGTTTTCCAGCCACACCACTAACTAGTTGTGTGGTTGTAGGTAAATTCCTTTCTGCTTCTGCGTCTTGTTTTCCTAATCCTTAAGCTGGGATAACAATAGCATATATTATGAGATTATTTTGAGGATCAACCTCCATTATTGAAAGAAGTGGTTCTTATTCAGGAAATACATAAGAATCATCTGAGAAACTTAGCTTCACCCTTAGCTACACCTCAGATCACCCCATGGAGTTTTGGGTCTTGGATGACTCTGGGGAAGGCCTCTGATACTTCAGTCTGGCTCCCAGAGCCCTTTGAATGCCATGGCTGTCCCAGAGGTTTGGGGCACAAACAGGGGTATATGTTTCAATAAAGCTTTCTTGGGTAATTCCAGTGTACCCCAACCCACTCCAAACTCCTCCCTGGAGAGAACTTATGCTTTTAATTATAAAATTCTACACAAATGTGAATGAGTATTAGTATTCTTAAAAAGTATATGTTGATTTGAGCCCTTACAATGTCACAAAGCTGTTGTGTTATGGAGGAAATAAAGTAGCCAGTATAAATAAGGACATAGAAAATTCGAAGAAAACCTTGAGAGAAGCAGAAGATAAAATACAGAAGGAGGTCAAGACTGTACATAGCTAACTACACTGTAGTTGCAATACATAGTCTTCTAAGACCTCAGATTCAAAAGCTCTTATCCATTTTTGCTTCTATAAAGGGATCAAAGGAGACATCCAAAATGCTCTGGACTGTCCGATGTCTCTGGAATCTGGGAAGGCAACTGAAGAATCTGTGTACACACATATTTAATTTCTTCCTGAAGACTTCTTATGAAACTTAGGCACTAAACCAGAGGTTCTATTAATAATGTCAAATAACATGTTTCATGCATCAAGGTTTAAATGACTGAAGTCATGGTTTTTGTCAAGAAGAAACAGAAAATCTTTTATAAGAACTAATAGGAATGTCTAGAACTAGAAGGGATATTCTTCAACATGATGAAGGACAAACTTGAAAAATCAAGAGCAAACACATTCAATGGTGAAAGATAGAAAGTTTCTCCCCTAAGATCAGAAACAAGAAAAAGGTGCCTATTCTTAACCAGTGCTGTTCAACATTGTACTAGGAATTGGACAAGAAAAAATAATAAAAATCATTTATATTGGAAAGGAAAAAAAATCTCCATTTACTGATGACATAATTCTATATTTAGAAAACTCTAGTGGCAAGAAAGCCACTAGAGCAAATAAAAAAAATTTTGCAAAGCCACAGGCTACAGTCAACACACAAATATCAGTTGCATTTTTATACACTTGTAAATAAAAAATCCAAAAATGAAATTAAGAAAGTAATTCAATTTATAATACCATCTAAAGAATAAAATATCTAGGAATAAATATAACCAAGGAGGTGAAAGACCTTCCCAGTTTCAGTGAAATAAAGCCAATAAGCCCCAGGACTTCATATGACCAGGTTAATAGACAGATACCACATTTAATTTTTAGAAAGTTTGATATCATGATCCCTGAACTTTAAAGAATTCTGTAGCCCTTCACTGATATTATTTTTTAAATGTCGTCCCTGGGATCCCCCCTCCTCCCACCCCCACAGTAAAACAGAGTTCATCCTACAAATTCTCAATAAATTGTTTTCTATTTCTGGTACATCCCAGTGGAATACCGCAGGATAGCTTCCGTGCCCTTTTCTCTATGGGGTTGCCCTATCGATCTACCGTTCCATTCCTTAATTCCACATTTGCCCTCACAGACCAGACAGTCCTCCTTCTTGCCGGGTGTGGCTGCTGAGACTTTTGGTTCCCATGACCTTTCCACCCCAGGCAGACTTTTCTAACAATCCTAGGATTTTTCCATATTCCCTGTACCACTGTGTTCTTCCTTCAGTAAAGAGGACAATACTTTCAGAAACATATCCTTGTCACCCTCTAAATCTTATTCTTGATTTTTTTTTAAAAGATTATAATTTAAAAAAATTTTTGAGCATTTCAAAACTCCAATTCTCATTCATAATAAAAGCTCTCAGCAAACTAAGAATAGGGAAAAAATTGCACAGCTGGGCATCCACATGCAAAAAAATGAACTAAGGCACAGATATAGGCCTTACCTATATAATCTAAAGTAACTCAAAGTTAATTGTACTAAATATACGTAAAACGCAGAACTATAATGTAAAACTTCTAGAAGTAGGAGACATTTACGTGACTTTGGGTTTAGCAATGAAGCTTTAGGTACAACATCAAAAGCACAATTTATTAAAACATTGATGATCTGAATTTTATTAAAATTAAAAGCTTATGTTCTGTGGAAGATATTGCTAAAGGAATGAAAAGACAACTCATACAATGGGAGAAAATATTTGCAAAATATTTCTAATAATGCATGCTGTGTATCTAAAATACAATATTGTAGACAAAAAAAGGGGGTTCTATGCAAAGTAACCTTACAGTGTGATTTGATCACAAATTCCTAACTGGGTAGGTTATGGTGGGTAGTCATGCCCCGGGCATGTTTACTAAAAAGCTTATCTTTGCCTTGAGCAAGCCCTGTCCATTGTTCCAGGACATCTAGGCTAACACACCTCTGAAATAACCACCCTCAAGAGAGCCTGTAATCTTGTTAACTATCCTATAATCCAATCCCCACCTTGCTTTCTTTCATCAGCTTGTAATCTTACTCCCCTCCTTAATTTCAAATGCATACAAGAAGCTGCAAAACTGTTATTCTCCGGAAAATTTGAGATATTGCTCCCTAGCATATGTTATCAATTTGGCTCTAATAAACTTATAAAAATTCTCTACAGGTTTGGACATTTTCAACATGAAAAATAGAAACTCTTAAAACTCAACAATAAAAAGCGTCAATCAATGAAAACATGCACAAAAGGTCTGAAGAGACATAGCCCAAAGGAGCACATACAAATGGCAGATAAGCACATACAAAGATACTCACAATCATCTGTCTTAGGAAATTGCTAATTAAAGCAATGAAAAATAAAATAACACTGCAGTTATTAGAATGGCTAAAAAAATTGACAATGCCAAATGCTACAAAGATGCAGAACAATAGGAATTCTCATGCATGCTGTTGACAATGCAAAATGGTACAACCACTTTGGGTGACACTTTGACAGTTTCTCACAAAGGTAAACATAGTCTTACTAAGTTATCCAGGAATCACACTCCTAGATATTTAACCAACTTATTTATAAACTTATGTCCACACAAAACCAGCACACAAAAGTTTATAGCAGCCTTCAGTTATAGTCATATAAACTGGAAGCAACAAAGATGTCCTTCAATAGGTGGATGATAAACAAACTGTGGTACATTCATACAGTGGATCCATTATTCAAAGGTTTAAAAATCAGTAATTTTTCTCTTAAGCTAAAACTTCTCTGTAAAAATAAAGTCTATTAAAATAAACAAACATACAGTAAACAAAAATAAATTCTGTTCATAAAAAAATTTAAAAATGTGCTATGAGTCCATAAAAAGACATGGATAAATCTTAAATGCATGTTTCTAAGTAGATGAAGCCAGTCTATTAAGGCTGCATAGCATGTGGTTCCAAATATATAATATTCTGCAAACAACAAATCTATACAGAGAGTAAGAAAGATCGGTGATTTCCAGGGGTTGAGGGAAGATGAGTTGAATACATGATAAACAGGAAATTTTTCAGGAAAATAATACTATTTAGTATGTTACCATAATTGTGGATAAAGGACACTGTACAAGTTGGTCAAAACAAAAACACACAGCATAAAAATGAACCCTAATTTGTGCAAATTAAAAAAAATTATTTAGGGGAAAGAGGGGATACTAGGATAAATTTCATAACGTTATAAACCCTGTAACTATATTATAAATGTGTGAAACAACCTCACAGAAGGGAGTGGGGGGAAAGGTGGTATCTTATGCAACTTTGAAAATGATTCAAGTTCAGTAAGACTAAAAGCAAAAGCTACTGTACATAAGCACTGCACTATATTTGACAAACTTGTTTGCTGCAGTGGTATATAGGTTAACAGTTGTGACACTGCTAAACATGTATTCTGGAACTGAAAGTTATGTAAATGGAGGATGTCAACAAGAACCATGTCTTTCACTGTTGGGGTAGGAGGTTATAGAGTGAATAAACAGGAAGTTACAGAAGCCTTGAATAATCCAGGTGGTAAGAGATTAAAGTTGAATATGGCAGCATAAACTCATGCTTAATATAAATAAATATAATGGTTAACATATAAAAACATAAATAAGTACACATATGCAGCTTAGTACATGTACACAAACACACACAAACTTCCTTGCATTGTTCTCCGAGTAGCAGCAAGTATACCCAGCAGCCAAATCGTAGTTTTTAACACTGTGCTTCAGTTAAAGGATCTTTGTGGAGAAATGGTAATTTCTAGGAGTGGAACAGGAAATATAGCATGATAAACTTGAAGTTCTTGTCATGCCAGAAAGCAAAGAAGTGCTAAAAAAGTCCATCTGCAGTTATGGAAGGATGGTAAAGGGACAGAGGCTGCAACTAAAAGAGCTCACCAGCTGATGGCCAAAGCTAGAATAAATGGAGAAACAAAATAAAGTAGTATGGGACTATACCCCTAATTATAAAGCTATGTCCTATAAGGTCATACTTACATAAATTAATTATTAAATAAGTAAATTGGGAGAAGAGACAAATGTCACTTGCAGCAGAATTCCAATAATGTATGTTGATACTCTGCCCTCACTGAGGTAGAGCATTAATGCCTTACTCCTTAAGGGTGGGCTGCATGTACTGACCTCCTTCTGAAGGGAATAGTACAGGAGAGAAGAAGGGAAACTTTACATTGGAGAAAACTGGAAAATACTACCCCTATCAGTTGATTAATATCAATACCAAGTCATGTTGATTGCATGTACACTTAACATGCTGTGATGAAAATAGTACTTTACTTTTGTAGTCTTCTTCCCAAAAGCAGTAACAGAAACCTAAACATAAAGGAAAAAATCAGAAAAGTCCCCGGTGAGGCACAGTCTATAAAATACCTGACCAGTACTTCTCAAAACTCCTCAAAACAAAGAAACTGTCATAGAAGAGGAGCATAGGACTTCTGGCCAAGATGCAGGCATAGGTGGACACACTGTGCCTCTTTGCACAACGAAAATTAAGGACAAAAAAAAAAGATTTAGAAACAAGAAAACAATCCGAACTGATAGAAAATTGAACTGTACGGAAGTCCAACAACCATTCATCCAGATTGGTAAGAGAGGCACAGTCATGGCAGGAAAAAGTGGAGGTTGGTGGACCCAGGCACACAGGCTACAGCAGTTGGCAGACCACAGGCATGGGGTGGCAACGGTGCAGACCCAGTGAGGCTGCGCAAGGCGGCTGGCTGACCAGGTTGTCCCACATTTGTGCGCAGATAATCCAAGTAAAGGGGAAGCAGTGAAAAGGACTGAAATCCGAGAGAGAGTGGAGCAAGCATCATTATTTTCTCTTGGACCTTGCTCCCACATACAGTGACACAACCCAGCCATTCGGCTGCCCCACCCTGGGGAACACCTAAGGCTCCACCCCTTGCTACATAACAGCCGTGACCAAACAAAAAAACAAAAACAAAACAAACAAACAAAAAAAAAACAAAAAATGGCTCAAACAGGAAGAACAAATTACAGACCCATAGCCAATTTATGTAAGCAACCAAGAGATAGCCAACCTATCAGATGCACAGTTCAAAGCCCTGGTGAGAACAGGAGGCTCACAGAATTGGTTGATTTTCCTCACAAATTAGATGAACAAATGAAAGCTACAATAAGTGAAATGAAGGAAAACGCACAGGGAACCAATAGAGATGGGAGGAAAACTGGGACCCAAATCAATGAAGTGGACCAGAAGGAAGAAACATCAACCAAACAGAAAACAAGGAAGAAATAATTCAAAAAAATGAGAGGCTTAGGAAACTCCAGGACATCTTTAAACATCCCAACGTCCGAATTATAGAGGTACCAGAAGGGGAAGAAGAAGAACAACAAGTGGAAAACTTATTTGAACAAATAATAAAGGAGAACTTCCCCAATCTGGCAAAGGAAATAGACTACCAGGAAGTCCAGGAAGCTCAGAGAGTCCCACAGAAGTTGGACCCAAGGAGGAACACACCAAGGCACATCATAATTACATTACCCAAGATTCAAATGAAGCAGAGAATTCTAGAAGCAGCAAGGGATAAGGGGCCAGTCACCTACAAAGGCGTTCCCATCAGACTGTCAGCTGATTTCTCAAAAGAGACCTTACAGGCAAGAAGGGGCTGGAAAGAAGTATTTGAAGTCTTGAAAGGCAAGGACCTACATCCAAAATTGCTGTATCCAGCAAAGTTTTCATTTAGAATGGAAGGGCAGATAAAGTGCTTCTCAGATAAGGTCAAATTAAGAGTTCTTCATCACCAAGCCCTTATTATATGAAATGTTAAAGGGACTTATCTAAGAAAAAGGAGATAAAAAAATATGACAGTAAGAAGACAGCAAATTTACAGATATTAATAGCCACACCTAAAACAAAAGCAAACTAAGCAAACAACAAGAACAGGAACAGAAACACAGAAATGGAGATCACATGGAGGGTTACCAATAGGAGAGTGGGGGAAAAGGTACAGAGAACAAGTAGCATAGACAGTGGGTAGAAAATAGACAGGGGAAGGGCAAGAATAGTGTGGGAAATGTAGAAGCTAAAGAACTTATGACACATGGACATGAACTAAAGGGGGGAAATGTGGGTAGCAGGGGGTGTGCAGGGTGGAGGGGAATGAAGGGGGGGAAATGGGACAACTGTAATAGCATAATCAATAAAATATATTAAAAAAAAAAGAAAAAGAGCATAAAGACATATGCTGACTAACCACAGTGTGGTACAAAGAATGGGATATAGAAAAACAATTACATTCAGGTAAAAGTAAGAAAATCTGATTAAAATATATACTTCAGTTAAAAAAAGTATCAATATTAATTCCTTAATTATTACCAGTGCACTATATTAATGTGAGATGCTAATAATAGAGGACAGGGGAGTATAGGAGTACCTCTACTCTATCTTTGCAACATTTTTGTAAATTTAATATTATTTTAAAATAAAAAAATTAAAAATATATTGCAATAAAATTATAAGAATTATCCAAGAAACACTGAATATATTTGCCATCAGACTGAGAATTTCAATAGTTTTTTCTTGATAATTATGGACCAGTCAATGAAAAAAAATAGTAAGGATATAGAATATTTGAACAAAATGATTGATGAGGAATTTGTAAAATTTTGCAACCAGAGGTCAAGAAATTCATGTTTCTTCCTATAACGCATGGAATAATTATAAAAATTGACTGCATACTAGGTGATCATACAGGCTGCAATATATATCAAGAAATTAGTATCATAGAGACAAAAATACTGACTATAGTATAATTTTCAAATTAACCACTAGAAAGAAAAACAAAACTTCCCATATTCTATGTAATCATTGGTCAAATTAAATAGCATAAGAATTATAAAATATGTAGAACTGAATCATTATGGTAATAAAACATAGCAAACTTTTATAATATAGGTAAGGTGATTCTTAGAGGGAAATGTATGACCTTAAATGGTCATATTAGGAATAAAATGGGCAAAATTGATGCAATAGTTTTCCAACTGAATAAAAATAATAAAGAAACATAAAAATCTACAAAGAATAAAATAAAAGCACCATATTTTTTGGACCATAAGACACACCTAGGTTTTAGAGGAGGAAAATAGGAAAAAAAAATTGGAAGCAAAAAATGTGGTAAAATATTTAATAACATAAATAACAATATTTCACGAATGTAAATGTAAACAGAACTCAACAAAAGCATTAACAACCATTATTCCTCCCAAATTTGGGAGGAAAATGTGCATCTTATAGTCCAAAAAGTATGGTAATAATAGATACTACCAAGATAGAAAGCAAAGATACAACAGAGAAAAATCACTGGTCCGTGAGATGACTAATACTATCATTAAATTTCTACCAAAATTAACCAGGAAAGTTAGAAGGTTAAAAAAAACAACAATTTAAGAATAAAAAATGTGGGTAGCTGTGACATTTATGCAAATTAATTTAAAATTTTAAATGATGGACAAGTCACTAGGAAAATGCATCTAAAAAATTTTTTAAATAAAAAATGCTTTAAATATTTACTGATAGTTTTAGTTCATGTAAATATTCTTATCCTGTGGATACCCACATTTTGAAGATATGGCATTTATTCTTTCACAGCGAGTGTAATGCCGTCCAAAACAAACAGTCCTCCAGTCACTTATTAATACATTCATTTACAGATATTTATTTAATAGTACAATGTCTCATACACTGTATTAGGTGTAGATATTGATAAATCAGTTGGACATATAAATCTAGAGCTCATAACTCATGGAAATAGTTGGTGTTAGAACTAGCAAGATCCCTGAGTCTCCTAAGCTTACTCTTTTAAATATATAGAGAGAATATTGTCTTAAAAGACTAGCTTTGTGGCAAGAATGGCTTTTATAAATATCAATAGTTTCTTTTGTCTCTTTTAGTCTAGCTTTACTGTAAAGTAGGGAGTAAGAGTTAATTCATTCAAGAGTGGTTCTCTGCCAACTAGCCCCTCAGGAAAAAAGTCAGCCCTCTACAAAACTTAAAGGAACTTGGCTATAACTCAGCTTGGACCCAGGCTCCTGACCACATCAGGGAAAAGCTTAATGTCCCAACCTCTTTTTCTCTAACCATGTACAAACAGTGCATTGAAAGGCAGCTGGAAAACATAGCTCACCTCCTTGCACAGCCATATCCAAATTACAAATAAAATATAGAACAACCATCCCTCAGAACAATCAGAAATCAAGTTGAAATGGAATATGACAACTATAGAATTAAAGAAGCCACATCCATCCAGACAGGTAGGGGGGTGGAGATGCAGAATGGGCTGGTCTGACATCCATGTGTGGCGGATAAAAATTTGAGAGGGATATCTCAGGAGTGAGGAGTTGTAGCCTCCCCCATGGCCCCCAGCCCAGGGTTCTAGTGCCAGGAAGATAAATCCCCATAACTTCTGGCTGCAAAAACCAGTGGGCATTGACTTGGTCTAAGAAACTTCTGGAATCCCAAGCAGTTTCCCTTAAAGAACAAACACGTGCACTTACTCTGATTCACTCCCTCTGAGCTCCAGCACTGGTGTAGCAGCTTGAAAGACACCAGTGGCATACAGGGAGGAACTGAAGTGTCTGGCATTAAGGCAAAAGCTGGGGAACACCTTTCTCCGAGACAGAAAAGTGGGCAGAGGCCACCGTTCCTTTTCTGAACCCTCCCCCTATGAAGTCACAGAGCTGGCAGGCTGGTGCCATATCTGACATTCCATCAACCTAGCACTGTATGCCCTGCCCTGGAGTACCCCAAGACTCTGTCCCACCCAACTTATTGGCCCACTCAAGCTGCTTTTCTATATGAATGGTTGGTCTTGGTTCGTGCTTCATAACTTCCTAATTCCACTTAAACAAGCAAAAGATGGCCTCAGTGAACCCTAAGCCACCATACCGCTTGTTAAGTGGCCATAGGCAAAGCACTAGCAGCTGCCAGCTTAGATTCACACCTTGGCTTTGCCTGGAAATCTCCAGCACAAGTAGCAGTCATCTCAGATTGTTTTATAGCTCAGGCAGGGTAGCCCCTGGCAAAACATAGATGGGGGCTGACTTTGGCCTGGACACTCAGGAAACCCCAGAACCTGTGCACCCAGTGGACAGCTACAGACCACATTGGAGTACCACCACCCTGCCCCTGAACAGCTGATCCTCCATGGAGGGTGGAGGTTGGTGGTTAGTAGTCATAGCCGGTCCTTGCAGGTGACTGGCCTGGGTAAATTCCTCCCATTGACCTGCCAACAGCATACAAAGCTCAACTATAAGAGGAGGGGGTACTCAGCTCACGTGAAGGGAGCAACTCCAGTACCCAGGTGAGGTGAGAAGATTAGGCCATGCTACCAAGACAGGGAGTCATAGCACCTCTACCTAATACATAGAAATAAACACAGGGAGGCTGCCCAAATGAGGAGACAAAGAAACATGACCCAAATGAAGAACAGATCAAAACTCCAGAAAAAGAGCTAAATGAAATGGAGATAAGAATCTACCAGATGCAGAATTCAAAACACTGGCTATAATGCTGCTCAAGGAACTTAGTGAGGACCTTGACAGCATAAAAAATATCCAGTCAGAAACAAAGGATACACTAATTGAAAAAAAAAAAAAAAGAACAATTTATAGGAAAACAACAGTAGAGTGGAAAAAACTGAGAATCAAATCAATGATTTGGAACACAAGGAAGTAAAACACCCATATCAGAACAAGAATAAGAGAAAAGAATCCAAAAAACCCAAGGATAAGGTAAGCAGCCTCTGAGACAACTTCAAACATTCCAACATTCGCATCATAGTGGTGCCAGAAAGAGAGGAGAAAGAGCAAGAAATTAGAAATCTATTTGAAAAAATAATGAAAGAAAAATTCCCTAATTTGGTGAAGAAAATATACATGCAAGTCCAGGAAGCACAGAACATCCCAAACAAGATGGATGCAAGGAGGCCTACTCCAAGACACCTCATAATTAAAATGCCATGTTTAAGATAAAGAGAGAATTTTAAAAGCAGCAAGAGAAAAGAAACTAGTTACCTACAAGGGAGTTTCCATAAGACTGTCAGTAGATTTCTCAACAGAAACTTTCCAGGCTAGAAGGGACTGGCAAGAAAAATTCAAAGTCATGAAAAGCAGGGCTCTACAGCCAAAATAGCTCTACCCAGCAAAGATATCACTTAGAATTGAAGGGCAGAAGAGCTTCCCAGACAAGAAAAAACTAAAGGAGTTTATCATCACCGATCCATTACTATATGAAATGTTAAGGGGGTTTCATTAAGAAAAAGAAGATCAAAACTAGGTACAATAAAATGGCAATTAATACAAACCAACAATTCAATCTGAAAAGCAAACTAACCAAAGAAGAACAGAGACAGAATCATGGATACAGAGAGTGTTTAGATGGTTGCTAGATGGAAGGGTGGTATGAGGGAATGACTGAAGAGGTGAGGGGATTAAGAAGTACAAATAGGTAGTTAACAGAATATGCATGGGGGTACAGTATAGGAAATAGAGTAACCACAGAACCTACACATGACCCATGGACATGAACAATTGTGTGGGGATTGTCTGAGGGAGTGGAAGGTTCTGGGTGTAGAGGAGCAAAGGGGTAAAATTGTAACAACTGTAATATCATAGTTAATAAAATATAATTTTAAAAAAGGCAGCTGAAGCAAAATTTTGCCATCTCTAATTATTATCCTACCTTCATGTCAAAAAGTCAGATGCATTGTTTCTTTCCCCAAGTCTTATGTCAGTCATCTAGGCAGTATGTGGTGCCCTAGAGTAAATGGGCACTGGACGCCTGCTCTGATGGCTCTGTGAGTTTACCCAAACAAAGGCCTGATGTATGTTCTGTCAGATCATTCACTCTTAATTGTATGGCATATAGGTAGAGAGTCTATAGAATGTGAGGTAAGGAGTTCAAGGAGGAATAAGAAACCTTGCAAAGAGGGGGATTAGGGACTGGATAAACAAAACACATACTTTCTTTTTTTCTTTTAATTGTTGTTCAAGTACAGTTTTCTGCCTTTTACTCCTATCCCAGCCCATCCCCCAGCCCTCCCCACCTCCCTTCCTTTTCCATCCACCCCAAAACACATACTTTCTGTCTTCTCACAGCCAATGTGGAGTAAAAGAATGAGGGAAGTGAGTGATGGGGAAAATGTCACCATTTTAAACATGCAGGTATGTTTAAAGAATTTAAGAGGACTAAGGCTTGTTTTGCATCTTTCCAAACACAGACTGGGAAAAATTTAAGTTTCCTTCGATGAGCACAATATCTAAAAGGATACCACCTCAGACAGAAGGTGGAAGTGAAAAAAATGGCACAGATAGAGGCCAGGAGAAATGATAAGAACCAATAACTCTCAAGTTTCTCTTGACTAGTTTCGCCCAATGGGGTTGCCTAGGTTTCAAATGTACCTAGTAAAGGCTGGGCCAGGAGCCTCAGATCTGAGTGAGTTATCCTCTCTTCTGCCTTCAGTTCCATGCAGCCACCCAGTGAAGAGAGTACAAACAGAAATTGCATGATGCATTGATTACTAGGAAGAGAGGATATAAAGAGACATAACTTGATAAGATCTGTAATATTAGGAAGCTAGAGAGAGAAATCTCAGCAAATTTCTAAAAGATTATCCAAAGTTCAGCAATAAAGCTAATCCCCAGTGACAGGTACCAGACTAGATATGGTTGCCAGTAGCCAGAGCCAATAGGATGCAGCTTTCAATGATTCAGCAATCACACATATCTGTGAGAGCATAGGGAAGTTTTTAGATAAAAGCATCTCTCAAACAATGACTGGTGAGACTCAAGAGGGAAATCTTTGAACTGAGTTCTCCCTACATCAGGTTGATACATAGTGTTTACCTCTGCATACCAACTTCAATGGGAGAAGGGTAGACAAGAAAGATAAGTGCTGGGAACCACCCTGCCTGGTTTCAGAAGGTGTAACCCCCCATGGCTATGGCTGAGTGAGAGGCCTTGGGACCCTAAGCCAATGAGGAGATGAAGCTTATCCCCCTGGCAGGAGCACCTCCTCTGCCTCCTTTACTTCACTGTGCCTGGCCCCCAGTGCATGATCGGTTAGCCAATGAGAGGTAAGATTCCTCAAGGGAGGGATGACCTAAGACAGGCATGGTCAAGAGGGCACCCTCAGGGGAGGACTCGGGGGGCTACAGAAAAAGGGGGTGATGGACCCTCACCCCTCGACTTCGACATAGCCTGAGTCTTCCTTCTGTCTGCAAGAAGTCTCCCAATCTCTTGGCTGCCTTACTTCCCCTGCTCAACCTAAGCCTGAAACAATGCTGAAGGTGGGTGCAGCCCTGTGCTGGAAAGAGCGGGTTCCCTGGGGTGATCAGACCTAAGAAAGAATGCATAAAATCCTGTGAAACCTGCTTTGCTAATACCCTCAATTTAAATGATAAGAGTCCAAGCCTGAAATGAGTTTGTTTCCCCAAAGTTTTGTGGCCCTTTAGCTCTTTGACCCTGACTCAAAATAGGCCCTCAGAGTTCTTTGAATGTTATCTATTTGATCATTACTGCCTGACAATGATCGATAGGCTTAATCTGAGAAAGTGGGTCTTTGGAACCCCTGGTTGCTTACTGATTATAATAATGCTCTGTGTACTTTGACACATTTGTAAATTATTTTCTCAGGGTCATGTGAGAGACCAGCAAGTAGCAAGGCTTGTGGGATCTATAGCGGTCCTAACTAAAATTGAGGGGGGAAATATAGGAGACAGTTCTGCGTGACATGGGCCCAGACAGGACCCAAGCCCATGGACAGGTTCTCCCGTGGGGAATCAGGCCTGCATTATAGCTAGGCCACTTTGAGACTTGCTTTTGCTAAAACTCCCTTATCCTGAATTGAGGCAGCAAACATTTATTGCATATCTTTAAAGTAACTTCCTAAAATCCCTACTAAACCTTCCAAGGACAAGTGTAACCAGTTCAACCACTTTTCCCTTTGCATTTGCAAACATCCTTCTTCTGTGATGTGATTAGCAGCATCCTCTCCTTTGTTTTCTGTAAAAGGTAACCACCTAAAGTGAACCTCTGCATAGTGAGTGAGGACCATAATGTAATGTGTCCAGAAAAGCAATAAAAGCTTGCCAAGGCAAGGGCGGAGGCACTCTCTCCCTGAAAGAGTGGCTGAGGTACTCTGAGGCTTTTTGCCCTCGAGAGAGAAGCCATGCCATCCCTTTTCCTCCACAGGACTCGGTAGTCCATGTGAATTTGTCGTGTCTCATCCACAATGTGGCGGACCCCATGAGCCGGGGTCCATATCAAATAAGAACAGTGAAAAATACCTGAACAACAACAACAAAAAAGTTAAAAAAAAAAAGAACTGTGAAAAAAACACATATATAACTATAATAAACTTGGTTAACTTGAAACAGATTGCTTTAAAAAAGAAGAGTGATATATTTTTATTGCAAATTGAAAACTGATGTAAACTTGTACTTTAATATCTCGTAACAGGATAACTGTATAAGGAGAGATAGATGAAGTTATAGAACAAATACAGTATATGTTTTCAAAGCCTTGGTATGTAAAATTTTGATCTTATTATAACATTCCCAAGGGAACTTTATCCAGACACCTTTTAAAATACCACCTTTCAAGTAAATTCTTGTAGATAAAGAGTAATTTTTTCAAAATGACTATAAAGTTTTTTTTTCCCCTGGGAACGATGCCAATTCATAAATTTTATCCACGGACCTTAGCCACTGTCCACTTTTTGTAGAGAGCAAGTACACTAAAGAAAACAAACTTTCTATGGATCTGGGTCTATGAATGATGCTAGGTAGTCAAATGTGCAGACCTGAGACTGAGGCACTATTTTTGCAGACCGGATTTGGTCTACAAACTTGTTTTTGGCAAGCCTATTATTTAACCAATTTGTTTAAATACCAATATATAGAAATTCAAATATTCCTCACAAAATCTGGGTTATTGACTCTGGTGTTTTAGAAATGATGTCAAATTTGGGCATATATCCCTTCATAGCAGCAAAATCTGTTTACAAACAACCTCCCTTTAGAAATATTAAGTTTGCTACTACTTCCACCACTCACTGTTATATTAAACTTCATCTTTTCCCTTGCTTATATTACACTCCTGCCCTTGTAAAGATACATATAAATTTGTGGACCCTTGACACAGACCCCCATTTATGAGTTAATGCACCTCTATATAATTTTTAATCAAGTTCTGATGGTAAATCAAAATAAGTTCCATGGCATGGTACTTTCCTTTATCTGGTTTCTGAGGGAAATTTATTCTGCACATATTCCCATATGCTCATTTATCACAGGTTCTACAGTAACTGCAGTCTTGCAGTCTTGGGTGGGAGCCTGTTAGCAGTCTTCAGTTACTAAGAGAATGTCTCAGAAAGACAATCAAATACAGCATGTTTTTTTTATCCTGAAAAAATTTGTCATTTGAGGTGTTAAAAAATGAAAACTTCCATTTTATAATTTCATAAGTGAGATTATTACACTAAATTTACTGACTATTCATAACATTGCTTTAACCTGAAACATCCTATTCTAGACCATAGCATTACCAAAAATAGATTTATTTCCTAAATTATTCTGACTCCATCTGACTTTTCAGTTGTATTTACAAGAACTAAAAATCAACCCACACTTTACTGTACCTTGAATCTTCCAGCTTGGAAGTTACAATGACACTCTTACCTTAAGTTGAGGGATAAACATTTAACCTAAGAGGTGTCTGAGCACTCTCTCTGAGGTGCTAAATGCAGACATTAGCCTCCCACACACAACTCTCAAAAATTACAGAGTCTTTTTCCTAGCTAAGAGGCACATTATAAAGAAACACATATGTGATTGAAATGTACCTTGAAAATTAAAGTAGATATTAATGGGTTTTCTTCAAAGATTGAACTAAATTCTTGAGTGCTCAGCACCCCCCTAAAAGTTCCCTAGATATCTATCACATCCAGGCTTAAATTTTTCTCTTCCAAAGTCAACATTCACAGCAGCTACTTATCTATTTCACTCTTGGTCAACTATGCATATTCTTGCTACCTCTGGACACTTCTTAATTCTACTTGCTCTATTCTTCACGTTACACTGAACTTTTCCAGATCATCATCTCCTTGCCATCAGCTTTACCTGGCCACCGTAGTATGACAGAATGGTGTGTTGTGTTCTGTATCCTTGTCATATTCCCCCTGTCATTGTTATTTGACCCAAAGACAACTAATCTAAATTCTGGAGTTACAGCACTTGACAATGAGAATAGAGCAACTAGGACCATTATACAAAATCCATACAGAAACCAGATGGTAATCAATGTGGGACAAGTAAAAGACCATGTTATAAGAAACAAAATTATTAAAAAGAAAGTGGTACCAATTAGTAATGAAAAGAAGGTGGACTTATAAAGACAGAAAAAAAATCAATATAGATAATTATAAAAGATATTTGAAGCGTTGCTTTACTTTCTGTGAAGTTTTCTGTATTTTTGAGTTTGCAGCTCTAATTTACATGTGTCCTTCTGATGTAGATGGAAAAATATTTTCAGATGCTGCTATTTTGTCTCTCTGTGTGTTACCATTTCCTTACCTCTGTTCAAAGAAATGTTCAGCTCTGTGCTTGTTACTTCAATAGAGGTATGGGTTTCAGTAGGGCAGAAGGAAGATATAGCTTAGAAGTATATTTTGTTTTTTACTTTTATTTTTGTTTCCCAAGATTATATATTAGGAGAACTTAGTGAATTTATTGGAGGATCTAAAAGAGAAAGAATACATAGGCATGAACAAAGCATCTTGTTCACAAAAAAGAAACATAATTTTAAATTTGTTTTATTTTTCATTATTTTTATATGTATTCTTTAAAGTAAAATAAATATATCTCTCCCATTACTCCAGATTGTACAGGAGAGGGAGGGAGGGAAGCAGGGAAGGAAAAAGAAAAGGAAGGGGAGAGAGAGAAAGAGAGACATTGCTTTGGTTTTTGGCTTGCAGATGATTAGATGGCTGTTCTCTTTCTTCATGCCATCTTCTCTGTGTGTCCTTGTCTTAATATCCTCTCATAAGGGTATTGGCCATATTGGAATAGGGCCCACCCATATGACCATATATTGCTTTACCCATTTAAAGATCCAATTCACAATCACATGCTAAAGTATTGGAGGTTAGAACTTCAACATGTGAACTGAAGGGAAAGGACAAAATTCAGCCTTCAAAAGAGAGGTCTATGGATCGTTAGAGGAGTATGTGTATTGTGTCACCAGAAAATTACGGAGCAAGCACCAGAAAGGATGTAAATACATAGTACGTCTTGACAGGTCCATAGGTTAAAAAAAAAAAAAGTTTTCTGCCCAGAGCATTTTGTGACCAGCAGAAAGATGAGATCTGAGGGGAATCTAAGCATCAGTGACAGTAGCTGGCCCAGTGGTAACTAGATGACTGATGACAGAAGGTTCAATTGGTTTCCCTTGTCCAATATCTTGATACTACAGAGGAGCCTGTAAGTGACACAGACTTGAGAAAGTCAGAGAACTAATGTTACAAACAGGTTATAAGCTATACTTTCTACAAAGTGAAAGGTAGAAAAGAATCAAAATTAAGGTTGTTTTTAGAAAATAGAGTTATAGTTCTTATGGGCCTAAATTTAGAGACTGAAATTAAAACCTGCTACCATAATAACCCCATTAATATTTGGGATAACTTGGGTGGGCTTCTCTCCTTACAGTCAAAGGAATTTAACCAAAACAAACAAACAAAAAAAATGAAACTTACAAAGTTGCTGTCTATGCAAGGTGGCAAAGTAAACAATAAGGGAGACCCCTTTCAATCCTGTGCTGATATATGTGGGCCAATAATTAGCAATTATACTGTCTACCTATAGTCTAAGGATCCATGAGTGTGAGGCTCTGAAGGATGGCTGCTAATGTTTTAGAGAAGTTCCAGGAGCACAAAGCATGCACTAGTGAGAAAGGGATTAACTGCAGGCCCTGTTGCCTGCTGGACACAGATAAGAAAAGGCAGAAATATCTTCTGACTCTGTTTCTAGAAACATTTTCTGCTTCTAGGCAAATTCTGAAATGATTAAACTCAGGCCCAAACCAAGTTATGCACATTACTAAATTCAAACAAATTTCCACGTCTGTTGCAATGGATAAAATTGTATCCCTGGTATGTTGAAGGATAGAATTTTGCTAAAGGGGTTCATGGGAGGGGTTAGACATCTCCCCCAGAAAAAAACACTTCAGCCTTTTTGAAATCTATCCTAACAGATGTGTTGAGCTAAGGAGGAAGAGCACAATGAAAACCCCACTCTTCCCCTCCAACTCAGCAACCAATCCATCCCTGATAAATATAAGTATCTCTAATTTTTTCAGTCACAGCCTAAGACTTGAATATATGAAAGCCAAGGAGCAATAGTCAAATATTTAAAAAAAAAAAAAAAAAAAAAAAAAGGTTCTCTGATACTGGGTCTCTGATTTCCACCCTTGTTAATATCCTGGATTATTTGCCATTATTAGAAAGATGGAGTTTCGAGGATTGGGTTGTCCCTAAAGCAGCACAAAACTCACAAATCTAATACTCCAGGCCCCTTAGCAGCAGGTATGTGTCCCCAATCAAGTGAACATGGTTATGGGATATATAGCTTAAAACAAAGATTCATTTAAATCTTTATTGAAATCTGTATCAAATTTTAGATTCTCAGAAATTTCTTGACCAAGTTATAAGAGATGCTTTCAGTAGTCAAAAGTTGCTGCTAGCTGCCCAGCTCCCATGGGAGAAATCACAGCATTAACTTTCGACTTATTCTCTTTGAGAAAGAGAGGGCATTTCAGTGATAGGTAGATCCTGTTGAGCAGGAATATATATGGGATTATTTTTGTCAGTTGGGTATTGTGTGTTATGGACAGAGGAAAGGGGAGTTAATCCATGCCTACCTGTCTCATGCCATCTTCAAAGGGAATCATCACCTGCCTGCTTCCCCCATCATGCCTAAATAAACATATTCTTCACCATATAACTGAGTGTCCCCTACACCACAGCTGATTTGACTAAGGGTTGGGTATGTGAATCTATAGACTGACTCTATAGGGTCAATCTATAGATTGTCTGTGACCTCTTTTCATAAAAGATGCAAAACTGATGTGGATTAACCAGATTCTTCCTTCAGACTTTGGATTTGGGATACTAAGAACCTGTCAGTAGCTGAGTGACTGGAAGCAGAAAGATTATGATGCAGGAAAAGTGCCAGAGAAAAAAACTAATGCAGCTACTCAAGGCTATGTGAAGCCAGACACAAGGGAGTAGGATTTGTGAGGACGTAGAGACAGTCCATGGGTGTAGGGTGGAGAGTGTAGCAGGGAGACAAACTAAAGTGAAGAGACATTAAAGAGACTGGGCCTTACAACTACTGAGCTACCTGGGCTTTCCAATGACATTTCTAGTCCACATGTTTCCTTGGAATAACTGGACATCTCCCCTGCCTTTCTTTCTGCCATCTCTCTTTCGTGAAGTAGTTTTTTTCTCCTTTTTTTTTCTGATGTATTCTAAAAACTAAAGCATACTTGTTAAAGGTCTGTTTTTCTCGTGTAACCATATATAGTAAATGTATCTTCATGTCAATATACACATCTTTTCAACTCATCAAATGGTTGCATCTCACCCACACTTGATATTGAAATGTTTCTGTCAAATTTAAATTTGGAGCTGAGAGAACATTGCCTATATCCAACTGTAAAATAGAACACTCAGAATAGAAATATAATATTTAAAGAGAAACAATAGTCCAATGATCGAAAAGAATATATTATAGAAGAAAAGATCTGGGAAAGTACTCATAGACAAGTGTCCACTGTGCAGCAGCATTACAATAAAAAGAAAGGAAATTGTTTTTTGTTTCTTAATGAGTCAAGTGTAATCCTCCCCTTACTACTACGACTTAGTGAGACAGGTCCATGGGTCACATTGTATGAACTGAAGGACATCATGTTCCTATAAAAACTTATCAATCAGAAAAGTTCAGATGAAGTCTACGTATAACAGAAATGTCAGCCCCATGTTGCATACATCAATCTAATGTATGGTGGAAAATAGGTTAGAATGAAGAAAAAAAAAACAGGAATAAGGTATTTTGGAGAATGGAATATAGAACACTTGACCAAATGATAGGTATGGACAATTATTCCCTAATCAATATAATACAATTTCAATAGATGGCATATGGACATTATATTAATGTTAAACTTCTAAATATTACTAGAATTATTATTATGGTAAAACAAAAATACATATTTTTAAAGCTGCCCTGGATAGCAAATTACTTTCTAATGTACAGTAAACAGCATATAAACTTGTCAACCTGAATTTCTAACAAAATTGAGAAAAACTTCTCTGTAAATTAGAAAATATCTGAAACTGGTAGTAAAAAATTATCATAAAATTTTAATATATATTAATTTAATAAAGGATTTTAGCATTGAGTGGCATGTAAACTCCATTATAGGAAAGTAGATTAATCTCATGAGAAGTAAGTAAACAAAAGGAAGGTTCCAAACTGACTTCAGAGTCAGAAGAATTATATCCCAGGCAGAATATACTCTCAAGAGACGAGAGTTAAACTATTGTTGGGCATTCTTAAAAAGTCACACAAAAAAAGCACAGCGTTTGACAATTGGGAGTAGAAAAATATTGCTTCATTTTATACAATGAATGAAAAAATAAATTCTCAAAACTGAAATCATGACAGGGCTGTTAATCACTACAGAATATTCCAAAGGAATTTGAAATGTGTGTGGTTGAGCATAAAAAGCAGCACAAGAACAAACATAACAAGTAGGCACTGGAGAGAATACCTGCCCTCAGGAGCTGGCTACTCCCAACATTATATGCCCTGAACCAAATTTAACTCCTGTGCCCAAGTTTTTTCATCTGTAAAATGGGTAAAATAATAGCACATAAATCTTAGTTTTGCAGAAAGGATTAAGTAAATAGTTAAGTTGCCTAGAACAATGCCTTGTACTCAATAAAACATTCAATGAATTTAAGTCACGACTGCAAGTAGTCACTACTATTGACACCACTACTACCATTATCATCATCATTGCTACCACTGCTAGTTTTTTTTTAAAAGTATTTTAAGGTTTTTTTAAAGTATTGAATACTTAGTGTTAACATAGGTTTTTAAAGTAATATCCATAACAAACAAGTTTTTCTGTTAGGTAGTAATTCCAGTAAGAGAAGTAAGATATAACATCTTAGAGGAACAATATACGTAGCTTTTAGCAAAGCGTATGGCAAATTTCTCAAGATCTTCTTTGTGAAGAAGTGTATGTGTATCTTGGATGATAGTATGGCTAAGATAATTTGTAGTACACTGAACTGAACTATAGGCCAATCAATGCTGACTGATGGATGAGTGCACCTGCAGGAACACTGTGAGCGTTATGTATAGCAAAAGCTATTATTATAGAGTTTCCTTAAAGATATCAACCAAACTCAATCAGTGGCTTATTAAAAAAATAAACGAAAATAAATAAAAGACTGAGAGCAAAAAGAAAAAAAGGAAAAATAAAGAAAGAAAGGGAGAAATGAGAGAAAGGAAAGAAAAAAAGAGAGAAAAGAAAGGTCTTAACGTGTAGGACATTTGGCAATTATTGTTGTAAATACTTTCCCAAAGCCAGATTAAATACTTTCAATCTACCAAACTACCAGCTACCAACAGGACCTCACTGAACAGGGAATTGAGAAGGAATTGCGAAGGTGGCTCTTATGAGCTAGTATGAATTAGCAAATAGTATACCATTAGATTAAATTTTCCACAATAAATGCTTTTTAAATAGCATTTATAATAAGTTTACTGTATGCCAAATACTTTGTATTATTTCATTTAATTCTCAAACTGTTGGGGGACTCAAATGTTGGAAAAGTTTTAGGTTCAGGTAATAGCTAATAAGCTTAGTAATCAATGCATACCAAAAGCTATTGTTACAGGAACTTCAGGTATGACCCACCTTGACTCCAGGAGACCATAAGCAGTTCCACTTTGTGCTTCAGGAGGATTGTAAGCAATTCAAGATGGTGTCTGAGCCACTGTACTCTTGGGTGAGAGAAACACCACCCAGGACATAAAGACCCCAGCCTGGGCACAGCTAAAGACTACTGCCCAAGGTAAGGATGCTGCAGTTTTTTAAACCCAATTAACTTTTCCCTGAATTCCAAACCCCTTACCTACACTTTGGTCTTATAAAAAGGGCCATTTTAAAGTGAAATTGAAGATGGTCTGTTAGGGTACCAACCCACCATCTTCTCAGATCGTCAGCCACCTGAAGAAAAGCACCCATAAAGATTCAATCCCTGTCTCTGCTTATTGGTTCTAGCAGGTGACAGGCAGCATGAACATCAGCTTTTCTGGTTTCAAAACCAATGTTAGGAAGTATAATTATCAACAGCTTCATTTTATTTTATTTTATTTTAAAGTATATTTTATTGATTATGCTATTACAGTTGTTCCATTTTTTTCCTCTTTATCCCCCTTCACCCAGTATCCTCATTCCCTCCAGCATTTCTTCAGTTTAGTTCATATCCATGGGTTGTACATATAAGTTCTTTGGCTTCTCCATTTCCCCTACTATTCGTAACCTCCTCCTGTCTATTTTCTACCTACCAATTATGCTTCTTATTCCCTGTACATTCCCCCCCATTCTTCCTCCTCCCCGCTGATAACACTCCATGTGATCCTGTTCCTGTTCTAGTTGTTTGCTTAGCTTGTTTTTGTTTTTTTTTAGGTTCAGTTGCTGATGATTGTGAGTTTGTTGTCATTTTACTGTTCATAGTTTTGATCTACTGTTTCTTAGATAAGTCCCTTTAACATTTCATATAACAAGGGTTTGGTGAAGATGAACTCCTTTAACTTGACCTTATCTGGGAAGCACTTTATCTGCCCACCCATTCTTTTTTCTTTTTTTCCTGTGGAGGAAAAGGGACAGCACAGCTACTCTCTCAAGGGGAGAGTGCCTCGGAGTGGCGTGGCCACTCTCTCAAGAGGAGAGCCCTCCGACACTTGCCTTGACAGGTTTTTACTGGGTTTCAGTTTGCACCCGAATACAAGTAAAGTTCATTAATCACTGTCAGACAGTAAGGATCAAACAATAGACAGCATACAAAGAACTCTGAGCGCCTATTTTGAGTCAGGGTCAGATGGCTAAAGAGCAATAAAACTCTGAGGAACAAACTCACTTCTTGCTTGGACCCTTATCATTTAATTGAAAGCATTCTAAACAAAGTAAGTTTCACAGGATTTTACATATTCTTTCTTAGGCCTGATTGCCCTAGGGAACCCACCCTTTCCAGCACAGGGCGGCACCCACCAGCAGCATTGTTTCAGGTTTAAGGCATTGTCTCAGGCTTAAGTCAGGCAAGGCAGCCAAGAGATTAGGAGACTCCTCACAGACAGAATGAGGACTGAGGCTATGTCAAAGCTGAGGGTCCATCACCCCCTTTTGTTGTAGTTCCCCAAGTCCTTCCTTGGGGCCTCCACATGATCATACCTGTCTTGGGTCATTATTCCCTTGGGAAATCTTACCCGTCATTGGCTAACCGACTAAGCATTGGGGGCCAGTTATGGAGCAGAAGCAGCACTCCTGCCAGGGAGATAAGCTTTGTCTCCTTAGTGGCTTATGGTCCAAAGGTCACTTATTCAGCCTTAGCCATGGTGGGGGTTACAGCTCCTGAAACCAGGAAGGGCAGTTCCCAGCATCTCCCCCTTTTTTGTTTTTTAAATCAATCGTGGTTGTTAAGCCTGTGAAACCTACTATTTTCTATTCCCAAATGCAATCTTAGGAAATAACCTCTATATATATCATAAAGCACAAATAAGGATTAAAACAAGGAGGCACCCAAGGGCTGCCATGACCCAAACTCATAAATTGTTTATTAAAAAAATGTTACAAATGCAAGGGAATGACAAGAGTAACAGGTCTGGTTACATTTCAGTCTTTGGGAGAATTAGCACAGACTTCAGGAAGTTACTGTAAAGATATGCAGTAAGGGTTTGCTGCCTGAACTCAGGGTGAGAGAGTTTTACCAAGAGCAAGTCACAAAGCAGCCTAGGTATAATGCAGACCTGATTCCCCAAGGGAGAACTTCTTCATGGGTGTGGTCCTGTGTGCGACTCACCCCACACTGGTTTTCCACATGGGTGCTGAGCTACGTTTCCATGTCCCATGAAGCAGTTCCCTACATCTCCTCCCTTGTTTTTAGTTAGGACTGCTATAGATCCCACAAAGCTTGCTACTTGCTGGTCTCTTATACATCCCTGGGAAAATAATTTGCAAATGCATTGAGGTACACAGAGCATTATTCGAATCAGTAAAGGCCCATATTCTCAGATTTAGTCCATCAAACCAATTTTTGGGGATTTTAACCAGCCAAAATTGTCACGGAGGTTCTGAAAAACCTCCTGCTTGGTTAAGTGTTGAATGTCCTGCAGCTGCTGATGTAGCTCTAGCTGCAATTTATCGATTTGTCCCTTTAAGTTGGTAGAAAAAGCCCCTCTTAGGCGATGTTGACTATCACTCCAAGCATGCTGGCTGGAATTCTGCTTCAGGGGGATGACACATAGCTTGGAGAAGTCTGGATCAGGAGAGTCCAAGGGGTGGAGGTGGGTCATGGCCAGGGAAGCCTTTTCTGTGATACGGCTTCACCCTCTTCGCCCACAGTTCCAAAGGTCATTCTGGGCTGATGTGCACATACTCCCACCAAGTTGGTGTGTTGTCCACACAATGGCTCGTGGCCTCTGGGTCCCTGTTCTGGGCGCCAGCTGACGTGGACACTGGCCCGCAGTGTCCGCAACATTATGGATAAGATACAAGACAAATTCACATGGACTACCAAGTCCTATGGAGGATAAGGGATGGCAGGGATACTCTCTCAACAGGAGAGTGCCTGCCCTCCCATTCTAAATGATAGCTCTGTTACCAGAGATTTTCAGATTACATAACTCACTTCATTCAAGTCAATCAGTTAGTCTAAGGGAAGAGTCAACAGCTTTTACATTAAGGCCCAAGGTTTGAGCACAGGACTCTTGTTTCTCCACACTTCTCATATTTTGAGATTGTTAGAACCAGTGACATGCTAATACATTGTATTTTACAATAAAGTGGCCTTAATAGGTTACAATTATGGTCTACCGAAAGATAAGTTTTAAGAGTGGCAGTCAAATATAAGACGAGCATAGATCCCAAATAAAAATTGTACAAAAAGAAGACGAGGAAGGTGTCTTTTAGAAATACATGTAAAAAATATTGAGTTTATTTTCACTCAACTTAATGTGAATCATCTGCATGATTAGAAAATTTAACAAAATTATTACTATTTTATCCTTTTAGTATAGGTTAGATGAAGGAGTCATTTGCTGTTTGGTATACCTGGAAATACTTTGTGGACATTGTACTATGTTTTGGTAGCCATATTTTAGAAATGGAAAAAGTGCAATGGAAAAAGTAATCGGGGGGGATGCTGGTTTGAAGATTCTGTCATAAAGAATAGTTGAAAGAACTGAGATTATCTACTATGTAAACAAGCAAACAGAAAAGCATTATAAAATTATGGTAATCATCTTCAAATGTGAAGTTCTAACATATGTAAGGGGAAATAGATCTATTCTGCATGGATTAACAGAGTAAAAAAATAGATGTTATAGGAAAGGTGTTTTAGACTTTTATAATGAAGAATTGAATATATACATTTATTTTTAAAATCATAAGTAATTGTCTTAGTGATAAAGTAAATTCAGCATTTCTATCCAGGTTCAAACAAAAGCTGAAGTCTACACATGGGATTCAGTATTTCTGCAACGGCTAAAAAATTGGAATATTTGATTTCCATGATCCTCTTAACGATTAGTAGAACTGGTATATTTTCAATGGGTTATTAGTAAATGGATAAATGATTCTGAAATGTAAAAGTGTGATGGTATATTTAATGAACCAAGTAAAACACAATCTACTCATGCTTGGAAGGGTCAGATGTGACCATTCAGGCAGAAATTGGTGGCATCTGTTGCTAGTTCAGAATTTCACAAGTACTCAGTATCATCTTATGTGACATATTAAATGAATGTACAATGCTCACTGGTTGAAGTGATGAGTACTTTTATATATTAAATTTCTCCCTCTATTAAGCCACAAAATACAGTTGATGATCAGCTGTCCATTAAGCTGTTATTAATGAGATCCTTAAATTTTTGCATTAAGCTGAAACCAACATTGTTTGGTTGATTTCCTAGGTATTTTATGCATGTGAAGGATGAACAGGCTTTAAAAATAATGTGTGGTAGGCAAATGTACATGTCAGTATGATTCAAAACAAATAATTCTTCAATTTTTCTGATTAAAATCAGAAAGTTTTATAAAAGTTTTTCAGCTATGTCTTGAATAATATTTTAAGGTACTCTGTTTCTGGCTCAAGAAATCTATGATGGTATGATTTGGCAATACCAAGAATTCATCAAGAATTACAACTTGAACAGAATAGAAGTAATTACTATGGAAAATGAAATAGGCATAATTTGGGATATAATTGTCATTTTCTAAAATTTGATGTGGAGCAATAAATATATTTTTCAATAACATTTTAAGCACTGGCTCAGGTGGTTCAGTGGATTGAGTGCCAGCCTGCAAACCAAAGGGTTGCCTTCAATTCCCAGGCAGGGCACATGTCCTGGGTTGCAGGCCAGGTCCCCAGTTGGGGGCACATGAGAGGCAATCATACCATGGACGTTTCTCTCCCTCTCTTCCCTTCTTTCTAAAAATAAGTAAATAAAATCTTAAAAATAATAATATTTTTAAATAGCTCTTTATCAAGAATGTTTATCTTCCATTTTTAATTATTAACAGCAGAATTAGTAGTCTTTGCCACTTTATTTTCTCAGAAACAATCTTCAAACAAACAGGAAAATAAGAAATAAAAATAAAAACCTCATCTTGGAAGAAACCACACCTGTAATCCTAAACCAAAATATTTATAGACTGCCAAATACAGGGAAAATCAAATGAGTATGGAAAGTGTGAAGAAAAGATTGCAGCTGATTTCAGACATTTCAGACACAGATGGCAGAACACGATCCCCCACAGTAAATGGTACATCCTGAGGGCCAAAACAAGCACAGTGTGCACAGACTGGTGGTGAACACTTGCCTGGACTCTACTGGGTATCTACCAATGAGTAATAGGAGAGATGGTTCTGAATGAATAAACACAAATGTGCAATCTTTTTAGAAGGCAGCACATCCGGAAAGTCATTTTTAGTTGGTAGGTTAAACAGTAAGCAATGCTACAAATACTAATCTCCTTTAGATAAAAGAAACAAGGATTAAAATGGCCACCTGACATAGGTCTGTCCAGAAAGTATCAAGGCACATACTGGGAAAAACAGAGGCATTTATTAAAGAAGATACATCGTACATAGGACAATGACACCTCAGTCCCCTTCAAAGTAGGCACCTTGGGACCTCACACAGTTCTCCCAGTCACCATCAGCTACCCTGCCATATTTTCCTCAGTCTTGAATCTCTTCCCTTTCAAAGGTGATTTTCATTTTAGGAAAAGCCAGAAGTCACAGGACACCAAATCTGACCTGTAGCAGGGCTGAGTCACCTGGGTGATTTGATGTTTTGCCAAAACACTCTGCACAAGACGTGATGCCTGAGTGGGCAAGCATTGTGGTGATGAAGCTGCCATCCACCAGTTGCCCATAGCTGCAGCCGTCTGAATCATCCAAACTGTTTCTGCAGAGGAATGTTCAAGCTTAGCACAAAATCTGATGCAGATTCATTGCTCTACTCACTGTCATTTTGAATGGGATGACCACATAGTATACATGCTCACTCAATGGCATGTACCACCCCACTAACTCATATAGTAATTGTTCACACGTGACCATACCAATCCACTCTCCTTGGCTGTCAGTTACACTGATGTCACACAGACCATTCTCATTATATTAACAATGGCTGGACTATTTCTGGACAGACCTTGTACACATATCTACACACACCAACACCTGTATGTTTCCTAGGGAGAGTAGTGTGTAGTACAAACCAGTTAATGTCTGCCAGATGTATTAATAGAAACTCACTCTCCTCAAAAATCGCATATCAAAAAACATTTCTACACAAAGATGATATCAGGTAACTTGAGCAAAGGCTCCGGAAAAGACCAACAAAGCACATTTATCAGAGAAAAAATTTGTGAGCAAATAGAAAGTATACACAAGCAAGTCATGATGAACAAAGTTATAAAGCCACTTAAGAATTCAAAGCAAGGAGAAAAGATTTAATGAAAATATCCAAGTCTTTTGACATTCTTTTGTAGTCTATTTTTTATATTTTTTTATTGTTTCTCAGTTACAGTTGTCCCGCCTTTTTCCCCATTGCTCTCCCCTGCCCTGTCCCCCTCCACTCTCGCACAGTCAATCCCCACATTGTCCATGCCCGTGAGTCCTCTATTCGTGTTCCTTGGCTTGCCCCTTCCCCCTTTTCCCTCCTTATTCCCCACCCCCTTCCCTCTGGTCACTGTCACTTTTGCCATTTTTTAAAACAATTATTTTTTTAGTAGTAGGAGTTCTTTACATATTTTGGTTATTAACTCCTTATCAGATAAATTATTTGCAAATATTTTCTCTTATCCTATGGGTTAGGCAGGATAGATTCATTCTGTTGATAGACTGATTCTTTTGATGCACAGAAGTTTTACATTTGTTCCTTGTGATTTTTGTGTCACATATAAGAAGTCATGGCCAAATCCATTGTCATGAAGATTCACCCTATGTTTCCTTCTAATAACTTTATAGTTTTAGCTATTATGTTTAGATCTTTAATCGATTTGGGCCAATATTTGTATATGGCATAAGGGTCCAACATTATTCTATTTTGCACGGGGATATCCAGTTTTTCCAACACCATTTGTTGAAAGGATTGTAGTTTCATCATTGAATGTTCTTGGGACTCTTGTCAAAAATCATTTGAACATAAATATTTAGTTTTATTTCTGGACTTTCTATTCTATTTCATTCATGTATAGGCTTCTCATTTTGCCAGTACCATACTATTTTGATTACTATTGTTTTGTAACAAGTTTTGAAACCAGGGAGTGGGAAACCTCCAATTTGTTTTTTTCAAAGTATTTTGGGTATTTGGATTCCTTTGAGATTTCATATGAATTTTAGGGTGAATTTTTCTACTTCTATAAAATATACTATTGGGATTTTGATAGAGATTACATTTTGAATCCTACCTTCAGATAATATTGACTTAACATTATGCCTTTTAATCAATTTACATTGGATGTCTTTCAATTTACTTTTGTCTTCTTTAATTACTTTCAGTGACAGTTTGTAGTTTTCATTGTACAAGTGTCTCAAATCCTTGGTTAAATTTCTACCTAAGTATTTTATTTTCTTAATATGCTTTTTTAGGTCATTCATAATCAGTACATGGAAACACCACAGATTTCTGTTTATTAATTTCTTATCTTGCAATTGTGCTGAATTAATTTACTCTAACAATTTTGGGGTGGGTGTGTATGCATGTGGAATCTACAGGGTATTCCACATATAAAGTCATGTCTTCTGCTAATGAAGATAATTTTACTTCTTACTTTACTATTTAGATACCTTTTATTTATGAATAAATAAATATTTATATATTTATTTATTTTTTGCCTATTTTTTTAAGACTTCTCTTTTAAGTACACACGAGTGGTAAAAATAGGCATCCTGTATTGTTTCTGATGCTTCAATCTCTGAAAGAATATTTTTATGTGGAATAACCTCAACTGAAATATGACAGTCTGAGTCTAGGACAGGGAAAAATGAATACGATAGAAGCACTTTATTAATGAACAAGTCATTAGACCAATGGGACAGAGGTCTCAAAAAGCTAAAGCATTACAATAAAGCAAATTTCAAGTCATTTTTACGTAAGTTCCCAGGATCCTACCTTAGGATACATTTTCTAAACATTTACTTTCATACTTTTTTTGGTATGAGACTGGGTTACTTAGAAGTTAGACATTTTTTTATGTATTGTTAACTTTGAAATAGTGCTTAATTTGATTAAGACATACCTTGGTAAGATGTGGCCTCCCATTGCACAGTGTATATTACATCATTTGCTGAAACATGTTTGTATATATTGAGATTTATCTTACTTCCTTGAGTAAGGAAGGCAGGCTCGTACCTTAGGATAACTATTTTTCACTCATGTTAAAAGTGCTATGAATCTGTCTAGATGATACATATGTAAGATATCACATAGGTAAGTGATTATATAAACACTATTAAAATGCATACTTAATCACTGTTATAAATATAATTTTATTTACTTATTTTTAGAGATAGGGGATGGGAGGGAGAAAGAGAGGGAGAGAAACATTGATGTGAGAGAGATATTTCCATCAGCTACCTCTCATTAGGTCCCAACCAGAAACCAAACCTAAAAGTCATGCATGTACCCCAAATAGGAATCGAACTAGCAAACTTTTGCTTTGTGGGATAATGCCCGGCCAACTCAGCCAACACTGGTCAGGGTAATATGATTTTATTTTATATTTTTGCAACCTTTAGAGTGTGTATGTATAAGCATATAATTCCTTAGCATAACCATTGATATATCTCACAGTATAAATCTGAGCAATTTAGGTTAGAAAGGTCAGGATCAAAAACATTTTTTCTCGAGGAAGAGTTAAAATTTAAAGTTGATGTGATTAAACTTTTTAAATTGAAGGAAAATTAAATTCTGGAGTTAGTAAAGAATGTTGATAAGAATGGTTTGACTTAGCACTCTGTAAGTGCCAGTTGACCTTATTAACACACTTGAAAGCAATACTTCATTATTCCGAGAAGGATGCCTGTGTTGCAAAAATGCTTAACTGGCCAAAGACCTTCAAAGCATTAGGCTTTTGATCTACTGGAATAGTTTGTGAGAGGTCCTTTGTTCACATCATGTGGTTATCTGTAGAGAAAAAAATCATACCAAATTTCTTATTTATTTAGGGAGTCTTTGCCAGCACAAAATAATTCATTTTAGATATATTTTCTCAGATGATTTGGGCAATTTAATACTCGTTACATTTACCAGTGAAGTCCCTCTCCTCTGAAGAGAAAACTAACAGGAAAACTTTTCTCATTAAAATATCCCAACTCTTACCCTGGAAGAAAATACTACTGTTCAGTTAAATTTAATGCAATATATATTTGTTAAGTACCAACACTTCTTTAAACAGTGTACAAACTAACATAGAGTTAAAATATTTATAAGGCAATAAATGCTTTCAAAGTCAATAGTAGAAGAATTAAACACAGCACACAAAGGAAAATATTCAAAGGATCAAATTGATTTGTGAGAGAGAAACAAGAGTGCCCTTTTACCAGAACATCCTGAAACATAGATATACTACTTGGGCATTTATATAAGATAAAATTCAACTTCCAGAGAAAAGGCTGGGCTTTGTGCTTAATGTAATATCCACTTGCCAGGAACAACAAATGCGAGCATGTAGATAATATTTTGGTTAATAGTAAATCACTTACAAAGATGGTCATTTATGTCATGGTTATGATTATTATGATAATTTTCTCTTAATGAATATATTGTATACCCATCTTAAACACAGCAGGAAAATGGAAGATAGCATTTCTCAATTTCTTAGTGGCCCACGAAAAATTACTTTTTAAAAAATAACAGTAATAATCTGGAACTTTTTTTTTTTTTTGTCTGCAGACTGCAAGCCAATGGCATTTGTTCAGCCACAAAGAAGGGCATATGAAGAGATTTTACATCAGCCTCTTCTCCAGCATTATAACCTCTGAATTAATTTTTAAAGTTTCTTTTTTCTATTTTGATTCTTCAAGATAAGTACTTCACAAATAAGGCAGTTTAAAAAGAGCCTTGGAAAACTATAAAACAGCATAAACTGTTATTTATGTCATGAGACAGGACAGTTATAAGAAGTCCATTAAGCACAAAGACTAAAGTTATCAGGAAAAATCCATGATGAGGAGAGGTCCTAGTTCTCGGCTTGCTGGCTGAAGAGGCATGAAGCATCATTATGCCTTTGTTGTGTGCTGCACATGGATACGCATAAGTAGTCCAGGGTGAGGCGTTGTACAACAGTCTATACCTTTACATTAACATGCTAAATGTTTAAGCTCCACATGTTTGTCAGCTCTATGTTTTCAGCTCTATATTATGCTGTTCTTTTCAACCACTAGAGTTCCTGATTGTTTTGCTTTTGCTACTCCTTATAGAGGACAAAGTATTTTTACACTTTTTCTCTTCTCTTTTTCCAAATATTGCTTTTATATCTATTTTTCCCTTATAGGTCATGACCAGCCATGATATGGGACAGCCATATCCCATGCAGTCCATATTAAATTAGTTTACCCAAGTGCTAAGAAGAAACAAAAAAATAAAGGTATGAAATTGTGATATATGCCTTGCACCTTAAAAATTTCAGTCTATGGCATTTAGTAAACTATGTAAAACTATAACAATAAAACATTAATTGAGAAATCAATAAAATGACGTTTTATGCTCTTAATGTTCTATGCATTAGAGGCACAGTGTAGGACAAGATTTACTTTCTTGAAATGAGCTAAAAAGCATTAAAATACCCATCAAGAGCTTGACTTTTATAGCTTGCTGACAGGTCAACACTTCTAAACTTGCTATTTATGCAGGATTTTGCCCCATGGGTTTATATCCTGATAATATAATATAGATTCTATAAAATTAGAATTTGGCATGAGCTCACTTGTTTCCTACACAGATTCAACATAGATTCAATTGATTCTGACCATATGACAGACTCTGAGATGCATGTTTTATCTACCATATAACATCCTTGAATTTCAGTTCCAGAGAAACAAAATCTCCATATCAACCTTTATAGCACAGGTTGCAAACACAAGGCCCGAGGGCCAAATCTGGCCCTCCACCTTGTTTTATGTGGCCCAGAAGCTCGTTTCTACCCAGAGGCAGCGCCAAGCTCTCCCTTAATTGTTAAGGAGTAGTTACCTTTATACAGTCCTAAAATTACATTTGGCCCTTTGAAGGCAACCGTGAGGCTGATGTGGCCCCTGGCAAAAATGAGTTTGACACCCCTGCTTTATAGCATAGACAGCTATTTTCTGAAAAATCGTATGTGAAACAGACTGCTCTATAACACAAAATTTTAAGTACTTTTTTTTTCTTTTAGATTTTATTTATTTATCTTTAGAGGGGAAGGGAAGGAGAGAGGGAGAGAAACATCAATGTGCGGTTGCCTCTTGTATGTCCCCTGCCGGGAACTGGCCTGGCAACCAGGCATGTGCCCTGACTGGGAATCGAACCGCGATCCTTCAGTTTGCAGGCCCGCGCGCTCAATCCACTATAACACAAAATTTTATATTGGGAGCAACATATATGTGAGCCAGAAAACTTTCCGAATTTCTCCATTTGAGAATTGCGGCAAATTTTCAGGAGATGTGCCCTTAAATAATATGATAAAATTATATCATATTACATACACAATGGTGTAAAAACCTTGACATTTTAATATTTTCTTCATTAGAAATAATTATCACCTTTTGCTATTTGATAGAAAATCTTGACAACTATTCATTCGAGTAAATTTTGGTTTAGTTTTACTGCCAAACCATGCTCACACTGATACCTTTTAAAGTGTTATCTACAATTATTCTCGAAGACTTTGCTTTAGATAGTAGTTTGTACATTCCCATCCTTCCCTCAAACTCTTGTCTTAATCCTACTGTATTTGCCTACAACCAAAAGCTTAGTTTTCTCAGTGCTTATTTCTTTACAATCATTAATGTCCTAATGTGGTTAGTTTTATAATTCTTTAGCATTTGGTGTCACTTCAATAACTATGAAAACCCCTCGCTATTTGAGATGAATGGAAAAGAACACTTGCCAGTCATGGGTTTGGTTGGGAGTGTAGGGTACCAGAGCAGTGGGAGTTGCCAGGACCATCCGCAGCCTTTGTGGCAGGGCTGGACTTGCTGGGCACCGTGGAACTTGTAGATGTTGCAGTACACATGCTTATAGGCAGATCACAGATTAGGGAAATAAATAGGAATTCACTGCAGAGTGGCAGGAATTTAGAGATTGGATCCCATTTTTAGGAAAGAGGTTACTATCTGATATAAGGATGGGTGAGAGATGGCATGGCCTGCGTGTACTTGACTTTGATGGACATTGGGAAAAAAATCACCTAGCATCTAGGAAAACAGATTCAATATATGCGTGTGTTGAAAAATATTCAGAAAATAGATTAGAACAATATTTTTTTATTTATGACAAGAAACAGAGCCAATTGATTGCTTTATCTGTTAGTGCATGTATCTTAAAAATTAAGCTACTTTCCTTTACAATTTGAGCAAAATTTCACTTTTTTTGACATTTAAATCAATGTCACATTGTATTTAAATTATGCCATTTAAACATTTCAAACCACTAATAATTCTTGTATAAGTTACTTTAAATTCTTAAGAATGTCATCCTGGCTGGTGCAGCTCAGTGGATTGAGTGCCGGCCTGTGAACTGAAAGGTCCCCAGTTGATTCCCAGTCAGGGCACATGCCTGGGTTGCAGGTCAGGTCCCCAGTCAGGGGCATGTGAGAGGCAACCAATCACTGTATCTCTCACACATTGACGTTTTTTCTCCCCCTCTTTTTCCTTCTCTTTTCTCTAAAAATAAATAAAAATTTAAAAATAAGTTCTTAAGAATGTTAAATGGGTATTCAAGAATGTAGCACTTTAAAAATGGGACATTCTTTGAAAGGTGGATTGAGCAAGTAATTTTTTAATAGATAATTTAACTGAATTTTAGTTAGATTTAGAGTCAAGAAAATGAATCAACACTTCTTAAAAATAATTAATTGAAAAACTGATATGTAATTGTTAAGTAAAACTACTAGAATCGTAGTTTATATGGTTTTATGAAATAGAAATATGATCTAAGGTGATCTCACTAAACCTCTCTGCTTGCTAATCGGATTTAATAAAATATTTTGAAGTGAAATAGGCTTAACATTGCCCAGAAAATGGACTTTGAATTATACAGTGGTTTCACACAAGCTTGAGTAAATTGTACAGTAGAACTCACCCCTACCAGGTTCCATACCATTTAACCCTTCACTCAACAGAGACTTCCACTGAAACTGGTTTGGTAAATTCTTTCGAGATAGACACACCAATTGGCTATTAATTGGGTAGTAAAAGAAGAGGATGAACTTGTACTGAGATGCTATTCATGTTTGGTCCTACAATGGTTGGTGAATATCTACCATGAGATTTTTGTTGCTGTCCGCATTTTAGGAAGATATGATCTCTTTCCAAATCTGGAGTTTGTCTTTTTGATATTTGACTCATATGCATTTAGCTACAGTATCTTTTTCCACTTTGAAATTGGCAGTTTCTGAAGGTCTTGGGTAAATTTAGATGCCCTGTATTTGCACACTAAGTTCCCTTTTCTTGAAGTAAATGTACCTCTTGGATCCTCTTTAAGAAGCCCACGGTTTGAAACCACTATTAAGGGTTAAAGCATTTATTTACTTCAGAAAAATATAATGTGAATTCATGGATACTGAAACTTATCTGATGCCTTGTTTTATTTAATATTCCCCAAGCATGGCAGGCATGACCATTTCCAGTATTGCTTCTTTGTTTTCAAACTTTAAAGGCAGTTTAAACATTTTCACTGAGAATGTCAAAAAAGCAAAGTCACTGGCTAGTTTAAATCTTTGTTACTGTTAAACAATAAAAAGGTCTTTGTTATAATGGGCAGATACTTCCATAGTCAAATGAAATTTGCTGTCTTTTCCAGAATATTCAACAGAAGACTATTAGCATTACCTCATAGAAATACTTTTTTGCAATAAAGACCATGCCATACTATCCAGGTCATTACTGTCTTCATTCTCAGAGATTCTGTTTTTCTATTTTATTGAGTGAATTGAAGTCAGAAAGCATGAGCTTTCTAATCTCTGCTTCTTTTTTTTTTTTAATTTTTATTTTAATTGTTGATCTTGTACAGTTTTCTGTCTTTTATTCTCACCTGAACCCACCACCCTAGCCCTCCCCTCCTCCCTCCCATTTCCACCCCCACATAGTTTTTGTCCATGTGTCCTTTATACTTGTCCCTTCCCTTTTTCCCCTGAAATTTCCTCGCCCTCCCCTCTGGCGACTTTCAGCCTTTTCTCAATTTCTGTGTCTTTGGTTATATTATGCTTGTTTGTTTGTTTTGTTGATTAGCTTCCTGTTAAAGGTGAGATCATATGGTATTTGTCTTTCACTGCCTGGCTTACTTCGCTTAACATGATGCTCTCAAGTTCCATCCATGCAGTTGCAAAGGGTATGAGCTCCTTCTTTCTTTCTGCTGCATAGAATTCCGTTGTGTAAATGTACCACAGTTTTTTGATCCATTAATTTACCGATGGGCATCTAGGTTGCTTCCAATACTTGGCTATTGTAAATTGTGCTGCTATAAACATAGGGGTGCATAGGTTCTTTTGGATTGGTGTTTCAGGGTTCTTAGGATATAGTCCTAGCAATGGAATTGCTGGGTCAAAAGGTATACCCATTTTTAGTTTTTTTAGAAAATTCCATACTGTTTTCCATAGTGGTTGTACCAGTCTGCACTCCCACCAGCAGTGCACTAGTGTCCCCTTTTCTCACAACCTCTCCAACACTTGTTGTTTGTTGCTTTGTTTATGAGGGCCATTCTGATATTCGACAAAGGGGGCAGCAACATAACATGGAGTAAAAATAGCCTCTTCAACAAGTGGTGTTGGGAGAACTGGACAGCTTCGTGCAAGAAAATGAAACTTGATCACCAACTTACACCATACACAAAAATAAACTCAAGGTGGATAAAAGATTTAAACATAAGCCGTAACACCATTAAAGTCCTAGAGAAGAACATAGGCAGGAAAATCTCAGATATTACACGCAGCAACATTTTTACTGATATGTCCCCTAAAGCAAGGGACATAAAGGAAAGAATAAACAAATGGGATCTCATCAAAATAAAAAGCTTTTGCATGGCCAAGGAAAACAGTATTAAAATAAAAAGAGAACCGACTGTGTGGGAAAACATATTTGCCAATGATACCTCAGATAAGGGTTTAATCTCCAAAATATACAAAGAACTTACATGACTCCACTCTAAGAAGACAAGCAACCCAATCAAAAAATGGGCAGAGGACTTGGGCAAACACTTCTCCAAGGAGGACATACAGAGGATCCAGAGACACATGAAAAGATGCTCGATATCGCTAGCTATCAGAGAGATGCAAATTAAAACCACAATGAGATACAACTTAATCTCTGCTTCTTGAAGCTTTGGCTTCCTCTCATACTTTCATTCTGTCACTGCTTTAGAATATGTGCCTCTACTTCTCTTTAAGGCCAACTCTGTAACTAAGTTCCATGTTTCTGTCTCCTTTATCCCCTCTAGGATTACACTCACATTCAACTCCTCTCATTTTCTAGCTTAGACCTTTTCTACACCAGGTCTCTAACCAAGTATATGATCCACTGTCTTAGACCAAAAAAAAAAAAAAAAAGAAAAAAGAAAAACCTGGAAAAAGCTACATTCCCAAACTCCCTGTACTTTATCTTCATTTAGTTGTTATTCAAGTATTTTTTGAATTGCTTACCACACACACACTCACACACTGATATGTGTGGGGGAAAATGCATTCACTCTTCTTTTTTATAAACTTATAGACTCAAAACAACTGTTTTCCAAAGTTAATTAGGTCTTTGTAAATTCATTTGTCACAGTCTACATTTCCCCTTGATAGCCCTGTTAATGCCTTTCTTATTTTATTGTTTATGCTCTTAAGTTAGCCAAATTTCCTTTTTTAAAAAAGATTTTATTTATTTATTTTTAGAGAGGGGAAGGGAGGGAGAAAGAGAGGGAGAGAAACATCAATGTGTGGTTGCCTCTCACGTGGCCCCCACTAGGGTCCTGGCCTGCAACCCAGGCATGTGCCCTGACTGGGAATCGAACCTGCGACCCTTTGGTTCGCAGCCCGCGCTCAATCCACTGAGCTACACCAGCCAGGGCCAATTTCCCTTTTTGATCCCCTTCCTCCAACCCCCATTTCCATGTCAATCCCCACACCATTGTCCATGTCCATTGGTCTTGCATATTTGTTTTTGTCTAATCCCTTCACCTTCTTTCAACCAATCCCAACCTCTCCCCTCCCTTCCCCTCTTACAGCTGTTAGTAGTCTGTTCCTTTTTTCTGGGCCTCTGATTATATTTTGCTTGTTAGTTTATTTTGTTCCTTAGATTCCAGTTTTAAGTGAGATCGTATGGTATTTGTTTTTCATTGCCTGGCTTACTTCACTTAGCATAATACCCTCCAGTTCCATCCATGCTGTCACAAAATGTAAGAATCCCTTCTTTTTTGCTGCTGTGTAATATTCCATTGTATAAATGTACTTCAGCTCTTTGATCCACTTATCTACTCTCTACTGATGGGCACTTAGGCTGTTTCCAAATCTTGGCTATTATAAATGATGTTGCTATGAATATAGGGGTACATATATTCTTTTGAATTGGCATTTTGGGATTCTTTGGATATATTCCCAGAAGTAGAGTTACTGGGTAAAATGGCAGTTTCATTTTTAACTTTATGAGGAAACTCCATACTGTTTTCCAGAGTGGTGCACCAGTCTGATGTTTTTCTTATTACACATATAAGAAAACTTACGGTGTTCAGTTTTGAGGGACTTGAAAAATGTTAGAGTCAAGTTTCTATCGCCACAGTAATATAAGAATAGTTCTGTCACTCCAAAATTTTCCCATTCTATCTTTGTAATTAACCCTCCTCCCATTCCTTTTACCTGCAAGCACTGATCCATATATTTTCTATCCTTACACTTTTGCTTTTCCAGAATGTCATGTAAATGGAATCATGCAACACAACTCCTTTTGTTTCTGAGTTATTTCATTTAGTCACCTATGTACAAGAGTCATTCCTGTTGTTATGTTAAGCAACAGTTTATTGCTTTTTAATGTTGAATTGAATTTCATTGTGTGGATATAATACAGTTTGTTTACCCATTTACCTGATGTTCTATTTATTGTCAGTGATAAAAAATGTTTCCACACATATGTGTACAACTTTTTGTGTGTATACAAGTTTTGATCTGTATAAATACTTTGAAGTAGATTTCTTGGTAATATAATAAGTATGGCATATGTTTAACTTTTAAGGAACAGCTCAACTGTTTTCTAAAGTGCCTGTTCCACTTTACAGTGCCACCAGCAACACATGAGAACTCCAGTGTTTTCACATTCTCTGCTGCCCAGTTCCCTCTCTCTCTCTCTCCCCCCCCGCTTTAGCCATCTGATAGATGTGGTTTAATTTACATTTACCTAATGAATAATTGTGTTGTGTATCTTTTCATAAGCTTATTTACAATCTGTATAATCTTATTTGGTGTAGGGGGTTTGCAAAAGATAATTCTGTGGTGATTTTTTATTACTTGAATGTAACTTTTTAAAAAATCTGAATGCCTTCAAGATGTTCCTTTTATCTAGTTTTCCACTTTTTAATGTAATATGATTAGATGGTTTATAAAAAATTCTTGTTTGAGTGTATAGAATTTGTTGTTTTGGTTCAGTTTCCTATGAGTTCTGTAATTTCTAATTTGGATCTGTTGTTATTTTTGGAAAATTTTTATTATTTCTTCAAATATTTCTTCTGCTCAATTCTCTTTTCTACTGGGATCGAATTTCTTGTAAGAAAGACCATTAACTATTGTCCAAGAAGCTTTGGATCTACCTCCTCTCTCTTACCTCTCCCTCTTTCTCTGTCTCTGTTTGCATAATTTTAATAGACATTTTATATTCACTGAATTTTTCCTTTGCTGAATCTAATGATGAACAATTACAGGCATTTTCAGCTCTGTTACTATATTTTCCATTTCCAGCTTTATAATTTGATTTTTAACATACTCTTCTTCTATCTGCTGATATTACCTGTATGAACTGGTATTGTCATTCTTTCCCATTAGAAACTTAGACATATCAATCATCATTATTTTAAATTCCCTGTTATATAGTTCTAACATTTTTGAAAATTGATTTGTGTCTTGGAGTGTGTTTTTAAATGCTGTGTCATTTTGTTTTGTTAAAAAAATGAAAAACAGTATGGAGAATCCTCAAAAAATTAAAATTAAAACTAACGTATCCTCCAGCACACCCACTTTTGGGAATTTATCCAAAGGTAACAAAAACACTAACTTGAAAAGATATATGCATCCCATATTCATTGCACCATTATTTACAATAGCCAAGATATGGAAGCAACCTAAGTAGCCATCAATGAATGAATAAAGAAAATGTGCTATATATACTATGAGATATTACTCAGCCATGAAAAAAGAAATTTGTAGCTCTGTGGGGTAATGGATGTTAACTGGACTTACTATGGTTATCATTTAGATTTATATAAATATGTATTTGTATAGAACATTATGTTGTACACCTGAATCTAATGTCAATTTTATCTCAAAAATAAAAGGTAAATTGTAGGCATCAGCCAATTTTTACTTTAAAACTTCAGTTAAATATTTACTTTTTTCTTCTGATATAATGTTTATATACCTACAGCATGATTCTATCCACTACTGTATACAAAAATGCCATTGGATAATCATTTTTGCCATGGTATTACCCCATTAGAACATACATTTGTGATAAGCATGACACTGCAAAATGAGTGGCACATGGTTCAGAACTATAATCCAAGAGCTTCTACTTGAGGGTTAAAGTTTTATGGGGCAAAAATGAGGTTATAGAAAAATATATCAGGAATTTCATAGACAAAAATTACAAATGCCTTCCAAAAATAATGTTAAACATTTTCCTATACTGTCAGATGTTAACATTTTGACAGCAATAGGAAAAGTATTAAACAGTTTCCACCCAATCAAAATTTTGACATTTTTCAAAAGGCACATTCACTAGACACATTAGTTTTGCCTATGGAAAGATACTGTGCATATTATACTCTAAAGTTAAGTTTCAGTCAGAAAGAATAAAAATAAGAGAAAAAGATGACATCCAATGTCATCAGAGAGTGACAGAGTACAAGTAGTACATAGAATGTGACAATTTGGAAACCATGTGACAATTTTATGGAAGTATCTTGAGGGAGATATAAATTATATAATTAGCTCTCAGTCATCTGTGGTAATGAGAAAATGTGAAAGTAGGAAAAATGACCACAAAATTTATATCCTATTCTCTTACTTTTTAGAAAGTTTCAATTGTATCAATTCTTATATCCTGATGCAAATGGAAAACATTTATTCTGAAGGTTGTTTTTCATTTTCCTATTTCTTCTTCTGAAAAATTACAAAACAAAAGATGATTAAGTGGTAGAAAGAGTATGGATAATAATAATTCACCCGTAAGTCACCAAGTGGTGTGTCTTTTTTCCTATTGTGAGCCAATAAATCCTATAATACCAAAAATAATAATTTTAAAGCAATACAAATATCCAATCTTCCCTCATTGGTAAAGATTCATTAGCTTTCTTGGAAAGTAACACTAGAAGATTTCTGACTACAACTTTTCAAAAGTTTGTCATTGTTGATGAGTTTTTTATGCCTGAAAGGATTATTTGAAAGTGAAGAGCTTGCTAATGCAGAGATATTAAAAGTACCTAAATCTATTTTCAAATGTCCAAGAGGAGAGTAAATTAAAACTATCATAGCCTCGAGATGGAAATCACACTAGCATGTTACTGAATAAGTAAGTTTTATTCAACTTCCTTAACACAGAACAAGGATATAAAAATATAAATATTAAAGTAAATATATTTAAATTTTAAGTAAACATTTAACTGACACGTGTCTCTTGTGCACAGTCTGACTCACACGCTTCTATATTGTTCTAATATGACATGGAAATATTTTAACATAAATTAATACTTCTGGATATATTTATTTTTACATTCACCAAAGCAAGCATATTTTAGATGCATTACTATTAAATTATAATGAAAATATTCAAGTAAATTATTCAAACTTAAGCAACCACATAGATTTGCAGAGGGAATTGAAAATGAGGATTAGTAAGTGAAATTTCATTTAGAAGCAGTATTTAAAAACTTTGGTTGTCTTGATTCCTAATGCAAGGGAAGTAAAAGCAAAAATTAATGAATGAAACTGCATCAAATTAAAAAGCTTCTGCAGAGGGGATAAGATTTTTGCAAATAATGCCTCTGGAAAGGGGCTAATATCCAAAATGTATAAAGAACTCAACCAACAACCAAAAAGTGAAGAATTCAATTAAAAAATGGGCAGAAGATCTGAACATTTTCCAAAGGGGAAATACAAATGGCCAACATATATATAAAAATGCTCAACTTCACTAGCTATAAGGGAAATGCAAGTCAAAACCACAGTGAAATACCACTTCGTACCTGTTAGAATGCTATTAACAATAAGGCAAGAAATAACAAGTGTTGGAGAGAATGTTAAGTAAAAGCAAACCCCATTCATTGTTGGTGAGAATGTAAACTGGTACAGACATTATGCAAAACAGTATGGAGGTTCCTCAAAATATTATGAATAGAGTTATCATATAACCTAGAAATCCCTTTTTTGGTTATCTACCTGAAAAATTTGAAAACGTAGATTCATAAAAATATATGTATGTTTATGTTCACTGTAACATTATTCACAGTAGTCAAAACATGAAAACAACTTAAGTAACCTTTGGTATATGACTGGATAAAGAAGAAGTAGTACATACAGCTATAAAAAGGATAAAATATTGCATTTGCAACAACATGGAAGGATCTTGAGAGTATGAGTGTCATGCTAAGTGAATAAGGGAGACAGAAAAGAACCACACACTTTCATTTATAGGTGGGACATAAAATAGAAAAAAACAAATGAACAATCTCAGAGACACAGATGGCAGTATGGTGGTTATAAGAAGGGAAGTGGGGTGAGAGGAGAATGAGGGGAATGAAATCAAATATATGGTGACAAAAGGAGACTGGACCCTGGGTGGTGACCAAACATCACAATATGCAGATGATGTATTATAGAACTATATGCCTGTAACATATAATGTTATTAACTAATGTTACCCAATAAATTTAAGCCTTAAAATTTTTTGGTTATAAAGAAACAATATAATATTTTAATTCATATTTTTTGGAGAGAGAAAAATTCTAATTATATTTTTGCATTTTAGGACAGATTTTTTCAAGAAATAATTCATTAACTTTTTAAAATACATTTTATTGATGTTATATTATTACAGTTTTCCCATTTTCTCCCCTTTATTCCCCTCTGCCCTGCATACCCCTCCCACCAGTACTCCCCTACCTTAGTTCATGTCCATGCATCATACATAAAGGCTCTTTGGCTTCTACATTTCACTATTCTTAACCTCCCCCTCTCTATTTTGTACCTACTATTTATGCTTCTTATTCCCTGTACCTTTTCCCCCATTCTCCTCCTTTCCCATTCCTGCTGATAAATCTCCATGTGATCTCTATTTCTATTAATCTGTTCCAGTTCTAGCTGTATGCTTAGTTTGTTTTTGTTTTTTAGGTTTGGTTGTTGATAGTTGTGAGTTTGTTGTCATTTTACTGTTTGTATTTTTGATCTCCTTTTTCTTAGATAAGTCCCTTTAACATTTCATATAATAAGGGCTTGGTGATGATCAACTCCTTTAACTTCACCTTGTCTGAGAAGCACTTTATCTGCCCTTCCATTCTAAATGAAAGCTTTGCTGGATAGAGGAATCTTGGATGTAGGTCCTTGCCTTTCATGACTTTGAATACATCTTTCCAGCCCCTTCTTGTCTGTAAGGTTTCCTTTGAGAAATCAGCTGACAGTCTTATGGGAACTCTTTTGTAAGTAACTGTCTCCTTTTCTCTTGCTGCTTTGAAGATTCTCTCCTTATCTTTACTCTTGGGTAACTTAATGATGATGTGCCTTGGTGTGTGCTTTCTTGGGTCCAAATTCTTTGGGACTCTGTGCTTCCTGGACCTCCTGGAAGTCTATTTCCTTTGACAGATTAGGGAAGTTCTTCTTCATTATGTTTTCAAATAAATTTTCCATCTCTTGCTCTTCCTCTTCTCCTTCTGGCACAGCTATGATTTGGATGTTGGAACGTTTCAACCTGTCCCAGAGGTTCCTAAGACTCATTGTTTTTTTGAATTTGTGTTTCTTCTGTTCTGGTTGAATGTTTATTTCTTCCTTCTGCTCCAAATCATTGATTTGAGTACCAGTTTCCTTTCCTTCACTGTTGGTTCCCTATACATGTTCCTTTATTTTTATAGTCTTCAATTTTTCCTCTATTTTGTGACCATACACAACCATTTCTGTGAGCATCCTTATTACCAGTGTTTCGAACTCTGCATCTGATAGGTTGGCTATCTTTTCATCACATAGTTGTATTTTTTCTGGAGCTTTGATGTGTTCTTTCATTTGGACCATATTTCTTTGTAAAGGAATAACAAATGAAAGCTAACCTTACGAGTAGAAAATGCATTATTTGAAAGCAGGAAGAAAATACAATGCAAAATCAATTAAGAGATTCCCAGGGACAGTAAATTTAGATTAATTATAGGGAGAAACTCTCTAACAAATCCTGAGAAAAAGTATAAAATACCCTTCTTTAGGTCTTAAAACAGAATGATGATTTAATTTTCATTCTTGCCTCAACACGTAGTAATAATAATCAATATAAATCTTTTGCGACGCAACTTCCAAGACTATATTCCCTGATTTCCAACTCCCTGTGTAGACATGTACTAATCTGTTGAACATAACTATCTGTTGCCTCTTAAAAATATGTAACATATTTTCCTATGAAATTTCCTCATGCCCAAATCTATTTACATACGGCCTAAACGGAAGGTGCCTGCATGTGCATACATTGATACACATGTACACATGCAAACACACATATGTATATACACATTTAAACATACATACACACAGATGTATATACACACACATATATATATATATATGGGATGGGCTCTTTCTGGAAGAAAAAAATTAGCGAAGCTTGAAACAAGGGATATGGTCTATGAATAATGCTATCCTCTCCCATTTTACACACAGAGACACATGTGTTTCCTTATGTTATGAATAATATTGTCATCAACAACACAAGACCTTACATAATATTCACTGTTTTTCAAAGAAAAGAGAGTCAGTGGGTTTTCATAAAGGGGGTAATTGTTGAAAAGAATTAGATTGATTCTGTATAGTTTTTACCTTTCCCTTAGGTTTCTGTAACAGTGATTATCATCATACTTAGCTGAAAGAAATTTATTGTCCATTAATTTTTCATTTAAATCATGTATTGCATATAACAATAAAATATGGAAGAAGTTTCCCAGAGGTCAATTGGCAAGGTAGGTCAAAATTCTTATAATGTGCATGCCTATGCTCTTGAATTCTATATTTAGGAATTCACCCTAATGAAATTATCTGAGGTCCAGGAAAATAATAAAGTGTCAGTGTGTTCATCACATTATCCATAGCAGCAAAGTTAATTAGAAAAATGCAAACAACCAACAATAGATGAATATATATGTCATATGCATAATATACCATGCCATCTTGAAAATTATGTTCCACCATCAAAAACTTCTAACAAACAGAAGAGAAAAGAAATACATTCATGGTCACTTTGAAATATTAGTTTGACAAAAATGCATTTAAAAAGTGCAGGTAAGTTTCCTTTACTATATATCTTTCTATCTACATAAATAAAATAATTCACATTTCAAACCATTCCACTCTTTTTCCTACTCATTTAATTCCTGGAAATTGTCACAGAAATTTGTCTAAAAGATTATTGGGCATTTCCATAGCATACCTTTGACTTCTGTTTCAAGAGATGTCTTCTTATGAATACAGACAGATGATTTTAACTGATTTAGAGAAACTTTAAAACAGATTCCTAGGCAGACAGCCTTGCGACTCCTAGAAAACAAATAATTTTTAATAAAAAGTTTTAAACATCTAATTTTTAAAAAATGTAAATAATTTTTTTAACATTTCTGAGAAAATGATCAAAGCAGGAAATAAAAGTACATTTTGATCTTATATATTTGTCAATGTCTGCATAATATTTCTGGAAGAATATTAATCAAGGCACCAAAGTAGCTCTTTCTGCTGGTAGGAATATGGGTACTTGTTATTTGCTTTTATTTGATTTTATGTGTTTTTAAATAGACATATGTAAATATAAAACTTTAAAAACTTCTTCAACTATGAATTTTAAAATATTTTCTTACTTTTTAGTATTAATTATATAAGCTATCATTTTAAAATAAACTTTTAAACATGAATAAAAAGAAGTCAGCAATGAAAACTTAAAATTACGATATAAGTTTTCAACCTTTGGAACAAGACTATTATTTAACAACTGACATAGGAAAAATTAGGATTCTGGAAGTTGAGAGGCCCTTGGAGCTCTAATCCTAATGAAAGGATGAAAATAATGAATTTGTCCTAGTAACAAGAAAAAGAAGTAAAAACCAAGAGGGTGAATGTTGTTAAATCCTAATGCCTTTGGAGAAATTAGTCTTTGATCTTATAAAGGTGGCAACCACTAACTGGCATATGCATTCCAAGAAGGTGGAAAAAAAGTATTTCAATCCAGTTAGGATGAAGGAACAGAGACAGCAATGAGAGAAGTAGATGACAACCCAGTGGGAAAAAAACTATTTTTTCTGGCTGCTGAGTGCTTTAAATAAATGGTAAAGAGAGTGAAAGGTGAGCTACACAGACCACTAACCAGTAACACTACCTCAAGGAGAGTATGAAGACAGATAGTGAGCTATACGTGAAAATAATGGGCAGGACAAGCTGCAAGTACTTGATCTGAACAGGAAAGACAGTGCAGCTCAATGTTTACAAGCTGACCCAAGGAAGGGATCAAATCTTTGCTGCTGAAAAGTAGTCTTGTTTCCACTGGGTAGTCGTCCACTCCCCTCACAACAGTCTCTGTTCCTGCGTCCTAACTGTATCGAGATGTTATTCCACCTACTAAGAATGCATGTGCCTGTTAAGTGATAGTGGGGAATGTGGTATTAAAACTACTGGTGATACTTGGGAATCTACAGTGTTATGTGCTGTCAAATAATAATGCTTGATATATGTTGTCTATTGTATTGAGCTCCTTAAAATTTTCAAACTAATGAAGGCCAATTAATTGATTTGCTGTACTTATAAGAAATACATTTCATCCATCAAACAATTGAGAAACTTTGAAAATTATGAAAATAAACAACATTAGCATGTCACCCTTCCCCCCCAAATGTTTTAGTTTCCATGCTTCATCATTTCAATCTACAAAATTTATAAGGTCCATGGTATTTCTGTCCTTTTGACACACCTGCCTGGCAAAATTCTATAGCTGGACAAATCAAATTATTTGCCTTTCCTAAGCTTGCACCTGGCACCTGTGTAGTTAAACCCAGCTGCCAATATAAATTTAAGATTTGACATCAACCAAATTTTTTAACTTTCTGGTTACCATTCTATTTCTCCTAGTCATGTGCTTCTCTCATTCTTCAAAATAACTATTTCAAACCTCTTCTATTTTCTTCAACCCTCCATCCTTCTATTCTAGTCAGAAAATGGTATTGCCTCTACTTCATAGAGAAAACAAGCCAGAATATGGGTAGTGGGAGGACTCACAACATTCTGTGTGCATTTGTGCAGAGTAGCCTAACTCTGCCCTCATGCTATCATCCTTTACCTTTCTTTGCTATGCCCACACCTTTGGCTGTCTCTCTACTTCCTAAATGATCTTCTTTAGCATTTACAAATATTTAACTCTCTTGACTTATTAAAAACACGTACATAGTTTTTTCCTCAAGCCCACACATTTTCCTTCCACTCCTTCCTTGTTTTTACAATGAAGTGCATACAAAGATGCCCTTTTCCCCATTTACGTGCTTCCCCTGCACTCCTGCAGAAACAAAATATAACACAACATGAAGCATCACCATTCAACTGAAATATCTCCTGCTAAGATTCACTGATTCTAAGGTACATTTTTCTATCTTTGACTTTCCATTAATTTCTTTACATCTGAATAGCCTTTGGCATACTGATCACTTTCTTTTCAACTCAGTCACTTTCTCTGGTGTCTGTGGAACACACCGTTCTGGTTTTCATCTACTTTTTAATTTCTTTCTTAATTTCTTATGTTGACTTGTGTACTACCAATTTTTTATTGTAGGAGTTTATGGTTCTTTCTTAGGTTCTCATGTTATGCACGACATCCCACACTGTACGGTACATTTATAAATGCAAATCTTTTGAGCTATCCATTGAATTTCATTTACAAATAGTTCTCTCATCATCTCTAGGTGGACATCTTTCAGCCACAAGCTCAACTACCCAAAAGAAGTCTGTGTTCTCTATCCCTCAAACCTATTTCCAACTAGCTTTGGTTCCTATCTCAATCCACAATAGTCAAGTCCACTCAAATGTTCAGGCAAAAGACCTGAAAATCATATATCCATCTCTTTTATTTCTGAAATCCAATCAATCTTTATACTTTGGTGATTCTGTTTCCTAAATATCTCTCTAATGTATCTCTACTACCTTCATCATCTTCCCTATGCTACTTTATTTCTCTTCTGAACTCCTGCAATAATCAACTCTCCAAAAACATGCAATGTTATTAAAAAGCTTTAGGTATGAGATTTTCATATCTCTTTATTTCTCTTAAGGATAAAAACTTAAATTCTCAATAAAAAATACAAGCCCTCTAGCATCAAACTTCAACCTTCTGTTTTGTGGCAGACAGTGTAGTTTAGATAACTGACAACTCTTTCCAACGTAATTCCTCATGCTGGAAAAGACCCATCTTACCAGCCTCTCTTGCAGGTGAGAAACGTTTCAACATGGAAATATTTCTACATATGTAGATATATGTATATATAAAGTGAAACTAAAAATACCCTTGTAATATATGCTATTTACATATAGCATATGTAAATGGGGGGGAGCTTAGTACATCAGTTAGATACTTAACAAATAATGATTGTTTAACTTTCTTGTTTAAAAGGGTCATCACTCTCTTCTTCTAGCCTTGAATATGGAAATTATGGTCAGAGGTACAGTGCACATCTAGATTGTAAAGCATTAAAAGGAGGGTGAAAGCCAAACATTAAGAAGGACAGAGGTAGGAAGAGAGGAGAAGCCCAGATAGCTCATAACATACTGAGCAGATAAACCCACGAGAGACTAATTTCTTTTTTCCAAAGGAAACATGTGAAAGAATAAATATCACTGGGAAGGTAAATATATAATAAGGGTATTGTATTAATCACTTATAAAGCCAGTATGAAAGTTTAAAGACAAAAATAGTAAAAAGAACTATAACAACACATAACTCCCACTGACTACTACACTGAAGTCATCATTGTCCACACATGCCCATTCCAGCCCACTCTCCTTGGCTGCCAGGTTACGTTGATGTCGGGCAAACTGTTCTCATTACATTAACAATGGCTGGACTTTTTCTGGACAGATTTCATACAGTTAGGTTATTAATTTGAGTTTTTTAAATGTATGTGTTTACTGACATAAAATTTCCTCTTAGCACTGCTTTCTCTGTGTCCCATAAGTTTTGGTATATGGTATTTTTGTTTTCATTTATCTCAAGATGTTTTCTCAATTCCCTATTTATTTACTTGATATACTTGTTGATTAGGAGTGTTGTTTATTTTCACATATTTGTGAATTTTCCAGTTTTTCTTCTGTTATTGATTTTTAATTTCATTCTTTGTGACCAGAAAAGAAATTTTGTATGGTGTCAGTCTTTCTCAATATATTAAGACTTATCTTGTGGCCTAAAATATGTGCTCTAAAATATGCTCTATCCAGGAGAATGTTCCATGTGAACTTGACAAGAAGTATATTCTGCTGTTGTTGGGTGGAGTGTTCTGTATATTTCTGTTAGACCAAGTTGATTTTTGATGTTGCTTAAGTCTTCTATTTACTTATAGATCTGTCTTATTCTATTCATTATTGAAAGTTGGGTATTGAAGTTTCCAACTATTATTGTCAAACTGTCTATTTTTCCCTTTACTTCTGTAAATGTTTGCTTTTTATTTGGGGGGGTTCTGTTATTTGTTGCATCTGTTTATAATTGTTATGTATTCTTGATGACTTGACCATTTCATCAATATAAAATGTCCTTCTCCCTGGTTAAAAAAAAAAAAAGAACTATAACAACAATCCTTAGTTAATGGACACACAAATAGAAATGTTCAAGGGAGGACCCAAATAAACCAGAATTTATTTATTTAAAAAATTGTATTTATTCTCACATATTTAACTTCAGTTACCTTCAAAGTACTCTCCCTATGATATAATACACCTGTCAAGATGTTTTTTCCAACTGCTCAAAACAGAGTTTTCACTCATCAATTTTGATGCCTTTTAGTGCTTCTGCCATTTTGGGTTTCCCCTCTACCACATTGGCAAAACATTTCCCTTTAAGGACTTTTTCCATCCAGGGGAACAGAAACTGTTGCTCAGGGTGAGGTCAACACAATAGGAAGGGTGGGGCACATGGGTCATGCCATTTTTGGTTAAAAACTGCTGAACAGTCAGTGCCATGTGGGCGGGTGCACTCATAAATCACCCATCATGAAATGGGCAAAGGTGCTGAGTTTCCAAAAATATTCATCGAAGCCAAAGGCAGCCTGTCATAACTTCACCAGCTGATACACTGACACACATACCTAATTGGGGGAGACTGTACTACAAGGGGCCCACCCTCCAGAATATAATTTTGATGGGGGGGGTAGTCTCCCCTTGTATATGACATCGAAAACATAAAATATTGGGGAGTTTAAAAATATCAAACTTTATAATGGCAAAAAACAAGTTGTCAAATTAAAATAGACTGCTATATGTGTGTTTATATATATATAAGCTTCATAATAAACACAAAGCAAAAGTCTGTAGTAACTACACAAAAGATAAAGAGACAGGACTACTACCTAAGAGAGTCAACAAACCAGAAAGGATGAGAGCAAGAGAAGAAGAAAGAAGCAGAGGAACAGCAAAAACAACCAGAAAACAATTAATAAAATGGCAATTAGCATGGATCTATCAATAATTACTTTGAATATGGAGGTGGGTAACAGTAGGTTTATAGTTATAAATAAGCAAAACAGAATTTATTCTTATATTTTTATTAATTATATTATCAATACAACAGTAAACCTATTTTTGCCCACTCCTGTATAAACAGACTAAAATTTCAAAAGACATGAAGTGGCTGAATGGATAAAAAGATAAGACCTATCTATGTGCTGCCTATAAGAGATTCACTTCAGGTGTAAGGACACACACAGACAGAAAGTGAAGGAATGGAAAAGATACGCCATGCAAAGGAAACCAAAGAAAGTGGAGTAGCTATACTGATATTAGACAAAATAGACTTTAAAACAAAGACTGTGATAAGAGACAAAGCATGGTGTTACATAATAATAAGGGGTGAGGCCAAAAAAAGGATCTAAATATTTATGAATATTTATGTACCCAATATAGGAGCACCTAAAAATACAAAGCAAATAGTAACAGACCTAAAGTGAAAAACAGACAGAAATACAATAAAAATAGAGGGTTTTAACACCCCACTTAAATCAATGGATGGATTATCCAGACAGAACATCAATAAGAAAACATGGAGAACAAGAAAATACTGTTTTCAATAAGAAAACAATAAGAAGACATTTGAGACCAAAAGAACTTAATGGACACATACAGAACATTCCATCTTAAAGCAATAGAATACAAATTCTTCTCAAGTGCACATGGAACATTACAGGATAGATCATATATTAGGCCACAGACAAGTCTTAATAAATAAGAGTATTGAAATCACATCAGGATCTTTTGCAATCACAATAATATTAAACTAGAAATTAATAACAAAAAGAAAGCTAAAAAATTGCAAATATGTGGAGATTAAACAACGTTACTGAATAACCAATGGATCAAAGAGGAAATCAAAAGGAAAAAAATTAAAAAACCTTACTACAAATCAAAATGAAAATATAACACCAAAATTTGTAGTATATGGCAAAAGCAGTTCTAAGAGGGATGATCATAACAATAAATGCCTACTACAGGAAACAGAAAAAGAGTCAAAATAACCTAACTTTATATCTCAAGGAACTAGAAAAAGAATTTTTAAAAAGGTTCAAATTTAGTAGAAGGAAGTACATAAAGAGTAAAACAGAAATAAATGAAATAGAGATGAAAAAGATAATAGAGATCAATGGAATTACAAGCTGGTTCTTAAAAAGATATGGAAGCAGCCCAAGTGCCCATCAGTAGATGAGTATATAAAACAACTATGGGACATTTCCACAATGGAATTTTACTCAGCTGTAAAAAAAGAAGAAAATTTTACCCTTTGTGATCAGTATGAATAGACCTGGAGAACATTCTGCTAAGTGAAATAAGCCAGTCAAAGACAAATACCATATCATTTCACTCATATGTGGAATCTAATGAGCTGAAATAACAAGGAAAATGGAGGCAGAATCATAGATGGAGAGTAGGATGACAGGTGGGTGGGGAAGGAAAAAGGACTTATGGACATGGGCAACAGTGTGGTGATTGCTGGAAGGGGGGGTACAAGGGGACTAAATGGTAATGGAAAAATACAATAAAGATTAAATAAAAAAAGATAAAAATTAAAAAGTCTTTAGATAGATTCACCAAGAAGAGAAAGATAACTCAAAAAAGTATGATGAGAATAAAGGAGATATTACAACTGATTCCATAGAAATACAAAAGATGCTAAGAGACCATTGTGAACAATTTTTCGCCAACAAGTTGGATAACCTAGAAGAATGGATGAATTCCTAGAAACATACAACCTACCAAGACTGAATCTTGGATAGGAAATCTAAACAGATGGATTGCTAGTAAGAAGATTGAATCAGTTATCAAAAACCTCCCAACAACAACAAAAAGTCCAGGACCAGACAGCTTCACTGATGAAGTCTACTAAACATTAAAAAAAAAAAAAAAAAAGGATTAATAATAATCCTTCTTAAACTTTTCTAAAAATTAAGAGAAGGAAACTTTCAAAACTCAGTTTATGAGACCATCATTACGTTGATCTCAAAACCAGACAAGGAGACCATAAATAAAAAATAAAATTACAGGACAATATCCTGATTAACATAGATGCAAATATTCTCAACAAATGTTAGCAACCCAAATTCAACAATATATTTTAAAAATTCATATACCATGATCAAGTGGAATTCATTCCAGACACAGAAGGATGGTTCAACATCTGCAAATCACTCAACACGATACACCATATTAACATAATGAAGGATAAAATTCATATGATTATCTTAATAGATGCAGAACAAGCAACTGACAAAATTCAATATCCATTTTGATTGAATATTGCATCTCAACAAATTGCATACAGAGGGAATGAACCTCAACATAATAAAGGCCATATATGGCAAATGCAGGAAACAGACAAGAATCCTTACTCATACCACTTTTCATTAAGGTGGTCTTAGAGGTCTCAGACAGAGCAATTAGGCAGAAAAAGAACTAAAAGTCATTCAAATTAAAAAAAAAACTGTCACTATTTGTAAATCACATGATATAATATACAGAAAACCCTAAAGAATCTATCCAAAAATAGTTAGAATAAACAAATTCTGTAAAATTATAGGAAACAAAAATCAATACATAAAATATATTTCATTTCTATAGACTAATGATAAACTGCCAAAAATAGAAATTAATAAAAACAATTGCATTTACAATTGCATCAAAAATAAAGTACCTGAAGATAAATTTAACCAAGGAGGTGTAAGACCTATACATTGAAAACCACAAAATATTAATACAAGAATTTGGAGAAGACACAAATAAATAGTAATATATTATGCTCTCATTGTTTAGAATCAATAGTTAGTATGTATATACAACCCAAAATAATCTACAGAGTCAATGCCATACCTTTCAAAATTCCAGTGGCATTTTTCAAAGAATTAGAAAAAATAATTCTAAAATTTGTACTTAGCCACAAAAAACCCTGAAAAGCCAAAGTAATTTTGAGAAAGAGCAAAGCAGGAGGCGTTACCCTTCCTGATTTCAAACTGTATTACAAAACTATAGTTATTAAAATAGCATGGTATTAGAATAAAAACAGACACCTATCAATGAAATAGATTAGAGAGCCCAGAAATAAAACCACACACATATCATCAACTAATTTATGACAAAGGAGCCAGGAATATGCAATGGGGAGTAGTCTCTTTAATAAACCATGTTGGGGAAACTGGACAGTCAAATGCAAAACAACGAAACTCAACACTATCATATCATATACAAAAATTAACTCAAAATAGTTTAAATACCCAAATGTACAACTTAAATCCATAAAACTCCTGGAGGCAAACATAGACAGTAATCTATCTGACAAAGTTCTTGATGATGATTTTTTAAAATCTGACACCAAAAACAAAAGCAACAAAAGTAGAACTATATTAAACTAAAAAGGTGAGCACAGAAAAAAATATAAGAAAATGAAAAGGCAGCCTATTGAAATGAAATAAATTATGGCAATTCTTGATTCTTAAAAATAATACTGTTAAGTTACAGAATTCATTAAAAATATCATAACTCTTTATTAATTGTTCTTTATAGCATCTATTTCCCTTTGTATCTTTGTCTACTTAATATTCCTTAGACTAATATTGATATACTGATATTTTCACCAGTGACTTATTTCCTGCCAGTTCACCATGAATTTCGCATCATCAATGTCTTTCAAGTGATAAAGTAAGCTCTCTTTGGCTCTAATACCCCTTAGGTCAGATTTTAAAGCTGATATCCTAGGATTATAATTTTTATAATTTGATATCACAATCTTTTACATTTTCTAAATATTGTACTCCTTTTTTTAAGTTTTTTTTTCTATTTTTTTTTAAATGTGGATTTTTTTTCTTTTTCCTTGCTTAAAATATATCTAGACTGGTATTGATTTCTTATATTTGACCCATCATTTCTAGTCTCTCTTTTTTTTACTAAGATTTCATCATTTTCTTTGTTATGTTGTTGAGCACTCCAAAAACACTTGAAAAGTTAATTCTGATTCAAATAGCAATGAATTTATCTTTTCCTCCTAGTTTTTTAATAATGCTCCTCTTAGTGATGAAGAGGAATTCTTTTAGTAAAGCTGTAAATTGTTTTTTATTTCTTCCTCATCTTTTACTCAGCCTTGAATAAAAAGACATATTTCTGGTCCTTGTTTTTTGGCCTCATACTAGATAGAGATTTTCTTTTTTTTCCTCCTCATCGCCATTTTCCCCATGGATAGATTCCTCCTCTCAAACACAGACCTCAAGGTAAGCAGATGTGCACAATCCCAAAGCCAATTCTGGTGCCCAACAAACAGATCATGGCAGATCCAGGTTTTATGGAGGCTGAAGCTTATACAATTTTAAGGGTTCTATTTAAGAAAAAGAATATGAAATTGCAAAAGTAGATACAAAATTGATGTTAGAGCATGTAGAAAGAGTAGATAAAGAAATCAAAACAAATTACTGGCCTTTGGAAATCTGAGTATCTTTCACTTTAATTAACTTTACCAGAAATTTCACATAGAAATTCCTTCTGACTGCAAGATGCTATCCCTTACCTCTCCATTCTTATACCACCCCACCCCATCAGAACTGTCTCCCAAATACTCAAAGTGTAAACCAGGAACATAGTGTGGGAATTTATTAAAGATACAGATCCTTAGCCCACAGCTCAGACCTACTAAATCAGAACTTGCATTTTGACAAAATCTCCAGGTGATTCACACGCATGTTAATGGTTAAGAAACACTGCATAACCCAGCCAAATCACAGCACCTACACGGCCTCTGCAAGTGAGGGTCTTGAACCTCAGTGAATCAGGGTTTTGTGGAAATCAGTTTTCCAGTCAAGGTAAATTCAGCTCACCCCTATTGCTTGGTCTTCTTGCTACGAAGGGAGTTCATTTCTAAATAATGGGGACAGTTGTTATTTTGCATATAGGCTCCACAAAGCACAAGAAAGTGCTCCTGCTTATTTATGAACTTCACTGAAGGCCTGTCCAGCCTCTGTCCTCACACCTGCTTATTTCACATTCTGGGACGCAAAGTTGATGAAAAACACCACTGATTTTCTTAGCAGCAGATTTCCTCTAGGCAGTTAGAGGAGTTCATTAGCAGCATGATTTGATAAACCTGCTCTGAGTTGGACCTGTAAGTCCTCCAGTCTCTGCAGTTAGAAAGAGGAAAGCTAAGGAAGTTGTCTTGTGGGGGAATATTGTGAAAAGAAAGAGGGGGCCTACTGGCTACGAAGTAAAAGAGAAATGAGGGAGAAAAAAATCTGGAATAAAATGTTTTCCTAAGTTGTTTCCTTTCTAGCATGTGGCGTAAATCCTTTTTTTCCATTTCCTCAAGATTATTCTGTAAAATCTACTTTGCACCCTAGCATGTTTTGGAGTAGATTTTCTCTTTTAGGACAAAAAGTGCTGGGTTCTGCAGGGAAGTTGGCAGAAAGCAAATCACAGGCTGAGCACAGGAGGGCAGATGCCTGTAGGTTACTCCATACACTGTGGAGTCTCCCTTCCACCCTGCCTTTACCAGAGGCCTGAGGACTATGGAACTGGATGCAGAGTTCTCCTGATGAGGTTGGGGACCCAAGAGGTTTCACCAAGTCAAAAGGCACTTTGTGGGAGGAGCATGATGGGCAGAGTTTTTTGAGTGCTTCAGTCAGAAGCTTCATTCTTTTTATCTTATTTGCCCTTAATTTAGCATTTCAGGGAATAAAACTTGGTAGATTGTTCTAAGAATCTAGCAGAAGCTGGAAAATGTACCACTGTTTGTGATCCTGTTAATCTGTAACTCTGATGCCTTCATGGTTCTATCAGTAGATGATTCTGGAGGATAATCAGGTACTACTTGCTAGACTATCTTTCATTAAACTCTTTCAAATAATTTTATGATAGGAAAACTTCCTGATATTGCAAGAACTTTCTGGAATTTTTATAAAAAGAATATATCGATTTATAACATTTTCTGAAACCATTTAGGAAAATTTCATGTAGAAAAATGAGCTCTGTTAAGCATGCTTTTTAAAAGGAGAAACAGATTTTACCTATGCCTATTGGGATAGGGTCACAGATGGCATTTTGTCATTTATCTGAAGAATCTACTTTTTTCTTTCATCCTTTTAGTGGGTTAGACTATTTCTTATCCCTTCCTTGTTGCTTCTTTCTCTTCTCTTGTCTCAGCAGTGCCAACTTTCCAATGAAAAATGGATGGCAAACAAAATCGATGGCCATTCTCTAATGCCCTCACACTTTCCAACCTGCCTCTCAACCACGGAGAAAAGATTTATGATGCAGAAAATCTCTCTCCCATATCAATCATGGGGAAGGTTCATAGTCACTGCTTCATTTTCATTGGGCAGTAGCAGAAGTTAATATGAATTCACTGATCAGATAAAAAAACAAATAACTAAAATATATGCTTTGAACTTGCTTCTTTTGAAGGTGGTTTATTTCAGTACAGTTGCTGAGTGTGCTTTTTCTCCTGGCACAATAAACTAAATGTTTTTAAATAAAAGAGTAAATTAATTTTTTAAATATTGAATATGTATCTATACATGTGAAGCTTTGATTTTTTTTTGTCTTTACTATTTTCCAATGTAAGTTCTCTGTTTAAAAAAAGGCAGAATAAATGCTTAGGTACTATATTATATATACTTTTTTGAAAGATAGGAAAAGTTTTATATATGTGTTAATGTTAATGGAGAGAAAATAGCTCCCCAATTGTTATACCTTTTTCTTCTCAATAGTCCATAATAATTTAATAAAATTGCATTTTATAATCAAAATAAGAGTTCTGAATGAGGTCTTTTGAATGTTATTTATATAATATCTGGGTAGTGTCTTTTCAAAGATTATTTTCAGATGGCATATAACCATTAATTTTAAATAGCATAGCATGGGTCTTAACAACAGGTTACAAAAGAATGATCATTTACATAAATAATATTTTGAACACCATGAGGAAATGTTTTCTTATTCTTTCAGAATAGAGGTTTGTCTCTTCTCAGGTCTTTTATTATTTTTAAAATTTTTATCATGGAAAATTTTCAAATAACTAATAAGCAAGAGAGAACAGTTAAAGGAAACTAGATATACTCATCACACATTTCCATTAAATATAATATCTTGCCAATTTTAACTATAATCTCTATGTCACTGTGTGATTTGATGTTTTACATGAAATCCCAAACAACCATTCTTTTACCTTTAATTCTTAAGTAAATATTTCTAAAGATATTTTGAAGTGCAACCATAATGCTATTATTACACTTAAAATTAATTCATTAATATCATCTAACTCAGACTATTTTCAACTTTCCAAGATTATCTCACAATTGTCTCTTTATAATACTCATTTGTTTAAATCAGGATCAAACAAAGTGTACACACTGCATTTTGTTTGCCTGCTTTTTAAGTCTCCTTTATAGCAATTCCCTCTTTTCTCTCGTTTTGTTATGCCATCTTTAATATATTTTATTGATTATGTTATTATGGTTGTCCCATTCCCCCCCTTCATTTTTCTACACCATGCACACCCCTCCCACCCACATTCCCCCCTTTAGTTCATGTCCATGTGTTATAAGTTTTTCAGCTTCTACATTTCCCACACTGTTCTTGCCCTCCCTGTCTATTTTCTCTCTACCGTCTATGCTACTTATTCTCTGTACCTTTTCCCCCCTTTCCTCCTCCCCCTCCCCTGTTGCTAACCCTCATCATGTGCTCTCCATTTCTGTGGTTCTGTTCCTGTTCTAGCTGTTTGCTTAGTTTGCTTTTGTTTTAGGTGTGATTTTTAATAACCGTGAGTTTGCTGTCTTTTTACTGTTCATATTTTTTATCTTCTTTTTCTTAGATAAGTCTCGTTAACATTTCATATAATAAGGGCTTGATGATGATGAACTCCTTGAACTTGACCTTATCTGAGAAGCACTTTGTCTTCCCTTCCATTCTAAATGAAAGCTTTGCTGGATAGAGCAATCTTGGATGTAGGTCCTTGCCTTTCAAGACTTCAAATACTTTTTTCCAGCCCCTTCTTGCCTGTAAAGGTCTCTTTTGAGAAATCAGCTGACAGTCTGATGGGAACTCCCTTGTAGGTGACTGTCCCCTTATCCCTTGCTGCTTCTAGAATTCTCTCTTTCATTTTAGTCTTGGCTAATGTAATTACGATGTGCCTTGGTGTGTTCCTCCTTGGGTCCAACTTCTGTGGGACTCTCTGAGCTTCCTGGACTTCCTGGTAGTCTATTTCCTTTGCCAGATTGGGGAAGTTCTCCTTTATTATTTGTTCAAATAACTTTTCCACTTGTTGCTCTTCCTCTTCCCCTTCTGGTACCCCTATAATTCAGAAGTTAGAATGTTAAAAGATGTCCTGGAGGTTCCTAAGCCTCTCCTCATTTTTTTAAATCCTTGTTTCTTCATTCTTTTCTGACTGGATGTTTGTTTCTTTCTTCTGGTCCACTCCATTGATTTGAGTTCCAGTTTTCCTCCCATCACTATTGGTTCCCTGTGCATTTTCCTTCATTTCACTTAGTGTAGCCTTCATATGTTCATCTAATTTGCGACCAAAATCAACCAATTCTGTGAGCATCCTGATCACCAGTGCTTTGAACTGTGCATCTGATAGGCTGGCTATCTCTTGGTTGCTTAGATGAATTGGCTCTGGGGCTTTGATGTGTTCTCCTGTTTGAGCCATTTTTGGTTTTTCATTTTTTTGTTTGTTTGTTTGTTTGTTTGTTTTTGGTCTGGTTGCAGCTGTTACATAGTGAGGGGCGGAGCCTTAGGTGTTCCCCAGGGTGGGGCAACCCAGTTGCAGAGTTGTGACACTGTATGTGGGGACGGGGTCCGAGAGGGAATGATGGCACTTGCTCTGGTCTCTCTCAGATTTCAGTCCCCTCTGTGAGGCTGGGAGTCTCTTCCAGAACTTCAACCCCCACAGGTGTTTTCAGTCAGTGCTTTTAGGCTGTATTTCCCCAGCGCTGGGGCCCTGAGTTGTGCAGTCTGTCTCCCTGCCCGTTTTCAACTGGTTTATCTGTGCGCGAATGTGTGACCGGGGTCAGCCGCCTTGTTCGCCTTGCTGGGTCTGCTCGTTGCCTCCCTGCGCCTGGTAACTGCTGCCTGTGCACCTGGGTGTACCAACCGCCACCTGCGCATCCCAGACCACTAGCCACTGCTTTTTCCTGCCACGATCCCTCTCTGCTGGCCGCCGACTCTGCCCCCTCTTACCGGTCTGGGTGAATCGTTGTCAGACTTCCATACAATTCAATTTTCTATCTGTTCTGCCTGTTTTTTGGTTCTAAATTTTTGTTTTCCTTAATTTTGGTTGTGAGAGGAGGCACAGTGTGTCCAATTATGCCTCCATCTTGGCTGGAAGTCTTGCCATATCTTTTTTAATGTAGTATTTTGCGCATGTGTGTTGTGTGTCAGTGAGCCAGCTCTGACTCCTAGTTCCTGTAGACTCATATCATATCCCTGGTCAGCTCCTGTAGACTCATATCTATGGCTTCTTTTATGGAGTCCATCCATCTCATATTTGGCCTTCCCCCATTTTCCTGGTGCTTTCTATTTTTCCCAGCATTATTCTCTTTTCCAAAGAACTCTGCCTTCTCAGGATGTGCCCAAAGTAGAGCAACCTGTTTTGTAACTTTTGCCTCCAGCAATGTTTTAGGCATAATTTGCTTTAGGATCTATTCATTCATCTTGCTGATGGTCCAGAGCATCTGTAGAGCTCTCTTATAATACCATATTTCCAATGAATTGTTTTTTCTCTATTAGCCTTCTTTACTGTCCTACTTTTACATCTGTACATATTGTAGTAACTGGGAACATGAGGGTGTGGGTGATCATAGTCTTAGTATCTAATGACACGTCTTTGCTCTTAGTGATCTTTCCTAATTCTCCCACTGCTGTTCTTCTGAGTCTCAGCCTTCTGTTGATCTTGGATGCTATCTCCATTTGAACTGATGGCTAAAACAATGTAAGCAAACTCTAACAATTTTGATATCTTCATTCTCTATGTAAAAGTTGTGTATTTCCCCTGATTTTTGTTTTGTTGATGTTCAAATACTGCCCCGCTTTGGCACTTTCTTCTTTCATTTTCATCAGAAGTGATTGCAAAAAGGCAAAAGTGCAGTTCTATATAACACATAAAATAGAAATATGGAACATAAGATGCATAAACCAGGGTAACTAGAAATTATAAAGCCAGAAATGGAAAGTCTGAATATTGTGGTACTTGATGATAGCAAACTAAAATGGACTGGAGTGGGACATTTCTAGACATGGAACTACAAAGTGTTCTACCTTGGAAAACACCAACTCAGAAGAAAATGATAGCTTTAATACTGAGGCCAGATATATCACAGGCAGTTAAAAGCTACAATGCAAGCTTGGACTGAATGATATCAATCAGATTTCAAGGAGAACCTATAACAAAACCATGATTCTAGTCTATGCTCCAAAAACAGAGACTGAAAAAGATCAAATTAAATCTTATTAAAGTATCCAGGAAGAAACTGATCACACACTGAAACAAGACATGTTGATAATTATAGGTAATTGGAACACAAAAGTAGGAAATGAAACAGAATCAAGTATCATTAGAAAATTTGGAATAGCTGTCATAAATGAAGCAGATCAGCTTATGGATATCTCTGAAGCTGACAACTTGTCCATTGTAAACACACATTTTAACAAACAAAGAGACAACTGTATACACGGACATCACCAGATGGCCAATACAGAATTCAAATAGACTATGTAATTATAAGCAGGAGATCGAGAACCTATATTCTCTCTGTGAAAAGGTAACCAGGAGTGGATTGTGGTACTGACCACAAACTGTTAATATCAAACATTAGAGTAAAGCCGAGGAAGAATCTAAAAGAATTGGAGTGCCAAAATATGATGTAACTAATATTTCTGATGGATTTAAAGCCCATATGAAAAAGAGATTTGCTCTATTAAACTAATTGACCAAGAACCAGAAGAACTGTAAAACTGGAAATATTAGTGAGAAAGAATGAGAAAAGAATGCAGAAGCAACAAGAGAAGAAAAATTGAGATGGATAACAGAAGAAACTCTAAAATCTGTCAAAGACAGGTAAGAGGTAAAATGAAAAGATGTTAAAAGCAGGGTTAGACTCCTGAACACAGTTTCTCAATGACTATCACATAGAAACAAAGAGAACTATTACAGTAGTCAATGTAAGGAGATAGAAGGGAAGAGGAAAAAATGGTTCAAGGGTAAAAAAGGAAATTAAAACCTAGACTAAAAATGCTGATGGACCAACAAGGAAGCACATTACCTGATCAGGAAAAAATAAAAGGTAGGTGAAAATAATATACTGAAAATCAAGACAAAGAGACAAAAGAATGACAGACACTTTTTGAAGGTAAGTCCTGTGCAGAAGAACTTGTAATTCTAGAAAGCAAAATGAAAGTTCCCCTAAATGTAGTAGGAAGAAATAAATTACCAGAGGTATATGGAATACCGAGAATAACTCAAGCCACAGAGAATTAATCTGTAAAAATCTTAACAAAGGATCTGAAAGATGGTGGCATGGTAGGAGGAGGCAGATTCCACTCCCCCGTATACATGGGAGAAAAACCTAGCCAATCTACAGAGGAACAGAGTAGACAGCCAATAGTACCACAGCATATATGAAAATAAAAGATCAAAATCTGTAGTGGACATGGAAAAACCAGATGATAAAGAGAGTTCTTCAGGACAATAACAGCCCAGGGATCAGCGCAGATACCAGGGCAGCTGAAGCCTCCGCCTGGTGCTTGCTGGGTCTGCCACAGCGCTCTAGGGTGGGTGCCAGGTCAACCGCTCACTCCCCAGCCAAACAAGGGTTGAGCGGCAATGGGAGAGACCTGGTTGCTTGAAGTCGCAGAGAGAGAAGTTAAGATCTGAGTGGCAAACACACTGGGGCTGTGAGCAACCACACATAGCCCTAGGTGGAGTGCATGCAGGATCCTGGGCAACCAGAGGCACCCTCAACCGGAGGAGGGGGCTTTGTCGAAGACCCATAGCCCACACCGGAACCGGGGAGTGCGAGTGATCTGTGGGAGAACCAGAGCCCACGCCTGTGAACCCAGGGAGTGTGCACGATCTATGGTAAACTCAGAGCTCACGCCCACGAATGTAGGGTGAGCGCATGCATCACAGGAAACCCAGAACCCACACCCATAAATTTGGGCAGTACGCGTGTTACATAGGAGAACCAGAGCTCACACCCAGAAACCTGGGGAGTGCACACAATCCATGGGAAACCTGGAGCTCACCCCCGTGAACCTACGGTGAGCACACGCAACAAGGGAAACCCACAGAGCCCACACTCGTAAACTCTGGCAGCACACACGCTCCATAGGAAACCCAGAACCTGCACCTCTAAACCAGGGACAGTGCACACACCCAGTAGGAGACCCAGAGCTCACACCCATAAACCCCGAGGAGTGCTTGATCCGTGGGAGACCCAAGCTCACACCCATAAACTCAGGGAAAACACGTGCTCTTCAGCAGGCCTAGAGCTCATGCCCGAGGCCCTGTGCGGAGAGGCACCAGGCTAGCCCTGGGGAGAGTAGCCCAAGCTGACTGAGTGCTGAACAGGGAGAAAAGCAATATCATTGCCACTTGGCCCCTTGCAGCCAGCAAGACCAGAAAAACCAGCTTGGCAAGTTTGAAACCAGCAAGAGTTTTTTTGGTGTTTTTTTTTTGTTGTTGTTTGTTTGTTTTTAATTATATTTTTAAATTATTTTTAAATTATTTTTATCCTTTTTATCCCTCGATTCCTTTTGCTTCTCTTTACTTATTTCTTGTTTTACTCTTTGTGCCTTTCTTTCCAATTTTATCTCTTCTTCCTTCCTCTTTTTCTTCTTTTTTCATTTTTTTCTCTTTTTAAATACCCATGAGTGAGACAAAAAAAAACAAAACAAAACCTGGAACTGTGAAAAAAAAAAAACAGAGTTGGACCCAAAGAGGGGACATCCCAACAGCTGAGATGGTGGAAGCTGTGAACACCAGGATACCTGAAGAAGATTGCACCACTGAATCTCACAGGTATTCCACCACCACAGAAGTTTACACCATAAACCCAGGGAGCCAGAATAGATCAATTTAAGAAGCTGAGGCTAACAAGAAGAGTCTCATAAACAATGCGAAGACAAAGAAACAATCCCCAAATGAAAGGAAAGGAGGAAGCCCCAGAAAGAATGCTAAATGAAACAGAGGCAACTCAACTGTCAGATATTGAGTTGAAAGCAATGGTTGTCAGGAAGCTCCATAAGCTCTCAATGAGCTACCAGAAACTACAGGGAAGCTACAATAAACTCACTGCAAACTATATCAATATGAAAAAGGAAATAGAAACTATCAACAAGGGCCAAGAGGAAATGAAGAACACAATTTCTGAACTGAAGAACAGAGTAGAAGGAATGAAAAGCAGAATAGATGAAGCAGAAGATCAGATCAGTGAGTTGGCGGACAAAGTAGAAAAAAACACCCAGAAAGAGCAAGAACAGGAAAAGAGGCTCAGAAAGAATGAAGAGGGATTGAGAGAAATGCAAGACAATATGAAATGTAATACTATCTGTATAACAGGGATACCAGAAGGAGAAGAAGAAGAGCAAGGGACAGAAAATCTATTTTAAAAAGTAATGATGGAAAACTTCCCTAATTTGATGAGAGAAAAAGTCACACAAAACCAGAAAACACAGAGAGTCCCAATCAAGAGGAACCCAAAGAAGCCCACTTCAAGACACATCATAATTAAAATGGCAAAATTCCAAGACAAAGAGAGAATCTTAAAGGCAGCAAGGGAGAAAAAGGAAGTAAAATACAAGGGAGACCCCATAAGGTTAGCAGCTGACTTCTCAATGGAAACGCTCCAAGCCAGAAGAGAATGGCAAGAAATATTCCAAGTAATGAGAACCAGAGGCTTGCAACCAAGACTACTTTACGCAGCAAGGTTTTCAATCAAGATAGAAGGCCAAATAAGGAGTTTCCCAGACAAAGGAAGTCTAAAAGAATACAGCTCTACCAAACCAGTTCTGCAAGAGATACTAAAGGAACTGCTTTAAAGAAAGGAAGGAAGGAAGAGAGAGAGAGAGAGAGAGAGAGAGAGAGAGAGAGAGAGAGAGAGAGAGGGAGAGAGAGAGGAACAAAAATGGCAATGAATAAGTACTTATCAATAATAACCTTAAATGTAAATGGATTAAATGCTCCAATCAAAAGATATAAAATAGCTGAATGGATAAGAAAGCATGACCCACACATATGCTGCCTACAAGAGACCCACCTCAGGACAAAAGACCTACACAGACTCAAAGTGAAGGGCTGGAAACAAAATTTCCAAGCAAATGGACAGGAATAAAAAGCCAGGGTAGCAACACTCATATCAGACAAAATAGACTTCAAAAGAAGAGCTATAAAGAGAGACCCAGAAGGTCACTGCATAATACTCAAAGGAAGAATCCACCAAGAAGACATAAACATTGTAAATATATATGCACCCAACATAAGAGCACCTAAATACATCAAGAAAATCTTAGAGGACTTCAAGAAAGATATTGACAGCAACACAATTATAGTATGGGATTTTAACACCCCACTGTCAAAAATGGACAGATCTTCCAAACAAAATATCAACAAAGATATTGTGGCATTGAACAACACGCTAGATGAAATGGACTTAACTGATATATAGAAAGCCCTTCATCCCAAAGAAACTAAATACACATTCTTTTCAAATGCACATGGAACATTTTCAGAGATAGACCACATGATAGGACACAAAACCAGCCTCAACAAATTCAAGAAAATTGAAATAATATCCAGCTTTTTCTTTGACCACAAGGGACTGAAACTAGAAACCAACCCCAAAGGAAAAAACCAAAACCCTCAAAATCATGGAGATTGAATAGCATGCTATTGAACAATGAATGGGTCAAGAATGAAATTAGGGAAGAAATCAAAAAGTTTCTGGAAACAAATGAAAATGAACTCACAATGACCCAAAACTTATGGGACACAGCGAAGGCAGTCCTGAGAGGAAAGTTCATAGAGATACAGAACTAACTAAAAAAGATTGAAACATTTCGCACAAACAACTTAACACTATGCCTAAAAGAACTTGAGGAACAAGAACAAAGACAGCTCAGAGCAAGTAGAAGGAAGGAAATAACCAAGATCAGAGCAAAATTAAATGACATAGAGACTAAAAGCACGATTCTAAGAATCAGTGAATCCAGGAGGTGGTTCTTTGAAAATATAAACAAAATGGACAAGCCTTTAAGGAGGCTCATCAAGAAGAAAAGGAAGAGTACTCAAATAAACACAATCAGAAATAAAAGAGGAGAGATTACAACTGACACCACAGAAATACAAAGGATTGTAAGAAATTACTATGAAGAACTGTGTGCCAAGAAATTTGAAAACCTAGGTGAAATGAACAAGTTTCTATAAAAATATGATCTTCCAAAACTCAATGAAGAATCAGCAGAAAGCCTGAACAGACCAATAAAAGCAGATGAAATGGAAGCAGTAATCAAAAAACTCTTGACAGACAACAGCCCTGGACCAGATGGTTTCACAGGAGAATTCTACAAAGCATTTAAGGAAGAGCTAACCCCTATCCTTCACAGACTATTTGAAAAAAAAAAAAAAAAAAAAACAACAAAATGATGAAGACTCCCAAACTCTTTTTATGAAGCCAGCATCATCCTAATTCCAAAACCAGATAAAGACACAACAAAGAAGGAAAACTTCAGGCCAATATCGCTGGTGAACATAGACGCTAAAATCCTCAACAAAACATTGGCAAACTGCATCCAAAAATACATTAAAAAGATCATACACCATGACCAAGTGGGATTCATCCCAGGGATGCAAGGATGGTTTAATATTTGCAAATCAGTAAATGTATCATAAACAAAAGCAAATACAAAAATCACATGATCATATCAATAGATAAGGTGGAACACCCATTTATGATAAAAATGCTCAGCAAAATGGGAATAGAGGGAGCATTCCTCAACATAATAAAGGCCATATATGGGAGACCTACAGCCAACACCCTACTCAATAGGCAAAAACTAAAATCTTTTCCACTAAGATCAGGAACAAGACAAGGTTCTCCACTTTCACCACTTCTACTCAATATTAGTATTGGAAGTCTTAGCCACAGTGATTAGACAAGAGAAGGAAATGAAAGGCATCCAAATTGGAAAGGAGAAAACAAAACTATCACTGTTTGCAGATGACATGATAATGTACATAGAAAATCCTATAAACTTGGCCAAAAAGTTGCTCAACCTAATAAATGAATTTGGCCAAACAACTGGATACAAAGTCAAGATCCAGAAATCAAAAGCATTTTTGTATACCAACAATGAAACAGCAGAAGCAGAAATCAAGAAAAAAAAATCCCATTCGATATAGCAAAAAGAAGAATAAAATACCTAGGAGTAAACCTAACCAAGGAGGTAAAAGACCTGTATGCAGAAAACTATACAACACTGAGGAAAGAAATCAAGTAAGACACAAACAAATGGAAACACATACTGTGTTCATGAATTGGAAGAATTAATATCCTCAGAATGTCCATACTACCCAAAGCAATTTACAAATTCAATGCAATATCTATTAAAGTACCAATGGCATATTTCACAGACATAGAACAAACACTTCAAAAATTTGTATGGAACCATAAAGGACCCCGAATAGCTGCAGCAATTTTGAGAAGGAAGAGCAAAGTAGGAGGGATCACAATACTTGATACCAAACTGTATTACAAGGCTACTGTAATCAAAACAGACTGGTACTGGCATAAAAACTGGCACATGGACCAGTGGAATAGAACAGAGAGCCCAAAATAAACCCAAGTCTCTATGGTCAATTAATATTCAACAAAAGGGGCAGCAACATAAAATGGAGTAAAAATAGCCTCTTCAACAAGTGGTATTGGGAGAACTGGACAGTTACGTGCAAAAAAATGAAACTTGAGCACCAACTTACACCATACACCATCATACACAAAAATAAATTCAAGGTGGATAAAAGATTTAAATATAAGCCTTGACACCATTAAAGTCCTAGAGGAGAACATAGGCAGGAAAATCTCAGATATTTCATGCAGCAACATTTTTACTGATATGTCCCCTAAAGCAAGGGACATAAAGGAAAGAATAAACAAATGGGATCTCAGCAAAATAAAAGGCTTCTACATGGCTAAAGAAAACAGTATTAAAATAAAAAGAGAACCAACTGTATGGGAAAACATATTTGCCAATAATACCTCAGACAAGAGTTTAATCTTCAAAATATATAAAGAACATGCACAACTCCACTCTAAGAAGACAAGCAACCTAATTAAAAAATGGGCAAAGGACTTGAACAGACACTTCTCCAAGGAGGACATACAGAGGATGTAGAGACACACGAAAAGATGCTCAGTATCACTAGCTATCAGAGAGATGCAAATTAAAACCATAATGAGATACCACTTCACATTGGGCGGAATGGCCACATTAGTCATAAACAAAGCAACAAAAAACAAGTGTTGGAGAGGTTGTGGTGAAAAGGGGACACTAGTGCACTGTTGGTGGTATTGCAGACTGGTACAACCACTATGAAAAACAGTATGGAATTTTCCAAGAAAACTAAAAATGGATCTACCTTTTGACCCAGCAATTCCACCGATAGGATTATGTCTTAAGAACCCTGAAACACCAATCCAAAAGAACCTATGCACCCCAATGTTCACAGCAGCACAATTTACAATAGCCAAGTGATGGAAGCAACCTAGGTGCCCATCAGTAAACGAATGGATCAAGAAACTATGGTACATTTACACAATGGAATTCTATGCAGCAGAAAGAAAGAAGGAGCTCCTACCCTTTGCAACAGCATGAATGGAACTGGAGAGCATTATGCTGAGCGAAATAAGCCAGGACGTGAAAGACAAATACCATATAATCTCACCTTTAACAGGAACCTAAACAACAAAATAAACAAACAAGCAAAATATAACCAAAGACACTAAAACAGAGAATAGGCTGACAGTGACCAGAGGGGATAGGGGAGGGAATTTCAGGGGAAAAGGGGAAGGGTTTAGAGCAACAAGTATAAAAGACACATGGACAAAAACTAGGGCGCGTGGAAAGGGGTGTGAGGTGGGGAGGGCTGGTGCAGTGGGCTGGGATGGGAGTAAAAGAAAACTGTACAAGAACAACAATTAAAATTTAAAAAAGGAAAAAATAACAAAAATAAGTCAATAAATACAGAAAATAAATCAATGACCTACAGACTGGAAATATTCAACATACATTTCAATTTTCAAGAAAGGATATGCCAAGGAGCACAGTAACCATAGGATGACTGCTCTGATTTCCACACAAGAGATGCTCAAGTTGATGCAAAGAAGGCAACACCTTACATGGAGCAAGAAATGCTGGATATTCTAGCTGGATTCAGAAAAGGGAGAGGCACTCAAGATCTAAGTGCAAACATTTGTTGGATGCTGAAGTCCAAGGAATATCAGAAGATTGTTAGTCATTTATAGACTACACAGGAAAGCCTTTAACTATGTTGGTTATGAAAAGCTATGGGTTTCTCTTTAAGAAATGGGTGTGCCTTAGCACCTGATTGTCCTCATGCATAACCTGCGTTATGGGCAAGAAGCCACTGTCAGGATAGACTGTGGAGAGACAGAATGATTTCCTATACGCAAAGATGTCAGACAGGGGTGCATTTTATTTCCGTACTATTTGCTTAACCTGTACTCAGAATATTTTTAAGAACCCAATTTAAAACCACTTAACATCATGGATATCCCACATTCTGGATTTGGCTGAGTAATTCTTCCTTAGGTTGTTCAAACTGTCGCTTTATTCTCTATTGGCCATATTATTGAAGGAACAGTGAAAATGAAGTTTATGTATTACTATTTTTCAAACTAAAAATACTATACAGACAGTATTATGTACTTTCTCTTCTATCCCATAGGAAGCAGCTAATATTACACCTCACAATGATTGCTTGATTGATTGATAAATATATCTGAATATTGTCCATGTCATCTCCCCTTTCCCTTTCACATTGGCCTTTGAAAACTACTATCTTTTCATATGTCTATTGGCCATCCATATGTTCTCTTTGGAGACATCTCTATTCAGGTCCTTTGCTCATTTTTATTCAGGTTGTTTTGGGTTGGTTTTTTTTTTTTTGTATTGAGTTTGGTATGTTCTTTATAAATTTTTTTTTTTTTGTATTGAGTTTGGTATGTTCTTTATAAATTTTGGATATTAACCCCTTATCAGAGGTATTGGTAAATAAGTTTTCTCTCATTGTTTGGGTTGTCCTTTTATTTTGTTGATGTTTTCCTTTGCTGTAAAAAACTTTTAATTCAATGTAGTACCATTTGTTTATTTTATTTTTTTTTATTCCCTTGCCTGGGGACATATATCTGATAAAATATTGCTACAAGCAATGTCTGAGATTTTCCTTCTTATGTTTTCTTCTTTGATTTTTATGGTTTGGGGTCTACATTTAAGTCTCTAATCCATTTTGAATTTATTCTTGTGTGTGGTGGAAGCAAGTGGTCTAGTTTCATTTTTTTGCACGTATCTGTCCTATTTCTCCAACACCATCTACTAAACAAACTACCTTTAGCCCATTATATGTGCTTCTATCCTCTGTCAAATATTAATTAAATATATAAGTGTGGGTCTCCATCACTAATCAACAGAGATTTCTGATGATTAAATATCACAATGAGATATTATCTCACACCTGTCAGAATGGCTATGATCAATAAATCAACAAAGAAAAAGTGATGGTAAGGATGTGAAGAAAGGGGAACCCTTTTGCACTGTTGGTAGGAATGCAAACTGGTGCAGCCACTGTGGAAAGCAGTATGGAGATAACCTCAAAAAATTAAAAATGGATCTGCCTTTTGACTCAGCATTCCCACTTCTGGGAATATATCTGAAGGAACACAAAACACTGATTCAAAAGAACATAAGCACTCCTATGTTCACTACAGTGTCATATACAATCTTCAAGACATGGAAACAGCCCAAGTGGGCATCAATAGATGAGTGAATAAAACAACGACAGGATGTTTACACAATGGAATACTATTCAGCCATAAAAAAAAAAAAACAACAACAACAAGAAAATTTTATCCTTGCTACAGTATGGATGGACCTGGAAGACATTACGCTAAGTGAAATAAGCCAGTCAGAGAAAGACAAATACCATATGATTTCACTCATATGTGGAATCTAATAAACAAACTGAACTAACAAGCAAAAAGAGACAGACTCATATATGGAGAGCAGGATGATAGCTAGTGGGCGAGTAGGTAGTGGGTAGAAGAATTAAACAAAAAAGAAAAAGGATTCATGTATATGGACAATAGTATGGTGATTGCTGGGAGTACAAGGGGACTAAATGGTAATGAAAAAATACATTAAAATTTTAAAAATAAATATTAAAAATTAAATTAAAAAAGAAAGAAAACTGTCATAATAACAAGGATATTAAATTGCATTTGGTCTTTTATGTGTTTTTTAAAAACTGACTGTGAGTTCTGTGAAGTCAAGAATAGCACTATCTGTGTTTCTGATGCATTGCCTTCACATATTTTATGACCAATTAAATGTAAAAATAAATTAATTAAAAAACCAAGTAAGCCCTGTTAGTTTTCTTGTGAATTGCTTTATACATCAAAGTAATAACAGAAAAAATATCAGGGTATGTAAAATTTAAAATCTAGATAAAAGATATTACATTACTAAATCATTCCACAAATAAAAACAAATTGATATTCAGGAAAGATAATATATACATACCAGTAAACTGAAAGGCAATTTATATATGGATAAAAGACAAAATAAATATATATATTTGTAAAAATCAAAAACAAAGTACTAGTAAATTTAAATTAGTAACCCATTAGAACAATAAACTATTGCTAAATTATATTTATCCTAACTGTAAAAGATTGGCTCGATATTTTTTAAAACACTATTGATATATAACAGAACACAGATCAAATAGGAAATAGCAGTAGATCATTTTTGTTAAATGTGAAAAAAATAAAATTTACATACTCACAGTATTTAAAAATGCTTTTAAAAAACAGTGTCTTCAATAAAAAGTCCTGGGAAAACTGGACAGCCACATGGAAAAGTATGAAACTGGACCACTATATTTTACTATACATTAAAATCTACTTAAAATGGATTAAAGACCTGAACATAAGACCAAAAACAATAAGACTTCTAGAGTAAAACAGAAAGTACACTCATTGACATCAGTCATGGCAACAACTATTTGGATTTGACACCAAAAGCTAAGGCAATAAAAGCAAAATTGAACAAGTGGGACTATATCCAACTAAAAGCTTCTATACATCAAATAACACTATCAACAAAATTAAAAGGTAACCTATGGGATGGAAGAAAATGTCTGCATATCACATATATGATAAGGGGTTAATATTCAAAATATACAGAGAACTCATACAACTTAATAGCAAAAACTGAAAACAATCTGATTAAAAAACAGGCAAAGGATCTGAAGAGGACATTTTCCCCAAGACCACATATAAATGACCAATAGGTTGATAAAAAGGTGGTTAATATCACTCACCATCAGGGAAATACAAATCAAAACCACAATGAGATATCACCTCACACTTGTTACAATGGCTGTTATCAATAAGACAACAAGTAGCAAGTGCTGGCCAAGGCATGAAGAGAAGGGAACATTAATGTAAACTGATGCAGCCACCATTAAAAAAATATGGAGCTTCTTTAAAAGGTAAATATAGAACTACCGCATAAGTCAATAGTTCTACTTTTGGGTATTTATCCAAATGAAACAAAACACTAACTAAATGAGATACCTGCACCCCAATGTTCATTGCAGCAATGTTTATAATAGTCAAGATATGAAAACTACCTAAATGTCCATCAGTGGATGAATGGAGGAACAAAGTTATACATATGCAATGGAATATTACTCAGCCATGAAAAGAAGAAAATCCTGCCATTTGTGACAACACAGATGGTTATGACAAATAAACCATATTTTTTATGGTTTTATGCCATAAATAAAACCATATTTATTTGGTTGTTATGATATATAAAATAAGTCAGAGACGTCAAATACCACATGCCAACAAAACAAACACACAAAACAAAACCAGACTCATGAATACAGAGGATACTTTGGATTGCCAAAGGGGAGGGCCTGAGGTGGGGTGGGGGAAGATCCAAAGGTACAAATGTCCAGATATAAAATAAATAAGTCATAGGGACGTAATGTACAACATTACACCATGAGGAATATAGTCAATGATGGTGTATTAATTTTGTATGGTGACAGGCAGTAACTGGACTTACCATGGTAATTATTTTGCAATGTATACAAATGTCAAATCACTACATGGTTTACCTACCTGAAACTAGTATAATATTGTATGTCAAGTGTACCTCAATTAAGGAAAAAAAACTACACTGGAATTCCATTATCACTTATCAATAGGGAAAAATCCTCAATGTGGCAGCATATACTAGAGTATCCTGAAACAAAATTGTAAATGTTATTATAACTGAATATAAGGAAAAAACCCTCCCAAATTTCTCAAAATTAATTGTCTCCACCTCATTTCTATCACAATACTTCTTTCTGCCTTCCTAAGTTTATCCATGCCTTATACCTGGTAAGTTTCTGAAATGGAAATTAGTGTAGCCTTTCTGACTTTTTCTGTATCTCCCATGTAAAGGCAAATTCTGTGTAAATGAGAATAAAAGCAGTAATCACACCGCGCTACTTCTCTTACCTACCAGGTGATGTGTGTAATCATTCCTACCACAGGAATATTTCAGCCAACTCTGCCATTCAATGTAATTAAGAATCTGATCTACCAAATCCGTATTTCATGTGCAATTTTTGATGTTTTAGATTCATCTTTTACCCAGAACTTCTGTTAATGAAAAACTGGGTGATTGTTTCTCCTTTCCTTTTTTGTTTTTGTTTTTGTTATCTTCTTGAAGAAATCAGAGTTTTAAACTATGATTTGGGATGACAGTTAGAAACTGGGTAATACACACACTGAATACTCATTTGCCTAACCTCTCACCCGAAAATGACAGAACACTACTGACTTTAAGCTGGTCATTTGTTCTCAACAGATACCTTACGCAAAGCCTCAAATCCCTGCATAACAGATTTGTGGTTCCTAGGAGGCCTCATCAACAATCAGGACTGTTCTTTCTTCCATCTGCCTGACTTAGCTTTTGGACTCCTGCTGTTGTCAGACAAGATTATTCGAGGCACTGTGTGAATGCCAGAACAGAGAGACACCTTAATATCACCAGAGAAAGTTTTCAACATCAGAAGCAAAAGAGTAAGTCTCTATAGACATGATTTTAGGAAAGTAATGCAAACTGCAATTTTAATTACTGGTTATTAGATCTATCTGCTAAGTGGGAGCACAATTATACTATGCATATTTTTCATTATACAGGTCTCTTTTCCTGATCTCAACTGTATTTTGGTATGACACACACATATTCTTAAATCTCTAGTTTGCCTGTTTTTTCCTTGTGTATGCTATAACTGAAAAGATACCCTGAATGATGATATGAAAAGGGTGAGTTATGTAAAGGGTCAGCATAATAGAAAATATTGTATTGCACAGAGGGTGGAGACGAAGCAAAAGCTGGTATAATAGTAGAGATTAAATATTATTTTATGGAAGGCATCTCCTTGACTTATAAGGTGTCCCAAGTACTTTTTTTAATAGAAAGTACAGAAATAAAAGATGGTAGAACTACAAATTCCCTCTTTATATGTTACACGTAGGCAGGACTCTGAATATGACTGTTTATCATTTTCTACAGACCTATCTCTTCTTGGGCTTTCATTACTGCCATCATCTTAGTAGTAAAATAAATATGAAGGGAAACCCTCAGTTCCTATTACATAATCCCTAAATTTAATTATTGATGTGTCTTGCAAAGAGTGAGCTATGCAGAACAAATAGCTCACTGCAGCATAAAGATGAAACCATTTGAAACTTGTTCAGCCCAACCCAGTAGCTATGTGTTTGGGGCTAACACCTCCTTGCCTCAGTTAACACAAATGAAAATTAGAAAGAATAACATCTGCCTTCAGAGTATGTAGAAAGAACAGATAAACCACAGAGCCTGTCGAATAGTAAATCTTAAAGAAATTTTAGCAACTGTTCTCTTCCATTTTTCCTTCTTTTGTCTTACCCTGAATTATTTTCAACTGCTGGTGACGTAGGGTATGCGATGACTCTTTGTTAAATACTGGTTCTGTAGAAACTTCAAAAGAGTAGCATTTTGGGAAAAAAGAAGCCTGAACACACATTGTATTTAATAAAACAAAAACTTCACTTTACTCACCATTATTTTATTTTCAGAGCTTAATTTGGTCAAAATATAAAAAATTAATTTATCATCCCTGGCTGGTGTGGCTCAGTGGATTGAGTGCTGGCCTGTGAACCAAAGGGTAACTGGTTCGATTCCCAGTCAGGGCACATGCCTGGGCTGGGGGCAGGTCCCCAGTATGGGGTATGTGAGAGGCAACCACACATTGATGTTTCTCTTCCTCTCTTTCTCCCTTCTTTCCCTTCCCTCCAAAAATAAATAAAATCTTTTAAAAATTAATTAATCAATAATCTGTGATTAAAACAAATAAAAATACAATGTTTATTATGTTTTGTCTTTTCCATAAACAAAGAAAAAAAGACATACAGTTAACAAATCTATGCTGATTTACCTATCTCTAATCTCTCATTCTTTATAAGTATCTAATTATTGACAATTTTTTATTTTATTTTTATTGATTATGCTATTACAGTTGTCCTGATCTTTCCCCTTTTCCCCCTCCACCCAGCACCCCCATTCCCTCAGGCAATCCCCCCACCACTGTTCATGTCGATGGGCCATACGTATATGATGAGTGCACCAGCCTGCAGTGTCCGCCGTGTTATGGATGAGACATGAGACAAGAGACAAATTCACACAGACTACCGAGTCCTGTGGAGGAAAAGGGACAGCACGGCTACCCTCTTGAGGGGAGAATGTCCCAGAGCGGCCTGGCCACTCTCTCAAGAGGAGAGTGCCCCGACCCTTGCCTTGACAGGTTTTTATTGGGTTTCAATTTGCACAGGAATACAGGTAAAGTTCATTAATCATTGTCAGACAATATGGATCAAACAACAGACAGCATACAAAGAACTCTGAGGGCCTATTCTGAGTCAGGGTCTGTTAGCTAAAGGGCTACAAAACTTTGAGAAACAAACTCATTTCCAGCTCAGACCCTTATCATTTAATTGAGAGCATTCTTAGCAAAGCAGGTTTCACAGGACTTTATGTATTCTTTCTCAGGCCTGATCACCTGGGGAACCACCCTATCCAGCATAGGGCTGCACCCACCACCAGCATTGTTTCAGGCTTAAATCAGACAGAGGGAGTAAAGCAGCCAAGAGATTAGGAGACTTCTGGCAGACAGAATGAGATCTCAGGCTATGTCAGGATAGCTGAGGGGCAAGGGTCCATCACCCCCTTTTGCTGTAGCCCCCCAGTCCTTCCTGGGGGCCTCCACATGATCGTGCCTGTCTTGGGTCATTCCCCCCTTGGGGAATCTTACCCGTCATTGACTAACCAATCAAGCACTGGGGGCCAGTTATGGATGAAGTAAAAGGAGAAGTGGCACCCCTGCCAGGGAGATAAGCTTTGTCTCCTTAGTGGCTTATGGTCAGAAGGTAGCTCACTCAGCCTTAGCCATGGCGGGGGGTGGGGGGTGTGGTTGCAGCTCCTGAAACCAGGCAGGGTGGCTCCCAACACGTATTTGTTGTTTAGTTACTCCATTTCCTCTACTGTACTTTATACCTCCATGGCAGTTTTATAACTATTTGTACTTCTTCTTTTTACATACAGATAACTGAATTTAATGTTTGCATCTTTTTTTTTATTGTTGTTCAAGTACAGTTGTCTCCATTTTCACCCCAACACAGTACAGCCCCTCACCCCACCCATCTCTGCCTCTCACCCTCAAACCTACCCCCTTTGGCTTTGTCCATGTGTCCTTTCTACATATTCCTTGATGGACCTTCCCCTATTTTCCCCCATTATCCCTCTCCCCTCTCCCCTCTGGTTACTGTCAATTTGTTCTTTATTTCAATGTTTCTGGGTATGTTTTGCTTGCTTATTTGTACTTCTTAATCCTTGTATTTCTTTATCCCTTCCCTTACACTCTCCTCCCATCTGACAACCATCAAAATGCTCTTTGTATCCATGATTCTGTCTCTGTTCCTGTTTGCTTAGTTTGTTTTTAAAATTCAATTGTTGATAGATTTGTATTTATTGCCATTTTACTGTACCTAGTTTTAATCTTCTTTCTCTTAAATAAGTCCCTTTAACATTTCATATAATAATGGATTGGCAGTGAACTCTTTTAGTTTTTTCTTGTCTTGGAAGCTTGTTATGTGTCCTTCAATTCTAAATGATATCTTTGCTGGGTAGAGAAATCTTGGCTATAGGTCCCTACTTTTCATGACTTCAAATATTTCTTGCCAGTCCCTTTTTACCTGCAAAGTTTCTTTTGAGAAATCCGTTGACAGTCTTATGGGAACTCCCCTGTTGGTAACTAACTTCTTTTCTCTTGTTGTTTTAATATTCTCTCTTTATCTTTAACCGTTCACATCTTAATTAGGACATGTCTTGGAGTGGGCCTCTTTGCATCCATCTTGTTTGGGACACTCTGTGCTTCCTGGACTTACATGTATATTTCCTTTACCAAATTAGGGAAGTTTTTATTTCATTATTTTTTCAAATAGATTTCCAGTTTCATGATCTTTCTCTTCTCCTGGCACCCCCATGATGTGAATATTGGAACTCTTGAAGTTGTCCCAAAGACTGCTTTAACTAACCTCATTTTTTTGAATTCATTTTTCTTCTTGTTCTAATTGGTTTTTTTTTTTTTTTTTTTTTTGCTTCCTTATGTTCCAAATCATTGATTTGATTCTCAGCTTTATTCGCTTTACCGTTGTTTCCCTGTAAATTTTCTTTATTTCAATTAGTGTATCCTTCATTTAGGACTGGATCTTTTCTATGCTGCTGAGGCCCTCAGTAAGTTCGTTGAGCATCCTTATAACTAGTGTTTTGAATTTTGCATCTGATACATTGCTTATTTCCATTTCTTTTAGTTCTTTTTCTGGAGTTTTGATCTGCTCTTTCATTTGGGCCATGTGTCTTTGTCTCCTCATTTGGGCAGCCTCCCTGTGTTTGTTTCTATGTGTTAGGTAGAGCTGCTTTGACTCCATGTCTTGGTAGTATGGTATAATGTAGTACATGTCCTGTAGGGTCCAGTGGCACAGCCTCCCCTATCACAGAATCTGGATATTCAAGGTGTGCCCTTCATGTGGGCTGAGTACACACTCCTCTTGTAGTTGAGCCCTGGTTGCTGTTGGCGGGTCAATGGGAGGTTTTTACCCAGTCCATTCAGCTGCAAGAACTGGCTGTGACCACTTACTACTAACCTCTACCCTCCCTGGAGGATCAGCTGTGAAGAAGCAGGGTAGTTGTGCTCCAATATGGTCTGTAGCTGTCCACTGGGGACTCTGGCCTTGGCGTTTCCCAGGTATTGCAGGCCAAGGTCAGGTCCCACCTGTGTTTTACCTGGGGCCACCCTGCCTAGACTATAAAGCAATCTGAGATAGCTGCTGCTTGTGCTGGGCTTGGAGATCCACTGGTGAAGCCAAGTTGTGAATATAGGTTGGCTGCTGCTAGTTCTGGACATGGGGCTCACTGAGGCCAGCTGTTGCATCTTTGATATGATTTAGAAAATTGTGAAGCATGGGCCAAGACCAGCCACTCATATGGAAAGCAGCTTGAGTAAGTTGGATGGGACAGAGTCTCTGGGGATCTCCAAGGTGGGCCAAACAGTGTTAGCCAGGTTGGTGGAGTTTCAGATGTGGCAGCATCTTGCTGGCTTTGTAGGGGGAGGGATCAGAAAAGGCACAATGGCCTCTGCCCACCTTTCTCTCTGGGAGAAGGCTATCCCCCAGCTCTCACTTTGATACCAGACACCTCAGTTTCTCCCTGTATACCACTGGTGTCCACCAACCCACCATACTGGTGCTGGAGCTCAGAGGGAGTGAGTCTGAGTAGGTGAGTCCATGTGTGGGTTCTCTAAGAGGAACTGCTTGAGACTCCAGCAGCCTCCTCCACTGACTCAATCCCCATTGGTCTCTGCAACCAGAAGTTGTGGGAACATATCTTCCTGGGACTCAAACCCTGGGCTGGGGGGCCTGGTGTGGGGTTAGGACCCCTCACTCCTGATATTTCCCTCCTGAACCCCTATCTACCACACATGTGTGAGGGACTAGCCCATTCCATATCAGCAACCCTCTCACCATTCTGGAAGGATGGATGGATGTGGTCTCCAATTCTGTAGTTGTCAGACTTCCATTCAAGTCAATTTCTGATGGTTCTGAGTGACGGTTTCTCCACATCTTATTCGCAATTGTGTGAGGGGGTGAGCCATGTCTGCCCATGCTGCCATCCCAATGGAAGTCTCTATAGTTTGTTTTTTACATAGATATTACACTTTTTATACTTTATCTGCACCTTTTTCTCCTTTGTGTGTAAATAGTGCCAATAAAAGGAAAAATAGAAAGTGTATGTAGTTTGGAGTTTATTAGTTTAGAAATTAAATTCTTTTAATAATTTGTCTTCAACTTTTACTTGAGTTAAATTAATACCAAATACTAAATTTGGCATATGTTTTGGTTTGTTCATGAAAAATTTTTTTATAAAGAAAACATTTGCTCTCATGATTTCTCTTTTCTTTAACATCTTTACCCATGAATGAATTTCAGTAGGGTGAATGCACAAAAGGACTTGACTGAATTTGAAATAAAATTTTATTTCTGAGACCACCACTGATAAAAAAATTGCATAACTAAAAATGAATAAGACAGCTTTGGTTTAGATTGCTTGGAATTCCTCCCCTCTGCTGCAATTACTGGATAAAACAGACATTAAGCTCAGAGGAGTTATTCGCTCAGTCTCTTTTGCCTTTTGCCTCTGTGAGGGACTGTTTTTCTGATGCCATTATTGGCAGATCTCCACATTGCACCTGCTGATCCACCTGCCTCTCACTGGCGTGCAGTATTTAAAACGTTACGCAATTAAAGCAAATGAGTTTAAAGGACTGGATTTGCAGTACACCTCCTGGGGAGCTGTTGTTCATCCTTAAAAGTGCCTGATGATGGTTTGGAAAGCGTAACTGCTGGCCTGGCCCTGGGGTGCTGAATTGCTCCCCTTAGAAGAACTCTGTGGTGAATCCCCTCATAAGGTTACTAAGTGGTGAGGAGACACAGAAAGAGACATTTTGTACCCCAGGAATCCAATCTTTATAGATCGAGTCTAGGCAGTAAAAGAAAGATTGCAAACTAAATAGAACCATCTAACTGCTTTTGATAAAATATAACTCTTTATTCCCACATATTTTAATTTGTATTTATAAATGCAGTTTTAATTACTTCCTGCAAAGCTGTTTACAAAATATTAAGTAAAGACATCTCCAAATGGAAAAGTTGTCTGCTTATTAGGGCACCCTTTAATGTCTCATTGTTTTTGTGGCAGTCCTTAATTATCCTCTGGTGCCTATTTTTCTACTAGGTATAACATGAAGTTAAAGTGAGGTGGTTGGTTTTAATGAATTCTGTTCTTTTTCTCAAGAAGTTTGAACATACCTAGGGTCATTAGTTCAGATCACAAAGCCATACTTTTAAAACAAGTTAATTTATTTACTGAAAATGCCTTTCAGTGTTGGGACTGACATATAGGTACACAACAATAACAAGAACAACAACTTGATTCTTTCATTCTACATGCAGCTATGAATTTCTTGTTCTTTAAAGGTACCAGTCACCAGACCAACATAATAAAGATACATACAGGACTTCTGTTCTTGTACATAAGGAGCTTAGAAATCATCACTTCAATTCTTAGAAGAAACAAGCTTAACTGAAAATCAACAACTCCTCTTAGATCTACCAGAAAACTTAGTTCACAAGGCAAACCACTGGCCCACAAACTGGAAAAACAGATAAGCCAATACAGTTACTCAAAACTTAGAAGAGCAGAAAACCAGGAGCACAAATCTCCACAGGAACCTGCACAGGACTAGACATACCAAAACTGTGATTGATAGATAGCGTTTTAGTGTGGGCATGCCTGAAAGTTAGAATTTAGGGGGTGGGGAGGTGGAGAGCAGTCTTAATGGAGGTCTTGCACTGTTAGCAGTTTTACCTTCAAGAGCTCTATAGAAACATCCCCTTATACTTCCAGTAGGGGAAGAGAAAAGTAGCTATTTTGAAATACTCCCTGGACATTCTATTTTCCTTAACTAGGACTGGCCTCAAGATAAATTATTTTACCAGAGCCTAACTAACCTAGAGGAAGGGAAAAAACAAGTCCAGGCCACCTCCTGCTTCCAAGTGGAGGAAAGAAAACACCCAACCCCAGGAACTTCTAACCTTCCTGTCTCACCTAAGTGTGTCAGGGATGAGCGGTCAAATTAAGAAGCACTTGTAAAGGTCACAGCCCAGGAGTACAGACTCACTAAACAACTAAGACCTATTCATAGAACTCTAAGCTTCTCCTCCCCCCACACCTCATCACCACATGGGTATAGTTCTTGTATAATAATGGGGGGATACAACCAAAAGAACTACACATCTCCAACTTTATACTTAAGAACACTCTCAGGAAACCCACTCCTGATGGGAGACAAGAATGAGGACATCGGAGGAAATGTTAGCCTCTGATACCTATAGCTACCATAAATAGTAAACATAGCCTAACACCTTGCCAGATAAACATAAAACCTCACCCTAAAGGCATTTTACATCAGTTCCTTTTAACTAGTACCTGTCCTGCTTTCAATAAAAGTTGCAAGGCATACTAAAACAAACACAAAATAAAATGCACTTTGAAGAGACAGAACAAGCATCAGAACCAGACTTAGATATGGCAGTCATGGACATGGTCATATCAGTAATTTAAAACGATTTTGATTAATATGCTAAGGGCAGTGTCATTTACAATAGCCAAGCTCTGGACACAACCCAAGTTCCCTTCAGCACCTGAGTGGTACATTTATGCCCTGGAATACTATATGGCAATAAAAAAGGATATCTTACACTTTGTGACAGCACGGGTGGACCTGGAGATAATTATGCTAAGTGAAATAGGCCAGTTTGAGAAAGTCAAATACAACATGATCTCACTTATATGTGGAACCTAATGAACTAAATAAACTGACACGCAAAATAGAAACAGAGGCATGGATACATGGAAGAGACCAACAGCTGTCAGAAGGGAGGGAGGTTGGGGGCTAGACTAAAGAAGGTGAATGGATTAGCCAAGAAATATTATATATCCTATATGTTTTATATATAAAACATATGTGATATATATCATATATATAATAGAAAAAATATATAAAATAGACAAAGACAACAATATGATGATAACTGGAGGGAAAGGAGGGTTGAGGTGAGGTGGGGGTGCACAAAGAAGGGAAAATGGGGATGGAAAGAAACTTTGCTTGGGGTGATGGGCACATGATGCAACTGTACAGGTGATGTTTTGTTGAGTTGTACACTTGAAACCTGTATATTTTGCAAACCAATGCCACCCCAATAAATTCAACTGAAAATATAAGGGTTCCAATGGTAAGAGTAGACAGCATGTGAGAACATATGGGTAATGAAAGCAGAGAGAAACTCTTAGAAATAATTTTAAAATGCTAAAAATTAAAAACGCTGTAATAAAAATGAAGAATGTCTTTGATGACCTCATTAACATACTAAACACAGCCAAGGAAAGAACCAGAAAGATTCTGTTCTTTCTTGAAAGGAGGAGAATTTCTTCTCCTCTTCAAGAAGAAATTTGAATAGAATCTCCCAAAATATAAATGCTAAAAAAATAAATAAATAAATAAAGTAAAAAGATTGAATAGAATATCCCCAAACAAGGATAGTAACACACACAGAATGGGAATTCCAGAAGGAAAAGAGAAAGAAACAGGAGAAATATTTGAAGCAATAATGACTAAAAATTTTCCAAAATTACTAATCGACACCAAACCACAGAACCAGAAATCTCAGAAAACATGAAGCAGAAAACAATTCTGCAAAAACTACATATAAGCATATCACATTCAAACTTCAAAAACTTAAAGACAAAGAGACAATCTTTAAGAAGTTGGGAATGGGGTGTTGCGGATGGATCTTGCCTGTAGAGGACAAAACGTAAGAATTACACTTGACTTCATATCAGGAACTGTACAAACAAAAATTGAGTGAAGTAAAATGTTTAAAGTATTAAAAGAAAAAAGCTATTTATTTGTAAATGTGTATTGCAAACTATTAACAGCCATCTGAAAAGTAAAATTCGTGTGCTAAAAGGGGGGAAAATAAATGAAATCTTTCGAAATGCTCAAAAATCAAAGAAGATGGAAAATAGTGGAGGATTAAAAAAATGAACAAGGGCAATGAACAGAAAACCACAACAATATGGTTAATATAACTACAACAACAATTGTTTTGGATAACAACAGCCTAAATACAAAGAAAGACAGTCAGAATGGATAAAAGACACTAGACCCAACAGTATGTTAGTTATAAGAAAACTATTTTACATATAAAGACACAGATTAAAACTACATGGACAAAGAAAGATATACCATACTAACGTGAACCAAAAGAAACTTGGAATAGCTATAATAATTTCCAACAAAGCAGAATTCAAAGTAAAGAAAATTCCCCAGGATAAAGAAGGGTATTAAACTTGAAATTAGTGACAGGAAATCCCCAGAACACTTGGATATTAAAAAACACATTTGAAAATAACATACGGGTCAAAGAGAAGTATCAATAAAGATTTTTAAAATACTTCAAAGTAAATAAAAATATTATGAGATGCATAAAATTAATGCTAAAAGAAAAATTTATGGCAACAAATGCTGTAATAGAAAAGACAAAGATATGAAATTAATCATTTGAGCTTACATTTTAGGAAAATAGAGAAAGAGCAAATACATTCAAAGTAAGTGGAAGAAAAGAAATAATAAAAATTAGAATAGAAAGCAATGAAATTGCAAATAGGAAATCAACAGTGAAGACTGATGAAACCAATAGCTGGTACCTGGAAAAAATCAATAGAATTGATAAATCTCTAGCTAGGTTAGACCTAAACAGAGAGAAGACACAAATTACTAATATCGAAATGAAGGAGCAGAGAGGTTCTAACTTCTAATGTCATTTCCCTTGTACTCCATGTCCACAAATTTGATAACCTAGATAAAATGGACCAAGTTCTTGAAAGACACACTCTACCAAAATTTACACAAGGAAAATAGAAAATATAAATAGAGCTATATCTATTAAAACAATTTAATAAATAATGAATAACCTTTCAAAAAAGAAAGCAACAGGTCCAGATGGGTTCACTAGTGAATTCTACCAAACATTAAAGGAAGAATTTACCTCACATCTACAATATTTTCCAGAAAATTAAAGCAGAGGAAATATTTTAAATTCATCCTATGTGGGCAGAATTACCTTATTACCAAAATCAGACAAATGTTACAAAAAAAGAAAACTCTATACTATAATCTCATGAATACAGATGCAAAAATCCTCAACAAAATCTTAGTAAACATGAATCCAGCATGTACAAAAAGAATTACATACCAAGCCAAGTGGCATTTATTCCATGTATGCAAGGCTGGCTTAACATTTAAAAATCATTTAAGGTAATCCATCACATCAACAGGCTGAAGAAGAAAAAAACATATGATGTGAATAGATACAAAAAAAATTTTAAAAATTCAACATCCATTTATAATAAAACTTAGCAAACTAAGAACAGAGGGGGACTTCCTCAGTTTATTAGATAAAATTTAAAGTAAACCTAAGCAAATATCAAACTAAATGGTGAGAAAGTAGATGTTTTCCTGTTAAGATAAGGAACAAGGGAAAGATATATTTTCACCACTCCTTTTTAACATTGTGCTAGAAGTCTGGGAACATGCAGTAACACAATAAAATATAAGGAAGAAAGAAATAAAACAGTATTATTTACAAATGATATGACTATGCAGAAATCCCAAAGATTCAATAAAAAAAATCTACTTGAATTAATAAGCAATTACAGCAAGTTTGAAGGATATAAGTTTAACATACAAAATCAATTGTTTTCTTCTGCACTAGCAATGAACTTTTGGAATTTGAAATTAAAAACACAATAGCATTTACATTAGCACAAAAATGCTTAGGTATAGGCCTAACAAAATATGCACAGAATCTCTATGAGAAAATTTATAAAAAACCTAATAACAAAGAAGACAAGGAATAGCTAAAGAAATGAAGGATATTCCATGTATATTAGTTCTCCCCAATGTGGTCTAAAGATTCAATACACTCTCAATCCAAATGGCTGCAAGTAAGTTTGACATTGACAAACTGATTCTAAAGTTTCACATAAAGGCAAAAGACCCAGGAAAGACAAAAGAGTACTGAATGGGAAGAACATAGTGGGAGCACTAACACTACCCAACTTCAACACAAAGTTTAAAACTACATTATCAAGACAGTGTGGTATTGGTGAAAGGATAGACAGATTAATGGGGGGGGGGGGGGGAGTCCAAAAGAGATATACAACAATATAGTCAACAGATCTTTGACAAAGGAGTAAAGGCAATTCAGTAGAGAAAGGATAATCTCTTCCACAAACAATGCTAGAACAACTGAATAGCTACATCCAAAAAATAAATAAATAAATCTAGATCCCAGCCTTATACCTTAACCAATATTAACTCAAAATGGATCCTAGATCTAAACATGAAGTGCAAAAGCATAAAATTCCCTGAAGATAACAGGAGAAAATATAAGTGGCCTTGGATATGGCAATGATTTGTTAAATATAACACTTAAGTATGATACTTGAAAGAAAAATAAGTTATGTTTCATTAAAAGTAAAAACTTCAGCTATGTGAAAGACACTGTTAGGGGAATGAAAGACCACTGACTGGAAGAAAAAATTTGTTAAACACATATCTGATAAAGAACTGGATCTGAAATATAGGAAGAACTCTTAAAACTCATCAATCAGAAAACAACCAATGCAATTAAAAATAGGCAAGAGATCTGAACAGACACCTCACCAAAGAAAATACAATTAAGATATAGATGGCAATTAAGCACATGAAAGTTGAAAGTATAATGAGATAACACTGTATATTCATTAGAGTAGCCAAAATCAAAAACACTGCCCCTGCTAGTGTGGCTCAGTTGGATGTTGTAGAGCAAACTGAAGGTCACTGGTTCAATTCTTAGGGTACGCGCCTGGGTTGCAGGTTCATTCCCCAGTCAGGGCGCATATGGATGTTTTTCCTCTCACATTGATGTATCTTGCCCTCTTTCTCCCCCAGTTCCCCTCTCTCTAAAATAAAAAATAAAATTAAAAGAAAAACACTGAAAATAGCACATACTGGTAAAGATGTGGTGCAACAGAAATTCTCAATCATTATTGATGAAAATGCAAACAGTATATTCACTTTGAAAGAGCTTGACAATTTCCTACAAAACTTACACTCTTACCATGTGATTCAGCATTTACACTCTTTGGTATTTACTCAAATGAGTTCAAAACTTATGTCCACATAAAATCCTGACCATGAATTCATAATTACCAAACCTGGAAGCAGTCAGAATGCCCTTCAATAGACAAATGAATAAACAAATTGTGATTTATTCAAATTGTGATTTAACATTTACTCAATTTAAATGTTATTCATTGATAAAAAGAAAGGAGCTATTATGCCATAAAAAGCCATGGAGGAATCTTAAATGCATATTGCTAAATGAAAGAAACCAATGAAAAAAGGCAACATACAGGATGCTTCCAAATATATGACATTCTGGAAAAGATATACTATAGAGCAGCAAGATCATCACTGATTGATATCATGCAGAGGGAAGGATGAACACAGGATTTTTAAGGCAATAAAATTAACCTGTATTATCCTGTGAACACATAATATTATATCTTTGCCAAAACCCATAGCATGTATAACACAAAGACTGAGCCTAATGTAACCAGTGACAATACTGGTAATATATCAATACTGGCTCATCGCTTGTAACAGATGCACTACCCAAATGAAAGATATTAATAATTAGGGAAACTGGGGGGAGGATAAGGGGATATATGAGAACCCTATTTTCTATTCCATTTTTTAAACCTAAAACTGCACAACAAATGGACTATATTAATAAAAGAGATGCATGCGCTATATTCTCAGTAGTGAAATGCTAGCAACATATATGTAGGATATAATGAAAGCAGAAGAAAATCAAGCACAGAAAAGTGATGAGACAAAGATATTAGTAAACAGCTCCAGAGAAGATGGTACCCAAATGCATTCACAACAATGAAGTGACTTCACCCGCTGGGAGAAAATTTCCGGTGGAGGGATTAGCATGAGCAAAGATAGAAACCTGAGATAGTCTCCAATGGCTGGTCTTCCTGTGGTGTGGTATGCTACAGAGTGATGAGGAACTATAGTTGGAGCTGTTGGCAAAGGCCACTTTCCTCAGAACCTCACTTGCTTGTAAAGAAGGGCTGGGCTTCCTGTGGTTAACGGAGGCAATGTCTGAGTTTGTTCAGGGAAATGTCATGATATATTGAAGGCATTCAGGTATGTCAGCCCTCCATCAGTATTCCTGCAGATTTCTCGGGTTAATACTCTTTATTTTTTTTTAATTTATTGATTTTATAGAGAGATAAGGGAAGGGAGAGTGAAAAGGGCAGAGGGAGAGACATCAGTTTGTTATTCCACCTAGCCATGCACTCACTGGTTGCCTCTTGTATGTATCCTGATGGGGATTTAACACCCCCAGGTGCATTGGTATGACACTCCAACCAACTGAGCCATCCAACCAGGGCTTGGATTAATACTTTTTAGAGCAAATATAATTATAAGGAACAAAGTAATGATATAAGAAGTTTCTAGATACTTGCAATATTGAATATAAAAAATGGAATATTTTGAAGGCCATAATACTGGATTTTGCTTAGTACATTTCTTCACTGCTTCTGCTTTTTAGTGTTTTAAAAGTGCTATAAATGATACTCTAAAATGGTCTAAGTTTTCATAAGTAAAATTTCTATTAGAAATAATAGATACCTGGAGAAAGACAATGTATTTTATGAATAGTAGCATGATATCTATATATCTTGACAAACACATGTCTATACATAATATACATATTTATCATTGGGAAAAATTACATTTACAGGTTTGAATACATAAAACACAGAGCTCATTTTTGTATTACTAATTATCATACTACTTTCCATATGAACAACTGTAAAGAAATTGCCCCACCCTGTACACATCTGTACAGAAAAATTGTATCTGCTTATAGCTATTAGAGATTACCCCCTTCTGGATTTTGTGACTCTAAGCTAGTTGTATAGCATATAATGCACAATTTATTTCACAGCTTGTGGAACAACAGAACAAATATCAATTAGCATTTTACTCTTTAATCTTCCAGGAAAAATAATGTAGACTATTTAAAATTTCCTGTTGGGTTTGTCTGTATGTATTCTAATGTGCTAGTACAAAAAAAAGTTGAACTGTTAGAAATATACAAACTGTATACATAAATTATTACCCTTGGGTGTGAAAATAAAGATATTTTTAGCTGATTAGAAGTATTAAAGAAATATGTCAAATAAAAGGTGTTCATTGCTTCTAATTTTAAGTTAACATTTTATTTTAATACCAATTTAAAAACTGATTTACATTTAAGTTTTACTATATTTGAATAGAAAAGACTTCAATAAGAAAATTATATATCTCCTTCTGCTTTTAAAAGTATGCACATTTAGGAAACTATTAAATGATAACTTATATAAGAATTGGTGAATACATGCCCTGGCTGGTGTGGTTCAGTGGAATGAGTGCCAGCATGTGAACCGAAAAGTTGCTGGTTCAATTCCCAGACAGGGCACATGCCTGGGTTGTGGGCCAGGTCCCCAGTTGGGGACATGTGAGAGTCAACCACACACTGATGTTTCTCTCTCTCTCTTCCTCCCTCCTTTCTCCTGTCTCTGAAAATAAATAAATTAAAAAATATCTTTAAAAAAGAGAAAAAAAAAGAATTGGTAAAAATAAATTCTAGTGACTTGAAATTGGGTTTATCTGGGGAAACTAGCAAAATAATATTTATTTTTATAATAAATAAGCTTATTGTTGATCTGCGTACTTATTTAGAAGTAAATATTCACCTTTTATATGAAATCTGTTTTTCCAATGCACTTGGAAAATAATTTATACATTCTAAAATGTCTACCAATAGTGCTATGTACTAACTTAAAATTATCCTTTTCAATTTGTTAAACACAGTTTGGTGGTAGAGTATATAGCCAATTTTTTTATTATATTAACACTAAACTAATATAGTAATTCTGTATACACTATAATTTCACCTTAAGTATTTTTGTAGGCTTTTATAATTCAGATCAGTGTTCTCTCAGTTAAGTCCTATCACAGGTAATTTGTAATATCAAAATTTAAATCGTATATACAATCATGTTACAAAGATGTACACTTGGCCCTCTAGCAACAATTTCAGCATTTTAGAAAAAATTTTGTCTTAAACTCCACTGATGTGTTGTCAATTTATTCATACACATTATATTAATTGCCTTCAGAAATCATCTCTAAAATCCCCAATTTAATATCAGAGAGTAAATTTCAGCCATTAATCCTATACATATATTTTTTTTACATACTTGCTCAAGGTATGTGATTTCTTTCCACTAACACACAAGAAAAGACTAAATTTATCATTTAGTTCAAAAACTAAATCTGGCCCTGGCTGGTGTAGCTCAGTGGACTGAGCGCGGGCCTGCGAACCAGAGGACCGCGGTTCGATTCCCAGTCAGGGCACATGCCTGGGTTGCAGGCCGGTTCCCAGCAGGGGACACACGAGAGGCAACCGTACATTGATATTTCTCTCCCTCTCCCTCTCCCCTACCCCTCTAAAGACAAATAAAAAAAAAATTTAAAAAAAAAAAAAAAAAAGAAAGGACCAAACCCAACTTTAAAAAAAAACCAAAAAAAACTAAATCTGCCTAGTACTTGATGAGGCCTATCTCCTCTTTACCCTCTCATCAGGTTAAGGAAACTGTTAGCTGAAGGGGAACGACTTTCCAAAGGTTAAACTTGCCAAATGACTTTGGGGAAATCATTAAACCTCTGAGTAAATTATAGGGAAGAAATTATTGTTAACCTTTCTGGAACTTATTTTTCATTTTTAGCTTTTTATTGTTGTTCAGTTCAGTTGTTCCCATTTTCCCCCCATTACTCTCCCCTGTCCTGCCCACCCCACCCAACATTCAATTCTCCCCCGCAACCCTGTTGTCCTTGACCATGGGTCCTTTACATATGACCTTGACCTTTCCTCTTCTACCGCCGGTTATCCCCATCCCCCCTCTGCTCTGGTCACAATCAGATGTTCCTTGGAGAGCCACTCTTTCTGTGGAATTCCCTCTTCCATCCACAGTCTTGATCTAGGTCTATATTCCCCAGTGCTTTTGTTGTGAAAACCTTAAGTTTTTCTGAATCTGCATTCCCTTCTCTCAATATTATGTACATTACTTTGACTAACACTTAAGTGTGTTTGTTTTAAAATCTCTTAAAAGGTCTAGAATTGATCAAAACCATACCTCCCGATTTGCAGTAGTTACTTTGCAGGTCAACACCCAACAGGTGCCCGGTTACTAAACTAAAACACCTGCAGGTTATTCTCGATGATTTCTTCTCCTTCATCCTCCATCCAAATAAATCAGAGTTCTGTTGATTTGCCCAAAAACACCCACCACCAACTTATCCACCATTTTTATTATGTGTTGTTGGGGCTCCTGACCACCCCTTTTACATCTTTTTCCAGGACTATAGCATTGAAGTTCAAGCTGACCTCATTCCCACACTTTCACTCTTTGATCAATTCTTTACTTAACATATATAGTACTACCACTCTTTGATCCACTCTTTATATATGTTATTTTCTTAGAATGTAAATAAGATGTCAGTACCATAGTTAATACTCTCTAGTGCCTTAATACTGAAGTATGACCCAAAATTGTATCATGCCTATAACCCTGCTTAATGTTACCCTTGCTTTTCTATCCAAACCTTTCTTATGCTCCCAACTCCTCCTCCTCATTCTTCTCTGGTTTTGTTACTATGTCAGACCACTGAAAACTTCCAAGCTCTTTCCATTGGCAGGATATTTGTGCACCAGCTCCTTCATTCTTGAGTTTAAAGCGACTCGTTTAAAACTCCCATGTCATAACGCATAAGAAAACGATATATTGTACACCATTAATTGAGTCAAATTCTCAAGTGAAGAAAAAGGTATTTTTTGTTTGTTTCTTCCCTGGTGACATACACTAGATCGCATAGCAGCAACCTCAGTGAGACCTGCCTGCTATACCGATTCAGACCCCATACTCCTTCTCCCCCTGTCGTATTCAGTCGTCCTTGCATTTCACCTTTGCTTATCTAAATCTGCATTTTAAACCTGGTTATCTTCTATTTCTTTCTCTTTAGTTCCTTCTGTATATTATTGATCTCCACTTCTATAAACTATTTCCTCTTTTAGGGAACTCTACTCAATGTAGCATTAAATATTTTAAGTGGATTCATGTGTATTAGCTTTCTTTCTTCACATAAGTTCTTTGATGGCAGTGATTTATTTTCGTCTCTACTCAATCTAAGAAACCTAGTCATCCATCATTTGCCAAGTCTAAATATTTATCTATTCCTAACACACATATACATTTTCAAGATGCTTTACAATTATTTCTTCTTCTTTATTTTCCCTAATTAATAATATCAATCATAAATTGTTATACCATCTTCTGTTCTTTGCATCCATTATCTCATTTTCCTCAATATTTAACACACTGTTCTGATGTTGCCCTATTGATCTAATATGAAGGTAACTGCCAATGGTATGTAGCCATAAATCTTGCTCATAGGAGTAATTTATGAAAATAGAATTCCAATTTATTAATTGGAATTATTTTTCCATGATAGCGTTCCTGTGTACCAGAGTGTGTGTGTGTGTGTGTGTGTGTGTGTGTGTGTGTGTGTGAGAGAGAGAGAGAGAGAGAGAGAGAGAGAGAGAGATCAAGGAAGCATATCCCTGCCTTAGACAGACCCAATCAGAAAAATTAGTCAGAAGTAGAATGTTAGTTTAATAACTTACAAAGGTATATTCAACATTAAAAATATTTTAAGACTATAAATGACCAATTCTAACACATATATGTGCGTGTGTGTATATATATATACACACATACATACATATGTACATTCATATATAATGAAAATCCAAACCAAAATAAAAAGAGAATGAATGTTTCCTGCTTTTATTAGAAAACAAATAATACATTGAATATCTAATTATATTATGTTGGTGAATTCATCTTAAAAAGAAAATGATATATTATTCACAAGTCTTTATGTTGCAAATTAATACAGTCTCAGTCTAGGATAAGTGTTTTGGCAATTGTCGTATTTTAAAGAATGTATTGGCTCATGTAAGTGAGAAAGCTAGGGGATAGCACTGGCATCAAGAATAGCTTGATCTAGAAACTCAAACAATTCTATCAAACTGAGAGAGATCACACAAGTCAGTCAATTTAACACAGCTTTTCAGCAGGAAAGATGAGTGGCATCTCAAGGTAGTTAGATTCTTGTCCTTTTTTTCACTATTTCCCTGTTTTATTTTTGAGGGACTTCACATTAATGAAAGCATATTTATATACATGATTTTATTTGGACAACATAATATTCAATTCACTGCAATAATTTATAATCATATCTATTATTTATAGGATACCAGATACCAGTAAGCTACTTTATTCACTTATCTGTAGCAGAAATGCCACTAAATTTGCAGAGACATTATTTTAAGAGATAAAGTTGATATTTCTGGCACCATAAAAACTTTAACTTTTTGTATCTCTGAACTGTCAAAAACAAAAAGTTGTCTCCAGTCTTACATTAAGAATAATGAATTACTGAACAAAGAGCACACAAGTCATTGCCAAAATAGAGATATGGGGGGGGTGTCTCAAAAAATTTAGAGCCAATTAATATGTGCAAATTATTTCTGCATTGTCTACGTTAAGACACACAAAATATAGATTGCTCTGTATACATACAAAATCTTTCCTAAGCACTGTCTTTTCTTTCAAAGGGTAAATGCATTATGATTTGGAGAAAGGGAAAGAAACCCAGTAAATATTTGAAAACTCCGTTTAACAGGTCCAATATATTTCAATCTGTCTGATATTTTGTGTCTAGTGGGACCACACAAAACCATAGCAAGATAAGTACACATTAAAAGAATTTTGTCCTCCATAGCCAAAACACATTTTAGAAAAAGTAATTGTCTTTTATTCTTTTTTCTATTTTTTTTTAGTAAATAATACATAAATTACAACCCAAGCTACAAAGAGAACAATCTCAGCGCTGATTTGAAATTCAGCAAACACACCAGATTTATGCTTTCAGGTGGCAAAAACTCCAGGGTTCCCTGGCTTCTTTTGTGTTCCTAGGCTTGTAGAGTGCTAGGAGCTGACAGATGCTTATCAAACATTCATGTAAACACTGCTATCAAAGCTGTGCTCTCCAGCTCTGCCTTCACACAAGAGGGTCAGCATGGAACATCATTAACGCTGGGCCAAAGATAGAAATGTCATGCTACCAGGCTTGTAATGCGAGAGCATGCCTACACTGCCCTTGCAAGAAACAGCACCCAAATTGTTAGCTTTACTGACAAGGAAGATGAGTACGGAGGCAATGTTTAAAACATGAATTCTGTTAGACATTTTCATCTTTGTTTCCTCGAGTTAAAATAGAGTTTAGAGCTTCTTTGTTTGTTTTTTGTCTTTATCTGAGACAAAGAGAAAATGTGGTTCAAATCTGAGAGCTACATAATAACGACTTCATAAACAAGGAATATACTGCAGTGATTTAACGACTTTGGTAGCGATAACACAGGAGGCATAAAGTGAATTCTTTAAGACCAGGCTTACTTACCGCATCTGGAGGGATTCTTTCCCTTCTCTGATTTCTCCAGGCCTCCAGGCCTGGAGCCTTTTCATGTGCAGGGATCACACTACTTTTGGGGATGGCTCTTTACCAAGTGAGAAAAAGATAGTAAAGTCAGTCCAAAAAGGAACCTCCCTCTTAATCCACCACGAGCTAGGTGGTGAGTTTCCTACCATTTTAGTTCAGGTCCTAATTTTCACCTGAGACAAATTGTTACTTAGCCAATTCCTTACCATCCCCAGTACTTAACAGCTTTCCTTGGGCGTCAGAGTGTGAATACATATTCTGCCAATTGCCTCTAATTGCATCAGAAGGCGGTTTCCAAAGTGAGCTGCCCAGGGCAGCAGCACAAGAATCTTCTGGGTACTACTTAGAATTGTGAAATTTGGGCCTATCGTAGGCCAAAAACAAACAAACAAAAAAACAAACAAACAAGCAAACAAAGTAAGGCAAATGATTTCCTTCAGCCTACTGAAATTGTGCAAGCACTGACACCTGAGGGTCAGAGTGCCGCAGCAGGTTAGCTTTGCTTCAGACTTTGGTAGTTAGAGCAAAACAAGCTACAGAAGGAATGAATTACATTTGAGATTGTTTTGCAATCCAGGGATGTCTCAGACAGCTGAACAGGCGTTTATCTCTGTGTATAGCTAGTGTCAGGGGGACAAACAGGTCTAATTATAGATAATTATTCATGAGAAAATAACAGAAAGTTAGAGGATTTGTGTTTGGCCTTGTCACAAGTAAACAAGAATTATCTGCAAATCCGTGTGAGAGATGAGAAAGTGTGGACAGTGAGTCTTTTCTATCACATGGAAAAGAGTGGTTCTTTGCAAGAAGCTGTTTCTCAGAAGACACAGAGGTGGGGGAGTTAGGAAAACAAAAGTTTAGTGATATTTCTCAACCATCACTGTTGTCTGGAAGCATAGGGCTTAACTAATGTTCAGTATTTTCAGACTCTGCCCTAGACCTACTAGAAACTCTGGGATCAGATGCAACATCTGCCCTTTAGCAAACCATCCAGGTGATTCTTATGCATAGTGAAGTCTGACAATTGGACCATTGTCAGACTTCAAGTAGGGCATTAGGCTTTGGCTACTGAAGCTGTCTAGGGGCCTAACTGGCTGCTTCAACACTTTGCAGATGATTGTTCCACCTGCTTCTTGACCTTCTACTTGCAGCCCTGCATTAACTATAAATGGGTTTCAGTCCTGTACAATCCACTGTGTGGTTCCTAAGACCTCATCGTAATTGTTTGGAGACTCTTTTTCCTGACATGGCTGATCGTTCTGTGATCTAGCTGTCTTCCTACTCAGTTACAACTGTTATCATTGGGTAATGGTATTTTCCCAAATTTCTCTATGTCCAAGTTAGAGTTATTAAAAAAAAATTCTCCATAGGATTTAGTACTTGAGATATTGCCTGTGACCAAAAAAGCAAAAAGTATACACTACCTCACAGATATTTGAGTTTATTAAAAAATTTATATATAAAACAGATACATAAAACAGATATATGTTATATATAGTTATATATAACTTTAGATATATATTACTTTATAGATTTTATATACAAAGTTATATATACATATAGTATATATAAAGTTATATATATGTATATAACATATACACACAGGATGGAGCAAAAGTAAGTTTATAGTTGTTTAGATGGAAAATAATACAATAAATAATAATACAAGAATAAACCCTGTGTTTTGTGTACTCACAACTATAAACCTGCTTTTGCCCCACCCTGTATAAAAATATACTATTTAGCTTTTGTTTTATGAGCATTCCATGAAATCGGCATCTCAGCTTTGATGGTCTAGACCAGCTAGATCTCGAGTGTGATCATACTCAGTTTAATTAGTTTGGCGGATTATAGATGGTATGGCATCCTGTCGTGAGGAGATGCACGATAGTTCATTTTTGCTATTTTGAGCCCTACTAGTTCTTTTCTCAGATCACTTTTATCATTCTGCCATATCCCACACTTTTTTTGTCTTTTATCTTTATTTTGATTCTGCTTAGTGCTGGGCTTCTTTCTTTACTACAAGATGCCATGGGATTAACAATGAAATAAAATTATTTTTCAAAAATAAGGAATTAGTAAAAGATGTATCATTTGAGATTAGAGTTGGGCAGTAAATAAATTATTAACCAGATGGAGAAGGGAGAGGAGATTTTAAGAAGCTGGAACAGAATTGCCAATGACGTGGAAGTATGAGAAAATGAGGCAAGAAGCCTTGGCAGAAGTAGAAAGTGTAGACACAGAAGTAGAAGTAGACACAGGAGGCTGCAGATGCTATCAGATATGTGTGCACGGGCCACCTAATACAGGTCTTTGTACATCATGAAATGAAGTAAACAGTGTTTGTCAAATGTCCCCTACACAATACTACTAGAGCGGATCAGGGGATTGGAAGCATAACCTTACATAAGGTGATGGTAGAGGGAGGTAAACTCACAACAGAAGAAGGCAGAGGGAGGTGAAAAGAGAGGGATATAAATTCTGAGAACTGCTTCAAGAATAAAATTTCCATGAAGAAATATGACACAAAGTCCTCTTCCCAGAAGCTCATTCCTGGTCTCCCCTCTCCCAGCTTCCTGGCTCCCCTGCCCCTCCTCCTCCACTCCCAGGCCAGATGCCAGCGATCTCCATCACGTCATTCATAACAAGAGCAAAATGTAGTAGCCAACATATGGATGTCATTTCATGAATAATAGGAATATGTAAAGCCCATAATCCACACAGCAAGTACAATGTAAATCTTGAATTCATAATCACCTTCAAAAATGACCATTTTACATTGTATTTCATATATGTTGACATAATTTCAATACCATAAGAATATTTTTTTCCTCCACAAATACTAAATAGCAAGCAAATGATAATAAAACCCCTGATACTCAATAGCTGCGTGCCAGGTGTATCCTTGGGCTTTAAGTATCCGTTGGCCTTATTTCAGGTATATAGTATACCAGTTTGAGAAAGAAAGATAAGGAGGGCTTAACATTATTTTAAGAACAAGGTGAATCTGATAATAAGTATACATAAAAAAGACGAAGTTATTAAAGCATGTGAAAGTTATAGGCAGGAGTAGGAGAGGAAACTAACCCACAAGAGGGACATGTGGGACTGAACTCAGGCAGGGGCACCAAGGCCAGTGATAACAGAATGGAAACAAGAGGTCGGAAAGTCAACATTAGGGAGTCAGGAAGCTGACACATGCAAGTACAGAAAAGTTCTAAGGTTCTCTGTAGTAACCATATTTTAAGAGACATAGCCAAAAAAAAGGGCTATCTTGTGTATTTAGCTTCATGTTCAAAGATAAACTAAGATGCCCAGGAAGAGGGCAGACATTTCCCTAACCTCCATTTTCACCAACCCCTACTGTGAAAAATTGGTAGCGAAGCAAGCATTATGCTTGTATTAATTCAATACAATTAAACCTGTAGTTCTCCACAGTTAAGTCTCAGTACTTTTTTCTCCCTTATCCCTTCAACTCCATGCTTCCGTGGTCAAAAACTCACCGCAGGTGCTCTAAATTCAAAATACTTGAATCATTTAGCCATCATGTCATGACAAATCTGGCTAACCCCTTGCTTTCTATTCTTCCAAAAAGGTATTTCATCTGGTGCACATACAATGCAGGAAACAGTTGACTGTGAATGTAGACTGTATTGAAGAAATTCACTCCAAAAAAGGACACAAGGTAACAATATATGCTAACTTGCTAAACAGACTGTGGAGCATCTTTAAAGTAAAGTATCACTGCTCACATATTCACAAAAAAAGGATGTCTATGCTTGCTGACATTTGTAAGTTACTGCCACTAACATCCCTCCTTAGTATCATCACCTGTGGTATGTGATGAGACAGATGATAGCACAAAGAGGCAGGATTTCTAAGAAGGAAGGAATTCTTTCTCTTTCCCATTTTAAAAAGAATGGATTGTTCCTTTTAACATCCATGCCATCCACAGGGCTTATAGCTTTTCAAGGTAGGATAAATGTATTTGTAGCGAAGGATGAAGGTCATAATATGTTAAGTGCTGAAACAGTGAAATAAATTATTTTCTCCTCTTATAAGTAGAATCGAATTAGGAATGAATAAAAATGCCATCAATAAAATTATGGACAAGAAGATTCACATGACACGGGAAACTATTCTTCAGTTAGGCATACCAAGTTTTACAATTTCCATACGGAAGGGAGTTGTTACTTTTTTCTTAAAAAATGAAATTATTTATAATTTTGTAGGTCAGAAAAAAATCACACTCATTTGTCACCAAGATTCCATAAATTTTACCAGTTGCTACTTGCATAGTAAAATTTTAGACATCTTTGCCCACGTAAAGATCTTTGTTGGTGCCAGGGCTTTACAAGAATAATGTATTATCATTCTTACTTGGCAATGCCAATGAATTGTTTTGCTTTAGCATTAATATATACATCTCCAGACTTCTCTTGTGTGTTACAAACCATGATATTTATAATATTGACAATTCTATAATTATTTCTTATGTTGCCTTTTTTTTAAGTCTGGGTTTCACTGAAACTATAACCAAACCTTTGCTTTCCAATAAAAACTGCTTTGCATATCCCTTTAAAATTGTAAACTTTGCTTTTAGGAGGTAGAGTCACCTAACAGAACAAATAACCTGAGATCTGTGCAGACCAAATAGCCTGAGGAAAGATGTACACCAAGAAATATCTTATGTCTCTTTCCTTAAGGTTTTTTTCTTTCCATACTCCTGATATAGGGGATCTGGTGGGATCGCTGGGGAGAGGAGAAGGGCCCCAGGCTGTGCATGGGAGAGGTTGTGTTCCCCAGAGTAAGGAACCCCAGGAAACCTGGGAGACCCAGGACACAGCAGGACTGAAGCTGCAACTTTTGTGTGATAGATTTCCCTACCCCTGGGTAAAGGATAAACAAACCAGAGCGGGGGGGGGGGGGGGGGGCGAGCGGGGGGGGGGGCAGCACGTGACGCCCCGCCCCTGGCAGAGATGCTGGGTGGGACCAGCAAGAGTGATTGATGGAAGTGATTCCTCCTACCCCACTCCTGGTTCCAGATTAAAGTGGGAACTAGAGGTCACTGAGGCACAGATACATAAAGGTTAATTAACATGGTGGCAAGGGGGAGGTGCAGACCTGCCAGTCTAGGCTACAGGATTGGACAGAATACTGTATGCCTCCAGAATGCACGGAATTTTGGGCCTGGAAATTTAAACAGAGGGTAGGAAGAGGCTCGCCCCTTTTTCTACCCCTTGTTCACCCAGTCAGGGTGCCAGCTCCTGGCTCATGGGGAAGCTGAGTCCTGCCTGCGCCCAGGGCAGAACCCTGGGGACCTGTGCACTGATGGCCGATGGGACACCGTGCCATCTTTCCCGCCGCACAGACGATCCTGGACTATGGGCTTCTCTTCCTCTGGGGTCTGCACACAGGTGCACAGGCCAGAAGGCTGGCCCTGGGGGTGCAAGCAGCCTCAGGCACAGGGCCCCACAGGGCGGTGATGGCAGTGCCAACCCCACACACGCTCACCCCAGGGCTGGAGCCTGAAGCTGGAGAGAGCCTTCCACATAGCAGCCTAGTGCTCTGAAGGGCAGCTGAAAATGGGGTGGGATCTCTGGGCTTGGCTTTGGGTTTCAGTCTTTCCGGCAAAAGGCTTTGTTCTGTATTTTGTGGAAGAGAGAAGCCTGAACACAGGGATCCCCTGCTCCCCCAGTCCTCCAAATTGTGCAAAACTTTAATAAAGACCTTTTTTCTTCCCCACCAATCTTTGTTTTGTATCTGCGTTTGGCAGCTGGCAGCCAAATCCCACTTTTGTTTGGTAACGCTACATCCTCCTAAGGAAAGAGGCATTTTGGGGGTGAGTTTGGTATATTCTTTTTTTTTTTTTTTTTTCCCTGCAGCTCAACCATCACATGTAGGTTTTACAGGGAGGGTTGGTTCTACAATTCTGCCCAATGTCAATTCTAAAAGATAGAAGTCAAAATCTCTTCTTGTTAAAAAAGATTGTTCCATTTTAAACCGAGCTTTTTCTCCCGCCAAAAACTGAAATGAATAGCACAGGCAATTTTTATTAGAAAAGTAAAAATTAGTTAATTAAATTAATCATTGGACTAATGGCAAAATAATAAAAGATACAATAGAGTATAAGAGAAAACACTTTTTGTCTTCTAATTTATTCACAAATATTAGTTTGATGCTCCTGTGCATTAGGCATTGTGTGAGGTGACATAAAACAGATGTGATCCCTGCTCTCAACAAGCTTATAGTGTTGTGAAAAAGAAAAACAGGGATACAAACATGTTCATAAATAAAAGATAACAAACTTACAGATACAGGAGAAAAACTTGAAAATATATATTAACTATATTTTCATATTTTTTTTTCTATTTTTGATGTGCTAACAACATCTGGGCCTTGCTGGCTCAGGAGGGACTGCCCTTCCCATGGTTAGCGAATTGCTAGACACAGCCTATGGCTCCCCTGGAGGTTTACTTTAATTACATGTAAACCAACTAATTCCACATGCTTACCTCAACCACCTCTTTTTATGGGGCTCTCACACTCTGGGACAGTATTTTCCTGCTCTAATCATTCTGGGGCGAGGTAACTGTTATTTAGGGGCCACCCCTACATTCCAGAGCCCACCAAAATTATTCAAATTAACCAGTGCTAAATCTGCTTAGAGGTATTACCTGGTCTCACCATTCCTTCCCATGAAAATGACACTAAAGGTGCCAGTGCAGCAGTTTCTCTCTTTTTCCCTGCCTTCTCACACAGCTCTGTGCTCTCCCACATAGCCCTGTACAGTGCGCCATGCCGCCTGTCTCTACATGACTGTGAGTCTAATGAAAACTTCCTTTCTCACGATCATTTCTGTGTTTGGGTGTCTTACCATACCTGATTGAAACAAAAGTTGGGTATCATATATAAAAATCACAACTGAATATCTAAAGTCAATATTATCTATTTTATATAAGAAGATAACTTCCTAGAAAAACAATGTAAAAATATATTTGAAAGAGAAATAGAAAACCAGAAGACTTGTGACCAATAAAAATATAAATTACTAGTCAAAAACCTTCCACAAAATCTTGTACCCCTCTTTCATCACTATCCCCAGAGGCCTTTATAAGTTACTTCTACCAAACTTGCAAGAAAATAGAAGATAGACAAAGAATCTCAGCTTATTTTATAAAGTTTATGTAGGAATTTATACAAGAACAATCTGAGGGTTGCCAGAGAGGAGTGGGGAGAGGGATAATGGTGGAAGGGCCATCAAGGACCATGTATGAAGGATACATGGACAAACCCAAAGGGGGTAGGTTCAAAGATGGGAGGCAGGGATGGGTGGGGGGGGGCGATGGGGGTGAAAATGGAGACAACTGTATTTGAACAACAATAAAAAAAAGAACTGTATGAGAAAGAAAAATATCACTAAATAATGTGAATACAAAATCCCAAATTAAATAATAGCAAATGTAATTAGCTATGCTAATTATAGCAAATTATAGAAATTTATAGTTACTAGCACATTTTCTAGATAAACAGCTCTAAGAAAATCAGAAACTGTAAAATTATAATATGCATAAACAATAGCAATAATTATATATGTTATGATAAATCTTTAAATATATGAAATAATTATATAAATAAAATCTTAAAAGTGACTCACATGTTAACCAAAGACATAAAAGGAAATCTAAGTCAATTAAAATAATACAATATAACTATACTGAAATTCCATAGAATTTGACTAACTGATCCCGAACCTTACATTTAAAAAAAAAAGTAAGAATGATTAAGACAGTTTCCAATAATAATTTCAAGCAGAAATTCTACTTATCAGATAGAAATTTTAGTAAAAGATTATGAAAGGGAAGCAAAAATATAACATTTAGTATAAGATCAAGTATCAGAATTGTTTTCCTTCCTTGACTATCACTAATTAAGAGCAAATTAAATTCCATTAATTTTTTAAAAATCCATATTTAAAAGTAACCATGAGTAAAGTCATATGAAAAGCAACAAATCTTTGAGACCAATATAACTGATAAAGACTTAGTCTCTAGGCTATATTAAAAAATGTTCCACAGAATATGATGAAACAATAAACATTTAAATTGGAAAAGTTATGGGTAAAATATTTGAAACTGTAATTCACAAGAAAGAAACCCAAATGGACAGTCAATCTTATTAGTAATCAGGGAAATACAGGTTAAAACAATCATGAAACTTCATTTCACACCCACCAGCGTGGCAAAAGAATAAATGGATAATGAACCTATGAGGTGGACAAAATATTAGAAATGGGAACTGTCATAAATTGCTAATGAGATTCTAAATTGGTATAATCACCTCACAGAATAATTGGTAAAACCTATTAAAGATGAAGAAGTAATCCAACACTTGGTCAATTATATATTTAGCTTTCAGTTAAGAGAAATTCTTACACCTGTGCAAAAAGAGTCATCCGCACATCTGCAAGAGGCATCACCCCTAGGCTGTGGCAGTGAGGAAAGGGAAACAACCCAGGCTTAGTAGGCAAATGGATAAAGACTTGTTCTTTCCCACAAAGAAATGTTATGCAATAATTAAAATTAATCTACATATGTAAACATTGCTAGTTTAAAAAATTGAATGTAAAGTGAAAAAATAAAGGTACATATATGTCTCATATGCCTACAATAGTATGTTTTATGAAAAAAACATTGGCTACATAAAACAGTTTTCACATTGGGAGGGAGAAAAGATCAGGAGATGTAGACTTTATCATTTAGGAGAGGCTAGGTTTTTCTGCAGAGTAAACAACAGCTACATTAAGCTATAAAACATTTCCATCATCCAGAGTTTTTTTCTCATGCCCCTTCCCGGTCAAAATCTCACGCCTCATCATGAGCAACCACCCATCTGATTTCTGTTACTACAGTTGTGCTGTTATACGGCCCATATAAATTGATTCACACTGTGTGTGGTGTCTTTTGGTCTGGTGTTCCATTCACACATTTTTATCCACGTTGTGGCATGCCAAGAATTCATTCCTGTTTATTGATGAGTAATACTTCATTGTGTGACTATACTGCAACTTTAAAAAATTTTACTACCTGTTTCTAGACACCTGCATTATGTAAAACTTTGGATATTAAAAGTAAAACTGCTATGTACAATTTCGTACAAATTTCAATGTGAATATTTATGATAAGTTCACTTAAAATATTTTTATGTCTATTATATATATGACCTGTTTGGAACACTTTACTTACCCAAGGGTTCCAAGATATTATCCTGTAACTCTTCCAAGATATAACAGTTTAAATTGCAGTTTAAATAGTTTAAAAGTAGCTTTTACTTTTAGGACTATGATACATTTCAAATTGTGTTGTGTATGTTGTAAGGTAGAAATCAAGGGTTTTTTTTTTTTTTTCTTTCTAAGTTCATCTACTTTTTCTAGCAGCATTTGCTGAAAATTCCCTATGAAATTATCACTGTGCTTTAGAAAAATTAATTGTTCATATATGTATACATCTATTTTTAGACTTTATTTTGTTTCATTTATCTATGTGTTTAATGCAATGTTATGTTCATTTACATACCTTTGTAGAAAGTCCTGAGATCAGAAAATATACATCTAGCAACATGTATTCTTCGAAATCATACTTTTCAACTCTGATATCTCCATTATTTTATGTTTATATGTCTCTATGAAAATTTTTCCTTTAAAGGGGTTTTGATTTACACTTTCTTTTAACTTTTTTAACATTATTATTCATTATTTCTTTTAACTTTTAAACATTATTTTCAAACATTTAAACATTATTTTCATAAACATTATTTTCTTTTAATTATTTAAACATTATTTTCAGGCTGCTTTCCAGTCTTTATTTGTAAAATCCTACATGTGGGCCAACTAAAAACATTTTTTTAATTGACTTTTCCTGGTTATATGCTACACTGTCCTTTTTTTTTTTTTTTTGGTTTATCATGAATTTTTCAAAATTTGGACACTTAAATAATATATTAGATAATATATTTTAGCATTTTGGATTCTGACTTTCCCCATCAGATTTGCTGTAAATGTTTTTGTTTCTAATTTCGCAATTTTTTTCATAATAAATCAGTAAAATCAGTCTCTACAGCAGCATGTGGCTATCATGTCTCTGCTCAGTTATATATATATATATTCATATGTATATTTTTTTAACCTGGTATTTTAGAGTTCATGCTTTAGTCTGCATTGCTTAGTGGACAGGCAATGATTTGTGAGAAACTGTGTTCAAGCTAGATGGCAAGTACCTTCAAATACCTGGCTGTTTTTTCTGTGTGTATGAGCAGTCTCCTGGTCATCCAGGAAAGTATGTTTATCTTGGACTCCTTCTAGTCTCCTGCTTATGCATGCAGAAGGTGGTCAGAAATGTGTGGAGACTTTATGTAAGGCCATTTCATTTTCTGGATTTCTCTGTTAAAATTCTTATTAGTTCACTGATCCCTAGCTCGCTCTAATCAGAACTGCCACCTCTGACCATCAGAGCTCCTGACCTTCCCTCTTCATTTACCAGTGAAAAGACTACTTTTACCAACAACATCTTCATGGGTTGTTCTGCCTTCTGCTCCAAATTGGGTCACTCCTGGCCCTGAAGCTGAGGGTTTTTGTGTCCTTTTCCCATCCTGGTACAACTATAGTCCTCCTGGGCTAAATGAGTAAGAGTAGCCTTAGTCAAGTATGCCACAGACTTCCATTGTTCTACTCAAAGCCCAATAATTTTTCAAATATGCATTTGTTTATATTTTGTTAATTTCTAGAGCCCTTAAATGTTTGTTTTTGATAATTTTGTCCAGTATTTATAGTTGGTTTTGGAGAAGGGATATGCCAAACTCCTTACAACACAATGTCAAGTGTTCTACTACTCTCGTGGTTTTTTAACAATTTTTCTTATATTTAAAAAAATTTTTATTGTAATTTTTAATTGTATTTAGTCCTCTTATACCCAATGTGGCAATTGCTAGGGGGGAATATTGCCACACTGTTGTTTATCCATGTCCATGAGTCCTTTTTCCTTTTTGCTCGATCCTTCTACCCTCTAACATCCCCACAACCTTAGCTGTCATCTTGCTCTCCATCTGTGAGTCTACCTCTATTTTGCTTTTTAGTTCAGTTTGTTCGTTAGATTCTACATATGAATGAAATCATATGGTATTTGTCTTTCTCTGACTGGCTTTTTCACTTAACATAATGTTTTTCAGGTCCATCCATGCTGTTGCAAAAAGCAAAATTTTCTTATCTATTATAGCTGAATAGTATTCCACTGTATAAATATCCCTCAGTTGGTTTATCCACTCATCTACTGATTGACACTTGGCTGTTTTCATATCTTGTGTTTTTAAATCAGAATAAATAACTGAAGAGATACCTAAAAATAAGTATTCTAAAAAATAATAACATTGTGACATTTATAGATTTTAATTGAATTAAAAACACTGTGAAGTATTTTCTTTTATTTTATATTTTTAAAAACTCCATAAGTAATGAAAAAGGTGACTGGGAAGTGAGCCAAGAGCAAATATATAAATTCACTTCTCTTTTTGCAAAGTTCATCTCTATCCAACAAAACATCCAATGTTAGAGTAGGAATATAGAATGTTTAACCCACTAATCTTACATTAATATCAGGGTATTGTGTTTAATTTGGACTATCCCAATAGAATAGGACATTGATGCGGACCCTGGCTCATGGGGTCCGCCATTGTGGATGAGACGTGAGACAAATTCACACGGATTATCGAGTCCTGTGGAGGAAAAGGGATGGTACGGCTACTCTCTCAAGAGGAGAATGCCCCGGCCCTTGCCTTGACAGGTTTTTACTGGGTTTCAATTTGCACAGGAATACAGGTAAAGTTCATTAATCATTGTCAGGCAGTAAGGATCAAACAATAGATAGCATACAAAGAACTATGAGGGCTTATTCTGAGTCAGGGTCTGTTAGCTAAAAGGCTACAAAACTTTGGGGAACAAAACTCATTTCCTGCTCGGACCCTTATTTAATTGAGAGCATTCTTAGCAAAGCAGGTTTCACAGGATTTTATATATTCTTTCTCAGGCCTGATCACCCAGGGAATCTGCCCTTTCCAGCACAGGGCTGCACCCACCACCAGCATTGTTTCAGGCCTAAGGCATTGTCTCAGGCTTAAGTCAGGCAGGGTAACCAAGACAACCAAGAGATTAGGAGACTTCTGGAAGACAGAAAGAGGACTCAGGCTATGTCAGGATAGCTGAGGGGCAAGGGTCCATCACCCCCTTTTGCTGTAGTCCCCCAAGTCCTTTTTTGGGGCCTCTACATGATTGTGCCTGTCTTAGGTCGTTCCCTCCTGGGGAATCTTACCCATCTTTGGCTAACCAACCAAGTATTGGGGGCCAGTTATAGATGAAGCAGAAGGAGCAGAAGCAGCACTCCTGCCAGGGAGATAAGCTTTATTTCCTTAGTGGCTTATGGTCAGAAAGTCACTTACTCAGCCTTGGCCATGGTGGGGGGTTACAGCTCCTGAAACCAGGCAGGGCGGCTCCCAACAAGGCATTGAATAATTTATTTATTGGCCAATTCAGTAGTGCTATATTTCCTAGTTAAGCAGCAGAAAATCTTGAAGTGTAGACCTTAAGCTCCATGTTAAGTTTTGCAATGTTATCAAGAATAATTTCTATTACTCCATCAATGGGAAACTACTTGACAGTCAGATAGACATGAATTTCCCCAGGTCAGAGGACAGGTTATCTCATCCTACCTACCTTGCATGAAGCACAACTTAAAATGTACTTTCTATTATATCTTATCTGTAATTCACTAGTACTTTTAATATTTGATGGTAGATCTTCCCATATACGTATTAATAAAAGATTTCTTTGTTAATGGTAGATTATTCTTAGTGATCCTTTGTATTTTACAATATACAATAGAGATGTAAATATAGTGAATTTTAGAAATAAAAATCAGAATTTTATTTTAATAAAATTAGTTGTATGTGTCAATAAGTAATGACGTTATAATCAAATACCTGTGGACCAAGGGTAGTTTGAAATTTTGCCCAAGTGCTCAGAAGTTTAAATAAACAGTAGAAACTTTTGCTTTGCAGCATATTTATATACACTTATGTTTAGAGTTTCCATGATTAAAAAGAAAAAACTAGTTCAGTTTATTTAATCTCAACTTTTCGTGATTCAGCAGCAACTGGTAAAATTTATGCAAAAGAGAAAATCCACATTTGGATGGCATTAAATTTGGAGTATTAACTGATAATTTAAAATGTAAATTAAATACATACAACAAGATACAAAAAGGTATATTTTTCCACCCGCCAAGGTTATACATAAAAAATCATGCTGATGTAGCTTTTGTAAAATATCTTAGCATTTTAGGAGTATATAAACATTTTGCTGACATGGCCAAAATAAAATTTTGCTATTTTTTATATTAATTATTCATCCCAAGTCCTTTTACTTTTTGTCTTTTAGACACATGCATTTTAACATAAGACACAATTGATTTAAAAAGTACCAAAATGCAATTTATACTAAATGCAGCCCAACTGTGATGTTTCCATGCCCCAGAAAATCAATAAAATTATTATTTATCTCTTATACCAAAACTTGTAATTAGAGGAAATGTACTTTCATTGTTATCTATGTAATCAGAGTTAAATAATGGGTTAAATCAAATAACCATGATACAAAAATTTTATTTGCTTAGGGTTGGTAGTTCTTTTTTTTCTTTTTCTTTTTTGTGGGATAATACATGAAAATATCTTTCTGGGGTGCTCCAGGCAGAAATATCTTTAAAAAACCTGTCCTTAAAAGAAGTCCAATGGGCATACATACAAACAGACATTATACAATAGTAAATGCATTGTTCAAATTGATAAAACAATATAATAATATAATAGCAAATACTGAAAAAATATATTCTATAGGTCAGATACTCTATGAAGTGCCTACCTTTATTAGCTCATTTAAGCCTTTCATTAATAATGTAATTAATACAGCAGTTGCAATTTTTATCCATATTTTATTTTTCATTATTGATTGATTGATTTTCATATTTGTTTTTTAAAAATCCAGAATGGATCAAATAAATCAATCAAGGATTCATGTGCCAGACAAAGGCCAGAAGGCAGCTATAAAAGTATGCTATAGAAAAATCGGGAAGAATTACGACCTTGTTTTGAAAGCTGTACCTAACATAAATACTTAGTTTTCCAGTGATATTGCTTTCCTTGCTGTGCCTCTAAATGTGGCACACTGACTTGTGCAAGGCACCAGATGAAGGATCCCACGCACACACATCCTGCACAGCGCTAATTAAGTATCTTATCCCCAGATGGTCTCACTCCCAGTCTTTGACCGACTACCTTCATTGTTGTGCGGAATGATTTCATCCTTTGGAAATACGGCTACTTTAGCACAAAACAACGTTAAGTCTTTATTTTCATCCATATTTTAAAGATGACAAAATGGAGGCAGAGAAGGGTCACACAACTAGCAACTGACAGAAACTAGATTCAAACCCAGGTAATTCATTTCCAATGCCTATCCTCCACTATAGTGTATAGTACTTATCTACATTTTATTAGCCCCTCAAATATTAAGATAAATTATGTTATCAAGAAATAAGTTTTTCTTAATAGTGCACAAGCTCTTCTATTTCTATTAGGATTGATATCAGAAGAGCCCATTTCACAGTTGAAGCTCCTGGGGAAATACATGCAGAAAAAAGGGACAGGAGAAATACTAATTAATTTTTGATTCCATGGAATTAAATGGTAAATGCTTACATCAAATTCTCTGTGCGTGAGGTTGAGGAGCAAGATGAAGACAGGAGTAATTAAAGCTTTTTCACTAGCAGGTAAATTGGCTCCTCTCTCCCTATCTTATATCAAATAATTAAGTCTTGCATATATTAAATGCAAAATGAAAATTTGTGGAGAAAGACCAAGGGGGAAGAAGAGTTCTCTCATAAAAATGTAATAGGATATCCATTATCTTTTATTCCAATATATATTGGATAGTGTCTTTCTCAGTAAAGGAATGTGTCTTGATGTTTGACACATAGACAATTCCCTGGATTCAAAATCAATCATATTTTTTTCTAAGAATCTGATAAAGACAAAAAGTTTAATTATAATTGCAAGAAATCCTCTGTGGATTTTTGCAATGAATTAATCATACTCTGCTTTGAAGCAGAACACAGGAGTATATGAATATCACCACAAATAGCAAGAAATATTCCAAATCTTTTTATTTTGACCATTTAAAAAATTTTAAAAAATGCAAATCTTTTAATACATGCATTTATGAATGTCAATACTTAATTATATAGTCTCTAGAAAGCTGTAAAATTGATGTTTATAAACTTTTATTAAGAAAAATCAATGGATCTAAAGTCACAGAGAATGAAATTTTAATGCTTGAGGCCTTTCATCTTTGCAACAGAACTGTCCTAACAGTGTCTACTTAACACAATAATTCTTTGTTTAATCAAAAGTATTTTCAATGCCAGATAATCTTCCATTAAATAAACATATTAAAATATTAAAATCACATAATCTTCCATTAAAAATAAAAATATTAAAATTAGAGAGAAAAATGAAGGTACACTGAAGATGTTATTTTTATACTGAGCTCTAATTTATGCATGGTTTAAACTTTTGATGATGTTTCTAATGAATGATCACTGTAACCTTACCACAGTTTCTGTTTGCTGTACCTTTGTTCTCTCTGAACATGTATCTCAGCTCTGGACTTGCATATCTTCCTCCTTTCCTACCTTCCTCTCTTCTTCCATTATCTTTCTACCTATCTACAAGTACAGGTCAACTTTGCGACAGGGTACTCAGATATTTGGTGAAACATTTTTTCTGTGTGTTTCTGCAAAGATGTTTGGATCAGTTTAACATTTAAATGAGTGAATTAATAAGTGAGTAAATGACTTAGTGAAGCAGATTCTCCTCCCTAATGTGGGTGGGCCTCATCCAATCAGTTAAAGCTTTGAATAGAACAGGAAGTTGATCCCCCACTGAATAAAAGGTAATTACTCTTGCCTGACTGCCTCCTGGCTGGGCCTTAGGGTTCTTTTCCCCCTGCATTCCTCTACACACACACACACACACACACACACACACACACACATTTATATATTTATATATTTATATATATATAAATAAAGGTATTATATATATATAAAATAAAGGTATTATATATATAAAAGGTATTATATATATAAAGGTATTATCATCTCATATATATATTATACATATATAGAGAGTGTGTGTGAAGAGAGTGCATGTGTGTATATATATACACACATATATATGTGTGTGTGTATATACAAATATATATTGTATAAAATAAAATCTTAGAGCCAGGCTTCTCTGGAGAACCCTAAATAATCACCCTCCCCTTCATCTATCTATATATACACATACATGTGTAGATTTTATGTGTGTGCTTGTGTGTGTTGTTCAAGTATGAATCACTGAAATGTATGACACTTTTGAGAGAATCTAACCTTTCTTATACTTTTTTAGTACAGATGAAAAAGAGAAGTGTGAGGACAGCCAAACAAATTGCCTCTCCCAAAGTAAAAATAAACTTCCACTTAGTCCATGATATGTTGACTAATTTCATTTTTTATTTCTTTTCTGGTGATACAGACCAAATCTTCATGGTCAAAAGCATTAGCTCTCTAATCTGACAAACTGTGCTTTAAATTCAGGTCTGGAAATCTAGATCCTAACACTTATATCCTTGGATATATTACTTCTGAGACTCCATTTTTCATCTATAAAATATTGGCAAAAAAATCATCTAAGGTGTTGGATATGGTGACTTACACATGATAAAAGCTCAGTAAGAGGTATTTTCATTTGTCAATTATCTCTATATTATGCATAAGTAATTTAAAAATCATAATTAAAAGTGTTCTGTTAAGCATTTCATCCAGTGAGTTTTCTGATAGCCTATTATATTATATTTTTGCTCTTGATTCTCTATAATTCTACCAGAATTATATCTTAAATGTTGTCTTAAGTTACCATGACTTTTTGAAAATAATTTAGCATATACATATGTGTCAATATATGACAAGCATATCAATATATTGGGGGATGGGGTGTTATATTCCTCCTTTGTGTTCAAAATCCACAAATGATTTGAGAAATAGACACACAAATTCCTCCTTAGATAAGTCATCTTTCTTGGATACCTCTAAGCTCTTCCTTACTGTTGCACAATTAAAAGCCAAAAGAGGTTAGTTTCTAAATAATGCTATGTCCCTAGAGATGAAAATACATGACCTGAAGCTGTAATGGGTCACTGCAGTCAACTTCTGCCCAGAGACCTAGATAACACTTTGAAAGTACAATTGGTGCTCATTGGTCCATATTGTAAACCTTTCTTATCCTTGCCAAGGTCCCAGCTGATCATAATAATTAGTGAATAGTGATTGATCTAACTTTAAATTAGTATCATATCATAACATGTTTTATCTTAGTTTTTTGGTTTTAGTTTATCTTGATGTTTCCAGAGAAGAGCACAGCCAATTTAACACATTCTATTTGTATTATATATACTAAAAAATATTTCTTATTTAAAAACAAAAAGAAACTAAGGCAAGATGAGTAGCTGTATAAAATTGTCATTGCTTACCACAAGGAAAAGTCATGCTACACATAAAGGACACTTGTCCTTGGCATATATTATGGAACTCTGGATACAGCACTGTATTGTTGAAGGTGCTGATGGGCAATAAAGACAAAATATTCCACATGTCAAGTTTACCTTTTCATCTCTTGGAGACCTGGGGGTATACACTTTACCAAACTCAAATGTCAAAGCTTTATTTTGCATCACAGCAAGATGGCTTAGCCATCAATTGCACACTTCAGCAGAAATGTCTGCCTGGTCAGACTAATGGTCAGATTAATGGTATCTGTTTATTTCAAATAAATCTATCTTGAGACAATGCCTAAATATGTTTGCCTAGTTAATACAGAGGCTCTCTGGAGGGCCCTAGAATAAGCATAAAAGAAATAAAGAATTTTTTAAAGGTAATTATCTCCAATCAATATTAATTAGTCAATGAGTAGATTTTGTGGACAATTGAAAAATCAAGTTTTGAGCATTTTCAAAACCTGAAAAAGTTAAGATTGAATTACTTTTAGTTGTTTTTCAGCTCATAAGCTTTGAGGATATTTAATGTTCAGATGTACTGTTCTGACAAATGATGAAGTATGTCCTGGCTAGTAATTATAAACAATAATATGAAGGAGTTCAATGGATTCTTATTTTACTCTTTCCTGACTCTTTGAACCCATATTCAAGAATATAACACCAAATTTACCTCTGTAGTTGTTCAATCAACTCAGAAATGTGATTTCAGCTTCTTTTAGAAAGGTTATCAGTTGGTTCTGAAATGATCAGTATAATGATCTCTTTGGTTAACTTCCTATTTTTCCTCTCTGTAGGTTATACATAATTAAACTTCTCCATCTATAAATTTTCTGCTATTGATCAGATATATGCTAGGCATTCTTCGTCTCGGACTTTTTTTGGGGGGAGGGGAAGATTAGAGAAGGAAAAGTAACTAAAGCTGATTGATCACCTTTTGTATGCCAAGTGGTTTATGTGTATAATCCTATTTAGTTACTGTGCCAACTCTATGCTGTAGGAGGTACATTAGTTTGCAAGGGTTACCATACAGATTAATGCTGATTGCCTGGCTTAAATAACAGAAATGCATTTCCTTATACTTCTAGAGACTAGGAACCTAAGATCAACATGTTGGCAGGGTTGTTTTTTTCCTAAGGGCCTCTCTCCTTGGCTTGAAGATGGCTGTCTTCTTCCTGTGTCTTCACATGATGTTCTTCTGTGTCTGTGTTCCAGCTTCCTTCTCTTAAAAGGACAACGTTTATATTGGATTCTGGCCCAACTCATGTAACTTAATTTTATATTAATTACCTCTTTGAATGTTCAGTCTTTACAAGCCCTAATTTTACCATAGTTACCTCTTTGAAAGGCCAAATGCCAAATATAGTCACATTCTGAGATACTGGGGGTGAGGATTTTAGCACATGAATTATGGAGGACACGAAATTCAGACCCTAACAGGTTTATGTAGGAGGCAATTGAGGTTCAGTGAGTTAGGAGCTGTTCCAGGGTAAAGTAGCCATTTCAGAGTCCTTTAGACTCTGGAGTCAATGGCATTGCCTTCCAGTTTCTGCCTCCCGCCTGGGTCTTATTCTTATTTAGTCTTGGTCATTAATTTCTGAATTACTTTGAAAAAGTTACTAAACATATTTTTTTTTGGCTCCAACTCACTGTGCAAAATGAGGCCAAGTTCTATCTATGGTACTTAAGGAATCTTGAAACTTTAACATTCTTTGATGAAATAGCAGTTGGTTTTTGCCTTATGTCCTAATTCCTCAGTTACATTTTAGAATCCTTTTGGGTGAAAGCAAATGCCACTTTTTCATTTCACAAATAATGATAGCAATATTGAGTTTATGATTAATCAAATTGAGGCTTTTTAGTTCTCTATTAATAAAAGAATATTACTTCAAAATACATAGTGTATGCTGATTTCTGTAAGAGCAGCAAGTGATTAAAGTCTAAATTAGCAAAGGAGCAGCAGCTACAAAGGTAGATAATTGGGAAAATTACTATAAATTGAAGAAGTGCCCTGTGATTACAATCTTGCAAATACTTTCAATTCTTTATTGTATATAATATACAACTCTTTTTTTATGATTCTATGTGTTAATAAGTAGATGCCATACAGCAAGTATGGCAAAGAAGGCCTGCAACTAATTTATTAAACAGATTAAGTTTTCAGGTTATGGAATGTAATCACCCCAGTTGGCACAGGAACAATTTAAATTTCACTGTCACGTCACCTGTGAATTCTTGAAGTTGAGAAAATTTGAGCATAAGGTGGTAATGCTATGCATAGCCCTGTGTAAGTTATTGGCTTCTTGAATTTCACTTATTTTAAAATAATAAATAATTAATTTCTTTGAAGATATTTCATTTAAGGTTTTATTTAGATTAAATGAGTATATATCCAAATATTTTCCATCTTCATATTTCACACGTAGAACTTAGATTAATACTAGATATAACATCAAGTCAGTAACCTTTTGTATGCTCTATTTCCTTTACTAGTAACAAAACTTAAGTCTTCGTTACTCTGGTAGAAAACACAAATGTATGTTGAAACAAAAACTGAGCAGAGTTTTAGGCTTTGACTTTTTCTCTAATGCATAATTCATATGTTGAAATGCTAACCCCCAAAGATAATGAGATGAGGAGGTTGGGCCTTTGGGAGGTGCTTCAGCCACAAGTGAGCCTTCCTAAATGGGATTAGTGCACTTAGATATCCCTCAGCCTTTTTACTGTGTCAGGACAAGCAGAAGGTTCAAGCTGGGAGCTAGGAAGAGGGTCCTTAACAGAAGGTGACTGGTCTGGTTCCTTGATCTTGGACTTTCTAGCATTCAGCACTATGAGCAATACATTTCTTTTGTTTATAAACTACCTAGTCTATTGCACTGTATCTTGTTACAGCAGCCTCAGCTAATCACAACACTCTTATCATCAATACACTTTTCAACTCTGCTACATAAATCACAATGACTGTTTTGCATTGAGTGTTAAGCCTGTGCTTTACAGAAACAAACTTTTTGTCAAAGGTATTTAAACTAGATTTATTTATCTGCCTGAGTATTAGGCCTTTTAAGACTGCACAACGATTTTATGATTTTGTAAAGAATATGTTACTCTTAACCTTCACCTATTGCGTAGAGATCATTTACATAGCAAGGGCACAATTCCTTTTTAAGGAGCTCTTCAATAATGTATGTCTTTATAAAAAATCAAGTGTGCAGTTAAGTACATTATGAGATTATGAGAACACGACAATGGAAAGTGTGACTGCTAAAATTAAACTTCTTACTTTTATAGAGATAAATATTTTTTTTCTCATAAGACAATGGTGTCTATAATATCTGGATTACTTTTGTTTGTTTAAAGTATATTCCAGGCAAAAAATATGATTGCTTCATAGATATTCCATATTTTAAGAACAAATATATTAAAACATTTTGAGAACGGATGTGTTATGTCAATTTTAAAATATACTTAGGTTTCATTGGGGTGCACAGATTTTTTTTGAATTGGTGTTTCAGGATCCCTGATACAGTCCCAGCAGTCATATTGCTGGGTCAAAAGGCAGTTCCATTTTTAGTTTTCTGAGGAAATTCCATACTGATTTCCAAAGTGGCTGCACCAGTCTGCATTCCCACCAACAGTACACTAGGGTTCCCACTTCTCCATAACCTCTCTAACACTTGTTGTTGGACCTATGCGTCCCAATGTTCATAGCAGCACAATTTACAATAGCCAAAATGCTGGAAGCAACCCAAGTGCCCATCAGTAAATGAGTCTATCAAAAATCTGTGGTACATTTACACAACAGAATACTACACAGCAGGAACAAAAGAGGAGCTCCTACCCTTTGTGACAGTGTGGATGGAAGTGGAGAGTATTACGCTAAGTGAAACAAGCGAGGTGGTAAAATGTAAAAATACCATATGATCTCACCTATAAGTGGAACCTAGTCAATAAAATAAACAAGCAAGTAAAATACAACTAGAAGCATGGAAATAAAGAACAAACTGACAGTTACCAGAGAGCAGAGAGGAGAGGGATAACAGGGGAAGGGCCATCAAGGAACATATATAAAGGACACATGGACAAAGCCAAAGAGGGTGGATTTGAGGGTGGGAGGCAGGAAAAAAATGGAGACAGTCATTCTTGAACAATAATTTAAAAAAATCAATCAGTAAAATATACTTTTAAGTTTCAAAAAGTTGACCTCTAATTTTCACATGTGCTTTTATAACAAAAGGAACACTTGCCACTGCCAATATTTTTACTTGCCTAAAATAAAATTTATCTTTGTTTTAGCCTGATGTGTTAAGATTTGAAAATACGACAATCATGCTTCTTTGCTCAGATAATGTAATAGTTGTATATGAAACTACTTAGCATGAGAAGCAGGAAAATAAAAATGACTTGAAATTTAAAATTAGTTCCTTTTTCTCTTGGTATTTATTCTGCCTAACCTATAATTTGGTTCTTTGAATACATGATAAAACACAATCTCTAATCATCTCAGATAAAACAAGTCTCATACAATGTGAATGTTTTGATAATATCAATATCTATACTGAGCACTTACAGATGGGATCTTATACCAGGGTCAGTTTGGTTCATTGTTTTCTTTTTCTTTTTTTTTGTGGTTATTGATATCTTTGTTTGTTTTTTGCTTTGAAGAATGTTTTAAAATTCTTCCTCCTACTAGACTAAAATCCTTCTTGTTACTTCTACACATTTCTTATTTTCTTTGAATAAAGAGCAAGCATAATTCTTTTCCAAGCATCTTCAAATAGTATTATTAAATAATGAGATATTTATCCTAGAGAATAATTATTTTCAGTTTTTTCAATAATTCATCCCCTTTCCAAAAATGTAAAAATATCTTCCATTCAATCTATACCCCTTGATGGCTGTTCATAATTTTATCAGCCTGTGTCCTGGAGTGAGGATGTCACAAAAGAGAGACATCCCTCACAAACATGTGAGTAACATGACATGAAATAACAATAAATAATCCATTCTTGCTTCAAGTCACAGAGATGGGGGGTGGGGGCCATGTGCATGTGTGTGCACATGTCATGAGATTTTATTGTTGTATGTCTGATCAAGAGAGTCAGGTTTCACAACAAAATGCTCATTAATAGAACAAAATGTAATTTCTTGCTCATACAATGTACCTAACATGGGTTTTCAGGACAGCTTTGTTCATTGTCATAACTCAGAGACACAGGCTGGTGGAGGTCCATCTGGACACAGGTTTCATCATCTCATGCAAGGAAAAGTGAGTTGGGGGAAGTTTAGAGTAATAGGCTGTCCAGAAGTGACACAATATTTTTTTCATATTTCATTGGCAAAAGAAATCACACAATTACATCTAACTTCAAATTGATGAGATGTCTGAATTACCTCTTAGTGATTGCTATAATCACCATATTCTTTAAAATCTCCTTTGGATGATAGTAAAGAAGCTCGGAAATATATGTCTTTGAATCCCCTTTAGAAAGCAGAAGAGAAGCAAAGGTCATTATTCCCTGGAAGTGGTTACAAGTACACAGTGAGCAGATGTGAGATTCACAGCTGCTTCTTGGTGAGAACTGAGAACAACCACTACATCACTGCCAACTGAGATAAGTGGAGGGAGGTTTCCTTAGAAATTCCTTTGAAAAGGCAATCGTTTCCAGATAGAGTTTGACAAACACATTCTTCAGTATGTCCTGCTAAGGTGTTCAGATCTGCTTTCTTAACCTATGGTGGTAGCTTCTCTACCTTTTCACAAAAATTTCCCTGTGCTTTGCTTCCTTGTCTTCTCCATATTCACAATAAACCTTAATTTCTGCATTATTTTATATTCAGAATACTTTACATCACTCTGTTTTCGTGATGAAACACATATTGATATGGAAGAAGCATGCCATCTACCATGTTCTCATAAGGAGGATATTTATGATCAGCCCCAATGACTGCAACATATACTGTTTTCCCACAGATAAACTATATCATTTTATTTCAAATACTAACATTCAAGACCACTCAATAGGGAAAGGTCAGTCTTGTCAACAAATGGCACTGGGAAAACTAAATATTCACGTGCATAGGAATGAAGTTGGACACTTATATAACAACATATACAAAAAATAACTCAAAATGAATCAAAGACCTAAATGAAAGGCCCAGAACTATAAAACCCTTAGAATAAAACATAGCTCAAAAGCTTCATGATGTAAGATTTGACAGTGATTTTTGGATATGTCACAAAACACAGAAGAAACAGAAGAAAAAATGGACAATTTAGACAAATGAAAATATTGAAAAATTAAAAAATTTTGCATCAAAAGATAAAATCAACCGAGTAAGAAGGCAACCCACAAAATAAGAGAAAATATTTGCAAATGTTATATCTGCGAAAGGTTTATTACTCAAAATATATGGAGATCTCCTAAAACTCAACAATATAAAAACAAAACAACCTGATTTAAAAAATGGCAAAATGGCTTAGATAGTTCATAAAAGAAGAAATACAAATCATCAATAAAACATGAAAAGATGTTTAACATTACTAATCAATAAGTAAATGCAATTCAAACCTACAATGACATACCACCTCACACCCATTAGGATGGTTATTATAAAAAGAAAAATCCCACAAAACAAGAAAAAAGCAAGTGTTGATGACAAAGTGAACAGATTGGAACCCTTATTCACTGTTGGGGGAAATGTAAATAGTACAGCTGCTGTGAAAAACTGTGTGGTGGTTCTTCAAAAAATATTAAAAATAGAATTACCATATGATCCAGCAATACTACTTCTGGGTATCTACCCCAAAGAATTGAAAACAGAGTCTCAAAGATGCCCATGTATACCACGTTCACAGCAGTATTACTCCCAATAGCTAAAACATGAAAACAACCCAAGTGTCCATCAGCAGATGAATGAATAAGCAAAATGTGGCACGCATATGCAATGGGATATCCGTTAAAAGAAAAACACATTCTTACATATACTGCAACATGAACAAAACTTGAGGACATTATGCTAAGTGAAATAAGCCAGTTAAAAAAAAGACATATCTATGTGATTCTACTATGTGAGGTGCTTAGAGTAGCAAAAATCATGAAGATGTAAAGTAAAATGGTGGATGCCAGTGGTTGAATTAAGGGAGAAGTAATGTTTAATGGTTATGGAGTTTTAGTTTTACAAGGTAGAAAGAGTTCTGGAGATGGATGGTAGAAATGATAACACAACTTTATGAATGTAATTAACACCACTAAATTGGGCAACAAAAAATGGTTAAGATGTATCTTTTATGTTATACGTATTTTACCACAATAAAAAAATTGATACAAACAGCAAGCCTCATGGACTCAAATTACAAGGTCACAGACTGGTTCTTTGAGTGATAGTAACTTGAATTAGAGATGAATAATGCAGATACTTTTATATCAGACTCAGATCCACACACTGAAAAATAGCAATATAAAACAAAAACAGAAGTGATCCGCCTCACAGACAGCTATATACAATTGTGGAATAGGTACAAGAATACTGTGACTTTTTTTCCTAATCCTTAGTCCTTTTTCATTGTTCTCCATGGTCTTTGGTTTTTCTCTGGACACCATCTCAGCCCACTGACCATGTGATTATATGATTTTCATTGACAATAAAATGTTAAAACTTCCTTTAGGCAGAAGTTTTAAGGGCCAATGAACAAATCATCATGCTTTCTTTTCCTCTGCTATGCTCACCTAAATATTCTAGATGGTGTATACTCTTCATCATTCTGGATCCTGGAGAAAGGAATAAGAAGTAGAACCCTAAACCCATGGGATAGACCATACGTTTTTATTGCAAGCCATTATAGTTTGGATGGGGCTATTACTGCAGCATAGCGAGATTATCTTGACATATATAATTGTAATTGGGTTATGATGACGATGGAATTGTCATGAATGGGACTAGCTATCTTACAAGAAGATTAGCTATCCAAAAGAAGTTTCTGGGTCATATGTTAACTCTATTATTAATTTTTTGAGGAATGCCCCACACTGTTTTCCATAGTGGCTTTACCAGTTTACATTCCCACCAACAGTAAATGAGGGCTTTTCTCCTCAACCTCTCCAGCACTTGTTATTACTTGTATTGTTGATAATAGCCATTCTAACAGGTATGAGGTAATATCTCGTGGTGGTTCTGATTTGCATCTCCCTAATAACTTGTAAAGTTGAACAGCTTTTCATCATTTGTATGCCTTCTTGGGGGAAGTATTTGTTCAGGTACTCTGCTTGTTTTGTTGTTGTTATTGGATTGTTCATTCGTTTATGTTGTTTGGGTGTATGAGTTCTTTATATATTTTGAATATTTATCCCTTGTTGGAACTGTTGTTTGCAAATATCTTCTCTTATTCAGTTGGTTACCGTTTGTTTTATTTAAAGTTTTTTTTCCTGTGTACAAGCTTTTCAGTTTGACACAGTCCTATTTGTTTATTTATCTTTTACTGCCCTTGTCTTTGAGGTCAAATTCATAACACCTTCTCTAAGAACAAGGTCCTTAAGTTTATTGTCTATGTTTTCTTCTATGTAATTCACTGCTTAAAGTCTTATATTTAGGTCTTTGGTCCATTTTAAGTTAATTTTTGCATACGGAGACAAACTGTAATCTAGTTTCATATTTTTACATATGCCTTTCCAATTTTACCAGCACCATTTTTTTAGGAGGTTTTCTTTCTTCATTGTATGTTTTTGGTTGTTTTGTCAAAAATTATTTGCCTGTATGTGTGTGTGTTTACTTCTGGGCTTTCAATTTTGTTCCATTGTTCTGTGTGTTTGTTTTCTTACCAAATACCACTCTGTTTTGATTATTGTTACTTTACAGTATAATTTGAAGTCAAGTAGTGTGATACTCTAGCTTTTTTTCTCAGGAGTGTTTTAGCTATTCAGAGTCTTTTGTGGTTCCAAACAAATCTGATAATGCTTTTGTTCTATTTCTTTTAAAAATGCCACTGGAGTTGTGATTGGGATTGCATTAAATCTGTATATTGCTTTGGGTAATATGGCCATTTTAACTATGTAGGGTCTTTCCATCCAAAGATGCATGTCTTTGCATCTTCTTCGATCTCTTTTAATAATGTCTTATAGTTTTCAATGTATAGGCCCTTCACATCCTTGTTAAGTTTATTCCCAGGTATTTTATTATTTTATTACAATGGCAAAAGGAATTATTTCTTTTTCTGAAATTTCACTGTTAGTAAATAGCAATACAATGGATTTTGTGCATTGATTTTGTGTCCTAAAACTTTACTGGATTTTTTACTCTTTCTAATATTTTTTGGTGGTATCTTTAGGGTTTTCTATAAAAAGAAAAATTAAGAATACAGTTACCACATACCCAGCAACCCCTTGTTTGGGTATCTGCCTAAATTTTGAAAACATTTATTTGCAGATACATGCACCATTATGTTCATTGCAGCATTGTTCATTGTGGACAAGACATGGAAACAACCAAGTGTCCCTCAGTGGATGATTTAATAAAGAAGATGTGACATATATAATGGAACACAACTCAGCCATAAAAAAGATGAAGTACTGCATTTGCAACAACATGGATAAATTTTGACAATATCATGCTAAGCAAAGTCAGACAGAAAAAGTAAAAACCCAATGACTTCACTCATATGTGGGATGTAAAACCAAAAGCAACAAAGGAACAAATAAGACAGAAAAACAAACAAAAACTCATAGACAGAGACAATGGTATGGTGTTGGTTACCAGAGGAAAAGGGGATGGGGGTAGTAAAGGGTAGAGTAGGTCAAGTGTGGTGATGGAAGGAGATTTCACTTTGGGGAGTGGGCACACAATGCAATATACAGATGATATATCATAGATTGTATACTTGAAACATATAAATTTATCAACCAATGTTACCTTAATACATTTAATTATAATAAAAAGCTAGCTTTCCAACACATAAAGATACAACAAGAAGACAACCATCTGTCAACCAGGAAGAGGGTACTTACTAAGAACCTAACCATGCTCAGCCTGGCTGGTTAGTGTAGCTCAGTGGATTGAGTACCAGCCTGTGAACCAAATGATCATTGGTTCGATTCCTAGTCAGGGTATATACCTGGGTTGTGGACCAGGTCCCCAGTAGCGGGCACATAAGAGGCAACCATACATTGATGTTTCTCTCCCTCTCTTCCTCCTACCCTTCCCCTCTGTCTAAAAATAAATAAATAAAATCTAAAAAAAAAAAAAGAACCTAACCATGCTGACACCTTGATCTTGGCCTCCAGAATTGTGAGAAGTAAAAGTTTGCTGTTTAGCCACTCAGTCTATGGTAATTTGTTATATTGGCCCAAACTAAGATGGAAGTTGGTTCAGAGAAATTGGGTGCTATAAAAAAACACATCTAAAAATGTGCAGGAGGCTTTGGAATTAAATAATAGGTGGAGACTAAAATTCATGCTAGAAGTGGAGATTATTGTCAAGGGATTTTGAAATGCAATTTTGGTGGGAGTTCAGAAAGGAAAGAGGGAAGCTGTAGAGAAAGCTGCTATTTTCTTAGAGAATGTGTAATCATTTATAGAATGGGGGTGGAAATATAGACAGTACAGGTCATTCTGATGAGGTCTCAGATCAAAATGAGGAACAAGTCACTGGACAATAGGGAAGGGAATCTTTGTTATAAAGTGGCAAAGAGGTTGGCTGAATTGTGTTTGTGATCCAGTCTTTTTGTGAAAGGTATGACTTATAAATGATGAAATTAGATGTTTACTAGACAATTTGATCCTGGCTGATTAAAAATTTAATAAAAATAAAAGAATCTAAACTAATACATTTTATGTATACATCTTTAAATATTTCTTTATAATTTACATATTTAAAAATGTTATTGTATACTTGAGCTTTTTAAAATAATTGAAATAGGAATGAATTTTTTCACTAAAGTTATGGTCTATTAAAGTGCACAGTACATATACTATTTAAGACCTAATTATCTAGAAAGTTTAGAACAAAAATATTTCATTAAGATGAATTTGGCAAATATGTTTTGTTTTCAGGTATCTTCTGAATGTATTTTGAATCACTATCCCTGTTACAGTTCAAACTGAAAAACATGGAGACAATCTTGGGTTTTTATTTGAAATGTATACATATTAAGATTACAGAAGAAATGTTATTTCAACTATTCAAATTGCAGTTATGTCTAGCATTTCTTATTATGTTTAAAACAAGGAAAATGGTTACAATATCCAAATAGGTCCACACAAATTTTATTTTATCTTAACAACTATGCAGTGTAAGCAAGGGTAGTATCAAGGCTATATGTAATTAGGTGTGCATTTTATGTTAAAAATTATAACACAATTATAAAAGCAATTAAAAGACAGTCTACTTGGCAATTTTCTAAAATGTCATTGATAAAACCATGCCCTGTTGCATGGTGGCACATTGCTTACGCTGCCTTTCCCTTGGGATGCCAGTACTAGGTGCAATCCACTTTGCAGGGAAAATTGGGATAATGAATACATGACAAATCTACACTAGGTGGTGAGGTTAGGGGATGAGGGACTAAGCAAAAAGGAGAAAGGACTCATGGACATGGACAACAGTGTGGTGATTGCTGGGGGGAGGGGGGACTAAATGGTAGTAGAAAAAATACAATAAAAATAGTAATAATAATAAAAAATATTGTAGCTAAACTAAATTATTCATTTTCTCTGTTTAAAACAATACAAGAAGTTACATTAATAAAGGCTGCTATAACTCTGATATGACTACTTTTCCTTAACAAAAATCATATTCATCGTAGTTTTTTCCACTGAAATGATCAAAATCCATGAATGCACAGTTGAGTAAGTAAAAATTGCATTTAGAATTATTTCATAGTAGTTTGTTAACCTGTTTAGCCTCCAGTGGAATCATTTTTAACTGTATGAGAAGATGTCATGAGAATGACTGCTGAATGCATAGTGATTTAGAATGAATTTATATTTACTTATGTTCAAAATGTTTTTGAGCTTCAAGTCCACCCACCCCATTAGAAGCAAAGTTAAACTTGAAAGAGTTGTTATGAAATGTATTTCATCAATCATCATGCACATGCATTAATCTGACAAACTCATAATATTACTCAGTCTTCTGAAAATTTAATAATGAAAATCCTAAAACTTTGAATGCATGAAAAGCAAATGCATGTGTATGGATTTTTTTGTGTACTGAAAGAAATCGCCTGAAGGCTTGATATTGCAAAGGATATTGTAAAGAATTTTAAAGGTCTATTAGAAATATAATTAATGATAAGACCCAGTTGTTAATAAATTATTAAAATATTAAAGTCTACTTGTATGTTATTAATAGCCACTGCTGGGATTTGTAATCCTTGTTAATATTTTGTCTAAAGGAAAATGCATTTTATATCAGGTCAGTATATAAAACCATAAGAAATTAATATATCTGATTCACAAACTACTCACTGAGGGTTCACCTTTTAAAAATACTGTTTGCTATGAGGAAATATATTAAGTTACAATCTCAATGAAGTGTAAAAATCAATTAATTAGACAATTTCATAAGAAATTACTTTTTTTCTTAGCAACCACTTGAATGAGAGTTTTTGGTTTCAATTTAATTGCGGAAGCATCATACTTGCTTCATAAGGGCATAGTTAAATGAATAATTTACTTGTAAATATTTTTTTTTTAATTTATTGATTATGCTATTACAGTTGTCCCGTTTCTCCCCCATCATTCCCCCCACCCTGCACACCCTCTCCCACCCACATTCCCCCCTTTAGTTCATGTCCTTGTGTCATAAGTTCTTTAGCTTCTACATTTCCCATACTATTCTTACCCTGCCCCTGTCTATTTTCTACCCACTATCTATGCTACTCATTCTCTGTATCTTCCCCCCCTCCTCCCACGCCCCTGTTGCTAACCCTCCATGTGATCTCCATTTCTGTGGTTCTGTTCCTGTTCTAGCTGTTTGCTTAGTTTGCTTTTGTTTTAGGTGTGGTTCTTAATAGCTATGAGTTTGCTGTCTTTTCATTGTCATATTTTTGATCTTCTTTTTCTTAGATAAGTCCCTTTAACATTTCATATAATAAGAGCTTGGTGATGATGAACTCCTTGAACTTGACCTTATCTGAGAAGCACTTTATCTGTCCTTCCATTCTAAATGACAGCTTTGCTGGAAAGAGCAATTTTGGATGTAGGTCCCTGCTTTTCAAGATTTCAAATATTTCTTTCCAGCCCCTTCTTGCCTGGAAGGTCTCTTTTGAGAAATCAGCTGACAGTCTGATGGGAACTCCTTTGTAGATGACTGTCCCCTTCTCCCTTGCTGCTTCTAGAATTCTCTCCTTCATTTTAATCTTGGCTAATGTAATTACAATGTGCTTTGATGTGTTCCTCCTTGGGTCCAACTTCTTTGGGACTCTCTGAGCTTCCTGGACGTCCTGGTAGTCTATTTCCTTTGCCAGATTGGGGAAGTTCTCCTTTATTATTTGTTCAAATAAGTTTTCCACTTGTTGCTCTTCTTCCCCTTCTGGGACCCCTATAATTCGGATGTTGGGACATTTAACGATGTCCCGGAAGTTCCTAAGTCTCTCCTCCTTTTTTTGAATTCTTGTTTCTTCCTCGTTTTCTGTTTGGTTGTTAGTTTCTTCCTTCTGGTCCACTCCATTGATTTGAGTCCCAGTTTTCCTTCCATCTCTATCGGTTCCCCATGCGTCTTCCTTCATTTCACGTATTGTAGCCTGCATTTTCTCATCTAATTTATGAGCAAAATCAACCAATTCTGTGAGCATTTTGATGACCAGTGCTTTGAACTGTGCATCTGATAGGTTGGCTATCTCTTCGTTGCTTAGAGGAATTGACTCCAGGGTTTTCATTTTTTCTCCGGTTTGAGCCATTTTTGGTGGGGTTTTTTTTGTTTTGTTTTGGTTTGGTTTTAGTCTGGTCGCAGCTATTACGTATGAGGGGTGGAGCCTGAATTGTTCCTCAGGGCGGGGGCAGCCCAGTCGCTGGGTTGTGATGCTGTTGGTGGGGGCGGGGTCCGAGAGGGAAGAATGGCGCCTGTTCCACTCTCTCCTGGACTCTGGTCCCTTTCGCTGCTTCCCCTTCGCCTGGATTATCTGCGCACGCAGGCGTTCTGTTACGTAGTGAGGGGTGGAGCCTCAGGCGCTCCCCAGTGTGGGGCAGCCCAGTCACTGGGTTGTGACGCTGTATGTGGGGGCGGGGTCTGAGAGGGAACAATGGCGCCTGCTCCGCTCTCTCCTGGATTCAGTCCCTTCTGCCACTTCCCCTCTGCCTGGACCGTCTGCGTGCGAGAATGTGGGACCCCCTGGTCAGCCAGCCGCCTTGTGCGGCCTCACTGGGTCTGCGCAGTTGCCCCCCTGTGCCCGGGGTCCGCCAGCCACCGCCTGTGCACCAGGGAACTGCGAGCCGCTGCTACTTGCGTTCCTGGGTCCGCACCTCCACTTTTTCCTACCTCGACTCCGCCCCTCTTACCGGTCTGGATGAATGGTTGTTGGACTTCCGTACAGTTCAATTTTCTATAAGTTCTGGTTGTTTTCTTGTTTCTAAATATTTGTTGTCCTTAATTTTGGTTGTGAGAGGAGGCACAGTGTGTCCGCCTACGCCTCCATCTTGGCCGGAAGTCTACTTGTAAATATTTTGATATGAAACTGTCATATGATTTTATATCAGCTGACTGTAGTACCTCAAAAGTTATTTTTTTAATTTTTTTGCCTTTTTATGGTAGGTTTTGTTCACTGAAGTAAATGTAAACAATGTACTACTTAAGTTGACATAGAAAGAATTTTATTTCCTACCAGCAGAAATCATGGACTATCATGTCCAATGATTATTTTTATTTATTTATTTTTTCTATTTTTTAATTTAAATATTTTATTTTTATGCTATTATAGGTGTTCCAATTTTCCCTTTTTATCCCCCTCCACCCAGCCTGCCCCCACTTTCATCATCAATCCCCACACCATTGTCCATGTCCATAGGCCATTCACACATGTTCTTTGACTAGTTCCTTCCCCTTCTATCAGCCAGTCCTCATGTCCTCCCTCCCCTCTCACCGCTGTTAGTCTGTCCCATGTTTCTGTGCCTCTGGTTCTGTTGTGTTCATTAGTTTATTTTGTTCATAAGATTCCGGTTATAAGCGAGATCATACAGTATTTGTCTTTCACTGACTGGCTTATTTCACCTAGGATAATAGTTCCAGTTCCATCCACACTGTCACAAAAGGTTAGAATTCCTTCTGTTTTACTGCCACATAGTATTCCATTTTGTAAATGTACAACAGCTTTTATAACCTTTCATCTACTAATGGACACTTAAGCTATTTCCAAATCTTGACTATTGTAAGTAGCACTGCTATGAACATTGGGGTGCATAGGTTCTTTTGAACTGGTATTTCAGGACTCTTAGGATACATTCCCGCAATGGAATCACTGGGTCAAAAGGTAGTTCCATTTCCAGTTTTTTGAGGAAATTCCATACAGTTTTCTACAGTGGCTGCACCAGTCTGCATTCCCACCAAGAGCACAGTAGGGTTCCCTTTTCTCCACAGCCTCATCAGCACTAGTTTTTTGTTGATTTATTAATGATAGCCATTTTGGCAGGTGTGAGGTGATATCTCATTGTGGTTTTAATTTGCATCTCTCTGATAGCTAGTGATGTTGAGCATCCTTTTATATGTTTATGGGCCCTCGGTATGTCCTCCTTGGAGAAGTGTCTATTTGGGTCCTTTGCTCAGTTTTTTTATTGTATTGTTTGTCTTCTGATGTTGAGTAGTGTAAATTCTTTATATATTTTGGAGATTAAACATTTGTCTTATGTATTGTTGGCAAATACATTCTTCCTTACAGTGGGATCCCTTTGCATTTTGATAATGGTTTCTTTAGAAAGGAGGAAGTAAAACTATCATTAGTCACAGGTAACATGGTATGATTGTTCATAGAAAACCCTATAGGCTTCATCAAAAACTGCTTGACCTAATAAATATATTTGGCAAAGTAGCAAGGTATAAAGTCAATATTCAGAAATGAATGGTATTTTTATATACCAATAATGAACCATCAGAAAGATAAACTAAGTAAACAATCCTATTTACTATTGCAACAACAACAAAATAAAAAATAATGTACCTCACAATAAATTTAACCAAGAAGGTAAAAAACCTGTGCTCGGAAAACTATAAGACACTGAAGAAAGATACTGAGGAATAAACAAATAAATGGAAGCACATACTATGTCCATGGATTGGAAGAATTAACATCATTAAAATGTCCATAATACCCAAAGCAATCAATAGATTCAGAGAAATTCCTATTAAAATACCAATGGCCTATTTCACAGATCTAGAACAAATATTCCAAAAATTTATATGGAACCAAAAAAGATCCCAGATAGCATCAGCATCTTAAGAAAGAAGAACAAAGTTAGAGAGATCACAATACCTCATATCAAACTATACTACAAGGCCACTGTAGTCAAAAGAGTCTGCTACTGGCATAAGAACAGAATAGACACATAGATCAATGGAACAGAGTAGAGAGCCCAGAAATAAACCCATGTCTTTATGGTCAACTAATATTTCATAAAGAAGGCAAAATCATACAATGGAGTAAAAACATTCTCTTCAATAAATGGTGTTCGGAGCACTGAACTGATACATGGAAAAAAAAAAAAAAGAAACTAGACTGTAGCAGACTCTGGCCAGCAGAGTCTGCCTGTTGTGGCTGGAGATGAGAACAAATGCACAGTTGACAGCAATCCTGTGGGGAAAAAGGGACCAGCATAGCTACTCTCTCAAGGGGAGAGCACCTATAAGTGCCTCGGCCACTCTCTCAAGAGGAGAGCGCCTTGACCCTTGCCTAGACAGGCTTTTATTACTTCTCTCAGGTCTTACATCAGCAAAGGATTTAGTATCTATTACATAGAATATCATTGTCTACATTTTAGGTAAAATCAAGGATATGAAAATAACATGCAAAGGGCAATGGGAGTGAGTCGATTAGCTCTATTGTTGGGAAGATTCACACAGGCTTTGGAAATTACCTTGAAGATAGACAATACGCATTTGTTGTTTTAGACCAGTGTGATGGAGTTTTAGCAAGAGCAAACCATAACAGTCTATATGCATTTTCTAGGCCTGATTCCCACAGGAAAACTTGGTTTGAAGGTCTGGCTCCTGCCCACCACCTCGCTTCTGTAGGTTTTCCATGCAGAGCTGAGTCACATTTGCCAGACCAAAACAAACTGGTCCCCTACACTAGACCACCATCTTACACCATATGCCAGAATAAACTAAAAATGGACAAAAGACAAATATAAGTCATAATACCATAACAATCCAAGAGGAAAACATAGGCAGTAAAATTTCAGATACCTGACATAACAACATTTTTGCCAATGTATCTCCTAGGGCACGGGAAACAAAGGGAAAAATAAACAAATGGGATTGCATTAAATGAAAATGCTTCTGCACACCTATAAATGACTTTTAGATGCTGAAAAATGCAATTATACTGCAGAGAGCTTCAATATCTCCATTGTATAAAAAGTTCTCCAGTCGGCCCTAGCTGGTGTGGCTCAATGGATTGAGTGCTGGCCTGTGAACTGAATCACCAGCTCGATTCCCAGTCAGGGCACATCCCTGGGCTGTGGGCTAGGTCCCCAGCTTGTGGCGAGTGAGAGGCAACTGATCAATGCATCTCTCACACATCACATTGATGTTTCTCTCCCTCTCTTCCTCCCTCCCTTCCCCTCTCTCTAAAAAAGAAAATGTTCTACGGTTGATATTCTAGGAATGATTATGTAATGTTGACATCTAGTCTAGACCTTTAAAATAATCAGTCAAAAATAATATCCAGAAATGTCTCGGGGAAGACAAAAAGTAAAAATAAAAACATTTACAACTCAAGAGACCTAAGAATCAAGCCCAAGAAACTACTTTTGCCAGCCCATGACATAAGTTTATAAGTATTAAAAGTCAAATTAGAAAAAATATTAGGAGAAAATGTAAACGAAGACTATAAAATTTAAAGGTTTGGAAATAGAAAGTCTAATGTCACCTTAGATTACCTGCTGAAATACACTTATTCTATGAGAGATGCTATTTTCACTAAGCATGGGTCAGTTTATTAATTATTAGCATTTACTTCAAGGATTTATGTTGAAAGATGAAAATGTGAACTTTGTGAACGGATGACGAATGTGAGCTACAAATGATAGATCCAAGGATCTACAAAAGAGCAAGACAGAAAAGAGAATCTTGACACCAAATGCACTTAAAATCATCTGTTTATGTTATTTCTTTTTTCTCAATCTATTATTTTTTTAAACCCTACTTTTAACATTTAATTTTCTTCCCAGAAAAGTTTAGCTCTATTTTGTCTTTAATGGTCTCTTTGAGGTAATTTCCATTTTTCTGTTCTGATCATTGTGTCCCTTGTTCCTGGAGATGTTCCAGCAGCAATCAATGTCTATCAGAGGCATCAGCAAAGAAACTCATGAATCAGAGGAATAGATGGGTTTCCAGGTACCCCCAAACTCTGACATTCTATGTAATATAGATTATAGTACAAGTATGTTCATGATACCTATTTTCTTGAGTGAAGTATTTATTAGTAAAAATAGATAGGTAAAGTGCTGAAAATATCAAACAAGAAAAGAATGAAAGTTAAAGAAAAGTTAAAAGAATTAAAAAAAAATAATCTCTTTAAGGATATAAATCTGATCATTTGTACCATAATATTTGCAGAATAAATTAACATAAATTAATATATATTTGTAGTACCTCAGTCCTCAACAAAACCAGGACAAAACTAAGCCTTCTGTTTCATCATCAAATCAGCTTACATTTTTCTGTGAGGAGTTCCTGAACAATAAGTAGCAATTAAAAATAAAGTCATTACACAGAAAGGGACCCTTGAAGGATCAAAATGAAAGTCGAAACCCATTTGTGGGTCAATTTAGTGATTTTCTTATCAACAAAATTTAAATCAATCATTGAATAGAATCAAGCAGGATCAAAGAGTTATATGTATTTAAGGTAAGTTCACCCTTGTGAAACGTATTTTGCATAAGTATGTGCTTCGGTAACATACATATGCTTATATTCTCACAATGTGAAAAGCATTCCTATTGTGAGTCATAGTCACAACATCTAAAAGTTACTTTGTTAACCTATGTGTAATCAGTTTGACAACAATGGAGTCCATCAGATAATAAATCAGTTTAAGAATTATTTTAATGTAAATATTTGCAATGCATTATCCTAGAGTAAAATGCCATAGGAAAGTCAACCAGGTAGGTATTGTAGGTAAATAAGCACAAAAGAAAATAAAAAACTTAAACAAAAGTTATTTTAAGGAGAAAAGGAACAGTTTTGAGAAAGACTAGAGGAAAGAAAAGATGAAATAAAATACTCTGTTTAGTCAGATTCAGAAAAGTTGGAAACAAGATGAAAGTATTAAGGGTTATAAGGATATTTGAAAGTGTTGCTATTGTAATAAAAAGGCAATTTCTCAAAATGTATTTTTGTAAGTGTAACAGAATCACAGAAGGAATGATAATTAAAATGCAAAGTGTGGGACCTTCTGCCAAAGAATTTAATCCAAATCTCTAGAGGTAATGCCCAGGAATTTATATTTTTAATAGATAGCTAGATGATCCTTATGCATGCCAAGATTTAAGAACAGCTTCTTAATATTCTAACCTAAAAATATCTTTTTATCAACACTGAAAATTTTCACTGAGAGACTGATTTAACTATGATCCAGCTCACAATTTTCTCTCAAAATTCGTTGTCTTTAGTATTGCAAAGGAAAAAATAAAGTGGCATAAAATGCATTCTGATGATATTCTAAAGATTATAATGAGTACATTCATATCAAATAAATCTACTATAGAAATTTTATGAGTACATAGGATAACATTATGTTCCTGCATTCTAATGCCGCAGAGTAATAACAGAATATGGTAGGAAATTAATTCCAGCAATTGTCAATATCATGCTTCTTCTAAGGTACATACTTTGATGTTTACTTATTGAAATGCAAGAAGAACTATGGAAGCATTGAGAGCCACTTGGTATTTCAAAAGAGAATTAAACATCATCTAGTTAAAAGTTCCAGTTGATTATTTGCAGGCAAAGCACTACAATTAGTATTTAAATAATTCAATGTTAGAAACCGTTTTCTCTGAGATTAACAATGATTCATTGTTACATGCTGTGTTTTTAATCAAAGAGGTGAAAGGTATAAAGCATGGGACAGGAACAAAGAGGTCTAGTAACAAACTCACTCTTGCAATTTGCTAGTAATGTGCTTGCCTGTAAGTTTAAAAGCAACTCAGAGGGGGCGTGCTGCCTATTCAGACCTCTTGGTAAGAATATAAATGAGCTATTATTGGTTCAACTAACTGATGATATTTCTTTAGAAATATTGTCTGAACTTTAATTCCCCAACTTCCAAAAAATCGGTACAACAGCGCACTTCATTCAGGATATTGTCATTGTTATTTAGGAAACCTGTGGAGACCTGCACAATCATTGTTAATTATAGCCACATGCATCAAAGCAGAAACACTTAAATTAATCACTGTATTTGTTAATTATTTGAAAAATCAGTCCCATTTTATCAGCATTTCTCTGAAAATAGCATATTATTTTTTTTATTAGGGGTTGGCTGAGTTATTTTTTTCAAAATGGGCACTGATCAGGAGAATCATAATATACTTTTCAACACAAACCACTCAATTTATTCTAGCTTAAATTGTCTCATCTAAAAGGACATGGTAAATACCACAATAGCAAGGAGACTTTTTTTCCCCATCCAGCCTCCATTAAAATGGTCTGATTGCCCCTTTCCGTTTCTAAATGATAGATAATATCCTCTTCTCTTTTGCTTTTCTTATCTATTATGTCTTTATAGAAACCCTGAAATGAGGCATTTCCTGCAAGCCTGCAGAGAGAGAAGACTGAATAGGAAGCTGAAAGGGAGTATAGAGACCAGGATAAAAGGCAGTTATTAAATTTGTGAACTCTATCAGAAGACAAGAAAATAAACTGTACCACTGACTGGAAGGGTAGTGAAGTATGACATTTCATTTTTATGCAGGTCTCAGCATGACAGAGGTAACACATTGAAGAACACTGTAAAAAAATCAGTTAGTGCATTCATGGAATGCCAGCATGGCTCCTCTGCTGCTCTTTGGTTGATCCTTTTCTGTGTCTTTGTGAAACAGTAGTTCAGAGGTTCAAATGTATGAGATCAGACCCACCACCAACCTTTTGTGAATTTTCATGATGGCAGGCTGAAAGCTCATTCTATGCAACTCCATGAGATTCAGGCCCAGGTGTGCTTTATGTCCTTCCACTTTTCTTTTCCTTTAATGTGTGAATGTGTTCTTGTGAAGCCTCAGTCTCTCTTTCTCATGCACACACATGCAACCTCATAAAATGAACTATAATAAAAACATACACAATGTTGTTATGTTAAGAATTCTTAGATGCTTTAGTGTGTACTTAATTTTTACTTTAGTTCATGAAAATATTAAAACTAAACCTTTGTCATTCTCATTGGTTCTTTCAGATATTACATAAATAGATATTAGAGAGATAAACAAGTGTGATATCTTTTAGACTTACATATTTATAACTTGTTATAAAATTTTGAATGAGCTGTGCTAAATAGTGAACACAATTTAACTTTTTTCTTTTTCTTTTCACAAATCTGACTTCTAGTTACCATGTCTACCAGACTTGGATGAAATCTTGAACAGGGCATATTGCTTTTCAAATACTATTCATTTGCAAAAACAGCCTTGGGTTAATAAATGAAAAAGCACTGTCTTGTGTCAGTTTAATGCTCCAAAACCATAAAAACTCCAAACTTTTTCCCTGTGGTGCCTCAAGGCTAACCTAAACTTGAGGGACTAAGGTGGGGAGAGAAGTTGCATAAACTGTGCTCTAACTCCAACACACCATGCCAGCCATGAATTTAGCCCTTGGATGGATCCAGAGAAGAACAAGAAAGATCTTCCAATCTGGGTGTTGGTGCACGATAGGTGCCAGGTGTTCAGGTGCTGAGTCTCCCTGGGCATTTTTGTTCATAGATTCTTGACAAAGCTTCTGATAGAGACCACCAACTATAGTTTTTTCATACTTTCTCCAGCTAATTGCTTTTCAACATTCTTTTTTTAATTTTATTTAATTGTTGTTCTTGTATAGTTTTCTGTCTTTTACTCCCATCCCAGCCCACCACCCCAGCCCTCCCCACCTCCCTCCCATTTCCACCCACCCCCCCTAGCTTTTTTCCATGTGTCTTTTATACTTGTTGCTCTAAGCCCTTCCCCTTTTCCTCTGAAATTTCCTCCCCCTCCCCTCTGGTGACTGTCAGCCGATTCTCAATTTCAGTGTCTTTGGTTATATTTTGCTTGTTTGTTTGTTTTGTTGATTAGGTTCCTGTTAAAGGTGAGATCATATGGTATTTGTCTTTCACTGCTTGGCTTATTTTGCTTAGCATAATGCTCTCCAGTTCCATCCATGCTGTTGCAAAGGGTAGGAGCTCCTTCTTTCTTTCTGCTGCATAGAATTCCATTGTGTAAATGTACCATAGTTTCTTGATCCATTCGTTTACTGATGGGCACCTAGGTTGCTTCCAACACTTGGCTATTGTAAATTGTGCTGCTGTGAACATTGGGGTGCATAGGTTCTTTTGGATTGGTGTTTCAGGGTTCTTAGGATATAATCCAAGCAGTGGAATTGCTGGGTCAAAAGGTAGATCCATTTTTAGTTTTCTTAGAAAATTCCATACTGTTTTCCATAGTGGTTGTACCAGTCTGCAATTCCACCAACAGTGCACTAGGGTCCCCTTTTCTCCACAACTTCTCCAACACTTGTTGTTTGTTGCTTTGTTTATGATGGCCATTCTGACCAGTGAGAAGTGGTATCTCATTGTGGTTTTCATTTGCACCTCTCTGATAGCTAGCAATGCTGAGCATCTTTTCATGTGTCTCTGCATCCTCTGTATGTCCTCCTTGGAGAAGTGTCTGTTCAAGTCCTTTGCCCATTTTTTAATTGGGTTGCTTGTCTTCTTAGAGTGGAGTCCTGTAAGTTTTTATATATTTTGGAGATTAAACCCTTGTCTGAGGTATCATTGGTAAATATGCTTTCCAATACAGTCGGTTCTCTTTTTATTTTAATACTGTTTTCTTTAGCCATGTAGAAGTTTTTTATTTTGCTGAGATCCCATTCGTTTATTCTTTTTTTTATGTCCCTTGCTTTAGGGGACATATCAGTAAAAATGTTGCTGAGTGAAATATGAGATTTTCCTGCCTATGTTCTCCTCTAGGACTTTAATGGTGTCAAGGCTTATATTTAAATCTTTTATCCACCTTGAATTTATTTTTGTGTATGGTGTAAGTTGGTGCTCGAGTTTCATTTTTTTGCACGTAGCTGTCCAGTTCTCCCAATACCACTTGTTGAAGAGGCTATTTTTACTCCATTCTATGTTGCTGCCCCCTTTGTCAAATATTAATTAACTGTAGAGACTTGGGTTTATTTCTGGGCTCTCTGCTCTATTCCACTACTCCATGTGCTTGTTTTTATGCAAGTACCAGTCTGTTCTGATTACAGTGGCCTTGTAATACAGTTTGGTATCAAGTATTATGATCCCTCCTACTTTGCTCTTCTTGCTTTTCAACATTCTTAGTCCAAGACATTTGGCAGTTCACCATTTCACTGAGATCTTCTCACCTTCCAAATGATCCCCCTGGACAGAATTCCTTTTAATATCTCCAGGCAGATCCACATCTACTCCTGTAAATAGAAAGATTTATTACCCATTGTAGAAGTACTGACACCTTTCCAGCAGGGCCTTTTTTCTTTTCTTTTCTTTTCTATTTTCTTTTCTCTCTCTCTCTCTCTCTCTCTCTCTCTCTCTCTCTCTCTCTCTCTCTCTCCCCCCCTCCCTCCCCTCCCTCTCTCTCTTCTCCCTCTCCACCTTAGCATTTATAGCCATCGTTATTTGTATTTAGACTTATCCCCGCAGAGTCTGAAATCAGATGCTTCAGATTTCAACCAACACTGGCCATTATCTCCTAGCGTTGCCTTAAAGATCTCTTCACTTGGTGTGAGATGCAAAGGAACATACACTTCCTGCCCACTTCTAAGGAAAGCACTGCACACACCACTAACTCATTCTAAGGCTTTTGCTCTTTAATTTTTTCTCACTATATGAAATTACAAATTCTTTTTAAAAGCCCTAAGGGTAACATTGAGTTCAGGTTTATAAAAAAAAATGCCAAAAAAGAACTTTATTTGGAAGCTATGGCATGTAGGAAGCACACGCATGCACACAACAGGAAAACTCCTATTTAATAGTCATAATGGCAAAGGAAGCTACAGTGTGTTGAACCTGCTCACATCAATATATGTGTTAGAGGTGATACGGCCCTTTGACCTGGGTCACCTCCTTGTTCCTTACCAGTGGTTCTTCACTCTGCATGCACATTTAAATTACCTGGAAACTCCTGAAACACTTAAACCCTTAGGCAACATGACTAAGGATACTGATTCAATTGGTTGTTTTGTTATTTGTTTTGCAGCATTTCAAAGCTTGTTATTTATTTTTAACTTGTCTTCATTAAAACTGTCAAATATGTACCCCATGAATAGAAGGGATAATGCAATCACCCCCAGAATTCTTCTCCAACAGCCATTAATAGATGACCTTAATCATTTCATCATCATCATCTCTATTTTCTTCTTTCTACCTCCCCCAAAACTCACAGTTACTGAGTAATCTTAAAGCAAATTTTAGGTATTATATAATTTTACCTATTATATAATTTAACAATATGAATAATTTGATACATATTGTTAAATAAAGACACTTTTAAAAACATTACCATAAGAGTATTACACTTAATTTAGCCCTGGCTGGGTGACTCGGAGCATACTTTGCTGCACCAAAAGTTTGTGGGTTCAATTCCCAGTCAAGGCCCATACCTGGGTTGTGGGTTCAATGCCTTGTCTGGGAGCACATAATCCCTAGGGCAGGTGCATATGGGAGGCAACCAATCTATGCTTCCCTCTCACATTGATGTTATCACCGATTTCATTCATTTTATGGCCAAGTAACGTTCCATTGTATAAATGTACCACTTTTCTTTATCCAATCGTCTATTGATGGACACTTAGGTTGCTTACATATGTTGGCTGTTGTAAATAATGCTGCAATTACAATGGATTCATTTATCTTTTCAAATTAGAATTTGGGATTTCTTTAGATAAATACCCAGAATTAGAATCCCTGGGTGAGATGGTAGTTCCATTTTTAACTTTTTGGGAAGCTCCATACTGTTTTCCACAGTGGCTGCACCAGTCTGCATTCCCATGACAGTTCTCTTTTCTCCACATCCTCACCACTTGTTTGTTGACTTGATGACAGGCATTCTGACAGGTGTGAGGTGATATTTCATTGTGTTTCCAATTTGTGTTTCTCAAATGATTAGTAATATTGAGCATCTTTTCATATGTCCATTGGCCATCTGTATGCCCTCTTTAGAAAAAGTGTCTCTTCAGGACTTTTGCCCATTTTGTAATCAGATTATTTGTCTTTTGGTGTTAAGTTGTATGAGTTCTTTGTATGTTCTGGATATCAACCTCTTATTGGATATATTATTGGTGAACATCTTGTCCCATTCAGTAGGTTGTCTTCCCCTTTTGTTGATTTTTTTTTTTTGCTGTGAAAAAAACTTTTTAGTTTGATATAGTCCTACTTGTTTATTTGTTTCTTTTGTTTCTCTTGCACAAGGAGACATATCCAATTTTTTTTTTTTTTTACTATGAGCAATGTCACAGACTTTACTGCCTATGTTTTCTTCTAGGAGTTTTATGATTTCATGTCTTACACTTAAGTCTTTAATCCATTTTGAGTTTATTTTTATATATAGTGTAAGAAAGGAGTCTAGTTTTATTTTTATTTTTACCTATAACTCTCTAGTTTACACAACACTATTTATTGAAGAGACTGTCTTTACCCCATCGTATAGTTTCACCTCCTTTGTCATAGATTAATTCACCATAAAGAAGGTGTGGGTTTATTACTGAGCTCTCTGTTCTGTTCCAGTGATCTATATGTCTGTTTTTATGCCAGTATCATGCTGTGTTGGTTACTATGGCCTTAGAGTATAGGTTGATATCATTAGTGAGATACCTCCAAATTTGTTCTTTCTAAAGATTGCTATAAACTTTAGAATTATTTGTTTTAGTTCTGTGAAAAATGCCATTGGTATTTTGATAGGGATTGCATTGAATCTACACATTGCTTTGGGTAGTATGGATATTTTAACAATGTTAAGTCTTCCTATCTTTGAGTAAGTATATGCTTCCATCTATTTGTATCTTTCTTTTTACTCAGCTATACTCAGTTCACTGATTCAAATGCTAATCTCTTTTGGAAACACCCTCAGCTATCTGGACATCCCTTTGTTGCTGGTGGAAATGGAGTCCTTTCACAGAGTTGCAAGAAAAGCATCTCTGGGACCCATGCATGGGAGGATGAGATGTAGTGTTCTGGTTTATTAGGGTAGAAATAACTACTTCCAGGTTCCCAGTGTCTCATTCACGCCAGGTGGCTCAGCTCTTTCCCGCTGAGGAAAATGTCTAGCCTTGTCATCATAAAACCCAGTGGAAGGGTCCAGAAATTCTGTGCCATTGTTCCAGCATTGGCAGGGCATAGTTCAGTTCAGTTCAGTTCATGCCAAAGTTTAGTCCAACTCAGTCTCTGTCCCATCTGGCTAGCTTAGTCTCTGTTCCCAGCCTGCACAGCTGCTACAGAGAGAGAATGCGCAAATGAACATCAAATGTGTGCCGTTGAGAGAGGCCTTTGTTAAGCTTTGATTATATTATCTCAGTCTCCAGAAGGAGCTAGCTGGCTTTCAAAGTAACCAGTCTCATTCCCAGTCCTTTGCAGGCTTGTGATGGGTCTTCCCCCTATCCAATTGATTCTTTTCCCAGGCTAGATTCCTCCCCATTATGGTTGCCATCTTAGCTACTACTAGGCATGACTCATGGTAGTTGGACCTCCCCCATGCACCACCCTAGCTTCTACTGTGCAGTTCCCAGAGTTCTGCTTTGTCATCTGGCTTCTACTGTGCATGTGCTTACCTCCCCACTCCCACAGTCCAGAACAATGAATCGGTTGTCTCCCCAGATCTATCCTCTTTACACAGGGGAACAGAGGAGTGTTAATCTCCTTAGGGAGCAATGCAGCTCTCTTCTGGAGTGTGTAAACCTGTAGCTCCTGATGAAATTAAACTTAGTTTTGCTCCTTTCTCTTTTATCTAGCTACCTATGCTGTCACCTTAGCCCACTCAAGTTGATACTAGCCATCACATGTATAAATAGGCAGTAGATATTTACTATATATTATATACATTCATAAATTAATGAAAATAAAAATACCAGTATTATTAAAATGTGAATTCTTAATACAGGCTACGCTTATTTGCAGTTGTTAATTTTCCTTAGGATATATCTCACCAGGGATGCTCAATCAAATTACTGTATCTTAAAGATGGAGAAAACAATTCCCCATCTAAATACGGAATTTTATTGTTTTAATGTTTTTAACATGTAAATATTTGCATCATCTTAAAGTCAATATTATAGAAGATACATTAAAAAAATTCTATCCTCTAAAATATACCCTCCAAGCTATTACCTCCACCCCCTTAATTAACTACTTTAATTAATCATCTTTCAATTGACTTATTTGAACTTGTAAACACACACATACATGTGTTGTTCCATCAATTTCTCTTTGTTTTGCAGCACTTCTTTTCTTAAATTGTATTTATTTTTTATCAGTTTTTATTAATATTCAAATACAGTTGTCTCCATTTTCCCACCACCACTTTCCCCCTCCCCACTGACCCCCACCTCCCACCCTCAATCCTACCTCCCTTTGGCTTTGTCCATGGGTCCTTTATACATGTTCTTTGATGACCCTTTCCCTTCTTCCTCTGGTTATGTTTCTCCCCCCTCCCCTCTGGTTACTGTCAGTTTATTCTTAATTTCAATATCTCTGGTTCCATTTTGCCTGCTTGATTGTTTTGTTGATTAGGTTCCACTTATATGTGAGATAATATGGTATTTGTGTTTTAGCACTTGGCTTACTTCACTTAGCATAATGCTCTCAATTTCTTATTAAAAGATATTATATTATTTACCTTTTTCTGAATAGTATATCCTGGAGATCAACCCAAAGCATTATCTAGAGACTGTCCTTTTTAAAGCTGGTACCATGGTGGGTATGTGCAATAATTTCTTGTACATAAGCAGTACTGAAGAACATTTGGGTTCTTTTCAGTCAATTGCCATATCAAATAACAAGCAATAAATAGCCTTTAGTCTTTAGCCATTTTGAATTTTTGTAGTGTGTCTTCAGAATAAATTCCTAGAGGTAGGCTTACTGGGTTAAAAGGTAAATGCAGTTAGAATTTTGTTAGATACAACCTAATTCACTTTCATAGGAGGATGTAACACTTTGTATTACCATAAATACTGCAAAACCTTACTTGTTTTTTATTAGCTCATCAAGAAAATATGTTGTCAAATGTCTCAGTGGTTAAGATATAGTATTTCATGCAATATTAATTTATATTTCTCCTAATTATAAGTGAGAACTGCTTCTGTAAACTGATTCTATATCTTGTCCAATTTCTGTAAATGATGGTCTTTTCATTACATTTTCAAAAATTTTAAAAATATAGTCAGCATATTAGCTGTAATATCATTACAATTTTTCCAAAGTATTCCATGATTTTTCATTCATCTTGTACTTTATATGCAATATTTCAAAAGGTCCGTTTAATCATGTTTGTTAGTATTTTGTATCATTATTCTGGAATTTAAGCCTGATTTTGGAATATTTCCCCACAGCCATTTTGCAGAGAATTTGCCTTAATTTTTCTAGTAACCGTGTATTTTTACTTTTATCTGTAAATCTCTAATTTACCTATAATTTATTTATTTTCTTGTAGTTGCATCTGAACCAGATGAAATTTTAATTTTTCCACTTGAATATCAAATTATCCAACATCTCTTCAAAAAAAATCCTTCATTTCCCATTCATATATTTGCTATTTTTCATATGCAAAATGTTTAAATATACTCTAATGAATTTAGAATTTTCTATTCTTTTTCACTTAATTTTATCAATGAATCAAATGTATACAATCTTGATTAAAGAGACTTTATAAAAAGTATCTGTTATATCTAATTTTTCCCCATACATATTATGGGCATTCTTGTTAAGTCTGTCATGCATAAATATTTTCAAGTGCTCCCTGGGTGAATCCAGTTTTATAGCCCAGGTAGAGACCTGCTTACCCACTAGTCTACACTTTTTCTGCTGAGTCTGTGCTTAAAGATGTGCTTGAAATGTTGAGGTATTTAATAAATATTGAAGGCCAATGTGAGTAAAAAGTATAAAATTAATAGAATTGTTAGAATGCAAATACAAAGAAGGATAAAATATTAACAAAATGAAAAATGAGTGAATCATGAAATGAGACTTTTACTTTTGGCAACAAAATGAACTACAAGTTCAGAAAGCAACGGAAAGTCTGACAGCACTTCTAGATTATGAACATTATCTAAGCTTACTTGGGTCTTATTTGCTGGCATAATAATTGGCACAAATAACCTTTCAATAAAGTTTTTAAAGTCAGTTCCACAAATTTGAAAATGTTGTGCTTCTCTGACCAAAGTTAATTGAGGGAAGAAAAACAGATTGATAAAGTTGAGAAGGAAACAAAATTGTTGAGTGTATAAGAAGAGTCTAAACTTCCTGGACCTATAAGCCTTATGGCGATTAAATAAAAGGCCAGAACAGAAACCCCAAGCATCATGAAAATGATATCATAACATATTTGTTATAAGCCAAGGGTGGTTCTATATATTTTGTGAAATTAAAAAGAGAAATAAAAAGTTGACCTTGTTTCTACAATATAATAAAATTATATGGCAATGGGTTTCTGGCCCAACTTCCTACAGCACTGTTGTATTCTCCTGTAATTAGGCTTAGATGTTAACCTAAATAACAGAAACTAAGTTTAACATAGTAGTAATGTGACAAGATTTCCTTATAGTAGGATACATCATGAAGATGTGATTTAGCAATTAATTATTTGCCAATAGTTACATTAGGCTCCAAGTCTCCAAAGGTGAATAAAATGAAAATCCCCTAAGAAGTTCACAATGTAGTGTCAAGGCAGATATATTTTTCCATAGTTTTGTTTTTAATAACCTGAAGCACTCCAATTCCAATAGCCCCAGTAAATTCACTAAAAGGAAAACTGTCTTCATTAAAAACATCAGTGTTTACATAATTCCTCATTAATGCTTTGCAAATAATGGAGAGAATTAATGGTGTGTTTGTCTGCATATTTCAGTTGTGAATGATAATCACACAAAACAAACCAGAATAAACAAACACATGCAGCCAGTATGAAACTACGGATGAAATCAGTTCACAGTTTGACAGCAGTCGTTTCCCTTGCAGTCTATGCATGTACTGTAATATATTTATGGTAAGCACTTGTGATAACGCCAGCAAAATTTTTCCATCTTGCTGCATCCTTAATTTCATCTAACTTGTTTTATGGCTGTGTACTGAAACACAGAGCGGAGGTCTGTTTAAACCATTTGTCTGTTTCTCTTTGCAGAATGCCAACAGATTTGTTTAAACCAAAACAAAATGCATAAACAATCACGTCTTCTTTAAGCTAACCGTACAACCTAAATTCCAAAACTTCTCTTTATAATATACTGAAATTTAGTAACTCAAACTCTTACTGCGGCGCTAGCAAATTCTTTTTGTTATTATTCCTTTTTTCTAAATGTCAAGAACATTTACTCATTGTTTAGTTCTTTTGGTTCCTGTGCTGTGTATTATTTTGATTTTATGAATTACACTATGCAAATATTCACTTTATTCAAAATAGGGTAATTTCAGGTCAGTAGTCAGTTAAATGTAGTGTTGGTGGGTTTTTTTTTTTTTAACTGTTTTTGGAATATCAGACCTCAAATGTGGTGACAGGTGCCTGATATATTTTTCTGTTTTGAGAGCACCTTTAAAATTCTTCCTGCTCAGGCAGCTAAAAACAAATTATTTTCCACAACATTTAGTTGAGTCTAAGTCCCTTCACATGTGATTTGCTGTGATTTGCAGACAAGCAGTGACAGCATCACTGCCTATGAAATGCAGAATCTCAGACCCCCCACCCCATAACTACTCAATCAGAAACTACATTTTAACAAGATCTTCAGGTGATTAATGTGCACAGGAAAGTATGAGAAGCATGGCTTTACTAAGAGCCAGGCAATGAAGATGTTGTGCAAGGAAGGCTTATTCCTATATTAGGTCGTATTGTCAGTGGATGTGGATAGAAAGGACTGGTATTTGCTGGCTTTGCTTAAGAGGAAGAGTTTATACAGTCTTATATTATTTGAGCTTTAAACACCTTAGATGATACATAATTTGTAATCCTGTTTTTACATGAGGAGATGAAGATACTGTTTTATCACTTAGTATTTTGAGAAAGTAACTAAAGATGAATTCATGTCAGAGTTATAAAAATACATATTTCCATATTGGTACTATAATTTGCACCGAGAAAGCTGTTAAAGAACTTACAATATGTAAAATACGGCATGACAAAAAAATTAAAATAAGAGAAATAAACAACAAAAAAGAATGGAATGACATATAAGTATGGGAGAAATATGGCTAAAAATATCAATGCCAAATTTAGCTTTAGGACTTTTATCTTCAAAGACACAAAAAGAATCAGGCTACTTAGATAAATTTGCTGCAAAGTTGAGATCAAAACAAACCATTTGCTGATGAGAGATATATTCTTTTTTGTACAATATGCAGACAAATTACTCTGCTGTGTAATAAACAACATCTTCAGATTATTCTGAAAAGAGATACAGGTAAAATGAGTTTCATGAGACTGTAATTTTTTCTTATAATGGCACTTAATATCAACTAGCAATATCATGTAAAATTACATTTTGGGTAAACAATTCTGTTAGTGGGCCAGTGAGATCTGTATAAGCACTTTTTGTTGATCTAACTGCGACAAATAAGTAAATAAATTTCAACTACAAATGGAATATACTTTTTCAACTTTTGCAGTAGTATAAAAAAGAGAAACATTATGTGATTGGTTTCTAAAACAAAGTTATTTACATAAGAGCTTCTCATTGGCTGCAGTTCCACTGGAATCCGTCACAATTTGTGTGTCTTCGCACCTTGGACCCAGACTGAAAAGGCAACGGTCATACTGGGCTGGTAGTAGGGGAGGTGGGCACAAGAGAGGCACAGGGAACCACACAATCATACTGAAAGCATCTGCTATAATGGGACAATGCTGTTCTGTGCTCCTCTTATTGGCAAAAGCATGCCATTTGTCCAAGCTCAATGTCAGTGAGAAAGGAAATCACATACCTCTTATAGGATGAGTTAGAAATATGGAAAAAAATAATTCTACCTAACTTAACTGAGTAAAATATGTTCTATTCAAAGGAAAAATAACTCCTAGGGGAAGTGCAGCAAGACTGGCTGGCTGGGAGTTAGGCAACATGGGTTTGAATCCGGGGTCAATCACTGTGTCACCTTGGGAAAGTTATTCAAAGTGTCTAAAGCTTAGATTTCCCTCTGTGAAACAAGGATAATATCCACTCTTAGAATTATTTATGATGACAGTAAACCATTGATTTTTGTTTCCCTTTTCAACCTTTCATTCAAAAGTGATCAAAAGGCCTGACTCTAAATTTACTATTTTGGACTTGTTTTAAGTTTATAATGAATGAAAACGATGCTTTTCTCAAAGCTGTGCCAATACAAAAGGACATTGTTCTCTGTGAGTACTTATGATGCTCATTTTTTCCAATACCTTCAATAATGCCAAGCAATTATTGACTTTTTTGTTATTTTTGAAAGTTGGCTACTGAATGTCAGATTCCCCCAATGTATAAATCAGCGGTTTTTAAAAACTAACCGGAAAGTGTTATATTTTATACTTAAAATATTATTTAAGACCAGCATGATCTCCTTGTTTAGAGTTTTTTTTAAAGTTTAGAAAATATTTTCTGTCTTTCAACTCTTCATTTTTAGATTTTCTATAATGGTGACATCCTTGTATCCCCTTGTGCCATACTAACATACAATAATGAAGCTATTTGAAAAATACTTTTAAAATATCTTCTTTAATAGTGATGTGGACACCAGCTAGCAGTGTCCGCATCAGTATGGATGAAATAAAACATACACACAGACTACCGAGTTCGGTGGAGGAAAACGAACCACAGCGTGACTTTTCTCTCAAGGGGAGCAAAAGCCGAGGCCTCCACCATGACAGGCCTTTATTCTATCTCTCTTCACATTACAAGATGGTCCTCACTCACTATGCCCTGGTTACAACAAAGGAGCCAATGCCCCTAATCACATCACAGAAGAAGGATATTAGCAAAGGAAAAGGCAAAAGTGGTTGAGCCGGTTACACTGGTCCTGCAAGGTTTAGCACTTGCTGGGTGAGGAAGTTTTAGCAAGAAGCCAGCCTTAAAAGCAGCCTAGGTATATTGCAAATCTGATTCCCACAAAAGAACCTATCTGTGTGCGTGGGTCCTGTGCATCTCCAAGTGGGAGCTGGGCCCATGCCACGCAGAAGGGTCTGCCACATAATAGGAGGGTTATTCTTTGAAAAATGATTTATAATCTCTTTTGTTAAGATGTCACATTCATAATACAGAGCAGTTATGTTTTTATTTTTTAATGTTATGTTGCAGTCTCATCACTTACACTTTATAATTTTGATTAACCAATAGTTTTTTTTCCTAGGGATAATATTGTCCAGCTTACTTTTCTTGCTGTTTCCTTACAATTGCATTGCTCATAGTTTTTCTAATCCATGTTTTTGTATAGAGCTCTTTTATGCTACATTTCTATTAGATAATCTTTAGTTAAAAAGTTAGGTAATATAATTCATGATTCTAATATTTCTTTGTATAATATTACATCAGAAAACCTTTAGAGAAAAATAAAAACTTGGAACATGACTGTAAGCTCCTCTTCTTTGCAGAACTATCACTTAGATATTTACATATCCAAAGGGTTTCTTTTTCTTTTTTTTTTAAACATTTTATTTATTTATTTTGAGAGAGTGGGGAAGGGAGAGAGAAAGAGAGGGAGAGAAACATCAATGTATGGTTGCCTCTAGCACACCCCATTCTGGGGACATGGCCTGCAACCCAGGCATGTGCCCTGACTGGGAATCAAACCAGTGAGCTTTGGTTCACAGGCCCACACTCAATCCACTGAGCTATACCAGCCAGGGCCCAAAGGGTTTGTTAGACAGTATAGCAAGGGTATTAGTATTGGCCCATGCCTCAGTCATCTAGGGCTGCTAAACCGAAATATCGTAGACTGAATGGCTTAAACAACAGACATTTGTTTATTTCAATTCTGGAGATGGGGAAGTCCAAGATTAAGGCACTGGCCAATTCAGTCCCCAATGAGGGCCTCCTTCCTCATGGAGATGGACAACTGCTTGTTGAAACCTCATATGAAAGAGAGAGATACCATATCTTTCATGTCTCTTCTTATAATGATTGAAGTCTATTCATGAGGACTCCAATCACATGACATAATTATCTCTGAATCCACCTCCAAATACCATCACACTGGGGATTGGATAGATCTTCAACATATGAATGACACAAGCATTCAGTCCATAGTACCTACATGTTACATATTATTAAAGCTTGACTTTTAATTTTAGTTAAACATATACAAGTAAATTATCTAACTTTATTTTTCTATTTTATATTATACCATGCTTGTCTAGAATGCAAATACACACATAGGAATGCAAAAACCTAATTACATGTAAAAGACCAGTAGTTAAAGTAGAAATATATAGTGGTTTCAGAAGAAAACATGAACAGCCAACAGTGGGAGGGTGCTCTGGAGTCAGCGCCATCACAGGAGCCTAGTTAAGTAGCATAATTGATCCAAGAATTTCATAGATGTATTGATTTCCAAATTCTCAGGTAGACTTCTACATTCCTATATGAACTGTAAGGTAGGTCAGCCTTTCTTAAAAATTTAAATTCTCCAGTCAGCTAACTCAACAACTTTCTTTTCCAAAATCAATCTTTTCTATGTTTATAACAGTTTTGGCAAAATACACATCCACAAAATGCACCCTTTGAAAGTGTGTGATTCAGTGGTTTTTAGTATACTCACAGAAATGTGCAACTATCACCAGTATTTTTAAAACATTTCATTACCCCAAAATGGAACCCAATGTTCATTAGCGGTCATTCTCCATTATCCCCTCTCCCAGCGCTTGATATTGATAATCTACTTTTGTCTTTATTGATTTTCCTACTCTAGATATGATATCAATGGAATCATATAATATGTGGGTTTTTGTGTTGTCTTCTTTTCACCTAGCATGCCTTCAAGGCTCATTGAGGTACCACTTATTATTAGTACATTTCTTTTTTACCTAAATAAGAGTCCATTACAGAGATATACTGCATTAAAAAAAAATCTATTCATTTGTTCATAGAAATTTGAGGTTTTCCCACTTTTTAGCTATTTTTTTTTCTTTTCTGTATTGTTGACACTATTACCAATATCCCCATTTTACCACCTTCTGCCCACCTCCACTCAGCCTCCACCTGCTTCCCTCTGGTCATCACCACACTGTTGTCTGTGACTATGAGTTTGCATACACATTCTTTGGCTACTCCACTCAACTTCTTTCATCCAGCCCCAACCTCCTCTCTGACACCTGTCAGTCTATTCAATGTGTCTATGCCTCTGTTTCTATTTTGTTCATCAGTTTATTTTGTTCATTAGGTTCTACCTGTGAGATCATGCGGTTTTTGTCTTTCTCTGACTGGCTCATTTCACTTAACATAATAATCTCCAGGTCCACCCATGCTGTTGTACATGATAAGATTTTCTTTTTTTTTTTTACAGCCCCATAGTATTCTATTGTGTAAATGCACATAGCTTTTTAATCAGCTCATCTACTAATGAGTGCTTAGGTTGTTTCCAGATCTTGGCTATTGTAAATAACACTGCAATGAACATAGGTGTGCACACGTTGCGGTGAACATTTGCGTACAGCTTTTGTGTGGATATATGTTTTTAGATCTCTTGTGTATATTCCTAGGAGAGCAATTGCTGGGTTTTATGGTAATTCTACATGTAATTTTTTAAGGAACTTCCAAACTGTTTTCCAAAGTGGCTACAACATTTTGCATTCCCACCAATTATTTAAGAGGGTAACAATTTCTCCATATCCTTGCCAATACTCAGTGTTGTCTTTTTTTTTTTTTTTTACGATGGCAGTCCTGGTGGGTTGTAATTATACCTCATTACAGTTTTAACTTCCATTTTCCTAATGAATGACAAACAACGTTGAAGATCTTTTCACCACTTACTGTCCATTCGTATATCTTTGGAGAAATGTCTGTTCAAATCTTTATCCAATTTTTAGTGTTCAGAGATAGAACTTTTTCATATATTCTGGATACAAGTTACTTAACAATTATATAATTTGTAAATATTGCCTTCCATTCTGTCAGTTGTCTTTTTACTTCTTCGTAGTATGTTTTAAAGCTCACAGATTTTTTAATTTTGGTGAAGTTCGGTTTATCTATATATTTTTTTTGTTGCTTTTGCTTTTGGTATTATATCTAAGAAGCCATTGCTTAAACAAACATTTCAAAGATTTACTGCTATTCTTTAAGATTTTTATAGTTAGGTATTAAACATGGGTGCGTAATAAATTTTTATTTATATTTCACATATGATGTGAGGTGGGCATCTGATTTCATTATTTTGCATGTAGATGTCTAGTTGCCCCAGCATTATTTGTTGAAAAGACTTTTCTTTCCTTCACTGAATTGACTTCCTGTTTAAAATTAATTAACCATAAATATTCTGAAAACCCCATTCTCTTTAATGGCTCTATGTCCTTAGGTGAGTACTTCACAGCCTTGATTAATGTAGCTTTGTAGAAAGTTGGAAATCACAAAGGGTCAGCTTTGTTTTCCTTTTTTCAATATAACTTTAATCAATATTGTGTTGATTCTGTAGATGAAATTAAGAAATATGGCCATCTTAATAATATGAAGTCTTCCAGTCCATGAAGAAATAATAAATATTTTTCCATTCTTAGGTCTTTTTAAATTTCTTTCAATACTGTAAAAATTGTCAAAATTCAAGTACTTCTTATATTGATTTATATAGTATAAAATTATACTTAAAGGCTATGGTAATCACAGTATTGATTTTTTTAGTATGATATGTATTTTTAAGTAACTAATTTGGAAGACCGCATTAAAACCATGTTAAATGATTATATTCTTTTTATTAACAATAGCAAGAGACAGAAATTTAAATTTTTTCATAGGTAAATGCTCTTGGTTCAGAACTCTTGATGAGGAAACTTCCAAAGTGATATATTACTACATGGGGAACTGTTATAATATAATATTGAAAATTAACCTTATGGTGCTTTTAAAATCAGAGGATTATATGGCAGTGACTCACATCTGATATTTGAAATATTTTAGTTACATTTTACAGAATTTTAAATCCCTAAACTCAATCAAGACAAATGTATCTACATATAATTTTTGAATTATTATACTCTTTTGGATAAATGAGGCAAACATTACCCAGGTCATTTCAATCACTCCATTAATAGGAGGAAAAGGGGGAACTGACAGTCAGACTAGTCCACTGCCTGCGATATTACAGACATTCTGCAGCACTGTCTTGCAATGGTTATTTCTCAAATCTGAGAATTTCACAGTAAGGCAGCTAAATTTAGCAAATATACATACATGATACCCAGTTAAATTTGAATGTCAGATAAACAAAGAATAATTTTTTAGATAAGTATGCCCTAGATATTTTGTCAGACAAACTTATACTGAAAAACATGTGCTATATATCTGAAATTCAAATATAACTGGTTGTTTTGCCTATTATCTGGCAATGCTATATATACAGTTGGTGTCTAAACTATGCTCTCACATAGATTTGAGTAGTAATTAAATAACAGATTTTAAAACTCAGTTGAATTCAAGATTATTTATTAATAACACACACTGACCTTCATTTACTGATTTCAAGACACATGAAAAGAGTTTGTGAATGAATATAGACCAAGATTTTATCTACATAGCTCCTTTGGAAAAATGTTCTGTAAGAAAAATTATAAAGTCATTTTCAATTCAAAATTATTTTAATGCTTTGCGATCCCAAACGAAGTCTGACACCTTATAAGACACATACTTTCTTAGTGAATTCTAGTCAATCTTTACAATATTTTCATATAACTAAAAAATATGTAATTTTCTCCCTATTTAAAACAGACAAGGAAATGGAAACATAGTAATTAACTGCTTAAGGTTTTATAGTTGGTAATACTACCATTAAATACTGATCTGTTTTATTCTAAAGCCTGTATTCTTCCCTTATAGGTTCTTTATACGCTTAAATGTTTGCATATGGCTATCTATATTATCCAAATGTGGTAAATAGTTACTATTTATTTCACTTTATCCATGTACACCTACACTTTAAGATAATATCTAAAACTAAAATACATTAACACTAAAGATTTTTATTAGTAGTAAGTCCAGAAGAATTTTATACAGATTTTATAATTCACTGATATTTGTTCAATTTTATTTTGTAAGAACAGTGAAGAATGAATTACCTTATTATTTTAACCCTTCTAGAGACATTCCAAAAGAGAATTTTTTATTATTTATCTTTTATTATATATAAAACCATTTTAAATGTTGCCAGATTACTAATTAAACTAGAACCTCATATGCATATGTTGAAGCCTTTATGTTTCTCAATACTGCTCCAAGGTAAAAGAAATATTTATATTCAAGAGTGATATGCAAGAACCGATTCCAGCTCTTCAGTGCGTAGCAAAGTGAAAAGGAAGTGCCGCCTGTCATGTCCTGGATACAGGGTTAAGTTTCACTAGGATGATACGAACTGCTTTTCTAACATGATTCCCCTGCAGTGATTTAACCAACCAAAAATATCAATAAATCATAAAGGAAATTTTGCTTTAGGCTAAATCTAGTTTAGTCATATTTTTGCCTAGAAAAAAAAAACCCTTACTAATAAGATTCAGTGTTATCTACTATGCATATATTATTGGAAAGCATCACCTACTAACCTTCATGAATCTGTAATACATTCTGAACATGTCAAAGTAGAAAATGAAGGCTTTATTATCTCTTTAAGATATTGGCAGGTAACCAACATGGCAGATATATTATATATAGAAAAACTACAATAATCTATAACAATCTAGGTTTCTAGTAATTTATATTCCAAAATTTCAATACTTGCTATCTTTTTTTTTCTTTCTAAATCTTGCAGTCTCAGCCCTGGGTTTAGCCAAAGGCAAAGCTGGGAGATGTGTGAGTTATACTGTTACAGTCAGCAGCCTCCTTCTTTCATACTCTTCTCGCTGAGTTGCTCATCTTCATTCAGCTTTATCATGTGTCCTAGGCCATTAAGCTCTTAAGATACTTTGCAGACTATTTTCAGTTCCTCATTCAAAATTAAGGCTATGCCTTCTAGAATTATTTATATTTTGACATCTGCTTTTTCATTACCTCAACATAAATTGACTATCTACTGTGTGCAAATCACTGATGCCAAGTTCTAGGAACCAAAGTTCCCTTAAGGAGCTCATAGCTTGTTGGACAGATAGAAACAAGCAAGAAACAAGATATCCAAGAGCAAAATAGACACCATATTTTTACTTACCCCCCAAGGTGATGCGGACACTGGCTAGCAGTGTCCGCATCATTATGGATGAAATAAAAACATCATGCACACGGACTACCGAGTCCAGTGGAGGAAAAAGGACGACAGCATGGCTTTTCTCTCAAGGGGAGCAAAAGCAGCAGCCTCCACCATGATAGGCCTTTATTCTATATCTCCTTACATTACCAGATGGTCCTCACTCACTACTACAACAAAAGGAGCCAATGCCCCTAATCACATCACAGAAGAAGGATATTAGCAAATGAAAAGGCAAAAGTGGTTGATCCAGTCACACTAGTCCCTGCAAGGTTTAGCACTTGCTGGGTGAGGGGGTTTTAGCAAAGCAAGTCTTAAAAGCAGCCTAGGTATACTGCAAATCTGATCACCCACGAGAGAACCTATCTGTGGGCGTGGGTCCTGTGCATCCTGGAGTGGAAGCTGGGCCCGTGCCACGCAGAAGGGTCTGCCACACCAAGGTGCCATGCCCTCTTGGTTTTATTGCTATTTCTCTAGTAAATTTCTCAGAGTCTGTGCTGTTGATTCTTGTCTTTCAACAATTTTGGGAGTCCAGAGATCCATCATGACTTTTTCTGATCTGACTCCTTGGTGATCTCATACTCTTCAATGGGCTTAAATAAATCAATGGTTCTCCGGATTATCTCCAGCCTGATGTACCTGTGAGCGCCAGACCAACATAGCTAACCTCCTGCTTGGCCTCTTCCCTTTAATACCTAGTAAACATCTCACATTAAACATGTGGACAGGAAGCCTATGTCAGGACAAATGTGGAGAGAGAGAATGGTTTCCTGTTGGAAAAAAGTATCCAACAAGGGTGCATGTCATCTCCCCATTTGCTTAACCTATATGTATAATATATATAAAAAACTGGGCTAGACTCAGAGGAAGGAGGAATGAAAATCAGGGAAAAAACGTCAATAACCTAAGCTATGCATACGGCACCATCTTATTGGCAGAAAGTAGCAATGCTTGAAACAACATGTGATAAAAATGAGGGAAGAAAGTGCCAAAGCAGCATTGCATTTGAACATCAAGAAGAAAATAATCATGACTACAGAAGAAATGTTTAACTAACACAATGATGACATGGAAATTGCTACAGATTTTGCTTACCTTGGTTTAGTCATGAGTTCAAATGGAGGCTGGAGCCAAGAAATCAAGAGAAGGCTGAGCCTCAGAATGGCAGCAATGGAAGAATTAGGAAAGATCACTAAAAACAAAGATGTACCATTGGAGTCCAAGGTTAAGATCATCTACTCCCTCATAATTCCCAGTTACTAGGTACAGATGTGAAAATTGGATAGTGAAGAAGCTGAAAGGGGGAAAAAATGATTCTTTTGAAATATGGTGTTGGAGGTGAGCTATAAAGATACCCTGGACCACCAGAAAAGTGAACTATTGGGTCCTAGAACAAATTAAGCCTGAAAATATCCCTTGAGGCCAATATGACAAAACTGAAGGCATCCTTCAGGCACACCATGGAAAGGCAGTGTTCTTTGGAAAAGAAAATACTCTGAGAGAAATAGAAGGCAGCAGGAGAAAAAGGAAGACAAATAATGAGATTAATGATTGATTGACTTCATAGGAGAAGCCATAAGCATGAATCTACAGGAGGAGCTGAGCAGGGCTACTGAGGACTGGACATTGTGAACATCACCCATTCATTGGGTGGCCAAGCATTGGGTCCAACTCAGTGGAAATTAACACACACTCACTTCCTCCTTTGCCTCCTCAAAACTGCTCCTGCACTAGGCTTTCCCATCAAATGTATTGTCATTGCCGTTGTCCCAGATACTCATGTCAAAAAGCTTTTCCTCTCTTCCTGTCCTTTTTCCCCCAACCAATCCTTCAGCAAATACTATCCAACTATACTTTTAATTATATCAAATTACTTCCACATCTGATTTTTTTCCTAAGCTACAAGAGCATCTCTGCTTCCACTCTCTGTTTCTCTGTCTCCATACAATTTTTTTTTTCTACTACCTAGGAAGTGAGATACATTAATAGATAAAAACAGCATAAATTGCTTTCAGCTCTCTTGGAATGGCATGTGAAGGCTGCAACATATCTGAAGGGCCCTATATGATCAGACCTCTGCCAAAGTCTTTAACTTCATTATACAAGGCCCTCTATTCTGCTCACACCCATCCAGTCACACTGGTGTTTTTGCCACGCCTTAAACATATCAATTCTGTCTCTGCCTTAATGCCTTTCCCTGAGCTCAATAGCCTCTCTCTAGTCACTTGGATTGTATACTCACACGGTTCAGGTATGTTTCCTCACATATCGCCTCCTCACTGAGGCTTTACTGGTCACACCATCGCCGACATCTATGCCTCATCTATAAATTATCTTCATCCTCCATTCCTATTCTGTATCTTTTCCTCCTCATCTTTATTTCCTCTACTGATTTTACCACTCTTTCTAACACTTATCAGTGACATTATACTATATATTTAGTATATATGTCCTGTCTCCCTGACAACAACGTAAGTTCCAGAAAGCCAGAAACTTGTCTGTTCTATCCACTGCTATTACCTCAAAGTATAGAAAATAATTGGAAATATAAATTATTTTCTCCTCTTTCCATGGCATCCATTATAGAAGTTATTTGTGTTCACTGTTTCTACATCTCATTTCCTACTTTCTCTTTTTCAAAATTCAGTCTGCATTTCAACCCCCCACCCATCCGTTACAACACCACTGTCTACGTATAAGAGAACAGGTTTGTTCAATCACTGTTAGTTATGCAGACAATTGATCAAGATGATTTGCCTTTGGGTGGTGGGCAAACAGTGCAACACATGGATCATGTCATGGAAATATACACTTGAAACCTATATAATCTTATTAACCAATGTCACCCCAATACATTTAATTAAAAATTTAAAAAAATTTTAAAAAGACATATTTATTTTTTATGGATATTTTCCTGGTTAAACCACTGAGCTAAAAAAAATGGCAAATCTAGTTTCCTTCTGTCTCTGCCTCTCTCTGTCTCCCTCCCTTCCTCCTTTTCTCTTCCTTTCTCAGCAGCAATCCATAAATCAACATTCAACACAAGTCATTTGTAAATTTATCAACCTAGAACTTGAATAATGATTTTATAAATCTCCATATTTTATATTATATGCCAGGTTTCAAATGTCTTCATTTGATTTTTTTGTTGTTTTTGACTTTTTGTATATAGTCCTAAGGCTCTCTACTTGAAATATGTGATTGGCACGTAATATCCCATTTTTTTATTTACTTTTAAGGTCTTGATATAAAGATAATGTGGGTCTCATAAAATTATTTAGATAATGTTCCCTTCATTTCTATCAATTATTTCTTTGTTATTGTGGTAGAATTCACTGGTGAAAGATATATAACCCCAAGGTTTCACTGGGGAAGATTTTAAATTAGTATTTCAATTACTCAATAGTTATGGAACTAATTAAATCTCTGACTTTTTGCTGTGTTTCAAAGGGTTGTATTTTTCTAAAATGATGATTCAACTGAATTTGTAAATTTGTTGTCATAAAGATATTCATAATCTTTACATTTTAAAGCATTTCTTTGTTAAATGACATAAAATGTACATATAGTACAATGTACAAAATGTAGCGTATAGCTACATGTGTTTCACATAGTAATACAGCTAGACAACCACACAGAGACCAACATATTGAGCACTGCCATCCTTCCAGAAGGTTCCCTAGTGCCCTTGTCAATAACCCTATCTGACTTCTATAATCACAGATTGGTGTAGTCTTTTCCTGCACTTCATGTAAATCAAAACATACCATAATGTGTCTAGCATCCTTTGCTCAAAATAAGCTTTTTAAAAACTTATTCATGTTGTGTATATCACTTTTTAAAAAATCTGCACCAGAGGATATGTTTATTGATTTTAGACAGAGGAAGGGAGAAAAAGGGAGAGGGGGAGGGGAAGAATGAGAGAGAGAGAGAGAGCGCGAGCGAGCGCGTGAGCATCCTGCCACACTGGTCTTTTGGCTATACCTTAAACATATCAGTTCTGTCTGCCTCCTATATGTGCCCAGAATGGGGATGGAGCTGCAACCTAGGTATGTGTCCTGGCCAGGGCTTGAACCCACAACTCACTAGTGTACAGGACAACATTCCAGCCAACCGAGCCATCCAGCTAGAGCGCTAGGATACTTTTTATTACCATGATAGATCCATTTTATAAATATATCATAATTTATTTATTAAATTCCCACTAGATGAATATTCGAATTGTTTCTAGTTTTTGGCTATCATGTATTAAACTGCTAATAGCATTTTTTATGCATCCTTTGTGGCAATGTGCACTTTTTTCCTTTGAGTGCATGACTAAAACTATAATTACTATACATTAGCTTTAGAGATTATTGAATAGTTCTCCGAAGTGAATGCAGAAATTCACTTGTGGCAATTATTCATGAGATTTTCAGTTGTTATATAATCATACCAACAATTAGAATATCCTGTCTTTTTTATTTTTTGTATCAATTACTCAGGGTGGGGGTTGATATAGCAGCATATTCTCATGGGTTTAATTTGCATTCTTCTTTATACTAATGATGTTAAGAACCTGATAATATTTTTTCTCAATGATTTAGATATACTATTGTGAAGTTACTCTCTACAACTTTTCCTTAATTTTTATATTTTTGCTTTTCATTATTATTGATAAGAACCTGCTTTTTTTTCCTTCTATCTCTAAGGCCTTTAGGAGATTTATGTGTAGCAAATATTCCAGTAATTAATTTGATTTGTTTTTTGCTTTCTGATTGATTTACTTTGTTGAATGAAAGTTCTACATTTTAATGAAGTCCAGTTAATCATTTTTTTTTGTTTTGTAGGTAATGTCTTTTCTATTTATCAAATAAATGTTTATTCCAAGTACCTGAATATATTCTACTCTTTTTATTCTAGAAACTGAATATCGCACAAGTTAATTTTTGAGCATAGTGATTTATCTTTAGATGGGAAGGGTAAGAGAGAGGGAGAGGGAGAGAAATATCAATGTATGGTTGCCTCTTGTGTGTCCCATTCTGGGAACTGGCCTGCAACCCAGGCATGTGCCCTGACTGGGAATCGAACCGCAATCCTTTGGTTCACAGGCCCGAGCTCAATCCACTGAGCTACACCAGCCAGGGCTACAGTGGCATTTTATCATGTCAACTGATTGTGCATGTGCAATTCTATTTTCATGCTCTTTTTTTTCCTTCCTTTTGTCTTTTCTGAATCATTCTGTTAATAACACCCTGTTTTATTATGGGAATTTTATATTAAAACTTGACTTTTGTTTGTGTGAATGCCCCTTCATTTTTCTTTTAAAACATTATTTCTGGCTTGTATAAGTCTTCTAAATTTTCCCCAAAGAAAGGAAGGAAAGAAAATGAGAGAGAGAGAGAATAGAAGAGAATCTTCTGAGATTTTGAATGGCATTGCTTTAAATTTCTAGATCTATTTAGGTAAAATTGACACGTCAAAATATTGTCTTCTAGTGTACAAACATGAAATGTACCTCCGCTTACTTGGGAGTTACATAATATCTGTCAGTAATAGTTTATAGTTTTCAGTGTAGAGATTTTTCACATTTATTTCTAGGTTTGTATTTATGTCACTGTAAATGAAATTTTAAAATATCTGTGCCATTTATCACTTGGATGGATGGAAATAACTATACAAATATCAATAATTTTCCTTTATGTAAATACTAAATAGGGAAATATTAACAAAAGCATTACTCTTTTTTGTTTCATCCATTATAGTACTGAACTGTCCATCTTTTTTTTTTCTTTTCATTTTTCCTCTCCTTTTATGTCTCCTTGCAAATCCTTTCCCCAAATACCTGGAGAATCTTCATATCTTTTCTCTCTATTACTCACAACTTGAAATACCCTTGGCTTAGGTCTCTTCCCCAAACTGTATTACCTACACCATTTAGGTATCAGGAAAATGAAAGAGGCTCATATTTAACAGGACACGTTTCTTAAAAGGAGTATTAGCTGTAAATGGCATGTTTGCTATTACAACTGATGAAATTGCTGGGTGTCACATGAGCCTATATTGTACATTACTGAAATCTGTGCTCCTCAGACAATAGCTGTACTATTATACCCCACTTATGTTGTAATATTTTAAAGAACCTCTGATGGAGATGCATTACCAAAAATAAGGATTTTAGAAATGGCTTTATATAAGTAATGCTTTTAAGGAACAGAAATCAGTAAGAGAGGACAAAAGGAAAAAAGATTCATTGTAAAGAAAACTCTTGTTAGGAGAAGGTTAATGTCGAACCGATTCTAAGATTTAAGCTTTCACATGTGAGTCTTTTGTTGATTTTGTTTTCTCTTGTCATTCATTAGATAAATATAATACACAGAGAAAATAATCTTCGGTTTGTCACCAATCAAATTTTCTTAAATTTCAAATTAGTGCTAGATAAATCCAAGGTGATTTTTTTCTCTTAAGCTTTTTTTTAATTGTGATTTTTTTATATCTAATCTTTCCTTGAGAGCTATCTATTCACCTGATGAGAAGGATTATCTTTTAAGAGATCAGTGTACAATGTGGTGAGATTAAATGGACCTTAAATACATTGCTAATTGTCACAAAATTTATTTTTTCCTCAAAGAATGACCAATGTACTTCATTTTTCATATAATAACTTTAGTATATAGATGATATTGTGGAAACTTTTCTTAGGTTCAAGTGACACATATGTGCCTTTTTGTTTTTTAATTACATTGCACAAATAGCTTACTTTAAAATAATGACTGATGTCAAATTCCTGTTTTTGTTATAACCTTTGTATTTAGGATCTGATTGTGTCTGATCTTACTAGGTCCCTTGGCATCTACATTGACAGAGGTCTAGATGTCATAAAAACATTGTTTTTATGTATACTCAATGTCTTTCAGATTTGAACCCTGTGGATTTTCTAGAAATCTTATACTTTTTATTATGCTTGATGATAATAAAACTCAACACCTCACTGTACTGAATAGGAGGTTTTAGAGTGTAAAATCCACTTACAATATGTACACCCTTCATGCACACACAATATACTTGAAATCTCCCCACTCCTGGAAGACATGTTCTTCCTTTTATGAAAGAAAAATTACTTCCTCTTTTATTTTATTTTTTAAAGATGTTTTTATTTATTTTTAGAGATGGGAGGAGGGCAGACAAAAGAGAGGCAGAGAAACATTGATGCAAGAGAAAAACATCGATCTGTTGCCTCTCGAATGTGCCCTGACCCAGCACGGACCCCTCCACCAGGCATATGCCCTGACCAGGAACCAGACTGGTGACTTTGAAGAACCATATCCAACCAACTGAGCCACACCAGTCAGGGCTACTTCCCCTTTTAAATTCACTATTTCCCCACATCATTACAAACATTTTTGGCTAATCATTGCAAGTTGCATTATCCTTCGCTAAAGCTGACCTGACACCTTTACTGAAAGATGCTATTGTTATTATTAGTGTTTTTGTTGTTATTGTTATTGTTATTTAGCATGTGGGCATGAGGACCTCAGAATGAAGAATATGGATCCAGGCACAGTATGTCAGTCCAGACCTAGATATCCTCGATCCATGCCTGCTTTCATTTATACTCAGACTGCTCAGAACATACACACATATGCATATTTATACCTACCTATTCATATCATCCAAGAAACAGGCAGATCGTCATAACTTCTGTATGTGTTGGTGTGTATGTGCAGTTGTGTTTCAGAAGTAAATTTTAGAGAAAGATAGGTCACCCTATGTGTACATGTGTTCAAAAACTCTGCCCACATTTCCCTCCTCCTCTCCCTGCTATTTTTTAAGAAGAACAACACTATTTCTAAATATCATTATATAGGTATTATTTGTAAAATAACATTTTAAAACAAAATAACCGATTATAATTTGTGCCTCTTCTCCCTAAAATCAACTTTTCTAGCTTTCAAGTTATTAACCTATAATAGATAGTAAGAATTATTCTAGGATTTGGGGCAATAATCATATTATATAATATTTTAGAAGGATATTTTATTAATTCTATTTTGTTGGAAGCAGATAATAATTCAGATTTGCAGTGAAAGCCAATTTTCTACATTTGATATATATGATTGCATGTTTGATTTGAGGGTGTTCATGGAGTATTTTATCACAATAATAAATAGTAAAGATGATTTGGCATAATTTCATTATAATCCATTATAGACCTTTAATCAAGGAAATAAAAGTACAAGAAAACTTGCCTCATTAAAAACAAATCAGGATTGTGCTGCTCAGGAGGTCTGATATTTCGCAAATTTGTAACTGTCACTTGTTTAGACCTTGTGATATTAGTCACATCGATAAATGCTTTAAACTTATCTGAATCATACAAGTCAATCTATAGGGAAAAACTGTCAGTGAGAGTGAGTGCAATACCACCTACATTCTTCTAAGGAGGAAATATCACGGCCATTTGTTACCTCTTGTGGAGAACTTGTTTTATAAAAATGATTTGATTAAGACAAAAGACCAAACCCAAAATTAAAAGTCCTTTCAGTACTCAGAAAAGCTCTTGTCACACTTCTCTTCTGACTATTTTGACAGAAAATATTTCTTTCCTTTTTTACCTTCTTTTTATTAGTTATCTTGTTCAAGATTTAATTTTTAAAAAGTAGTGCAGTAGATTCTGTGTGAGATGGTAAAGATTTAAGGGAGGCGATACTCCATTTTTAACTTTTCCATGATGTGTGATGAAATACTAATGAAAGTAACCAAATATATAAACATATATTGATATTTTTAAAAAATTAAATATGAATCTGTGTTGTGATAGTTTCCTGAAGATATCATCAAAGCAGGGATATACCCCTAAAACACTGTTACATGAACAAAGAAGAATATCTACTTTTCTGTGAAGAATTTTAGCAGCTTGCCCTGGCTGGTGTGGCTCAGTGGACTGAGCACCAGCCTGCAAACCAAAGGGTCACTGGTTCGATTCCCAGTCAGGGCACATGCCTAAGTTGCGGGCCAGGTCCCCAGTAGGGGGCACATGAGAGGCAACCACACATTGACATTTCTTTCCCTCTCTTTCTTCCTCCCTTTCCCTCTGTTAATAAATAAAATCTTTTTAAAAAAGAAATTTTAACAGCTTAACTTTCTCTGTTTATTCAATCCTATGCATTTATTATTTTGTTAAAAACCTACAAACAACACACACACACAGAGTGTGTGTGTGTTGTTTAATCAAGATTGCTAATTATTCTGTTCATATGTACACTTATTAATCTTTCTGCCTTTATCTACCAATGAATGACATACTGAGACCAAATTCAGCATATGGATAGATTTTTTTAAACTATCAATTGCCATAATAGTTGTATCCCATGGCTACATAACCAAATAAGAATGAGTTTCTATCCATGAACACTAGAATTTTCCATTATTGTTCATATTAGATTCATGGTAAATTACTTCCTTGGTGTAAAAGTTAATAAAGAGGTTTTGGAACCCTTTGCAGCGGAAAGAAAAATCAAGAGTCCATGTATGAGAAGGATTTCAATTGTCATTGCTGACTCCAAGATGCAGGTGCCCATGTACAAAGACCAGTAAGAAGCTCCTTGTACCTACAGGAAATCTCTGGCTGGCAGCCAGGAGAAAATAGGGACTTCAGTCCTACAATCGCCAAGGACTGAATTTGGCGAACAACCTAAAAGAATTGTTTTTCTTCAGATCCTTTAGTAGAAATGCAGCTCTGCAGCATTTTAGCCTGGTGAGATCCATCTCAGATTCTCAAACTACAAAACTGTGATATAATAAGCCGGTGTTGTTTCAGCTGCCAAGTTTGTGTAATTTGTATGACAGTGATAGGAAATTAACACAGGCAACCTCAGAATAGGCTTAAGGGGAATTTCACAAAACAAGCACATCTCATTTTATCGAGCTTTGCTTTATGTGCTTCACAGATACTGCATTTTTTTTACATATTGAAGATCTGAGGCAACCCTGCATCAAAAATGCATTGGCAACATTTTGCCAACAGCATTTGCTCCCTTCATGTCCATGCCATATTTTGGTAATTCTCACAATATTTTAAAACTTTACATTGTTACTCTATGTAACAATGTAGAGTAAAGGTGGTCTGTGATCAGTGATCTTTGATGTTACTCTTGTAATTGTTTTGGGAGTGCATGAATGACACCCATATAAAACGGCAAAGGTAACTGATAAATGTTGCATATATACTGACTACTGTACCGAACGGTGATTCTCTCATTTCTCTCCCTCACCTTAGGTCCCCCTATTTCCTATGACACAGCAATATTGAAATCAGCTAAGTTAATAACCCAATAGTGGCCTGTAAGTGTTCAAGAGGAAGAGACACAAGTCTCTCACTTCAAATCAAAAGCTAGAAATGAGTAAGTTTGGTCAAAGTTAGGCCTCTTGCACCAATTAGCCAAGTTGTGAATACAAAAGAAACCTTCTTGAAGGAAATTAAAACATAAATGGTAACACACAACCACTAGTACATAAATGATAACAATGCAAAACAGCCTTATTGCTTACATGAGCAAAGTTTTAGTGGTCTGGATAAAAGATCAAACTAGTCACAACATTCCCTTCAAGCCTAGTCTAGAGCAAGGCCCTAATTCCCTTCAATTCTATGAAGGCTGAGAAAGGGGAAAGTTTTTACCAGACCAGCAATTTAGTGACATGTTTTAGAATGAAGTTGTAGGTACTTGTATATATAATAAGTATATTAATTTATTAATATTTAGTTTAGAATTTTTTCTAATTTTTATTGCTATATAATCATGTGAAATGATGCCATCCTCACTATTGATACAGAATCTTTATTATGAATAGATATTTTTGTATATTCATATTTAACTGTGAAGAATATTGTTTATAAAAGTCTGCGTTTGTACAGCGTGTTCCCCCTGTTCAAAATTGATATTCTCTATTTGCCTTAAATCTACCTGAAGCCAGATAGTTTCTTCTGGACTCTGTGGGATAATAGGAGCCTAATATAGTAAGATAAATTCATGAGATCAATATGCCATATTTTTGGACTATAAGATGCACTTTTTTCCCCTTCCCTCCCCAAATTTGGGAGGAATAATGGTTGTTAATGCTGCTGTCGAATTCTGTTTACATTTACATTGGTGAAATATTGTTATTTATGTTATTAAATATTTTACCACATTTTTTGCTTCAAAATTTTTATTCCTATTTTCCTCCTCTAAATCTTAGGTGCATCTTATGGTCCAAAAATATGGTATGTTTGGATAATTTTAGTAATAGTGATGCTATAATTTAAAAATTAATTTTGTAAATTGTATTTCTATGTAGTAAAAAGACATCAATTTATGATGAGTTTTTCCCAAAGGATATACAGCCAACAAATGTGACTAAATTATGTTGTAGTAACAAATAACCCAATAATCATCAATCTACCAAAAAAAAAAAAAATTGCTTTTCTCTCATAGTACATGCCCATTGAGGATCGCCTGCAATTCTGTTCTAGGTTCTTCTTCATTGTAGGATTCATGCTAAAGGAATCACCTCTATCATGGCATATTTGCAGAGGAAAGGGACATGGGCTATCCATGAGATGATTCTTAAAGCCTTTCCTCCGCTATGTCTATATCGCATCTGACCAGATTCCATTGGACAAAACAAATCATGCAGCCAAAGCCTCAAGTCAGTGCAGCAAGAATATATTCTCCTTTCACAATGAGGTTCTCCTAGTTACATAGCTCCTGGTAAGAACGAATCACCTTCTTATGGGCAAGGGAACCTATAATTGGTTACAACAATGCAATCTATAACATTTGTGTCATGAGAAAGTACCACAAGAAAGTATGGCTAAAAATAAAGCCTATGGGTATGCTCCCCCTCCCAGGAGTATGCCAGCACCTTTCCTTTCCCCCTTATTTTCCCTCTCAGGTGGGTATCTCCTAAACTCTAAGGGTCCCCACGAGACTTACGACCCCAGGGAGCAACGGGCAGCAGAAGCTCTTCTGGGCTAATACTGACCCTGTCTCCAAGGCCCCTTTTTCTCTGACTTTCCAGTGGGCCAAAACAGCCCTGCCTAGGTTCTCTCCAGCTGCTTCCTCTGTCCTAAGTTCTTCCTTGTCTTTCCCCAAATTTAATAAACATACTCTCAAAATCAAATAAATAATAAAAAATAAAGCCTATGAAATTTTGCAAGTCATTTATTTGGAGATTATAATGTGTGTTAATATATTAAATGTACTCACTTTTTTAGTATGAAGGTGCATGGATTTTTAGGTTTATTTCCTAATGGAATTTTTCACAGTGGTCTGTTTTATGCATTTAGTCTTGTGGATGCTGACTTTATCTCATACCATTTACAAAGACCTGTTATTTTTTAGCAAATGTTTTGGATCTGAAATACAGCCCAGGAAAGTACCAGGCTATGAAAATGCATCTACTCATGCATTCTCATCAAACATGGTGTAATACATGCACATGCAGCCTCCTGGTCATCTGCTGTCTTCTAGAAATAACCTTCATCACTTCAAAGGAGAGCGGTAAGTTCGCAATGTAATAAAGTACATTCTATTTCTTACTTCTTTATATCAGCCAATCATAATTTTTTCTCCATTACTACTTTACAAATACTTTCCTATTATCAAGGAAACAAACAAAAAAAGATATAGTGTCTAGCAGAGAGGAAAGGAACTTACAGATTTCCAATAATTGAATTAGTGCTACAACTGGCCTTTTAGAAAGTCATTTACCAGGTGAGAAAGTCATTTCTTTATCTGCTGTTATTCAATATAATGCCTCTGAGATTCATTTACATAGAATCCCTTGACACTATTATTACCCCTTCATCTTGATAGTAGAAATGGTTCATTGTTATAGATAGTAATGCAGAGATGAGTATTTACAGTTTTAGCACTTACTGAGCTGGCCTTCATATACACTATTAAGCTATTCCTTAGAATTATGTGCCTATATTTATGTGAGTACAATTTTGTGTACTTGCTAATAAAGTTTTATCTGCTTTTATTTTCAGTCCCAGTTCTAGGAGTTTCAAAATAATGGATATAGCTGAGATTGCACTTATATAGCAGTAAGCCAGCTGCTGCCATTTAAAGAAATATTTAATAATATAGAATGTTATTATTAGGCATAATAAGAAAGAGAACACAGTTTACTATGCTACACACAATAAGTTGAAAAGTTGGTCCATATATTTAAAGTATGCTCTACTTGGAAAAATGAATAAAATTATCCTACATTTACCTTCAGAGATAATAAATTTCTACTCGTTGTGGGCAAGTGGATATTTCCATGGATGCTAAAATATGTTGATGCTTAGACACTTATTTGTAAAAGACCTAGGATTGTCAAACATTAGTGCATTTTCACAAACTCTTTAAATAAGATTCATATTTTATGTCACACCAGTAATTCATGCTCTTCCAGAAAATGCGGCTAAAAAGTACTTTTTAGGTACACAATAAAAAATATTTTAGGGTTAAGTGTCTGACAAAGACTCTCACTGACCCAGCTTTAGTTAGGCTTCTGTGAGACTTCTCTGAGACTCTGAGGTCTCAACTAGGCCTCAACCTTGAGCTTTGGTTTTCTGATCTAATCCGATTTTAGCAAGCATCCTGCTAAATCAGTTTAGCAAAAATCTCCCTGCCCCACCCCTGATATCGAATCACCCTGTCTTGTTTTCAGCAAGAATGCTACTGTCAGCTCAGCAAGAATCATCTACCCTTGATATTTCTTCTTAGTAATTTTCCGTCCACTGACCCCATCACCTTCTCATCCCGGTTCTTTGTCATAAATTCTCACTTGTCGTTGCTGTACTTGGAGCTGAGGCTGATCCAGCTCCCCAATTTCTATGCAATATCCCTACTTCAATAGTCTTAAGTGAAACCTTTCTTCCTACTTAACAAAGGTCAAGATATTTTTTCCCTTTAATAGTTCTCTAAACAACAACAACAAAAACAAAACAAAACAAAAAAACTCCACGAGAACCAGTGATACATAAACATATGTAGAAAAAGATTTAGTTTAAGGAATTGGCTAATGAGATTAGGACAGCTGACAAGGTTTAAATCTGAAGGGCAGGATGGCAGGATGGCAAATCAGGGAAGGGTTGCACTCTCAGTGTTGTATCCAGAATCTATAGGGCGCACCAAGAGACTGCAAACTTAGATCACATTTCTATGTTACAGTTTTGAGGCAGAATTCCTTTTTCTCCAGGAAAGCTCACTATTTGCTTATGAGACCTTCTCTTCAATGGATTAGATGAAGCCCATTCACATTATTGAAGACAATCTAATTAAAGTCAGCTCATTATAAATGTTAATCACATCTACAAAATACCTTCACAGCAACATCGAGGTTAGTGTTTGATAAAACACCTGAACACCATAGCTTACCCAAGTTGACGCGTGAAATTAACCATTCATTACAATCACCAAATGCCATTCTGTTGTGTTCTAAAATTGCCACGCCAAAATTTGTACAAATAATTTAAAGGCACATTTCAACTCTATTTAAATATGGATTATCGACACTCTCTAGCTTGTCCCTATCAACTATATGACTATCACTTACTATTCATATAGTTATTTTTAAAATTTTATTTTTACTATGTTTGCTTTATTTTTATTCCTTACACTATTACAGATATTTTCACTTACCTCCCACTTGCCCACCTCCCTACTGTCCTTCCCTCCCCATCCCTCCGGCCATCCCTACACTGCTGTTTGTGTCCATAGGTCATGCATATATATGTTCTTTGGCTCATTCCTTCACTTTCTTTCATCGAGTTCCCCTAATCCCCTCCACTCTGACAGCTGTCAGTCTGTTACAGGTATCCATGCCTCTGTTTTTATTTTGTTTGTTAGTTTATTTTGTTCATTAGATCCCACATATGAGTGAGATCATATGGTATTTGTCTTTCACCGACTGGTTTATTTAACTTAGCGTAATGTTCTCCAGTTCCATCCATGTTGTTGCAAAAGATAGGAGTTCCTACTTTTTTAAAGCCATGTTAATTCTTAACTGAAAATAATCTTCAAATTCAGAGTATGATCTCATGTTTCATGAAGATTCACCAGTAAACACTGTATAAGAAAGGTAAAGAGGTACAGAGCATGAGTCCCCTAAAAATGGAGGAATCACCCCAAAGCCTGCAGGAGGGCAGGGAGGGAACAGGGAAGGGTGCCCACAGAGCAGAAAGTGCAGCATTTAAAGCACCTTATATAACAAAGGCAGATTAACAACCTGTCCCTTCCTGAAGGGAAGAACTGGGGAAACTGCAAAAGTATGTAGTTGACTGTGAGAACACGTGCTGGCAGAGTGACTCAGCAGAGTGACTCATGACACAGCTGGGAGAAGCTCATACAGCAGCTTTGTGAGCTGCCAGGGTAGACAGCGGCATGCAGATGCCCTCCCCAGATGCCTGTGTGTCGCTGGGAACTCTTGTCTTTACCAAAGATAGCAGCCAAAAGCGGGTCAAAGACACTGGGGAGCTAACAAAAATGGAGAACACTAACACACCATAGGAAAAGCTGAATGTTAGATGATGCAGAAAGTTCTAAGCTGAGCATTTAAAATTAGGGCAGCCACAGCAGTGGGGGGTCTGCCACAAGGCTGAGATGTCTGTCTACACCCCTGCCTGAAGAAGACAATGACAGAGCTGGTGGAGTTGCAGGGACCTGCCTGACCAAGCACACACAGATGTGTGAGAGATGCTTGGAGCTGAACTGGGACCAGGAGTGCTAAACAGCAGACTGCTGTTTTTCCGAAAGATGGTACCTCTGAGTGGCATATTCTGAAACTGGTCTGGCAACGCAGAGGGAGGCAGGGCTATTTGTTTTGGGGTGTTTTTAAAGGGAGAGGGATTGAACAGCAGAAATCTGTTATTATTCTAAATCTGTATAACCTTTAACTAAACAACCCCTTTCCTTTTTCACCAAACTCTTGCCTCAGGAGTCACACTTCTTGGCTGCAGGCAATCAAACCCCACAGCTGTTCCAGAACACCATTGGTTGGTTCTGGAGCATTCTTAAGTTTTAATACTTGGAGTATTTTGAATCCTTTAAGCAGTCCATTGGCACAGTTTATGGCAGTATTTATATCACTCACAAAAGCCTTAGGGAAAATCATGGATTTTTAAGGCCTCTGTTTGCTGACTTCCTGGCTCTGATTAATACATTATCATAGTCCTAAATAAAGAGGGGAAATGATCATATAATCTGTGCACAATGACTAGAAATTAATTTATTTACTTAAATATTTGTTCCTCTAAAAGATTTATTTAGATTATGACAATTTGCTAACAAAAAAATTAGAGATAGTGGAAATGACAAATGATTAAAGTCTTTTTACTTGGAAAGGAGGGCAAAATTTCAGATCAAAGAAATGATTACACTAGGAATATGAAGTTCATCAATCTGCATTCTCTCAAAGTCAGAACAAAGGCAGATAGAAAGTGGCAGTTGGAGAATATAAGGGGTAAAACATGCAGAGAGAGAGGGAAAAGGAGGACTATGAAAGCTTTTCAGGAAGAGCAGATAGTTTCCATAGTAACAGATAATTTTCTCTCAATGTGAAAGAACTTATTTTGAATATGTTATTGGTGATTCAGATGCAAAAACAAGAAGATGGCACAGGAATTTACATACCCCAAGTCTTAACTCTAGAAACTAGAAGTTGTTAAGAATACACTTGTAATTTCTGTTGTTAGATTTGGGTGCCTGTAAGGTATCTATATTCGGCAGTAGAACTTATCCAATCCATGGGGCCCTATTAGTAACATAGTATAAAACAACCTAAAATTTAGTGCTCACTTTACTTACCAAAATTTTCACATTAGAAATGTGTCCATCTACAAGAAAGAACACCTTTTCCAATTTGCACATGGCAAGTGGTAGCTGTGTGTTTATTAAATGAGAAAGACAAAAAAGAGAGAGAGAGATTTCATTTAAGAACATATGGAACAAATTTGTTGTCGGTTAGATAACTAGTTCAAAATACTTACTCTTCACCCGTTCCCTGCCTCTGTGGGCTGAAACTACATCCCCAAATTTGACCGTTAGGACCTGTCTTGGTGTTTGCACTTGTCAGTGGAAGGCAGCCAATGTGAATAGACAAAAGGCTTAAAAATAGACATAATGTTAATTTTGCTCTCTGAACCTCTGCTGTCACCCTAAGAAAAACCTGTATAGTCTAGCCTGTTGGTACAAGAAGCATAAGAGAAATGGGGAACAGATACACTTTAATTGAGTCTATCCTAAGTCAACTAACCTTAAGTTGAATTTGGGAGTGCTTTGTTACACATCCACAGCCAAATGTACTAAAAAAATTGGCAACCAGAAACAAATTGATGCCATTACAAAATCTTAAAATATGTAGCATTGACACTGGAAGTGAGAAGCAAGTGAAGACATGAGAAAATATATTAAACCTTTATTAAAAACTTGAAAAATATAAACCTGTCTTACATCACCTGTAATAAGTAAAAATGTACTTAAGGAATTGAGGCAGATAGTTGCCAGGCAGAATGTTGAAGTCATGAACTAACCTCTTTTGGCCATATACCATTAGGTTCTTTAAGACAGAGTAAGCTCAGAAATAAAATGGGCCAATTTATAAGCAGAATTTAGTAGGACAATAAAACTGTTGAGTCTGGTTTCTGTTCCTACATATTAGGAATTGGAAGTTGCCACATCATTCTAATAAAAGGTACAAAGCTAAACAAGTGGAGAAATCAACAACTATTTTTATATCATAAGACAAGTGAGTACACAGGACAAACTGCTACCCCCAACATAGGCAAGTATAAGGAATAATTAATTGCTTATGGGAGCAGAGAGTCACCAGTGGAAACCAAAACCAGCCATAGACATCAGTACTGGGGTAGGGATACCTGAGCTATAATTGATGCCTTGCTGGAAGCTTAGTGAAGACAAGTCTGAGAGTAAAAATCTCCTGAAGGAATTGTCATGGCAGGGGCCCAATATTGTAAGATTCACCTCCGCGAGTTTGACTGGGTTCCCACAGTAAATACCACAGAAAATAGAGAAAAATCCCCTATTGCTTCTGTCAGGGGAAGGAAAAAGAAACAAATTTGAAACATGCCAGAGTACGCTTATTACTCTTAACAAGGCCTGCTCTCAGGAGAAAGTATTTAACCAGAGCTCAAACCGTTGCACTATTATCAGAGCCTAACTCACCCAAGGCAAGGGCCATGCCCAGCTCTGGTTCCCTCTGTCATCCTGTCTCAACTAAGGGGATAGAAAACAACTAAGAAATACTTAACAAAGTTCATAGTCCAAAGACTTAGGCTCCTTGGCAGACTGAGACTTAATCATGGGCTTATAAACTACTTTTCTCCCTAAACTTTTCTACCACATTACTAAATATCTATTTACAGCAGTTCCTTTTGACATTGGCAAGCTTCTCCCTGGGCCCAGCTGGCAGGAAGCCAGGAAACCATTAATTGCCCAAATGCTATCCCTTCTTCTTACAGCCAATTAGCAGCTAGACTGAAGGACACTGCTGTCTGCAAGATTTACTTTGATGGGCTTAAATTTTGTGTCTTTCACTCACACATGGGCACTAATAAGAAAGACTGTCCTTTCAGTGACCTCCCTCATTTAAATGCTGAAAAACACACCCCTGGGTGGAGATTAAACGCGCTCATGCCACGCATGAAAAAGCATGCAGTTCCACTGTGCAAACATACCAAAGGGTCCCCACCTCTACCTACTCAGACATCTTACTTAGACATTAGGTTTTCTGCAACTTTTTAAAAACTGTTCCCTGGCTTTTATTCCAGGAGCAGCATTTCTCTTTTTCTCTTTAAAAGTTGTCTCCCTTACAAGAAGAAGAAATAAAAGGCACCCAAATTGGAAAAAAAGAAGCAAAACTTCAATTATTTGAAGATGACATGATACTGTATAGAGATGACCCCAAAGATTCCACCCACCAAAACTTCTAGAACTAATAAATAAATTCTGTAAAGTGGCATAATACAAAATAAATATCCAGAAATCAGTTGCATTTTTATATACTAATAATGAACTATCGGAAAGGGAAACTAAGTAAACAATGCCATTAACGATTGCATCCCCCCAAGAAAAAATCAAACCAAAAATTAAATTTAACCAAGGAGCTAAAAGACCTGTACTCAAAAAATTTTAAGACAGTAATTGAATAAGATATAAATAAATGAAAGCATATACTGTGCTAATGGATAGGAAGAATTAATATTGTTAAAATGACTGCACAATTCCTATTAAAATACCAACGGTGTATTACACAGAACTAGAAGAAATAATCCAAAAGTTTATATGGAACCACAAAAGAACATGAATAGCCATGGCCATCTTGAGAAAGAACAAAGCTGGAGGAATCACCCATCTGATTTCAAACTATACTACAACATAAGACCATAGCAATCAAAACAGCATGGTACTGGCATAAAAACAGAAGAGATAGAGAGTCCAGAAATAAACCCATGCCTATATGGTCAATTAATATTTGACAATAAGGCAAGAACATACAATAGTGCAAGTGTAGTCTATTCAATAAATGGTGTGAGGGAAATTGAGCAAACACATTCAAAAGAAGAAACTAGAGTACCTTTTTACACCACACGCAAGAATAAACTCAAAATGAGTGAAATAATTAAATATAAGGCTTGAAACTATAAAAATCCTAGAAGAAAACATAGGCAGCAAAATACTGAACATTTCTTTTAATGATTTTTTTGTCTGATCTATCTCCTTGGGTAAGGGAAACAAATAAAAAAAATAAACAGATGGGACTACATCAAACTGAAAAGTTTTTGCACAGCAAAGGAAACCATCAACAAAAAGACAAGACAACCCACTGAATGGGAGAACATATTCCCCAATGATTATCAGATAAGGGGTTAATATCTAAAATTTATAAAGAACTCATACAACTCAACACCAAAAACATACAAGGAAACAAATTCTAAAAAATGGTCAAAGGACCTGAATACAGCTTCAAAGAGGACAATATGTTCTTCAAAGTGGCCATACAGATGGCCAATAGACATATGAAAAGAGGCTTAACATCACTAACATCAGAAAAATGCAAATTAAAACCACAATAGATATTCTCTCACACCTGCCAGAATAGCTGTCATCAATAAATCAATAAACTTAAGTGTGGTAAAGGATGTGGAGAACAGGGAATTTTCATGACCTGTTGGTGGGAATGCAGACTGGTGCAGCCACTGTGGAAAACTGTATGGAGATCCCTAAAAAAATTAAGAATGCAACTGCCTTATGACCCAGTGATTCTACTGCTGGGTATATATCCAAAGATACCCCAAAACTAATTTAAAAAATATACGCATCTCTCTGTTCATAGCCACATTACTTACAATAGCCAAACTATACTAGCAATCCAAGCACCCATCAATAGACAAGTGGATAAAAAAGCAGTGATACATATATATAATGGAATATCACTTGGCCATAAAAAATTAAATCTTACCATTTGTGACAGCATGGATAGACCTAGAGGGTATTATGCTAAGTGAAATAAGTCAGTTAGAGAAAGACAAGTACTGTATGATTTCACTTATATGTGGGATGTAAAGAACAAAATAAATGAACGACAAAAACAGAAATAGACTCATAGATACATAGAACATGCTGATGGTCGCCAGAGCTCAGGGGTTCGGGGGACTGGGTGAAGAAGGTGGAGAGAGTGAGAAGTACACGTTGACAGTAACTAAATAGTTATACGGACTTACAGTATAGCATAGAAAACATGGCCAATAATATTGGTGCCAGAGGGGTACTGGGAACATCAAGAGGATATTTTGTAAAGTATATGATTGTTTAATCAGTACATCTGAAACAAATACAATATAATATTGAATATAACATATAATTGAAATACATATTTAAAAAAACATTAATTATAAAGCATTTCTTCTGGGAAAAAAAGTTCTTTCCATAGGTGCTCACATACAATAAAACTCTCACCTGAGTACTAATTTGTGTTGAACTCACTTGATTTCCTCTCCTGAGAGCCTGAGCACCCAGGCTGATCCAGTGGTAGAATTCCTGCCTGCTATGCAGCACACCTGGGTTCAATTCCTGGCCACCACCCCAGGCTCTTCCTCAGTATCTGGCAATCTCTTTGGATTTCTATCTGGGAAATCACAAGAACCCAAGGTGCCAGAAATACTTTTAGTAAATGTATCATGTTCAGCAAGCAAGAAAATAAAACACGAAGCTTACCAAAAAGCAAAAATAATTTGAAAAGATAAAGTAAGCATCAGATCCAGACATAGCAGGATTTTTCAAATTACAAGACTGGGAATTTAAAACAACTATGATTAATATGCTAGGGGCTCTGATAAATAAAGTAGGCAACATGTAATAATAGATAGGCAATATAAGCAGAAAAATTCGAAAATCCTAAGAAACAACCAGAAAGAAATGCTAGAAATAAGACACTGTAACACAGAGGTGGCAAGCTGAATCTAGCCCTCCACCTTGTTTTATGGGACCCAGCACCTTGTTTCTGCCCGACAGCAACACTGAGCTCCTTCCCCCTAGTTATGGAGTAGTTACGTTTATACAGTCCTAACATTACATTCAGCTTTTTGAAGGCAACTGCAAGGCCGATGTGGCCCCCGGTGAAAATGGGTTTGACATCCCTGCTGCAACAGAAATGAAAAATGCCTTTGATGGGCTTATGTGTAGATTAGACATGACTGAGGAAAGAATCCAAGTTAAAGGATATGTCAATAGAATTTATAAAACCGGAAAACAAAGAGAGCAGATATGGAAAAAACACACACACACAAAATATCCAAGGACTATGGATCAATTACAAAAAGGACGACACATGTACAATAGAGATACCAGAATATATACTGGAAAAAAAGAGAAAGAAATCTAAGATATGTTTGAAATAATAATGACTGAGAATTTAATGTCAGAAACTAAACCACTCATCTAGGTAGGTCAGAGAACACCAAGAAGAATAAATGCAGGAAAAAAAAATTAAAAAGACCCGTAAACAAAAAACTACACTTTGGCATTTTATTTTCAAACTACAGAAAATCAAAGATAAAGAAAGAATCCTGAAAGATGTCAAAGGGGGGAAAACATTTTAACTGTAGAAGAACAAAGGTAAGAGTGATATCTGAATTCTCCTCAGAAACTATGTGGATAAGAAGAATGGAGTGAAATATTTAAAGTGTTGGGAGGGGGAGGAAAGCAAACTAGAATTCTGTACCCAGCAAAATTATCCTTCAAAAATGAAGACAAATTAAAGACTTTTCCAAAAAACAAAAGTTGGTAAAATTTGTTGTGAGTAGACATGCCATGCAATAAATGTTAAAAGGAGTTCTTCAGTGAGAAAGAAAACAATATAGGTCAAAAACTTGTATCAACTTAAAGTAAGAAAGGACCCCAAAGAAGAGAGAAGCAAAAGTTAAATAAAAATGTTTATTTTTCTTATTCTTAATTATTTAAAATAATAATACCACCCTGTCTTGGTGGTTCAGTTGGTTTGAGCATTGTCCAGTATACCAAAAGGTTGCAGGTTTGAACCCTGGTCAGGGCACAAACCTAGTTTGTGGGTTTGATCCCTGGTCAGGGCAATATGGGAGGCAACTAGTCGATGGTTCTCTGTCACATCAATGTCTTTCTCCCTCTCCCTCTCTCTCTTTTTCTCTGCCCCGCACCTGCCTCTAAAATCCAGAAACAGTAAGGATTTTAAAAAAAGAATAGGAAAGGAAAAAAAAATAATATGCAAAGAAACAAATCAGCACAGGTATCTTTTCTCTGTCCAAGATTTAAGGGCCAGAAGTGTCTCTACTCATCAAGTTTTCTCACTCCACTCCAGGGTCTGACATCTAGGAGAATTTGGGTGCTAGTCTAATGTTTGCAGAGCACAAGGATTGTAGTAAATCAGAGCTTGAAGGCTCACCTCTCCCATTTCCTTGGTTTTCTCTCTTCCCATATGAGGCTAAGGTGGGACAAACTGACTATCAAGACCTTATATTCCATACTATATTCTCTACCCAAAGCAATCTATAGGTTCAACCCAATCCCTATTAAAATGCCAATGACATATTTCACAGATATAGAACAAGTATTTCAAAAATTTATATGGAACCATAAATGACCCTGAATGGCCTCGGCAATTTTGAGAAAAAGTAGGAGGGATCACAATACCTGATATCAAACTATATTACAAGGCCTCGGTAATCAAAACAGTCTGCTACTGGCATAAGAACAGACATATAGATCAGTGGAACAGAATAGGGAGCCCCAAAATAAACCCACGACCATATGTTTAACTAATATTTGACAAGGGGGCAGGAGCATAAAATGTAGTAAAAATAGCCTCTTCAATAAATGGTATTGGGAGATCTGGACAACTACACGCCAAAAAATGGAACTAGACCACCATCTTACACCACCCAAAAATATAAACTCAAATGGATAAAAGACTTAAATGTAAGTCATGACACCATAAAAGTCCTAGAGGAAAACATAGGCAGAAAATTTTTAGATATCCCATGCAGCAATATTCTCAACTACATATCTCCTAGGGCAAGGGATATAGAGGAAAGAATAATAAATGGGACCACATCAAATTAAAATGCTCTGCACAGCTAAAAAAAAATCAGCAAAATGCAAAGGGAAACAACCATATGGGAAAACATGTTTGTCAATGATACCTCTGACAAGCATTTGATCTCCAAAAGACATAAAGAACTCATATGACTCCACACCAGGAAGACAAACAATCCAGTTAAAAAATGGGCAAAGGACCTGAACAGACACTTCTTCCAAGAGGACATACTGAGGGCCCAGAGACATATGAAAGGATGCTCAACATCACTAGGCATCAGAGGGATGCAAATTAAAATCACAGTGAAATACCACTTCGCACTTGTCAGAACGGCCATCATTAACACATCAACAAAAAGCAAGTGCTGGCGAGGATGCAGAGAAAAGGGAACCCTAGTACATTGCTGGTAGGAATGCAGACTGGTGCAGCCACTGTGGAAAACAGTATGAAATTTCCTCAAAAAACTGAAAATGGAACTGCCTTTTGATCCAATGATCCCCCTGCTGGGATTACACCCTAGGAATCCTGAAACATCAATTCAAAAGAACAGGTGCACCCCAATATTCATAGCAGCACAATTTACAATAGCCAAGTGCTGGAAGCAACCTAAGTGCCTATCAGTAAATGAGTGGATCAAAAAACTGTGGTACATTTACACAATGGAATACTACACAGCAGAAAGAAAGAAGGAGCTCATACCTTTTGCGACAGCATGGATGGAACTGGAGAGCATTATGCTAAGTGAAATAAGCCAGGTGGTGAAAGACAAATACCATTATGATCTCACCTATAAGTGGATCCTAATAAGCAATACAAATAAGCAAGCAAAACAGAACCAGAGACACAAAAATAAGGAACAAACTGACAGTGCCCAGAGGGCAAAGGGGAGGGGAAAAACAGGGGAAAAAAGGGGAAAGGACTAGTCAAAGAACATATGTAAAGGACCCATGAACACGGACTGTAGGTGAGGACTGATCGCAGGAGCGGGGCGGGGGGTGTGGGATGTGGGGCACAGGAGAGCAACAGGGGGAAATTGGGACAACTGTAAGTGAACAACAAAAAATAACAATAAATAAATAAAAACTGACCCTCCAAAATATAAAAAAATAAAAAGACTCAAGAACATAATTTGTAAATGGAAATATCAAAGGAGAACTGATAATTTGTTTTAATGGCAAGCGAAAGGACTTCAAAGGGTTTTGCAGCAGCAATTAAATGCTTTAGTTCAAATGTCAACCAAATCTTTTCCGAGTACTACCTGTTGTTTGGTATTAGTCACATGTCACTGCCAAACAATCCAGCAGGCTGTAAATTGTAATCTTACCTCCTCCTTAAGAAACAATTTGTTAACTGAGGTTAAAGAGCATATTGTCATTCAGCTTTATGTATCAAAGTATAGTTAATGCCTATATTGGGAGACTGGTAGAAAGTGGGTAGTTATCAAACTTAGGTTGATGGAATGAACATATGAATGAATAAAAAATAGTCAATCTACTAACTCAGATTAGAGGTGAATGATTATGTTTTTCCCCAGGTCTTACAGTGACCTATGAATAACTAAATTGATATATTAAAAATTCCCTGAGTATAACAGAAAGTTATGTCCCTGGGTAATAAAAAGGTCAGAGATTTTAAATTTCATAGTGAAAAAAAGTTGAATAATTGGGTTGGAGTAGAAATGGGGTTACACAAAACTGGATAAATGACACATTAAAGAGCTTTCTTGGAAACGTAGGTGATCCCCAAGTCAGAAACTATAATAGCTTTTTAGAAATCCGCTGTGGCTGAGAATGAGATGGCCATCAGTGAGTGGTTGCTCTGGTGGTCTTTCTCACAACTACATCGCACTACATCTCCCTAGCTCCACACCTTGGTGGCAGCTTAAGCAGAGAGGTCACGGATGGAGCAGATGTGGTAAGTGAAGAATCCCACCACCTGAGGAGCCAATCTCTACACTGTGGGTTTGATTGTTAAATTCATGTGGTTTTCTTTTTTTTTTTTTTTACAATACCCATCTTACATACCGAATGATCTTCCTTGTTTCAATGTTGTTCTCAAACCATTATTGTTCAAATTTATTTAATACAAAAACTTATCAAGAAACATAAAACTAATGTAATTGAACATCTCATTTCAGTTTCGATGTCTAAACACAAAGCCTTTATTATTTTATAAATTTATTTCCAAATCATTTTCATTTAATATTTTATGTTAAAAAATAGCATGCATTAAATCAGTTCTTATTTTTCCTATTTAACTTGATTTCTTTCCTTATCCAATGATGTTCAAGATATAAACAATATTAATCCTAGTGGACTGCACTGAGTCTCTAAATTTGTTCTTCATTTTTCTCCTCATACAGTGTCAGGTCATTTGTGTAATGTCAATATCTGTGACTGAGGAAATAAATCATTTATTTACTCATGGCTTTAGAATAACTGATGTTTACCTCTAGAGTCCTGTAAGACATCAGTGCTCGCAGCGTGTTCCTAGGACCAAGGACCAGCAGCCCCAACATCACATGGCGATTTCTAGGAATGCAAAACCTTGGGCCACACTTCAGACCCAATGAAGTTAAACATCTAGGGGTGAAGCCCAGGCATCTGTATTTAAACAAATCATCAGGCACACTAAAGTTTGAGAACCAGTGGCAAAGGGGCATATAATTTTAGCACATTTTGTTCCAGCAAAATACAGCAAATGCTTTTCTATATCCCAAATTTTTAAAAGTTTCTTTTGTTTTAAATTAATATTACTTGATGTACTTTTAAGTAATATCATTATAAGGCCAAAGTAGAATTATTAAAATAGCAAGCAAAAACAGTATTTGAATCATTAATGTTTAACTTTCGGATTCCTCTAAAAATATTTTTGACTGTCTAAAAAGTAATATACACCAGCCTCTACTTTTGTCAGGATAAAACAACTAATTGCATATCCCAACACATCACGTACCTAGCTACCAGTATTTGGTGGGTTGGTGGTATTGGTAAGGGACCTAAGGAACTGTAATACACATTTTTCTTTACCTCAAGACCTGAAGTCAATTTTATTTTCATATAAAAATATATGGTGCTCATAAAAATTAAATCATTAATAATTTTACAGTGGCATGCCTGACAACTCTGACAGCCACATGTGGTAGCTTAGAAGTATATTACTTTGCCAGCTGAAATATTAATAGAACATTGACTATCTTTTCCACGGTCTATAAGGCCCAGAAGTTATTATGAAATCGTGTTTGCCTTCAGGGAATTTGGTTTAGTTACTGTACCAGCATGTAGTTTTTGTGTATTTGCTTTTTGAAGGATGGTTAATTTTTGAAGCAAAGGCAGAGAAGTCCTAATAAATCATATCTTTATAAAATATTCATTACATCTGTATATTTTTTACAAGGCTTCTGTCAGAGAAATTAGAATAAAAAATTATTAAAACCATTTAGTAGCAAGTTGACAAGGCACTTTATAAACATAGAAGAGTTTAGGTTCCAACTAGAAAAGTTTTCAAAAGAAATTCTGTCCACTTTTATTAGACAAGTAAAAATAAAAATGAAAATCAAAAGAGCCCTAGAAATTGCTAAGTTGCCTTTTTAAAAGGTACCTTATCTCCTACTACCTTCTTTTAGGCATTATCATAATGTTCACTGCTAAGAACCAATGATTTGCTGAACACAGAGATTTGTAAAGTGGGAGCTCAGATCCAAAAGACCCTGCAGATGCAAGCTGATACAATGTATCCATCTGCGGTATCAAGAATGTATTAGATTCTGGAGCCTGACTGCCTGGGTCCAGATTGCAACCCTGATAAGTAACTTTACTTCTCTGTGCCTTAAATCCATTGTTTGTTAAATGGGAATTTTAGCAGTTACTTAGCTCCTGTGGTTGTTTTGAGTATTAAATGAATTAATATGCACTAAGTGCTAATAAAAGGACAAACATGTACTACACACCTTGGCTAGTCTAAGGGATTACAAATGCACTACTCAGGAATTCCAGATGAATTGATTAGTGCACTTGTTTCGTGGGGGGAGGGGCTTGTAGTTTAAGTCATATATACATAGCGCCACAGCTTTTGGCTAGGCAGAAATGAAACAATTACACGTGTGCCACTACTGCCCTTTGTTCTAAAATCATCATAAGTGGCTAATTTATGCCCTAATCCCTGGTTGTGTAAAATAACACTCATTTTTTAGGGGTGGATGGTACCTGTACATCATTGTTCAGCTTTCGGCCAGCCCCTCTCAGAGGGTAAGTATCCTTGCGAATGCAGCGTTCACATTCTTATGGTTCATTTCTGGATAATTAATGACCATCTTACCACCACTCCAGGTTAAATAGCTCGTGTGCAACCTGCTGAGAAACTCTTTATTTGGGCACAGAAATTAATGATGCAGACCATTTTATTTCTCCCAAGTGCAAGGTTCTATGAGAAATAAAAGGATGGTGCTGACAAAGTAAGTTATAGTATCACTACACTACAAAATATTTCATAAAGCTTCAGTTTTCTTAGCAGTGTATTTGCTTCAGAGAGTTCACTGTAATTGTGGAAAAGTTAAAGGCAGGAAAAAAAAAGAATACTCCTCTACCTGACAATTAATAATGTATTTATTTGAAGCAGAACTGTTTATTATATATGGAATTTGGCAAAAATAAAAGAAATTTTCATCTCCTTATAAAAACAGAGAGGTGACATTAATAAAGATAAGATCTTATATTTCATGCTATTTCTCCAAAGTAGCAGTTTTGACCCAAAGCTATCTAAAACAGAATCAGAGATATAGATGCTGCTGACAGGAAATTTTCTCTCCAGGTTCATGCAAGCTCAAAGCAGTAGGCTTAATTCACAGGGCCATGAATTTAGTTGTCACTCTAAGCTGCAAACAATATTTATTATGAAGCAAACAAAAATATTATATCCTCCGTGCTGTTTCAATATTCTTTTCTGGCCTTCAATTAAGGTCTAAAATAAAAGGAGAATGAAGTGGGCTTTTAATAGGAGCCATTATCCTAAATTATAGGGATGCATAATCACATAAAAAAATACTAAAGTCAGCAAATCCCAGTTGTATGCCATGATTCCAAACTCAGTGAGGTATTTTAAACAAAACTTTCAGCCATGGTTATTTCATTTGAATATGGCGATTATATAGCCTATATAATACTGAGTCAGTAACATATGGCTCAATTGTGCAGTAGTCCTTCTTAGGACTATGGTGAGTGTTAAACTGATGTGCATAACCTTTGATAATCATCATTGGAAATGTATGCATCCGTTAGCTGGCATCCATGACCTTCACCATCTTCCCCTCATCAGCAGATCTAGGCATGTTCACTTTGGACCTAATTAAGAATAGATACTGAAGAAAATATTTAAATATGGAAATTAGTGTTTTAGGATGCTCATACCAACTCCCATACACAAATTTCTGACAATACTCCCAACGACACTGTTAGGCTGTTCTCACATGTTAATTCTATACCTGTTCAAGAAATTCAATTTTATAAAGTTAACTTCATTATTTTCTGTCATTGCTTTATTTCATATCATGAGCATTTTAATTTGTAGAACAAACACATCTAAAACAGAATTTTAATATGAAAAACCATTTGTTTTTTGAAATGACATTTTGGAATTCAACAATTTAATAGAAACATAAAGGATAGATATTGATAAAAAGGAAATACAATCTTAATTCAGCTGTTAACACTGTCATACTTTGTCCTTAAAAATTAATATAGATTCTAACTTCATGAGAAAATAATTTCTTGCATACCTTGGCCTATGCCAGTGTTAATGGCTTTTCTTTTTTTTACAACTTTGACCTTAAGATGGAGATAAACAGATAGATAGATGATAGATAGATAGATTTAATTTTAGTAGTTAAAAATAAGCTTGCTAACCTGTAGCTTATATTGTAGGTAAACTTATCACCGCTGCTTTTTTTAGGGAGAAAATGAGAAAATTTTCATTGGTTTCTTTCTCTCAAAACATTAATTACTTTTTTAGACAACACTGCTTTCTTGGGTAAATTTCATGAGTCTTAAAACAGACATGTAAGAAATGTAGGGAGTTTTGAGAGTCATATGGCTGTGCTTAAGACACAGATATATATATACACACACATAGATGACTGTTTTAATAAGCATATTTTTAGGTGAAATAGGAAAGGATTCTGCTCCTCTTCATTGTGAAAGAACAGTTAGGAGTGAGAAACTAAATTTTTATTACATAGAGTGTTAATTTTCATTCTCTTATTTATAATTTATATTTTAAAGTATGCTCATAGATGATTTCATTAATTGCTCAAAATAAACATAATCTCAATTCAAGGCAAACTGAGCCTTTGAAATACAATTTCAGTTATTCTAGAGAGGAGATAATATAAAATGCCAATTTTCTCTCTTTCTCTCTCTCTCTCTTTTTTTTTTTTTTTTTTTTACTTCTGTGACTTTCAACCTTCCTTTCAAAATATAATGTGTATTTTAAGCTGAAGTCCAGACGGTACTCAGCACATTTGACTGAAAACCCAGGTTTCCTGCGACTTTCTCTCTGGACCACGCCAAAGGCTGGTCACTGGTGTCTGCCATTGTGCGTGTGCTCTCCACAGCTCCCCGCTGAGCAACACAAATGAAAGCACATCCCTGTGTGAGGTCGTATAAACATCCATACCTGTGTGAGCAGCATGCATTCAAGTTGATTATTGTTCTAGATCTGTGATTTCTCATTTGCCTTCCTAAAGATAGAAAGGTTTGGTTTTTAATAGGCCACATGCACGGGTATTATTATGAGGGTAAAGTTTAGTAACAATGATATTCATAGTACTCTATGGAGATGGGATTGGAACACCTACATAAGCTCTCTTAGTGTATGTGGAGCAGAACACAGAAGAGAGGCCCGACGCGCAGCTGCCCGTAAGCACTGCGGTCCTTGCGAATCCCATCCAGCCCAATACCATCGACATCAATAGTACTGAAGTTCCTGGGGAAGACTTGCCACATTATGTCTTGATGTACATTTGTTTTTACATTTTACTCTATAAGCTAAAAATATCCCTCCATGGGATAACAAAAAGAAACATATAAAAACTCTTAAAAATAAAAAAAATAATAATTAAAAAAAAATATAATGTTATTTTGCCAATGGTGGTCAAAAAACTAAAGTCTGGAGATAGGCTTTGTAAAAACCTAATGACTAAATAATGTAAAACTAAAAAAAAAAAAAAACTCTTAAAAATAGTAAATTGGTCAAATTTAAGTCAAATGAAGGATTTTCATTAAAATTTTTTTTTACTTGCACAACACTGCAAGGTGAATAAGCACCTAGGAAGTTGATTAAAACCATGTTTACACATTTGAATAGCGACTTTCGCTTAATCCTCTATGTTGGGAGACATTTTTCATTTAGGCAGCAGCCTATTCAACCTTTGAGAGGTAATAGAAAGTTCAGATTTTGTACTGAACCAAGATCTGAGCACCTATCCATAGGTTTTACCAGCCAGACTCAATATCCAATTGTCCTATTACAACATGCTCTCAAATGCTATCTGATTAATATTGTCACTGAACCTGCGTCTTGTCAAAGCAAAGTATATGTAATGCTCCCTAAGTCCATATTTTAAGGTTTCTATCTCTTTTACCAATTACCAGTTACATTTAATAAACTTTATTTCTCAAAGTTCATCTTATGATATTTCAAAAGTTAGGTGTTTCCCTCCTTTGTGTTGCTAAATAATTATTCTACTGTATTATAGGGTAATTCATTTTTATTTAGTATCACTATATGTGCTTCCAAACATCTTCTGAAGCCATGAGTTCTCCAATATTAGAAGTATGCATGTAGAAACTCAATAAAATGGTAGGTAGAGGATTCAAATTTGGAATACATGGCATTACTGAATTTTATACTAATAAAAGCTTACACTATGTATTTTTTTACATATGGCTGTTTCATATAACTTCATATTTGTGAACCATGTCTATATTTTATATGTAGTAAGTCCTTATTTCTCATTCATTATATGAATATATTAGAATTTATTTATCCCTTCTATTTTCATGAGCGTGTAGGATGTTCCTAATTTAATGCTGATATAAGTAGTGCTGCTATGAGTATTTATTTATGTGCCTTTGTGTGTAGATTTATGATTACAGTTTCTCCTGGCTGCATACTTATAAATAGAATTGTTGGATATGAATATATATCCCAAGAGTTTCTGAAAGTTGTTGAGCAAATTTTTATACCCAGTAGGTTAGGACTAAGATGTTATATTAGCTAGGATTAATTAAATATGAAAGAAGCATCTTCAAACATATGAAATCTCATATAAAATACAATTTTATTTTTTGCTTATTTAACCATACAGGAGAAATAAACAGGACAGTGAAATAAAACTCCAATGAGTTAGATATTCAGGGTGATGAGGTGTCTGCCAGCTTCAACAAAGACTTTTAAGGTATCCCTATTTGTTGTTATCTAAATTATATGTAATAACAAATATAAAAATGAAAGCCCTGGCCAGGTGGCTCAGTTTGTTGGAGCATCATTCCATACACCAAAAGGTTGTGGGCTCAATTCCCAGTCAGGGCATGTACCTAGGTTGCAGGTTCACTCTCTCGTTGCCAAGCGTATGCAAGGCAACTGATCGATGTTTCTCTTTCACCTCAATGTTTTTCCCTTTCTCTTTTTCTTTACCTTCCTCTCTAAAATCAGTAAACATATCTTCAGGTGAAGATTTTTAATGATGTTTTAAATAATAAAAAAAATGAAAAATAGAGTATGAGAATTAAACAGTATGTTTTCAGGTTCAATGACACAAATATTTTTATCTAAAGGTATTCAATGTTTTATTGCCTGTAGCTTTTTCATAGCAAAATTCTTTCAAACTCAGAGGAACCAGATTGAGGCCCCAATCTTGGTACTTACTAGCTAGGTAAAGTACAGGTTTTCAGGTTAAGGTATTACAGGCAATTAATATTTATTTTAGCTATTACTTTAGGGTGACAATATTTATTTCAGAAATTATTATGATAATTAATTAGATAATTTATATGGACTATCAGAAATTCTAAAGACAATGACAGATATTTTTTCATATCCTCTGTGAAACCAAAGACTCAAAATATAAGTATGTATTAGTTTCTCGTGCTTTTATTTTCTGACTACTCTAGCCAGTATTTTAGAAACAAGAAAAATGTTAATATGCCTTAAAAATGTTTAGTAATAGTTCATTGCTAACAGCTTACTCAGAAATAAATTAAAAAAAGTGGAATCAATGATGAATTAGAGTTTATGGGATAATATAACCCATATTCAGTTTCTATGATTCAAGGATTTCTTCTCATATAATGTGGGGAAGGTGAAATTTAAAAAAATGAGGTACACGATCTGCAAGGAGACACACACCATATGGGAATGTTTCTGAATCTATATGTAAATAGGTGACTGGTATGAAGAAGAAAGGTGGGAGAGAAAAACATTTGAGATTTACTCGTAACTTCTTTTCAATATTATAGTCTAACTGAAAACAATTTTCTCTAAGGTAAACTTTGAGTGAAGATCAGTTTTGGATTGTGTTGTATGCGTTAGGTGCCAGTGAGTCATCTTTGACTCCTGGTGACTCTGGGAATGAGCGATGTCCGCAGTGTTCCGTCTTCAAGAGCGCTCTAGACTCATGCCTATGGTTTCTTTTATGGAGTCCATCCACCCCTGTCTGGTCTTTTTCATTTCCTACTGCCTTCTATTCTGCCCAGCATTATTGTCTGTTCCAAAAAAACCTACCTTCTCATGACGTACCTGAAATAGGACAGCTCCAGTTTTGTCATTTTTGCCTCCAGGAATGTTTCAGGCTTAATTAGCTCTAGGACAGTTGTTCATCTTTCTGGAAGTCTAGGGTACTCATAGAGCTTTCCCCAAAAGTACATTTCAAATGACTTATTTTTGCCTCTCAGCCTTCTTCACCACCCAGTTTTCATATCCATACATAGTAATTAAAAAAACAAGGGTGTGAATGGTCTTAGCCTTGATCTCTATGATTGTGTTATTAATCACTCTAACAAGAGCATGCTGAAGCTCTGTCTAAAATGTTTTAATGCTCAAACTAAAGCATATTATTTTTATAACTTAATCTCATGAGGTCAATTAGTGCCTCCCCTCCAGACTGACACTTTGAACATGAGTATTAACACTGCTATCCTTAAACCATCAAGTTTAGCCTGCAGTGCATCAAATTCTTGGTGGCTAACGGAGCACAGCTGCTGCCTGAGGGCCGGACTTGGAATTGCCATATCAATGCAAAAGCACATTTTCATTTTTTGGAACAAGTTGTGTTACTTGAAAATTAAAAACTTTCATCTCTATCATTTTAATATCCAGATTAAATTTATGGATATTCAAAAACTGAAAATATTATTGTTATATTTGTATATGTAATTTTTTAAAGTTCTTGTTATGTATATGTAAACTTTAATTCAAGAGGGGTCATTGATTAGAAAAGAGATAACAATAATAGGAGTTGGCCAACCACAATTGATGAACCAAAGTTCATTTAAGTTTATCGGCTACTTTGTAGTCACTATGCCAAGCCTCCCTAAGGGATACCACAAATGAAATCTGCCACATTACACATGGAGGTTAAATCAAAATAGAGAGGCAGGTAGGTAGGTAGATAGATAGATAGATATAGAGAGATAAGACAGATACATAAATTACATATTCTATTAAAGGTCCACATTCCCTATGTTTTTACTATGAGATACCTTCTACCTGAAGGGGCAAACTATATTTTCTTAGTAGTAATCTACTACTAAAATCCATTCCAAATATATTGATAGTAAATCTAATCAACAGACAATAATTAATTGTCCTCTGAACAATCTTTCAATATTCCAAAGCTGTGGAAAATGTGCATTATAAATGGCTTCCTAAAAGAGGTAACTTTTGTGTGATATTTTAGGGTAGAAGTCACAGATAGGCAGTGAAGGCATACAGAATATTCTACTGTAGAAACCACAGCTAGAGGAACAACACCCCTGGAAAAGAAACAACTTTAGCAATTAAAAAAATAAAACAACTTCAGGAAACTAAAGATCCAGGTGTAAGATAATATAATTAGATACAGTAACATAGTAAATAAATATTTCTTATCTTTTAATTGGAATGCTGATTACTTTATGTGGAGATACTGCTAGAGGACACAATGGACTTCTGAAGTGAAGGTGATGTTTTACTTCTGGAGCTGGGTGCTATTTAGGAGAATGTGCTAGCTTTGTCAAAATGCATAGAGCTATACACCTATGAGTTGTACAGTTTTAATATACAAATATGACATATCTACAAATAAATTATAAAATACCATATATAATTATAATAACAATAGAATATGTAATATATTTATATAATATATACATATATTTTACAATTCAATAAAATATACTTTAAAAATGAATGGCACACAGCACCCTTTAGAATAGGGAAAAAAGGCAGATAATACCAAGCATAAAAAGTAAGTAGACCAACTGAAAGTTTTTAATTCTGCTGGTGGAAATGTAATTTGGTACACCATGTGAGAAAACCATTTACTGGCATATTAAGTATATAGCTGAACGGACACATATTTGATGGCCTAGCAATTCCATTCCTGGGTATGCTTACAGGTGTACATCACAAGACATGCACAAGAGTGTGCATGACGACACTCCTTTTAATATTACTACCAAAATAGAAGCATCTCAAAAATCCCAAAAGTATAATAGAAAAACTGTCATGCTCATAAATGCAACAACATGTAATAGTATAAATAAAAGAATTACTAGAATATAGCTATCACAAAATTCTTACAAATATAATATTAAATGAAAGAAGCCAATCATTAAAGAACTCATAGTGCAGATTCCATTCACATGAAGTTTAACAAAAGGAAAGATGAATCCATCAATCTATCTCCTTTGGAAGTCAGAGCAAGGGTTTCTTTAGGGTAGGGGAATTTGTGATTAGAAGAGGGAACATTGTAGAAGGGAGCTTTTATGGTACTGGTAATTTTCTATTTTTTGATCTGGAAGTAGGCTTCATGGAGATACTCATTCTTTTTTACTTCATTGAGTTTTACACATATGATCTGTGTGTGTATACATTCAATTAAAAATATTAATATAATAACAATATAATTTAGAATTTAAATGAAATTTGTATTAGCTATCCATTTTTGAATTAGAAAATGAAGGAGTTGATAATAATGTATATGTAACTTATCTTTATTCAAAGATAAATTAAGCCTATATATCTAGGAAACGATGGGGTGTGAAAGAATTACACTCTAGCCCTGGCTGGTGTGGCTCAGTGGATTGAGTGCTGGCCTACAAACCAAAAGGTCACTGGCTGGATTCCCAGTCAGAGCACATGCCTGGGTTGTGGGCCAGGTCACCAGCAGGGGCCATGTGAGAGGCAACCACACATTGATGTTTTTCTCCCTCTCTTCCTCCCTCCCTTCCCCTCTGTCTAAAAATAAATAATAAAAATCTCTTTAAAAAAGAGAATTATGATCTAATAAAATTTATGTAAGTAAAGCAAGGATGGAAACCAATGTATTTGCAGAAAAAGGACTTACAACCATTTAGCTATTAAAATATTTTTAAATATTTAAAAAAACATTAATAATAAGCATTATTTGAGCACCTGTAACGTGCAGTGTTCACTGGAAACATAAACACTTAAAAATGCTGTGTTTTTCAAAAGACAAATACCATATGATCTCACCTTTAACAGGAACCTAATCAACAAAACAAACAAACAAGCATAATATAAACAAAGACACTGACAGTGACCAGAGGGGGAGGGGAGGGAATTTCAGGGGAAAAGGGGAACAGTTTAGAGCAACAAGTATAAAGGACACATGGACAAAAACTAGGTGGGGGGGTGAAAATGGGAGGAAGGTGGGGAGGGCTGGGTTGGTGGGCTGGGGGCGGGGTAAAAGACAGAAAACTGTACAATATCAACAATTAAAAAATACTGATTAAAAAAATGCTGTGTTTTTATGAAACTTAGAGTTTATTAGGAAAACTGACATGTAAGCAAGCAACTACAACACGATGTTTCTATTGTTATCTCAACCAAGATGTACAAGATAAAATATGCATGTAATTCCAGAATAAGGACTGGTGGGCTCCAAGAAGTCAGGGCGATTTGAGGGAAAGCAGCTTTCCCTCAGCATTTTGAAAAAGAGTAATCAGAAGTTAAAGCATTTTAGAAATAAGAAATAGCAGAGAAATTTGAGGAACCATGTTTCAAGAAGAAATTTTAATAAAATTACCATATAAACATGGTACAAAGAAAAATAGTAATTGTAATGTCAGTTTACACAACTTTTAAATGTCTATGTAAACATCACTCTGTGTATCTATGCTGAAAATCAGAGAACATTTTAAAATGTATATAAATTCTATTTTAACTGGATAGTTTTTCACTATAATAAAAGTATTCTAGGAAATTCTGTGACTTTTTGCACAGTCCTGCCACTTCATGTAATAGAAGCAACTTCCCAATTTATTGAACATCTGTAGAAAACTAAAAACAACCACTTTAATTAACAGATCTCCATAATGACAGTCTTAAATGCACATGGGAACCAGAACAAACATTTAATCCAACCTTCAACAAATATTATTTAGAGGATAATGATGATGAATTGAAGACAAAAACAGCTTTTACTGGGGGCTTACTACACAGCCACTCTGCTCTACTGGAATCACTCTGCTCTGTGACTAGAATTTGCAGATGCTGAGTATCTTGACCAAGTTCATGGTTAGTATGCACAGTGGTGAGTTTTTAATCTAGCTATTTTTGACACCATACCCGATGCTTTGATTCACTACATTTTTATTTGTAAAATGCTGTACTAATTTGGCACCAAGAACATAATTTTCTAAAGCTTCTTTCACAGAACCAATAATATTTAAGATATTCCACTTAAAAAGGTCTTTTTAAACTAATGCTGGGAATGCTGCTACTCCAGATTTGCACATTTGCACATTCACAGTGCACTGTGTCATACTAAAGTCTCAGATGGAACCTTTTAACTAAAAAGCCTTTGAAGTAGCGTTAAACCCAGACTTCCTAAAATTCAATGGCCACAGGATTATTTGCATTTTTTAAAACATAGTAAGACCTATGACCTCAATGAACCAGGGAAAAGCTGTTTTAGAAGTCAAGGTTGAATATTCTAAACTCATAAGTGACCAAATACCTAGACCTTTCTGCAAGTTGGCCTCTGACCCTGTGGGCGTGATCAGGCTGTTCTGCACTTTAAACTCTGACTCTGCATCCCTGAAAAACTGCATGCCCTGCAGTGTCCATTTCACTGCAAAACTTCCTTTACTACTTTATTTTGCACACTCCAAGGGAAATTGAGGCATTGGCTCCTCCCTTGTGCCCCCTCTCCCCTGCTGACAATATCCTCTTACTCCACCTGCTGACCTCCAGCCAACCAAAACTACCTGTTGTTCCTATTCTCAGAGCTCCACTGGCTCATCCCTAAATTAGCAGACCCTTGAAAGTCAAGTTGCCCACCCCGACCAGAAAATGAATGATGTAAGTTTACAATCTTGCTTTCCTAGCAACCCATCCCTTTCAGCATCAGCTCCTTGCAACTCTCACATTTAAGACCCTTCCCTTATTTTTTCCATCTCAGAGCTGTCTTCAATTCATATAAGGGTTGGACAAAAGTAGGTTTATGGGTGTGAATATGCAAGAGTTAATTTTTGCATTATCTGTTAATTATTGTATTATTTATATGTATTACAACTATGAACCTACTTTTGTCCACCCCTGTATATATAATATGTTGGTGTATAAACATCTAAAAAATTCATAGCCCTTAGTATGTGCTAGACACTATTTTATAAACTTTTATATCAACATATTTAATAGTTACAACTACTCTCTAAAGTTATTATCCCAATTTTATTCCAATTTATTATCATCTCAATTTTTCAAATCAAGAAAGCAAGCAGCAGAGCTAGATTTGAACATAATTTATCTAGCACCAAAGCTATGCCCTTAAAATGAAGCCCAACGCTTTACCCTCTTTTGTACATTCTAAACTTGTAAAATTTACATATATTAAAATGTCTAACTAGAAAAAACAGTTGTAGGGAAAATGAAATGATAAACATTCTACATAAGAAATTTACAAAATAAGAAATTTCAATGTTATTAAACAAAAAGTACAGTCTCTCTATAATAAAATATGGATACAATACAAGATGCCAGATTTTGAACAGATTTTTATAGATCATTTAAAAAACTTCAGGTATAATAGTATCTAATAAAGTATACAAATATTAGGTTTAAAAAATAGATACCTCTATACCTGAAGGGGAGCCGAATACACCATCCCAATATGTGTCTTTCTCACAAAACAATTATTTTGAGCTGGTCATTTTTAAGAAGCTGCAGACATGCTAGAAGCTCTGAAAACTGAGAAGTCACCCTTCAATGAGACATTTATGTTTTTGGGGAAATATCTGTTTTTAAGGGGGTCTCCCTCTCTATATCAGGAAGAGAAAATGATTCTAAATCTCTAGAAACTCTTATCAATGAGAAAGATGGGGACTTAAAACCACATAACAATTACAATACCTTCTTTTCCTGTGATTGGTCTGATAACCTCTCTTAACTGGTCTCTCCCACATCCCCCGGCATCTTTCTTTTTCTTCAGCTGGAGAGGGTGCTTCAGGAGGTGGCTTGGGTTATTTCAGAAGTTACTCAGTATTCCTGGGTATCTCCCATATATACAGAAGGTATACATGTTATTAAACTTCTGCTTGTTTTTCTCCTATGAATCTTTCTTTTATTACAGGGGTCTTGGCCAGGAACATAGAAGGGTAGAGGAAAAATTATTTTTCCTTTCCGACACACCCAACACCCCAGTAAAGTTATAGAGCATTAACATCACCATGGAAAGCTCCTTTGCATCTTTTCCCAGTCCATTACCTTCCCAACTACAGGCACTCACTAGTCACCTCATAACCCTACAGTTTAGTTTTATCTATTCTTAAACTTCAAATAAACTGAATTGTAAACTACTCTTTTGGGTCTGGTTTCTTTTGTTCAAGATGATGTTTTTAAAATGTTTCCATGTGTTTGTATGTGTCCATATCTTGTTACGTTTAGGAGGGAGATATTCATTGCATGAATAAACCACAATTTGTTTATTCATTCTCATTGGGCATTTGGGTTGTTTCCAGATTTGGGTCATTATAAGTAAAGCTACTATAAGCATACTTGTCCAAGTCTTTTAGAATATATGTTTTAATTTTTTGCATGTAAATTCATGAGTGAAGTTGCTAGATTAAAGACTGGTGTATATTTAGCTGCTTCTTAAACTGTTTTACAGTGACTATTGAATTTTATATTTCAAGTAGTCATACATGAGACACTTAGTTGTTCATTATTCTAGTCATCATTTGGTACTATTTGTATTTTAGACATCCTATTGGAAGTGCAGTGGAATCCTACGATTTATATTTCCCTAGTATCTAATTATAGTGTTTATCTTTTCATGAACTCATTAACTATTTTGTATGTCACTGGTGTGTATGTGGAGAGTCCAAATTATTTTTTCATTTTTAAAATGGTCAATGCACCTTATTATTTACAGTAGCCATCCTTAAGTGAAACACAATATTTTACCATCAAGTATAATGTTTGCCATAGGATTTTACATGTCTTCTATGGAGTTGAAGCATTTTCCTTCTATTACTAGTTTGCTTAGAGTTTTTAACATAAAGAAGTGTTGATATTGTCAGTTTTTTTCAATGGCTACTGAGATGATCATATAGGTTTTTTGGCCATCTATCAGTCTCAAAATTATGATTGATTATATTGTATTCCAGCAGTTCACCCACTTAGTAAAAATTACTTTTATATCTTACTGAATTTAATATATTAATATATTCTTAGAAATATGTGTGTCTATGTTCATAAAGATTATATGTCTATAATTTTATTTTCTCAAGTTCTTGGTGATATCCGGTATTAGTCTGATGATGACTCATAATAAATTTTTTAAAAATGGTACAGCCTCAACTTTCTGAAATAAATAATAATCATTACTAAATATTTACAATAATTATCTGGTAAAGATAGCATGGCCTAGTATGTTGGTTTGTAACTATTTTTTTAATTAAAAATATGAAATAAAATAGCCAAGTGTTGGAAGCAACCTAAGTATCCATCAGGAAATGAGTAGGTCAAAAATCTATGGTACATTTAAACAATGGAATACTACTCAGCAGAAAGAAAGAAATGAGCTCCTGCCCTTTGCAACAGGATGGATGGAACTGGAGAGCATTATGCTAAGCAAAATAAGCCAGCCAGTGAAAGACAAATACTGTATGATCTCACCTTTAAGTGGAACCTAATCAATAAAACAAACAAGCAAGCAAGCAAAACATAACTGGAGAGTGAAATAAAGAACAAACTGACAGTAACCAGAGGAGAGGAGTGAGGGGAATAACGGGATAAAGAAGGGGAAGGGTTGTCAGGGAACATGTATAACTGACCCATGGACAAAGCCAAAGGCGGGTAGTACTGAGGGTGGGAGGTGGGGTTAACCCTCCATGGGGAGGGTTAAGAGGGGGGATGGAGACAACTGTACTTGAATAATGATAAAAAATAAAATAAAAATTTTATTTTAAAACTCATAATTTAAAAAATTAATACAAAGGTTAAATGCACACCTAACACCAAAGAAGGTCTTATTTTAAAGTTTAATATCTTATATACATATAAGCACATATGTAATAACAGATTTAGTTATTATGAATAAATAGAAAGTCTTCATCACTTTTATTTGAATTTTAATTATGTTTTAAATTTTAATTACTTGGGTGTTATTAATGATTATGACAGAAAAAATATATAAAATAAAATATACATTAGCTATGTTCCATAGTAGAATGAATATAACTTTATTAAATATCTTAATTTGAGAGCAGTTTATAGAAACTAAATGGTTTGTGAGTGGGTCAAAGAATGGGTCACAAAGAAAATGGGGAAAGTTTGATAAAAGAAAGATTAGAATCAATGATTAAAAATTCTACTTAAAAAGCAATGAACACCCCACTGATATCAAAAGATAGGTCTTCCAGACAGAAAATCAATAAAGAAACAGTGTCCTTAAATGACACACTAGATCAGATGGATTTAGTTGATGTCTTTAGCAGTGGTCCCAAACATTTTTGGCACCAGAGACCAGTTTCATGGAAGAAAATTTTTCTACAGACTGGTCTGGGAAGGTGGAGATAGGAGGCAGAGCTCAGATGGTAATGCCTGTGGAGTTCTGGGACAGAAAGGCGGGAGGCTGGGGACCTCTGCTCAGAGCATTTCACCCCAAAGCAGCAGAATACAGATTCAGGTGCACATAGAACATTTTCTAGGATAGACCACATTAGGCAACAAAACAAACTCAATAAACTTAAGAAGATCGAAAACATATCAAGCATCTTCTCTGAACACAATGGTATGAAACTAGAAATCAATCACAAGGAAAAAAAACTGAAAAAAACATGAAGGCTAAAGAACATGTTACTAAACAATGAATGGGTTAACAAGGAAATCAAGGGGGAACAAAATCAAAAGGTAACTTGAAACAAATGAAAATGAGAACACAACCCTTAATCTATGGGACACAATGAATGCAGTCCTGAGAGGGAAAGTCATAGCATTCCAGGCCTACCTCGAAAAATTAGAAAAATTTCAAATAAACAATCTAATTTCATACTTAAAGGAACTAGAAAACAATAACCAACAAAACCCAAATGAATAGAAGAAAGAAAGTAATAAAGACCAGATAGAAATAAATGAAATACAGTAAAAAAAAAAAAAAAAAAATACAAAAGATCAATGAAATCAAGAGCTCTTTCTTTGAAAAGATAAACAAGATTGACAAACCTTTCACCCAGACTCACCGAGAGGAAGGTAGAGAGAAAGAGAAAGGGAGAAATATTGAGGTGACAGAGAAATATTGATCTGTTGTCTCTTGTATGTACCTCAACCAAAGATTGAACCCACAACCTAGGTATGTGCCCTGCCTGACTGGGAATTGAACCCACAAGTTTTTTGGTGTACAGAATGATACTCCAACCAACTAAGCCACCTGACCAGGGCTTTCATTTTTATTTTTGTTATTACATGCAATTTAAATAATAACAAATACTGAGGGTAAAGAGAGGACAAATGGTGATGGAAGGAGACTTGACTTGGAGAAGGTAAACAATACAATATACAGATGATGTATTCTAGAATTGTATACCTGAAATCTATATAATTTTATCAACCACTGACACCCCAATAAATTCAGTAAAATTCTTTTAAAAGAAGCAGTGAAAAGAAGGGCAAATTTAACCAAAGTAAGAAAACAAGATGAAAATAAGAAAGGAAAGAACAGAAATCAGTGAAACAGAAAACAAACAATAGAAAAAAATCACTGTATCCACCAGTTGGTCCTTTGAAAATATTAAGGAAATTGATAACTCCTAAAATACTAGTTAAAGAATAAAAGATAAAAAACTCACAAATTACTGTGATCAAGAATGAAAGAGGGGATATTATTCCAAATCCTTTAGACATTAAATGCCCAAGAAGGAAAAGAATTAGTATGAATGAACTTATCCCAAAAATGCAAAAGTGTAACTGAAATGTAAAAAGCTCTTGAGAAACTAGACTTACATAAACACAAAAATAAGTGGATATATTAATAACCCTATATTTGTTACATATATGTAGAATTTTTAATGATCTTTGTTTATGGTTTCAGTCAACTGCTGAGATTCACTGTTTACTAATTCTTACCATATTCATATTTAAATCTATATACATATTTATAATAACTATAAAATCTCATCTTGTGGTTCAGTATTTCATGTCTCTCTGGGTTGGTTTCTGTTTATTTTTTTCTTGAATATGTGTGGTTTTCCTTTTTCACATATCTTTATTTTATTGTATAATGCATAGTGTATATAGTATGACAAAGGCAACTGAGGGATAATTTTTTGTTGTTTTTTTTTTCCCAGTTAGAAGGAGCTCTTCTCTATGTATTGATGTTAAAATCAGAAAGTAATAATTCAAACGGCACCACGTTTTGAGTAGACATGCTGCAGGGCAACAACTTGAAGAAGACTGAGTTCCCTTTCCATTAGCCCAACTCCTGCACACCGGTGCCACTTCCGCTGCTCCCCGTGCCATTGCTGCTTCTGGAGCTGCTACAGCTGTCTAGTGTCACTCTTTGGGGCGTGTTTGAGCTGGAGGGAGGTGGCCAGAAATATTGTGCTTGGAATCTTGCCCATTAGAAAGGGCAAGAGTAGTTTATGCTTTCAGTCCTATATTCACTTGCTACTTCTCTGCAAAATTTTGGGGAAATCTAGGGTGTGCAGGATTCTATTTTAGTTGATTGTTGCATTTGAGTTTTCCATATATATTAGTCCAGCCCTTGTGCCCCAGCTCCAGTTACTTCTTCCCCGTCCACCGCCCCCATGTCCTTTGTTGCTGGAAAGCTATCACTTCCAACAGATTTTGCAAAAAAAAAAAAAAAAAATGAATGTGACTTCCTATTAATCCATGAAGGGCTCCACTTGTTTGTTAGTAGTTACTCAAGGCTCTAGTGTGCCCATTGCTCATAAATAATCAGAGAAATTTATACACTTCAATATTATATGCAACATTTTTCTTTGTCTTTCCTCATCCTCAGCTGAAAGTAACCCCCCTCCCCTCACGCAGTATCCTAGAGGCAGGCT